>CM035428.1:121095592-121695592 GCA_020310875.1 Ceratopteris richardii
TGATACAAGATTTGATTCAAAGATATTCCCAACATATCCAAGATTTTTAGGTTGGAGAACTTGATGTTTTTGGTTCATTTTCAATGAATCCATCATAAACTTGCTAAAACCTTCAATTTATTTGCTAACTTGTCAACTTTAGGTAATTTATGAATATATCATTTATAAGTCATATGTTGGCTTGTTATCTTGCATTTTAGCCTTGACATATCCAACTTAAGTTCAATGGGCAGTTTTTTGTCTTGATTTTTATCTTTGCTCAATTTAGAAGATGTGAGGTTCATGTTTGTTGATATTTCAAAGAGTAAAATGTTTATGGTTTTTACATCTTTTGATATCTAAGATTTGAAATCCTTGCCAAGCCAATTAAAGTAAATACATTAATTGATTTATCTATATTAATAAATCCTTAAGTTAAATTGTTTTAGTTAAAAAGTTATGTTTTTATCTTTGCTTAAACATGATTTCAATCCAAGGTATTTTTGACTAGTATGTAGCTCGTGTTTTGGAGAATCAAATTAGGCATAATGTCTAACAATGATAGTGAATGCTCATTGAAAATATTTACATTGGTAAGTTACTAACTAAAGGATTGTTGTAAGGCCTTTGAAATGGTTGAAATCCATAAAATGTGTATGAAACTAAGATATGTATGCCCAAACTTTCTTAAGTTGGTATCTGTGTTGAATTGGCTTTTGGTTTGCACTGAAACGGTTCTAATAACTTAGGCTTGTTGTAATACCTTAAGATTTTCACATATGTATAGAATTTAATAATATCCACCAATGAATATGAAAATATTTAATTTTAGGAGATGAACCAAGTTTGTAAAAGTTTCAAACTATGTGATTGAAGAGTGATCAACAGGTATGCACAAAAAATATTAGGATGAAGAAAAAGGTAAGAATCACAGCACAATGATATTTTTAAGTGTCTAATGCACAAATATAAGTAGCTTTTAGAGTTATGCACATATATCCATGTTAAGGAAAAGACTCCTAAAGAAAGGGAATGTGTACTTCAACATACCTAAGTGTGCTTATACACATCATCATCAAAGTGTGCTTATACACATTATCTTTACAAAAGTGTACTAATGAATCTCCCCAGGATTAATGTGGTGAACAAAGAGTTGGAACTCATGTATGAAGAACTTCCAAGCTATATGGACCATGCTCTATGAAAAAGAGAGCAAGCCCAAAGCTTTGCAAAAGATTTGAAATGTTTATGTGGAAGATCCTTCTTGAAAAAACTCTATCAGATTATTCTATATAGCACCATTAACCAAGCGAATATCCCTAGTAGAAATTCTTTTCCTAACATAATGGTCCTATACCTCAATGTGCTTTATGTGAACACGGAATATTGGGTGCTTTGACTATCAATAAAAATGGTGAAATTCAAGGATTTATCAAAGCCCAAAACACCCATAAGATTTCTAAGCCATAAGCACTCGATGACAAATACGGAAACTACCCTATAGTCCTCATAACTTTGAGTGGAAAAAATATGTTCCTTCTTAATCAATCAATACATGTATAAGCTATCAAACATGAAGCAAAAGCCACTTGTGGATGCACGAATGTGATAGCTACTACCTCAATCTATGTTTGAAAACACATGTAAATGTATTTGTTCGAGATGGGTAACCATGTGATCCTCCCCCATTTTCTCCTCTCTCTTTCTCTCTCTCTCTATCTATATATATATATATATATATATATATATATATATATATATATATATATGCCTCTTTACCTTCTTTGGGGTTCATGAGGATCCACATCCAAGATTGCATACTATTTACATCATTCTCTGTGTGTGTGTGTGTAGTCTCTCTTTCCTCAGGCAATCGATCGATCTCTCTCCTTAGATATTCAATGGTGCCATAGCCATGGGGGTGATAAGGAAAGGGCTACACTACCATATGCATGAGTTGCGCCAACCTTATATCAATGGTATCAAAGTTACAGGGAAGTTGTACTCTCATTGTGCTTGCGTGCAGATTCCTCTCACATTATCTCTCTCCATTGTCATCATCTACACTAAGAAGAACATGCATAACATTCAATATCTACGTATAGAATTTGATTCTTCCTCCTTCCATCTTTGTCTTATCTATATGTGTCTATAATACCATCACATTATAATTGCATCAAACCACTTTATGAAACAAATGCAACATCTGCATCGTAGGGGTACATGAAAAACCAAAGAAGACTAGGGGGCACATATTAGATGTGAATGGGATCCATAAGTTGTCCATCTTTATGTTAATATAATCATAGACATGATAGATGTCATACACATAGTCATAGATGGGAGCATAATTTTGCATGGTATTTTCCAGACTGCTTGGGTAAAAGTGACTAAAGACTATATACTCCTTCGGGATATATTCATGAAACCTTTTAGCCCAAAGGTAGAGCATCATGGAAAAATTCTTCTTTTTTTCCAAGATTCTAAAGTATTTTGGGAATAATGTACTCCCAATCATCATGTCCTTTTAGTTCATCTTTAACTTATAAATGAGAGCATATCCACTTTGTCCATCTAGGAGTGCTTTACAGTCCATCGTTTTCTTTTCTTCCTAGAGAGAGACTTCACGGTCCTTTTGTAGTCTTTGATGGAGATCTTCATTAAATCTGTTTTCTTGCTTGCAAAAGGGAATGTTTAGTTAACCCTTTCAGTGATTGAAAACAAAACATTTTTACATCATTGAAAACCAATATTGTTCCCTTCCCTCAAAATGATAGACAAGATATTGATCCCAATTGTGTTTGAAAGGTAAATGTTCATAAATGAGTTAACTCTTAATAAAATCTCCTACCATTGCAAGGGTTTTTTTAAAATCCAAGTACCATTTAGCATGGAGCCAAATCCAATATTTCCTGCCATGATCGAAGTCAACAAAAGGATGAATACGTGATTTTTCTTGTTTACAGAAGGTGCACATAGTCTAGATCTAATGTGCTATCTAATTCAACTTTTTTTCATACCAAATGCTATAGTGAAGTAAAAGCCAAGCAAAAAATGAATCTTTGTGACTAAAGGATAAACACCAGAGGACACAAAATTTGTACTTCCATTGCTATTTAACTCTCAAGAGGCCTTTTCTCTATTCAAAAGAGCCCCAAAGGAAGTTTAGGAGGGCATATTTACATTGTTTATAATGAGCCTTAGTTAAAGTATAACCAAAGACATGGAATGTTAAAGTTGGGGCAACATAATGATTGTGCAAAAAGATTATGTAGGAAAAATTGGGATGGATCTTGTTCCATTTCAAAACTTTGGATTTGAGTTTATTCAAAATCTTATTCCACTTGCTATTAGAAGACACATTAATTCCCAAAGGCATTCCAATCAACTTGATGATCCCCCCATCAATGATCAATTGACATCTCACATTGATAATAAAATAATCCAAGAAAATAAGTGCGTGGTCCAAGATCACTTATTTTGAACTCCTCCTTCATTTGATTCTTTACCTGTTTGATTCCTTCAAGATCATTCCCTGTGATAATAATATCGTCAACATACACACACAGATAGATCACTTTAGATCCATTCCTCTTCCTTTGTGTGTTGTATATACTCGAACCTATGTAGATTAAATCCAATCCAAGAAAATAAGTGAGTGGTCCAAGATCACTTATTTTGAACTCCTCCTTTATTTGATTCTTTATCTGTTTGATTCCTTCAAGATCATTCCCTGTGATAATAACATCATCAACATACACACATAGATAGATCACTTTAGATCCATTCCTCTTAATGAACAAAGAGGTATCTGCCTTGCTAGCTTTCAATCCTTGGTCCTACAAATAAGTCACCAATTTGAAAATCCAAGCTCTTGGAGCTTGCTTCAATCCATACAAGGCTTTCTTTAATTTGCATACATAGTTAGGATGATGTGCATCCTGATATCAAGGAGGTTGTGCCATATACACTTCCTCAGAAATCCATCCATTTAATAAAGCATTCTTTACATCAAGTTGATAGAGCTTCCGATTTCTAGATGCAAGAAGACTAATGAGAACCCTAATTGTAGGCATTTTTGCATTAGGAGAGAAAGTCTCCTCATAATCAATACCATAGGTTTGAGCAAACCCTTTAGCAACTAACCTTGCTTTATGTCTATTTATACTTCCATCTAGATTCCTCTTGATTTTGTATATCCATCAAGATCCAATTACCTTTATAGATGGCTTGTTAGGTACATGCTCCCAAGTGTCAATCTCCTTCAAGGCTTCCATTTCTTCACCCATTGCATCTCTCCAAGATTTCTTGCTTTGTGCTTCTTCAAATGTGGTAGGTTCTTCATTGGTTGAATCCTTTGCAATGTAGATTGAGTGTTTGGTGACCAAAGAAGTATCATAACCATACCTCTCTGGTTTCTTCTTCTCCCTTGAAGACCTTCTAAGTGGTTGATGTGAGCTCTCGGGTCCATATGTAGTATCTTGCATCTTTTCTTTACCTTTGCTCTTCCATAGCTTTAGTCTTTCCAAGTCTTCTAGATCAATCTCTGAATCACTTTCTTCAATTTGATTTGGCTCCTTTGGTTGAAGTGATGTAAAATCTTCATCCATGTCATAAGGAAGCTTCACTTTCCTGTCATCATCAAACCATTATTTGTTCTCATAGAAAATACATCTCTACTCATTGAAAATCCTTTATTGGTTGGATTGTACAATCTATATCATTTTTGGTTTTGGTCATAACCAATAAATATGCATTTCTCTGCCTTGGGATCCAATTTCTGTGAGCATAGGCTAAGCATCCAAAGATTTTACAATGCTCTAAAGTAGGTCTTCTTCCATTCCACACTTCATATGGAGTGATTCCATCTAGTGACTTAGATGGAAGTCTATTTATGAGATATGTGGTTGTAGGCACAGCCTCTCCCATAGCTAGTTTGGCAATCCCTTTTCATTGAGCATGGACCTTGTGGCTTCAACAATAGCTCTATTTCTCCTCTCTGCCACACCATTGAGGTCGGGTGTATACCTTGTAGTGACTTCCCTTTTAATGCCTCTTTCATGCAAGTAGGCATCAAATTCAAAAGAGAAGTATTCTCCTCCGCCATTTGATTTGAGTCTTTTCAAAGTCCTACCTATTTGTTTTTTAACAAGAGCAACATACTTCTTAAAGCAATCAAAAACTTCATCCTTGTGCTTCATGAAAAACAGAATGGTCCACCTGCTACAATCATCTATGAAAGACACATAATATCTTGAGCCTGATATAGATGGATCCTTTCTAGAACCCCACACATCCATGTGCACTAGATCCAAAAGATTTTGATACATGTATCCCTTCCTATTGAAAGGTTGCCTATGAGCCTTGCCGAATTAACAAGCTTCACATTTATAAATCATGTGTTGCCTTGTGATATTAGGCAAACCAAGTACACTTTGGTCCCTGAAAATTTGTTTGAGTGTCCTCTCACCAATGTGAGCAAGCCTTTTGTGCCATATCTCCAATGCTGTGAGAGTTTGGGATCCATAGCTAAAATAAAGCTATGTTCTTTGTATCTGCCACTTCAAAAGTGAAAAGCCTTCCTATCTTTTCTCCTTTGGCAATCCTTCTAAAGCCTTCCCTTGGGTCTTCAACATATGCTCCAAATCGGTTGAATCTAACCTGGAATCCTTTTTCAACAATCTGCCAAACACATTAACTTTTTGCTAATTGTAGGGACATACAAGACTTCGCTTAAGAGGTTCATATTCCCATATGATGTCTTCACATTACCTACCTTCTCCACCAAGTGCTTTGTATCATCTCTTGTTTGCACTTCATGTTTGTTGTGAGCATCTTCCAAATCAGAAAGTAAAGCCACATTTCCTGCTACATGATTTGAGCATCCCGAATCAATGTAAAAGATGTGATCATCATCCTTACCCTTCTTCACTAATAGATTCATAATCAATAATGAATCTTCTTGACATTGTTCCTATGCATAGTTATTGTAATCTCTTCTTCCTCTATGGCCACTTTGATAGTTTTTGTTGTTGTAATTGTTGATGTAGTTGTTGTTGTATCCTCCATTGTATCTGCCTCTATTTGATCCATAGCTACCTCTATTGAATCCTCTTCCTCTTGACTTCCTTGTGTTCTTGAAACATTCTTCAGTAGTATGATTAGATAAGCCACATGTATTGCAAGGTTGAGATGATTGGAATCTCCCCTTGCCTTGCTTTCCACCTCTATCTCTTCCTCTATCTCTTCCTCTATCTACAAAGTTTGCTTGGAAAGAGATACCTTCACCTTCATTCTTCTTATTATTTGACTTGTCCTTAACCTTAGCTTTATCAGAATATAAGACAAAAGTTTGATTACCTCTTGAGGACTCACCACCTCTGCTAATCTTTGCTTCATGAGTGAAGAGATGGCCCATGAGTTTGTTGAGGTCAGGTACATGCATATCCATGTACAAATCCATGGCTATTGTGAAGGACTCCCACTTGTCATTTGCTTTGATTCCATTTATGATTTTTCTAATGATTTGTTCCTCTTCAATTACCTCTCCAATGCTTGCAAGTTGATCTGAAATCTCCTTCATCTTTGTGACATAATCAGTCACACTTTGCTTGGGGCTTTTCTTCATTGTTGTGAACTCCATCCACAATTGCTTCTTCCGTGCTCGAGTGCTGAAGGAGAAGAAAGAAGCAATTGCATTCCAAGTCTCTCTTGATGTCGTGCATCCCTTGAAATGAGGTAAAAGAAACTCAAAGATTGAGTTTAGAATATAGGACCTTGCAAGTGCATCCTTTGAACACCAATTTGAAAGTCTTTCCTCTTCTTCATGTGATGGTTGCCCTTTGTTCCTCATGGTTGGCATAGCTTTATCTCTAGATGTGTATCCAAATAGATTCCTCCCTTGAAGATAAGCGTCCATCCTTAGAGACCATGCTGGGTAGCTTTTTCTATCCAATTTGTCAATTGTTGATGGAAATCCATCTCCCATGTTGATTCACTATCCTCTGATACCACTGTAAAGAGAGATAGTGGATGCGATCCGAAGATGGGTTGGTGCTACTACAACTAGCCTCACACCATCCAACTGAGACTTCCGAGTTGGTTAGTAGACCCTTTTTAACTTCCTAAATCCACAAAAGAATCACCCAAGTGTTTTGGAACAAGTATCTCAAAAGTTTGAGTCAAGACAGACTAGTTGCAAAATTACTAAATTCCAAACTTGCTATTTTTGTACATACACCTGCTAGAAAAAATGAATAGTGCTCTCAACTTGGTAGGAATCACAAAAATTCCTTTTCCAAATAGTATATAGACTTAGATGACTCACTAATCCAAGTTAAGACACTTCAATTGATGAGCTGAGCATTGAGAACAAGATTTAGCAAAATGTTGAACACTCCCGCCATTTTTGGGGCTCTTTAGAGATTCGACTAATGAACAGAAAAACACATATTTCTCACAAATGCTAAATCAAATCAAACATGAAATTTTGTGATCATAAACTAAGACTTAGAAAGCAATCTAATGCACTTTAAAACTCTGAAAACAGTTACGTATAGCCCGAGATATGAGCTTCTAAAGTTATTGTTCTGAGTGAGTATAAGAGAGAATAAAACAGAGAAGAAGCAAATGATGAATGTATAGATTCACATATAAATACAACCACATTGGCAATGAGTATTTGCACAATGGGATTAGAATGATAGAGCTATGGAGTAAGCTCTTCAATCTCTACAAATGAACATGAAGTGGGCATGAATCAAGCTCTCATATGGCGACTTCCTTCTTGCTCCTTTTATAGCTACTTTTGGAGGTAGTTTTGAGTTTGAATTCAAATAACTTCACCTAAAAATGATGCTAAGAATTAGGAGATATTCTCTCAACTAATGGATTCGTGGCTTTAGGTAGTTAGAGCCACAAATTTCCTTTTTACATCATGGATGAAATAAGACCTTCTTTCTTTCACAATTACAAGAGATAAAATATACTTTTTTACAAGAGCTGTTCATATGTCTACACATATGACTAAAAATGAACATAAATCAAATCATATCAGGCAAAATGCACCAACAATATTTTTAAGGTTCAATGCATTAGTACCATAAAAAATAGCATTAACTTGTTCAATCTTCATAATCAAAGAAGATAGTGTAGAGAGTTGTTTAACATGCCCATAACCATTCCGTCCTTTACCTTTAGAATTCTTTAATGCATAGTATTATTTCTTCATGTGTCCTTTCTTATGAAAATAGTGGCATTCGATATCCCTCTTCCTTGATTTACTTCTACTCTTATTCTATTGACCATTCTTTTCCTTGTTCTTGCTGCGGCCATGTTGCTGATTCTTTCCTTGGTAAGAATCATGAATGCCAACCATAGATTCTCTACGAATATCCTCACTCAAGAGTGCTCCACATATTTCATCATAGATGAGTTTATGTTGCTAATAGCTCTGCAAAATGTATCCCATGATGATGATAAGGTGCATAACAACAAGACTGCTTTCATTTCATTATCCTTATCCATTTTTTGAGCCTGTAACTGAGAGAATATAGCATCAAACTCATTTAGAGAGCAGCAACACTATATGTGTCCTTCATGCAAGGGTCATATAACTTTCTCATAAGATACAGATTATTTGATGTCGTTTCTTTTTCGTATGTATTGCATAACTTCTCCCAAAGCTCCTCTACACTTTCGTAGTCCAATACTATAAAGTAGACATTATCTGCCAAGTGCAATCAAATGGTAGACCTAGCCATTTCATCAAACTCATCCCAATCATCATCATCCATATCAACAGGCTTCTTTGAGATTCCATTTACTAGCTTCCACTATCTCTTATGAATCAACACATCTTTGATCCGATTCTTCCATGGAGCAAAGTTTGTGTCATCAAATTTTCAAATCTCAAAATGTTTTTTTCCCTATAAGTTATAGCTACTCCTAGAACCAATGGAAATAGACCCAAATCCACTAGGCATGCCTAAGATTTCTGATGCCATGATGATAGAGAATGGTCTAGAATGAAAATGGAGCTAGAATAGTCCAAACACCACTAAGGCTCAAAAAGGGAAGACCATATCAAATTTTGGGAAAATTTGACCCTAGAAAAATGGATTAATGAATAGCAATGGCCAACCAAAATGATTCTGTGATAATGTATGTGCACGCCAATAAGTGTATCAAGGAGTAAAATTGATCATTGTATAGTTGAAAACCAAAAATATGGAAAAATTTTATCAGAGTCTCCTCAACAAAATCATATGAATGGTGTCAAAAAATTGGTTAAATTGCAAGTCATAACATGTAAACCTGCATAGTGAATCATTGACTCCACTACATATAACCACTTGACCAAAAGAAGCCAACTAGGCTTATCGAACACCTAAGCATACATAGTGTGTGTGTTCTTGGTATATGCAATATAATGGCACTAAAAGGTTGAATTTACAACCCAAACACTAGCCAAAAACACTTGTAATTGCATGTAAACTCTGGTCTTTAGGCTCAAAAAATGTGCAAAAACTTGTGATGGCTACTCCCACCACAACTGAAGACCTTTCAAGAAACCTGTAGATTTAGTAGTGTGACTAGAAACACCCCAAAGATGAATATTTGTTGTTCAAGAAGTACAAATAATACTCTTCTGGATGTTCTTGAACCCATGTAAAGAGAACTATGCATGAAAGTAATCCAAGATGGATCCAAGAATCACCCCAAAAATGCTTCAAAATAGGCCTTGAAAGCAAAGAATGAATCTAGTTAAGCAAGCTCCGAGGAGAATAGTACTAGGATGGGTGGCCTCTCGAGAAGTACCAAGAACTTTCATCTTCCTTGATCATTGAGGTCCTCCCTTGTACACAACTAATGGTTCTAATGGTGACTTCATTGACTTAGATGACAAGGTATCCCAAGGTCTATGCCTTGGTCACCACCTTAGTCATAAGCCATGGCTGGGCGAGTGGGTGTTCGCTTGGCTCACACAAAATCAGCAAGCCTTTGTGTCAAAATGGCTCTGATATCAGTGAAGTGTTGCATGGTGATGCACCATCATAGAATCTTCTTCTCAAGAGCTCCACAATGATACCCACATAGTAGAAAACTAAGCTCTATATGCCACACATTGTCCTCTACACAAAGCCTCTAGAATACATAGAAAACACACATTACACAGAGATCACAAACATAGATTTCTTAGGCCTTACAATGCAGTCCATCTTATAGTCTATGGCTGACCATGCCATTATAAGTTTTATTAGTTAACATATACAAAAGTGTCGAGTATCCATTTGGCTTTCCACATGGACACTAACTATATGTTCTTTAATAAAACACATAATGGCCGAGTCAGATCTAGACTATAAGTTCAACCACATTTGTAAGGCCTAAGAAATTTGTGTTTGTGCACTATGTGTATTGTGTGTTTTTTGTGTATTCTATAGGACCTGTGTAGATGACTATATGCAGCATACAAAGTTTAGTTTCTATTGTGAGGGTATCATCATGGAGATCTCGAGAAGAAGAATGGAGATTTTCAGAAGAAGGGTACAACATGGTGCATTAACATCACAATAATTCACTCCCTTGTAGATCTTTTACTAGTTTTTTGTGAGGATTCTACAACATCCCTCAATCTTGTACCATCGCTTTACCTTTGGAGTTCCATGAATTGATCTCCCTCCTAGGAGTCTTTTGATCATCTTCAAAATCACTTGAATCTTCAATTCTATGTGTATCCTTGCTTGAGAGTGTTGGAAAGTCTTCCTCCAAGTCATATGACAACTTAATTTTCCTGCAATCATCTTCAAACCAAGATTTGTTTTCATCAAACACTACTCTCACCTCACTATAAATCCTTTTGTGCTAGGTTTATGTACCCCATAATCCTTTTGATTTAGCTAATAGCCTATAAGGGAACATTTCACTACCTTAGGATCAAATTTACCTTTGATTTTAGATGGTATATGTGCCTATGCAGCACACCCAAATATCTTGCAATGATCCATGCTTGGTCTTCTTCCATTCCAATCTTCATAAGGAGGCATACCATCGAAAGAATTTGGGGGCAACATGTTTATGCAATAAGTGCTACCCATAAGTAATTTGGAAATTTCTTTCCATTAAACATGGAACAAGTCGATGACACTTTTCTTGGGTTGCTTCTTGAGTGATGTGAACTCTCTCCACAGTTGGTTCTTCCTAGCCTTGGTGCTCGAGGAGAAGAATGCTTCCAAAGCATTCGAGGTCTCTTTTGATTTCTTAAAACTCCTAATATGAGGAATTAAGAAATTAGATGAGTTTAGAATGTATGACCTTACCAAAGCATCCTTTGCAAACCATGTGCTCAACTTTTCTTGCTCCTCCTGAATTGGTTGTTCTTTGGTTCTGAGTGTAGGCATCGACTCATCTCCAAAGAGGCATCCATAGAGATTTCTTGCTTGCAAGTAAGCCTCCATACTTAGAGGCCAAAATGAGTAAATTCTTTGATCCAATTGTAAATTGAAGAAGGGAATCCACACCCATAATGTATGGACTATGATAATGCTCTAACATCACTATGAGGAGCGATGGAAGTTTGTAGAGATGAGAGGGTCCTGTAAAAAACCTACTCCAAACCAGCCTATGCTTCACTTGCACTCCCAAATATATCAATATATGCAATAATATGTGTATATTACCTTGGAGAATTGATCTCAAAAGTTTATTTCAAAGGATATAACTTCTAAATAGTGGACATGTAGAGAAAACCTTTTATTTATGGAAGAAGGTACTCAAGAAAACATTCAAAGCACATATCTTGCTAGGAATTGACACAAACCCTTTTTGCATAGATTCAATTCAAGTGATGAGTGAGCTAACAAAATTTATCTCATGAATTTAGAGTGACTATTCTATGAGAAATGTACATAAGAAGTTAAGGGGTTGATCCCATCATTGCAAAAAGATGAAGATGCACAGACACAATCCCAAAGATATGGTCATATCACAAAGCACACAACTCCAGTGACCTGCCCATTTTGTAGGCACATTTAAAAGAGTCTTATCTTCATGCTCCAATCAATTAACACGACAATGAGACCATATAATCACTTTAGTGACTCAGAGAAGCTGATAGGCTTAGAGATGTGTACTGTAGCAGTGAATAGTAAACAATGTAGATGATAAAAATTGATGTAAATGTATTGCTAGGTAAATTATGATACATGAAGGTGTTGGAAGAATTCAATATCTTTGAGTTAAGCACTATGTACACACAATTTGAGTTATATGAATAATGATATCCTGTGAGCAAGTAGATAGTGCATATGTACACTTTTTCAAGACTGATTGTTTGATAGATTGACCTAATATTCTTCCAAGCTTTTAGAAGCTAATTTGAATCTTGAATTCAAATGAGGTCATTGAATTTGGATCTCAATACATCCACAAGATCCCTTTTTAAGTTATCCTTTAACATTTGTTTAAAATGGCATCCTAGTTCAGCCTTAGAAGCAATCAGATAATGTACATGTATACATATGGATTTAGCTCTGTGAGAGTTATTCCTTAGGGAAGTATACCCTATGGGATTTCCATGTGCAAGTACACTAAGTGGCAGTAGATACATATAGTAAAGACACAAAGAAGAAAAATGGCAATTGCAAATGTAAGAGAAAATCCAAACTTCATAACACTTCCACGGGTTACAATGAGACAGAAATAGTCCCAAGTGAAAAGTACAATGGGCAAGCCACCACTCCTAACAATAGAAGAAATTGAGAATAAGAGGTACTCAAACAACCAAATAATCTCTACAAGAGAGGTCCAATTGAAATGCACGAGAGTGCAAGAGAAATACAATAGAAATGCAAGAGACAAGCTACTAAATCACTCTGTAATGCTAATATCCAACTCCACAGGAAGGCTATAATCACCACAAAGTGACCTTAACAATGGTGTTGCTACTTAACTCCACTAAGAGGCCAAGTATAATCACCATAGAGTGACCTCAATACCAATGTACAAGTAGCAACAGAATGCAGAGAGTGGCCAAGCAACATCTTCAACTAGCAACAATAGTACCAGAGAGATATGATGAGGATGAGATGATTTTTTGTTGTGATGATCCAATATGTCCCCAATGCATTCAAAATCTCTGTTTATATAGACTCCAGAGAGGCCAAGGATTGGCATTGCGAAATCCCAACCTTAACTACCGCATGTGCCAAATGGTGGCCAAAGAGGTGGAGGAGTGGGCTAATTATGGATCTGGTAGCCAACTTCAATTATGCCTCCAATTATAGCTTCTGACACCAGGAGATCTTGGTGGCAATATTCCTTGCATTAACTCTCACTCTAACACGTTAATGACAAAATATACTCCACCCGTCATTTTCCACCCAAGCTTGCTCACTAGTGGAGCCTCAACTCAATATGTGGTAGTCGCCAAGGTAGCCGCTATTAGATATGCTCAATACTCCACCCTCATGTGACCACAAATGATCCATGGTGCTCTAAGTTGTAAGGCCCCCATTATGACGAGATACATTATGAGAGCATGGACATTTGTGGAACCCTAACTTCCAAGTTAGATGAGGTCTATGTGTGACCATTGATGGTTGTAGATGATCTTTGTGAGCCTAGCGGTTAGGTTAGGTAGGACATAAACTTCCAAGCCACTGGGTTGACATTTAAGGTGAAAATAAAGGCCCTGTGGCATCACATGGTTTCCCCATAGAACCTTAATGGGGGGAGTGCAGGGGGGGCTTGCCCCCTTCTACGGGGTCCGGGGGGCCTATCCCCTCGGCCCGTAGGGCCGAGATGGTAGGACTTTTGTTCATGGAGATATTGTCGGTTCATATACTTTACCGACTATTTTGTATCTCTCGACTACATTTATCTATACCGAGCCGCCTTGTAAAAGCTATATAAGCATGGCCCAGGTTGAGCTTTATATAGCATTGCGCACTAGTAAGCCCTTCATCTAGAGTCTGTCTAGATCGCCATCTAAGCTCCACATTGGGAACACACGGGTAGACAACACCATCATTGTAACTACATTATGCTCGACAATCTGAGAATTTCAGTTCTCTATCTCTCAGTCTACATCTATCTTTGTCTACGTTTTTCTCTCAACTCTGTCTACATGTCTATTCCGTTGTGCTATTATTTTCTTATAGCCACCTAATTTGATATGCTTACACAAAATAGAAGTTGCCTAACTATGCTCAAGTGGTATCCAATTAGAGTCGCCCATTTGGAGGAGAGGGTAGGTAGGTGTCCAACTTGCAAGATGAGGGTAAAAGAAGAGTAATGACCCTCTTGATGCATTGTTAGATGGTCGCCCTCTTGGTATGTTGGAGAGAATGGGCGTCACCCCTTTGTGTGTGAGACCCAAGATGATCAAGTCCCTAGATTAGGTAGTGCCCCAAACAAGTTCATGCTCCATGAAAATTGTGTGTTGCCCTATCATAGTGCTTCATCTAGGTGGTCACCCAAATACTCATGAGGGAATTTGGTAATTACCAATTTGAGGTGTAGTGAGTCAATTTGGCCACACCCACTTAATGTAGCAAGTCAATTTGGCACTACCCAAATTGAGATAGCAAATGGATAGGCCTCGCCAACAGTCGCCCCCTTTTTCTTATGATAGAGTACCCAAGTTGGCTTCAGTTGCTAGGTGTGCACCAAATGGGCATTGCCCAAAATGAGGAGAAGCTGCAAAAGTGGTCGCCTATATTTTATGAGCGGGCGCGTAATGGAGATGAGGGAGGAAGATAGTCGCCCAAGTGTTGTGTAGAGATAAAGTGGGGCGTTGCCTTATGTATTCAAGAGCCCAAGTTGGGCATCGCCTTATTCTTTATGTGATGCAAGAATGGGGGTCGCCTTCTTTGCAAGATTGTAAATGAATGTTCCATAAATTTAGGCGTTGCCTACTTTTTGCACAAAGTTACTTCATTCCCTTTCTAAAATCAAGGTGATCCATTCCGCTCTTTGAACTAAACAAAGAAGAACAAGCGATTACTTATTAAATAAGAATTGTAACTTCTCAAAGAGGGTCATATGGGTGAAGGGATGCTCTTCACATAGCAAAGAGGCTAGAGCCCGTCTATAGAGTGCATTTTTTGCCACATACCTGTAGGGTTAAGAATTACCTAAATTGGTTACCTTGCATCCACTTCTTGCCCAATGACTTTGCTTCAAAAATCTTTGCTCATGCCATTGGTTTTGATTTCATCCACCATGCCAACTGCTCATGCTATGTGCTCTTGCCTCTTTACCTATTCATGATGTCGAGTTCTCCAACCCGAGGATGTGGCCTAGGGAGTGGCTCCATGCCCCTAGGGTGAGGGTTGCCTAGGGTGGCCTAAGACCCTCCCAAGGTCCCAAGATCCTCCTTGAAGATGCCTAGAACCTAAGAGGTATAAACAATTGTTCCCACAAAGCATCTACTCTATATACCCCGACATCAATTCTTTGCACCATCCCACTGAAACCATTCATTTATTTGCTTATTTGAACAAAAAAATGCACTATAGAAAATGAAATTAACTGAACTATGATATGTACAGTGAGTGAATTTGTTCCTGCTTGATTCAAATAGAATTAGAATCCACCTTGGAAACGCTATCGAGGGGCTTGTTGTCCTCATCCAAATATTCCAATTGCAAAGATCCACCAAACATCTCTTCCTTGACCCCTGAGTGCTGACCATAAGTCCTTCTCTTTACTTCTCTCCTCATGTCATCAAATCTCTTTAAAGTCATAATGTCAGTCTTCCTGATTCTCTTCCAAGCCATAGTGGCCATCATCTTTGATGCTCATACTTTTGAAGTCACATTCCTCTTTAGAGTAGTAGGAGTACCTTGCAAGTGAGGCTTTGTCTTCCAATGGCAGTATGTAGCTCGAATGTGCTTCTTTGTGACCTTCTTCCTTTCCCTAGCTTTACTATAATCTGAGATGAATTTTACCCTTGCGATGTGTTTACAAGGTACCATAATAATTTTGCTTTGTGGGCTACTCCAGATATAGTTTTTCTTCTCTTCAAGCTACATGTCCTGCAAGAATGCTTCTTCTTGATTAATAGAGACAGGACCAGTACTTATCTCATGCTCTATAACTAGCTCCATGGTCCATTGTGATAGGATTTTTTGGAAATAATGAATCATATAGAGCCTGGACACAATCTTCATATTTTAAGATGACATCCACGTAATTATTGAACTTGGTTTTTTCACGTGGAGAAAAGAGTGTAGTGATCGTCTGAGGTAAAATTTGACCAATGAGGTCAAGTGGCCTACTTAGTGGTTTCTGCCTCCCTAGAGATACGCAAAAATTGAAGTTCCTGACCTTGCTTCAGAGAAGGAGTGGGTTCCATAGAGACAATTAGCCCATTTTGGCCTAGGGAAGCCTCCTTCTCTACTTAGCTAGTATCTGCTAGGTGCCCAACTTGGGCCTTGTGATGCCCACTTGGGCCACCATGTGAGAGGCACCCACCTTGGGCTTCATGGTGCCCAATTTGAGTGAGGTGCCCAATTTAAGCTTCATGGAACCCAATTTTTTCTTCTTCATCAAGTTTCCTATAATCACATATCTTATCTCTTTCCTTACTATTCAAGTGAAAATTTTTAATTTTTTCCTCTTTTTGGCCTCATTGTGCTGCTTCTATAGAAGCTTCATTTATCTCACATATTTCCGCTATACAACATTCTGCACCTTCCATCATCCAATTTAATAGTGCATCATCTTCTTTAGGTAAAGAAGGCATTACCTGAGTATCAACTGTATACCCAGTAGCCTTGCCAGTGTCGGATCCTTCCTCTAAATGTATCTATAGTTGATTGTTAGTCTTCATAGAAATCGACAACCTGTTCTTTCCCCAATCCTGCAATGCTTTTGCTTGACTCCACGAAGGCCTTCCCAAGAGTAGAGGGTAAGAGGTCTCTTTTGATAGGACAATAACAACAAAATCTAAGAGAAACTAACAACCTTGCACTATCATGAGTACCTTTTTGATGATGCCGAGGGGTGTAACCCGATGTTGATCTGCTAATGTGACAGTAAAGTGTGCTGCCTTGATGAGGTCCAATTTTAATTTCCTCATTGTAAAATCAGGCATCAAATTGATGCCAGAGCCTCCACCTACAATAACACCTGTTAAAACTTCATCTTTTATGGAAACAACCAATCTTGAAATTTCATAATCTACTAGTGGTGTAGGAGGAAAATCTACCATGAATCCATCTATACTAGGAGGTGGGCTCAGGTAGGTAGACTGTATGAATTTTAGCAGATCATTTCTCACCTTTGCATCCATTTGCATAAGTTGGAATAGAATAACCTTATGATGAATTCCTTTCAATATTTCCTCAATATTTACCTCTTGAGTATTGTCCTAAGGGCAATTTGGTTGATCTTTTAGTGAAGTTCTCACTCTGTCATAAGCTTCTTCAATGGCCACTCCTTCCTCCAAATCAACCCTCTTGTCTTCTTCTCTTTCCTTGACTGCATGTTGCTCCGATCTTTTACTATTTTGAGTATTAAGTTATTTCGATGATCTTGTCTGTGTAATACTTTGATTGATGAGGGTATAAGTTTAGTTGTGGTTGTGTGTAAATAGATGGTGGAGAATCCGTGTTATTCTGCATAATTGAATACCATAATTTATCATAGTGAAGTATTTTGCTTAACGTTGAAAAGTCTGGTGATGAAATTACTATTTACAAGTTTGCTGGTGGATAGTCAGAGTAAAGTGATGAATAACTCTACGCAGTGAATGTTTTATATTGGAAAATAAACATAGGGCCTCTGTGATACAAACCCCTGACCATCCCAAGAACCCAGTAGTGGCTTTATTCCCGTAAGACGTTAACACTGGCGCCGGCCATGGGGCATGGAATAGCCAGTTAGAGGGCAGATTAAGGTTGGATGAAAGAAAGAATTCTATGATATATGCATGTAATGCATTCCGGTGAATCTTATCCGAAGTACCGAAGTGATCAACATCCGTGGAAAGTTAATAGCACATTGGGAACACCCTCCGATGGAAGTGGTGAAGGACAATCATCTGAATTCCGGTGATAACCCAATTTTTTGTTCTGATTCCGATGGTACTAGTACATTTGTGGGTGAAATTTCTGGTGAAAACTTCATCTTAGACATGAAATACGATGAATGGTAGTTGAATTCAAGCATATGTGATCGACTCAGCGATACCATACGATCAAAGTTTGTGCAAAGTGACTACATGACATAGCAACAATAAAAAACAACTTGTTCAAGTAATTTCGAAGTGATACTTCTTCTTGATTTAGACGACATGAGTAGTACACAACAATAGCAACAACAACAACAACAACAACAACAAAAAAAAAGAAACAACAACAACAACATCAACAGCAGAAGCAGGTCATACCTCCACAACCAATACCTATCGGAGTCACATATACTAAATTTGGTGGATTTCTAGGTGATGATCCTGATGCTCATGTCCGTACTTTTGAAATTAATTATGTTGTACTAAACTATCCAGTGGATCCTGCATATAAGGCTATAGTTTTTCAATCTACTCTTGTTAATGAAGGTGCTTGTTGGTTAAACGAATATGATATTAATCATTTCGGTCAATACGACGATGTTAAGAATGCCATTTTGCAATGTTTTTTATTAAAGAAAATTGCAGCTGAAATTTTTGATTAGTTACAAAACAATAGACAAAAACCATATCAGAGTGTGCAGGAGTATGCAACGTTATTCCGCGCTCATCTACAGCAGCTGGCTCTAGCGCATGCTAATTTACTGGATGATGTGATTACCCAATGGTTTATTAATGGAATAAACCCCCAACTCAAAAAAGTTATGATTATTTGATGTGTGGGCCGTATG
Source organism: Ceratopteris richardii (assembly GCA_020310875.1). Taxonomy (NCBI): domain Eukaryota; kingdom Viridiplantae; phylum Streptophyta; class Polypodiopsida; order Polypodiales; family Pteridaceae; genus Ceratopteris; species Ceratopteris richardii. The sequence continues at coordinate 121,114,439 of CM035428.1, forward strand.
ACCTTGGATGCAGTCATTGCTATGGAATTACAGTTGGAACATAAGGTTGGTGGTTTTACCAAAGATCTCGATTGGTTAAAAGCCTCCAAGAGTACGAATGATGATCCATTGAAACAAGTATATTGCACCAAATGTAAGAACCCAGGGCATACTGCTTTGTCTTGTGCACTAAATCAAATGTACTGTGCTATTTGTAATACGACGAGTCATTCTACTGAAACTTATCCATATAATGCCAAAGTACAGACCAGATCAACTGTAAATCTCATAATACAAGAGCAGGGATAACTGTCCACCCACTACCTATCACCACATTTGAGAAATACATCTTATCAAACTTACAAAAATTACAGAGGACCACGACCAATAATTTTGGACAACCTCGTTGGAATTGAGGACAATCTCGTGAAAGTGCATCTCTCCCACCACCAAGATGCCATTTTTGTGGAGAAATTGGACATATCCGTAGATATTGTAAAGAAGCATCTGAATATGATAAGTGAGGAAAAGAATGACAACATCCAATGGCAAATATGGTATATATCTTAGCGGTAGATACACAAGCGACAATAGTTCAAGCATGGTCCGGTAAGAAGTTGCACCTAGCTATTGAGATTTTTGGGCCAGGAATTCGAGAACAACAACAGATGTTTATTAAAGCTAGCACGTGGGCAAGTCAAGAACCAACTGTCTTTCTCAATTTGGTACCAATGGTCTAGTAGATAGTACAGAATACCCCATTGAAAGAGAGGGATCCGGTCCAATTACTGTCAGAGGACACACTGGACTTGATACTGGGTATGCCAAATTTTGATTCTACGTGGAATATTTTATCAAATGCATCTATTATGGTCCCATTGGGGAAACTTTTGGCATTGGTCCCTGGTATTCGATAACAATTTCAGCACCAGATTAGTCCAGGATCTTCGTGCATCCCTGCTACAACAACCATTAGCCCGCGAACTGATTCTACGGTGGATCATGTTGTTCCTTTAATAACGGTATGGTATAAAAACCACTAAATTACAAAAGTATTAATTGACGGAGGATCATGGGTTAATATTGATATAGCCGCACTCTGTAAGAAGTTAGGATGGACTTAGATTGAACCCATCCAGTTCTTTGTAAGAATGGCTAATCAATCTCGGGTACATCCAGTAGGTTTGGTGCATGATATACCCATTACCCTACAGGGAGCAGTGTCCAAAATGACTTTTTTTGTCTTGGAATTACCCGAACCAAGCCTGGATTGCAACTTATTATTCAAAAGGCCCTGGTTGAAACACGCAAAAGTGTTACAGGAATTGTCTGCACATGAACTTATTTTTAAAAGCAATCACCGGAAATATGTTGTACCCTTGGATGATATGAGGCCCTGTGACTTACATGCATGATCTTATGTGGCAGAACCCATGCATATGTTGGATGGCCTTTCGGATGACAAAGAAGAAGCTTTTTTAAATGCTAACCAGGATTTGTTAGCATTGGGTATAATTGATTTGCAAGCCATAATGGATAATTGGACTCCGGCCGCTTGTATGGTAGTCCCTCTCAACAAAGAAGTGGAACCAATTGCGGATAAGGTTTTGGATGCTACTGATCTTCAATATTTACTCCCCCCACTTGAAGATATTTCCATGCCCTGACAGTTTTATGTACCAGAAGATCAACTAATCACTTGCAATTTGGGTGACGAGGTTAGCCCATGCCCGGTAAAGATTAAGGCCAGATTACCTAAGACTTTCCAAGATGACTTACTACAATTGCTGAAGGAATTCGCTGATGTATTCACTTGGGACTTTAGTGATATGAAGGGATTGGATCCTCGTATCTACCAACACCATGTGATGCTGAAACCGGATGCTTGGCCAATTAAACAATAGAGTTACCGGATGAAAACCAATTATGCTGCTCAAGTGAAAGCTGAACTGGATCGGCTGTTGAAAGCAGGTTTCATTGTTCCCATTGAGCATGCCAAAAGGATCTCTCCTATTGTCATCATCCTAAAGAAAAACAAGCAATTATGCATTTGTGTGGACTATCGAAAACTGAATGCGGCAACAGTACCCGATCCCTTTCCACTATTTTTCTTGGATACTATGCTAGATGATGTTGCAGGACAAGAAATGAACTCTTTTTTGGATGGTTATAGTGGCTACAATCAGGTACACATGGCTGAAATGGATATTCCCAAGGCCGTGTTTATTACAAATTGGGGAGCATATGCTTGAATGGTGATGTGGTTCGGTCTACGCAATGCTCCAAGCACCTTTCAGCGATGCATGCAGGAAATCTTTTCTCCCTACTTAACTACGTTTATGAAGGTGTATTTGGATGATTTTTCATTATCTGGTGATACATCAGCTCACCTCTACCACCTCAGATGCTGCTTTTGTAAACGTCGAGAGTTCCATCTTTGTTTAAATCCCAATAAATCCATCTTTTTAGTTGTGGCAAGCTACTCAGTCATGTTATTTCACAACAGGGAATTCAAGTGGATCCTGATAAAGTTTGTGCGGTGTTGAATGCACTCCCTCCTATGACACCAAAGGAAGTTATGCGATTCCTTGGTCAAATACGATGGCATGGTCAAAATCTCCGATGGCTCACTCATGTGGCTATACCGCTTAATCGTTTGATTACCAGTAACCCTCAATAGTTTGTGTGGATGTAGGAATGTCGACTGGCTTTCGATCGACTGAAAACTGTCCTTACACACGCTCCTATTTACAAGCTCCTGATTGGCAACTTCCTTTCCATGTTTTCGTAGATGCTTTTGATATTGCAATCCGCAGTGTGTTAATACAGCAACATGACAAGTAGTTTTGTCTTGTTTATTATGCTAGTCCACGACTAGCACCCGCTGAATGTAATTATTCTGTTACTGAATGTGAATGCCTTGGTCTAGTCTATTTGATGAAAAAATTTCGGCACTATCTGCTGGGATGCAAATTTACCTTCCATGTGGATCATGCAGCTTTGGTTTATCTTGTACGACAACAAGATTTAGGTGGCAGATTAGCTCGGTGGGTGTTGTTGCTTCAAGAATTTGATTATGAGGTTGTGCATCGCCCGGGATCAACACATGTTCTCGCAGATATACTTTCTCGCCTAGATTCTGGTGAGCCTCTTGGTGGCATTGATGATACCACTTTGGCCATCTATGTGACAACTCAATTCAAGATGATTCCCAAGCGTTACTTGTGTCCCCTTCGTACTATGACACCCTTATGATTTTTCTAACCAGTGCATGTCCTCCAAATACTACTTCGACATCAGCTCATCATAAATTGTCTATGTTTAGTCGCTGATTTCAGATGTAGCAAAACATTTGTAATTGTTTGATAATGAAAGTGTGCGAAAGTAGATACGCAGAAGAAGCATGACGCCGGACTGTAGTTCTGGGTGGTGCACCTATGGATTGTTTTCAACACAAGTTTTTACTTATCCTGGTGTATTGATCTTTTACTGTTTTGAGTACTAAGTTATTCCGATGATCTTTTCTATGTAATATTTTGATTGATGAGGGTATAAGTTTAGTTGTGGTTGCCCGTAAATAGATGGTAGAGAATCCGTGTCATTTTGCATAATTGAATAAAATACTTTATCACAGTGAAGTATTTTGCTTAATGTTGAAAAGTCTGGTGATGGAATTACTATGTACAAGTTTGTTGGTGGATAGTCAGAGTAAAGTGATGAATAACTCTACGCAGTGAATGCTTTATCTGGGAAAATAAACATAGGGCCTCTGAGATATAGACCCCTGAACATCCCAAGAACCCAGTAGTGGCTTTATTCCCATAAGCCGTTAACACCATAATCATATGGATCGGAGCGGGGCAGTTGCAAGGAAAATGCCTTGTATAATGATCCTTGGCATCAGGATAACGTTGACACAGAGGTGCACCCGTGAGCAAAGAGCATTCACCTTGTACATGACCATATTTGTTGCAAAAATGACAAATTAAAGGCCTAGTATATCTAGGTCTATTTTGATGATTCTCCTCTCTATTATGTATATTTGACATACTAGCATAAAAGGTGTTAGGTACTTGATTTTCACCTCTCTATTGGGCTCCCTTGAGGTAATAACAGTCGCAAGCCTCATGGCCACTTTTACTGCAAAATTGATAGCTCACTCTATTGGGGCAGTTCATGTGAGAATGTCCACTGTTGTTACATGTGGTACACCAAAATTGCCTTCAGATGTCCTGAGAGGTCCGCAAATCCTCCACTTCTCGACGACGTTGGGCCACTATATCTTCATTTGGGCATGCAGGTGGTGAGACAATCTTTTCTTCATTTTGACTTTGTTGCATCTTTAGCTCTTCTAATTCCCTTCTAAGTTGCTCGATTGGGTCAAGATTCATGGCATAGTTTGCTTGAGTCCCTCTCTCAAAGTGCATCCTAGCCTCCTCTATGCGAGAGGTGGCTGCCACAAAGTCATTTAGTGTTGCATCAAGTCTAAGAGATTCCCTAAGTTTTTGTTGGGATGACCTAGGAAGGGCCTTTCCTATCCACGTCTTAACTAAGAAATCACCTAGGGCATGCAATAATAGGGAGACAAGTGCCTTAGTATGAGTATGTAATTCGTCAAAAGATTCACCTGGTCCTTAATTTGAGATTTTCGAGTTGATCTAGGGCTTGCTCTAAAGAGTCGCTCGGTCGGAATGTTTGTGAGAATGAAGTCTTAAATTCTTCCCAAGAGGTGAAATGTCCGTCTGCATACTAGTTGTAGCACTTATCTACAAGACCTTATAATGTAGAAGGAATAGCACCAACATCACGTCGTCTTGGTTTTGAAGCCCATGACTGTAGCATAAGGAGATAAATCTCCTCACATGGTCATCTGCATCTTCGTAAGCTGATACCTTAAAGGTAGGGAGTTTAACATTCAACCTTGAGAGTGGATTTGAAAGGTCCTCCATTGGTGCATCCTCTAAAGTGTCCAAAGAGAAATCCAACATCCTCCTTTGAGAGCAAGGTTGAAGCCAAATCAATGGACAAATTTAAAGGTATAGGAGTGCTAAGTTGACTAGCCAAAGGTATTGGACATGAAGAGGCTCTTTGTCTACTCAAGTGTGGGTCATGTACCCACTTCACAAGATGCAAAACTCAAGAAAAACAATGCAAAAACAACTATTTACTACATTGGTACCTCACACAAAAAATGCAAGGGTCCCATTGGGCATGCCAAACTGTAGAGGAGATACTAGGGTATCCACTTATAGGAGAGTGCCAAACTTTAGAAAAGACTACTACTTCCACACTTCTAGCACTTCTTCTATTCGAGCGGAGTTCTTCCTTAGGGAATTATACTCTATGAAATTTCCATGTGCAGGTACACTAAGTGCAATAGATACATATAGTAAAGACATAGAGAAGGAAAAATGGAAATTGCAAATGTAAAAGAAAATTAAAATGTCTTAACACTTTGAAGGGTTACAATGAGTCAGAAATAGTCCCAAGTGAATGGTACATTGGGCAAACAACCACTTCTAACAATAGAAGAAATTGAGAATAAGAGGTATTAAAACAACCAAATAATCTCTACAAGAGAGGTCAAACAAAAATGCAACAAAATGCAACAAAATGCAAGAGAAATACAACATAAATGCAATAGACTGACTACTTAATCACTCTGTAGTGCTAATAGCCAACTCCACAGGGACGCCAACACTATGTATAATCACCACATAGTGACCTCAACAACAGTGTTGCTACTTAAATGCATTGGGAGGCCAACACTCTATATAATCACCATAGAGTGATCTCAACAACAGTGTGCATGTAGCAACAAAATATAGAGAGTGGGCAAGCAATAGCTTCAACTAGCAACAATAGTACCAGAGAGATATGACAATGATAAGATGATATATGGTTTTGATGATCCAATATGTCCCTAGTGTGTTATGAATCTCTATTTATATAGACTCTAGAGAGGCTAGGGGTTGGCCTTGCTGAATCCCAACCTTAATTGCCGCATGCGTCAAAATGGTGGCCAAACAGGTGGAGGAGTGGGCTAGTAATTATGGCTCTAGTATCCAACTTCAATTAGGCCTCCAATTATAGTTTCTGACATCACTAGAGCTTGGTGGCAATATTTCCTGCATTAACTCTCACTCTGACACTTTACTAAAAAAATATACTCTGTCCATCATTTTCCACCGAAGGTAGCCAACTGGTGGAGCCTCAACTCAATATGCGGTAGTCACCAAGGTAGCCGCTTAATCGGATATGCTTACACAAAATAGTAGTTGCCTAACTATGGTGTTTTGTAGATGCCAAAGTTCCCAAGTAGTATCCAATTAGAGTTTCCCATTTGGAGGAGAGGGTAGGTAGGTGCCCAACTTGCAAGATGAGGATAAAAGAAGAGTAGTCACCAATTTGACACCGCCCAAATTGAGATAACAAATGGATAGGCCTAGCCGAGAGTCTGCCCCTTTTTCTTATGATAGAGTATCCAAGTTGGCTTCAATCTCCAGGTGTGCACCGAATGGGCATCGCCCAAAATGAGGAGAAGCTTTACGCCTATATTTTATGGGTGGGTACGTAATGGAGATGAGGGAGCAAGATAGTCGCCCAAGTGTTGTGTATAGATAAAGTGGGGCATCACCTTATGCATTCAAGAGCCCAACTTGGGCATCGCCTTATTCTTTATGTGATGCAAGAATGGGCGTCGCCCTCTTTGCAAGATTGTAAATGAATGTTCCATAAATTTAGGCATCACCCACTTTTTGCACAAAGTTAATTCATTCCCTTCCTAAAATCAAGATGATCCATTCCACGCTTTGAACTAAATAAAGAACAACAATGCCTACTTAAGTGCACATGGTTTTGAGAACATTCCAATTGAGAGCACCTTATATGCTAAGCATGCAAATGATGTACTTCTCATAAAGGTTGTGTATGTTGACCACATGCTCCTCATTGGTCCTAATGAGAATCGTATTTCTAAATTTAAGGATGATTTGCATTCCTCTTTTGAGATGTCAGATTTGAGGCATTGGCATTTATGCAAGTTGATGGGGGAGTGGCTTTGTGTAAAACAAAATATATTGAAACATTATTACAATGTTTTGGACTTGAAGATTGAAACCTATTGCCACTTCTATGGAAATAGGTTAACGATTGAGTCTTTATGCTGTTGGAGATGCATTTGGTGTTGTTATCTATCAATAGGTTGTTGGATGTTTGATTTACTTATGCATAATGTGGTATGATATTGAGTCTGATATCTCTCATATGAGCAAGTTCATGCATTTCCCAGGTGTCAAGCATTGGTAGATGGTTAACTGCATCTTTTGTTAATTGAGTGGTACCCAACTACTTGGATTGTTTTATCCCAAGGGGGGCTCATTACCACCATAGTCACATGCTTTTTCTAACTCAGATTGTGCAAGTTGTTATGACACTTGTGTCTCCACTAGTGGTTTTTGCTTCATGCTTGGTAGCTCATGCATATCTTGGTTGAGCAAGAAGTAGCCTACTGTGGCCACTTCTAGTTGTGAGGTTGACTATAGGGGAGCTTTTGTAGCGACTGTTGAGTGTGTGTGGCTCAGATGCCTTTTAGTTGATTTGGGTATTGGTCAGTTGCACATTGAGGTGCAATATCATTATGTCAAGGAGAGGTTCTCTACTAGAGAGATCAGTTTGGCATAGGTTCCCACATAGGATAACATTGTAGAACGTTTCACAAAGGCTCTAACGAGGGAGAAGTTTGAAGCTTTTTGTAAAGCTTTGGGCTTACTTCTTTTGTGGATTGATCTCTTTCCACATAGCTTGTCACTTCCTTATACATGAGTGTCAGGTCCTTCTTCACAACATTACTTTGAGGGGGGATTTTTTGATATATTTTAGTAGTGATGTGTGTCAACACACTTAGGACCATTAATTCATGTTTTTCCATCTTTAGGAGGTTTTTGTCCCGACTTGTATAAATGCCTATAGCCCTTACATGTTACTCATTCTTGTACATTCACTTGGTAATTCATTCAATGTTGTATTTTGTTCCACGCTTCTTCTTCTTCCTTGTGTTGTTCATGTGCTGTGCTTTTGCACACCTCAAAGTCCAATACTTTTTAGATTTTTTGTTATTATTCCTTTTATTTATGAATTTTGTACTATTTTGGATGGTAAAGACCTACCTATTGTCAACACAAAAGATAACATTGTGAAAGCTATGAGTCTTATTTAGAACTTCTTCTTTGCATCCTCTATTAAGAGCACAATACAATTGAATTTGATGCTCAAAATTGTATCCACCATTACCCTAGAGGTATATCTAAGTTCTTTTCCCACTCTGAAGCTATGGGCTTTGGTATTTTGGGGATTTTTACTCGTAAAAGCAAACCAACCAAGCTAAGAAGAGTCCTAGATGAGAAAACAAAGATTCAAACATATTTTATTATAACAAGATCCATTCTTTTCTACATCCATCTAAGCAACCCAATATTTAATAGTTTTCTTCACACAAGCTAAAAAGTATGGGGGAGACAATAACATCCTCGGTAGAGTGATTTCTCCTTTTTTTTTTGCAGTTTTTTCATCAACATAATCTTCTAGTTATGCTTGAAATTGATGGAACAACACATGCACCCTTGAGATCCCCCATATCCCCCACTTTTCAAGGGCCTCAAGCTACACTTTAGGTCTTGAAACCTAGAACTCACAATCGAGGGCCCAAGATGTTACCAATACACTAGAGAAAGTATCTATTATTTTTAAATTTAAGAATATATTTGAATACCAATCTCTTGGCCATTCTTTGGGGTTTACGAATGCCTATATCTCCTTCATTTGTAAAAGGGAGGCTAGAAAGTTGCCTTATTAACTTTAATGTTTTCATCATCACCACCCCATAATTTTTTTTCTATGTTTATTACTTGTTTGAGTTGAAAATTGTAGAGAGTACATGTGAAAGAAAAAATGGAGTTCTTGTGACAAAGACGGAGTGCGAAACTCAAAGACTAAGTAGATCATGAAATGGGAGAACTCACATATAGATTAGAGTGAGCTTTCCAAGGTTATAGAGTGATCCCTCAAAGTCCTAACCACGTAAAAATGAAATGGGGACTTCTTTTCCAAGGTCATAGAGTGATCCCTCAAAGTCATAACCACGTAACCAATGTGGATAATTCTCCTGAAAGGAGAATGAATACATAAAGTACTATAGAGATGGAGTGGGGAACATTAAATGCAATAATTTAATAAAAAAGTTATACCATAACCACCATAAGCTTCTTTTGACTTGAATATTCATCTAGAACTCAAGATTGATATGAAACATGACCTAGTAGGCTTCATTTTAGTAGATTCCAGAATACTTTTGGTTAATTTGAATACTCGTCTTGCCTTTAGAGCCAATATGGTACATGGATTTATTTTCATTAGTAGCTTTTCTAGGACAATCTTTTGGGTTAGGTCACTTTCTACAAAAAAGGCTCGAGCAAATACATGCTTTTGAACCAAAGTCTGGGCTAAGACATTCCTTAGACTCTCTATCTCGCCCTTGAGTGTTATGACCAAGTGACAAGAGTTATTTCTCTTATGATCTCCTTTTACCCCATTTAACCTCACTTATGGAATAATTTTACAACCAAGGGAGCCATTCACAAGTTTCTTTGTCTCTATATCTATCTCTCTCTCTCTCTCTCTCTCTAAAACACTAGATTTTTTACATGTCTATGAAATTCAAGAGTTTTTTTTTTGAGAGTACAATGAATTTGAAAAGACACACACACACAACCTTGTAAGATAGAGACACCCATCTTGGGGAAGTCTGAGGCATCCAGCCCTGGGCAGAACTTGAACCTTGGCCATCTGCCTAGAAGTACAAGGCTCATCCGCTAAACCATGCCCGATGGATATGAAACTCAAGAGTTGAAAGGCTTAGCTTTAAGAACTTTTAGAGACATGTATCAAGGAGTTTCTGGAGACAATTTTTGGATTTTGGAATTCCACATAACATATCATCTTCCAAGAGTTTTTTACAACTCATTTTCAAGAAAAGAAGGCTCCCAAAGAAATCTTGGAGCGAGGTCTATGATCATCCTAATTAAAGTGCACAATGACTTCATCTTGTCGAGAAGAATTAAAAAAATCAGGAGAAACAAAAGTACAATGAGCACTTTTTAGGAAAGAAGATCTCAAAATACCACAACCCTCACAACCAAGACTTGACCCTAAGGTATGGGAAAAGTCAAAAAATAAAAAACATTTGCTTACAGTGCTCAAATTCTCGACATTTGAGCAAGAGCTATATTGTTAAGATGCAACATTTGCCCACCATGAACAAAAAGGAAATGAAAAAGCAAGATTCCATCCTTTTTGTTGGTGCATATGTCAAGCCTAAGTGCTTGACCATAAGTATTGCACTTTATTAAACTTTGAGCATCTAGAGCAGATGCTTTGTGGGAACAATTATGTATACCTCTTGGGTTTTGGACACCTTCAAGGAGGATCTTGGGAGGGTCTTAGGCAACCCTGGTCAACCCTCTCCCTAAGGGCTTGGAGCCACTCCCTAGGCCACACCCTCGGGTTGGAGAACTCAACATCGTGAGCAAGTAAAGAGGCAAGAGCACATTGTTATGAACCGTGGTCATTCGACATGTGGGTGCAAAGGTCATATCAAAATCAATGCCTCTCTCTTGAACATAACCTTTTGCAACAAGCCTAGCCTTAATACCTATCAACTATTGCATCAAGCTAAGGTTTGAGCTTTTATACCCATTTAGTGCCGATGGCCTTTTTTCCTAGAGGTAAATCGCATAAAGATCAGGTACCATTCTTCATAATAGCATCATATTCTAATTACATAGAAGCCATCCAATTTTTTTAACTGAGGTAGCCATTGCATATCAATCTGATACAAAGGAAGCACTATGAGATCCTCAATGAGTACGATATGATAGAGCTGCATCTAATTTGTTATCTCTAAAAGATTTCACCAACAATTTAGGCACAATTTTTGCCTCCTCTATATCAACTCTCCCATCAACAAGTGCATCATGTAAATTTGCATAAGAAATGTAATGATATGCATCATCATAAGGAGCTTGTAAAGGCTGAGAAAGTGCCTCATTTGGATCGGTGCTTGATTATCCACCTTTAAAAGGAGGTAACAAAGTGTCGTACACATCTTTATAGCTAATTGAAGTCTCCTTGGTACATGAAAGTAATGGCTGAATTGCATCTTGCACAAAATAACATCCCGGCTAAACAAAATGCACCTAGTTTGTGGATGATACAGATGATAGCCTTTGCTTTCAGAACTCTACCCAACAAAGATACATTTCACTGCTTTATAATCCAATTTTTTGTGTTGTTGTTTAGGTGCTAATGCATATGCTACCAAAGGCATGTAGATGAACAACATAAGGCTTGCAACCATGCCAAGCCTCATATGGAGTGTTAAGTTGTAGTGCTTTGGTGGGACACCTGTTAAGTACATATTCTATACATATAACTGCTTCAAGCTAGAAGCTATATGGCAAAGCCTGATTTTTTTACCATACACCTCGCCATCTCCATGAGTGATGCGCTCTTTCTTTCTTCAACTCCATTTTGTTGATGTGTATATTGTACACTAATATTTTATCCCATACTCAGCTAGAAATGCATTAAAATCAGAAGACATGTATTCTCCCCCTTGATTAGAAGGGAGGGTGCCCAATTTACATGCTGATAGATTTTCAGCCATAACCAAAAATTGTTTGAAGCACATAAATAATTCAGACTTTGTTTTCTGTGGATAGAACCATGCATGCCTAGAGAATCATCAATAAATGTGACAAAGTAAAGTTAGTTCGCAAAAGCAGGTGTCTTCATAGGACCACAAACATCACTATGAACAAGCTACAATTTATGAGTAGCTTGAAACAAACCATATTTTGTGAATGATGAACGCTGCATTTTGCCTAAAGTACAACTTTCATAAGCATGATTACAAGGTGCCTTAAGTTTAGCTAGAGAGGACAAGATTTCAGATTTCTGCAAGTGTAGCAAACTAGCAAAATTCAAATGACTAAAGCATTGTCATACAGATTCCACTCACATCACTCAAATATTAAAGAGAACTTACAAGTAATTTGTATGGCATAGCCTGTTGGATGTTTTGAGGCATGAGCGTGTGTGTTTTCTTTTTAGAAGCCGTGAAGAAAAGGGGGCAGTAGCAAAAGACTATTGGAGGAGGGACCACGTGAAGAGCTTTCAAGAGGAAACATGGTAGGTGGAAGCTGCTCGTTTATTTTATCCCTGGGAAAATCTTTGAAAGGACATGGAAGAAGATATCAGGTGACAATTAAGTGCAAGGACTTGGAAAGAGGTAGAAAAACACATGGTGTGGCCCCAAGAGGGTTTCGTAAACGCTTCGCTCCATACGGTCAACTACGTTTACCTTTACGGTTTTCTTTAGCCCTAATACCGTATAGGTATTAGCATAGCACCTTAAAGTCAAGGCGCGCAGCGACCATGAAGGGAATGCGCGTTTCCCTAAATAAAAAAGGCGCTAAATACCGTTAAGGTAAACTAAGCGCTAAAGAAAACGTAGTTTACCTGTTTTCCGCGGAAAAAGCCATTAAGAACAAGTTGACGCTTTTCCACGCTGGCTGGGGAGAGAAAGCACCATCCATTATTAGCTTTCCACCGAACCACTGGAAAAGGAATGGAACTAAACAAAACTTAGGCGAATGCTTAAGAAGTGGTGGAGGGAAGGAAGAAGAAAAGGCGATGGGGAAGATAAATAACTAAGCATATGAAAAGTCGATGGGGAAGAAAAGACTACACGTATTGTACTCGCATATGAAATACTAGCAATGTTCATACTTAAGAGTATATGAGTAAATGAACATGATGTGTTATGTCATATTCAACCTTACATGATATGCTTTTATCTTAAACAAAAGACAACAAGATAAGTTGCATATGTACAACATAATCGATAGACCATAACTCATGCACAAACATGAATTATGAAAGAAAAACGATGATGAAGATATGGAATTGCCTTCCATATAAGCTTGTTCGTTGTTGTGTGCCCATGACATAAAATTCCAAAAGCAATAATCACATTGTCATTTGACATATCATGGACCATACATCTCTCATCAATAAATTTGACAACCAAACCAATCTTGGCTAATGTTGAAACTGATAATAATTTTTTCTTGATCTGTGGTACATACAAAGCATCTAAAAATGTGAAAGAACTACTTGTAGTAGTAGTCATAACGATCTTACCAATACCCATTATAGGATAAGAGGAGTTGTTCGTACATGTGAGAGTATTCCTTGTAGGAGCAGACTCAAGTGAATTGAAGAAACTATGCTATGAGGTAATATGTTTGGTTGCCCCACTATCAAAGTACCAAACATCTGAGTCTACTAGAGACATATACTGCTCATGAGAAGATGGATAATAGCTGCATACAATAGTAAATGCCCATCTTTCATTTTGAACAAGATTAGCAAACTCTAATTTAGGTGTAGACGTATCTGCAACAACCATCCCAACCTCTTTCTTCTTTGCCTCTTTTGTAGCCACTTTTGAATAACTCTTTATGATGATCATTACCTTTGATGCCACAGAACGAAGTTTGTTTGAACTCCTAATCACCCTCAGTATGCTCACAAATTTTCATGCGATTCTAAGACTCTGAACAGAGGGGTGTTGATGGTTCCTTAGATGAAGCGATGACTTGCTCTGATACCGATTCTTGGAGTTTGAGATCTACAAAAGCACAGGAATAGCACAAGGAAGAAAAAGAAGAAGCTTGAAGCATAATATAATAATGAATGAATTGCCAAGTGAATGTACAAGAATGAGTAACCCATTATGGCTATAGGCGTATATACAAACCAGGGGGAAAGAACCTCTTAAAGAGGGAAAAAGGTGCGCCGACATTTTTAAGTGTGTTCACACACATCACTACCAAAATATATCAATAAGAAAAAAAAAGATCAATAAATTGTGGGATGTTCATTTTCAAGCAATGGAGACAAATATTTCAATGTATCTAGTATGTCCTTGCTTGGAAAAGCTTATTATTCACCAAAAGCTATAGATTTTGAAAAGAGCACTCAAGGATGTATGGCACACTTTTTAGGGTTGTAGACAATCAAAGTCTCTATCGGACTTGCTTCACTATGTCTGCAAAGGTCTCCACCCTCAACCTTTCAATTATATAGAAATACTACATGGAAACTTCCAAAACTTGGTTGTTCCTTTGTGGATATTCAAAAGGGAAAGCCTTTCTTTTTTCTTGTTAGTTCCAAAGAAATCAAAGTATCGTTGAAGATGATTGTAAATACTTTCTTCTTGGATTCACATTCTTATATTGGCCTGCAATGTATGGTATCCTTAAAAAAATCAAAGTATGCTGTGAGTCTATTGATATAGAGATAGTGAAAAAGAGTCACAATAATAATGAGTGGAGTGAAGAGAGTTTTTTTTTCTTAATGGAGGTTCAACCGAAGGCTATTCCCCCAAACTTTAACTTTGAAATTACAATTATACACATGAATGGGCATAGTACCCATGGGACCCCCATATCCCACAAAGTAAGGGTTAAATTGCTCGAAGGACACACAAGAGAGAACTGGTTTCAATGGCAATATCATGTTTTTACACTAACATTAGGCCCACATTACCCTGCCAATAGTGAAGATTGAACCATCGCCCCCGCCTCAAGAGGCGAAAGGCTCAATCAACCCAACTAGTGTGCGTGGATGAAGTGAGAAGAGTTTTTTTTTTTTAAGGAAGTTCGGCCATGGCCTATTCTCCCGGACTTTAATTAAAGTAAAGAAGAAAAGTTACACGTGAATGGGACTAGTGCCCATGGGACCCCCCAAATCCCACAAAGCAAGGGACGAGTTCGGTAAGCTAGAGGGCATTACAAATGAGGCGTACAAAACTATCATCCCCCTCATGGGGGACCCATTTGGGTTTCCGCTTGTTATCTACGAGGAGATAAATACAGTGTTGCCTAAATGGAGGAGATCTCTTATCTCGGGAGATTCTTTTACCTAGAAGAAACAAGGATTTCTCAATCGACCATTCCTTTGGGGTTTGGCCAAAGTTGATAGCACATCGCTCCCTCCAAATTTTCCAAAGAGTCTTGCCTCTGATGGCATTCCACAGCCTTGATGAGCAGCGAACCACCTCACCCAATAGCGCCTGTTGCCAATTGATTTGGTTCAAGAGATGCAAAATCCGTGTCACGTGATGCTAGATAACACGGGACTTGGGGCAATCGAAGAAGAGGTGAACAAGGTCTTCGATGCATCGATGGCACCGCTTGCACCAAGGAGGCACACCACAAATTTTGTTGGCCCTTGCGTTGTACCAGATACCCTTTTGCAAGATTTGCCACATGAGAACGGACTTCTTGATCTCAATAAGGGGGTGCCAAATCGACATGAACTTAAGTTCCCATCAAAGTTTGGTCCAAGAAAGGCACCACACCTTGTTAAGAGTGTGATGACCATCTAAGTTTTCTTTGAAGTTGGGAATTCTGGATAGTTTCTTACCATTGCTCCATTTGAGGCCCTCTAGGCAAGGAACATCCTGTCCGCAGAGAAGGCGGGTAGTTGAGTGGTCCCACGCTAAACACCTGTTTTGAAGAAGAGTCCATTCTTCGAGAGAGATTCTATGTCTCGAGTCTAAGTCTTCAAACTTATTCCAATGGACGGTCTCTTGTTTCCAGAGCTGTTTCCACTGTTTGTACCCCTTGTTCCATAGTCGCTTAGCCGTTTGGAGGTTCCAAGACTCCACCTCCCTTAAGCCGCTGATCGGGAACCAGATAGAGTCATTTTGTCTTATCCCAGAAGCCCACTTCCACTCATCACTGACTCTGATGAATTGTTTGGCTTTGTTCTAGCTCTTCCATAAGGAACACACGAGGTTAGAGCCTTTAGGGGACACCGGGTGGGGGGAGAACAAAAGCGTGAGGATCACAATGTCCTTCCAATCGGGAAGACCAACTAAGGTAAGGTCTTTCAAATTTTTGAAGATCAATTTAGCCCAGGAGGACTCTCTATTGCACCAAGCCTTGATAAACAACTTTGCCGCCAGCTTGTCAGCTAACCCAGCGATATCCAAAATACCCAAGCCCCCCGAGTCTTTCGAGCTAATACAAGTTTCCCATTTGATTTTGGGAATCCCCCTCCTATTGGAGTCCCCAGTCCATAGGAAGTTTCTACAAATCCTTTCCACTTTGGCCAATTCTTTCTCCTTAGGTCTCCAACACGAGATATAGTAAATAATCGTAGAAAACATAAATGTGTTGACAACCATTGCACGCCCTGCCAAGTTAGCTTGCATACCTTTCCAATGATTTAGTTTGCTATCCAGTTTGGATAGAATCCAGTTCCACTGTTGGTCCATCGAGATGTTGAAGCCCATCGGAATGCCAAGGAGACGGAAGACTTGATGACTAGGGATAACTTGACACCCCTGATCAATCAACAGTTGGGGCAGAGGCCCATGGATTGCTCTGAGCAGTTTTCGCATGGTTGATTTTTGAACCTGACGCCTTACTAAAGGTGTCGAGGTAGCTCCAAAACACCTCAATGCAGTTTCTATCGTTAAGAACAAAGACATTCATGTCATCGGCAAAGACTCTAGCAATCATTTGGTCATGACCAAGGGGTAGGGAGAGACCTTTGAGATTTCTAGCATCCAGGTGATGCTTAAATAGGCGATTGAGGCCATCCAAGGCGATAGCGAAGAGTAATGGAACCAGTGGGCAACCTTGCCTAATAGATCTTTTTAAACGTATGGGTTCAGAGAGCTTACCGTTGAGATCTTTTTAAACGTATGGGTTCAGTGAGAAGAGTTGAAGCACGAAGCATCAAGGAATCCAACCAGGACTGGTATCTTTCGACTTTCCAGAACTTCTTCAGGGTGTAGGCTTGAAGAGCTCCCCTAAGAAGACCTATGCGGAGTCTACTAAAGTGGCCGATAACGCTGCAAGTGCTCATTTTGCCAACCATACTTCTTCAGGTATTATCTCTCCACTCCCATCCCTTGGAAAAGGTAAAGATAAGGAGAAAGGTAACCCCCATGAGCTATGTGTCGACAGTGATGTTAGTGATGATGAGGAAGATACACTCATTATAGACAGGAACTCCTTGGACAACTGGCATCATGAGCTCACTGACAGGATAGTGATTGGGCTCTGTCATGGCCCCAAGCCTGCTCAAGAGACCCTGAAATCATGGATGAAAGCTCATTGGAAAACTAGAGGGCTCTTATGTCAAACATGTTCAATTTTGTCCCAACAATTACTTTCTATTCCTTTTTGAAGAAGCCAACAGTGCCTTACAGATTATAAGTGAGGGGCAATGGCTCATTAGAAACATGCCTGTTTCCTTTTTTAAGTGGTATGTTGGATTTAACCCTAAGGGTCCTAAGCCGACCAAGATCCCAGTGTGGGTTGAATTCCCTGAGATGCCTTATGAATTTTACCCCTAGGTGGAAAACCTTGGTAATATGATTGGAAAAGTTTTGGGGCAGAAACCTAGGAGTTCAATCATCAAACCCAAGTGGGAACCCCAAATTCTAATAGAAGTTGACTTGGCCAGTCAAATTAAAACTCATCTCATCATAAAAGATTCCAGAGGTTTAAAGCTGCATACTCAGAAGGTCATGTATAGGAATCTCCCCAATGCGTGCTTCAATTGTTACAAACAAGGTCGATAAAAAATTGTCCTCTTCTTCAGGGTCAAGGTGGTCAAGTAAGCCTAGAAAAAAATAAGGAAATGGTAAAAGAGACTCAAGGAGCTCAAGAAGCTCATCCAGTTCATGTTAAAAAACTTGTACCTAAAATAAAAAAAAAAAGAGTTTTAAATCTGATAATCTATATGACATTTTACTTGAGGATGTTTTCAATCCCTTTGATAACAAAGTTAATTCTGCTGATTCTCATGTTGTTTCAGATTCTAAAGAAAATATTGACCCCAACCCCAACCTGGCTGGTACCAGTAAAGATGTCCTTGATGTCCCTCAGAGTCCAGTGGAGAATAATCACAATAACAAAGGATGGTCTCTTGTTGGAAAAAAAAACAGAGCAATCCCTCCCTCTGTGCCTATTGATATTGATTTACCTAATTCCTCTGGGACTAACCCTGCTGCCTTTGATCATTCTTCGCCAGGCCTGTACCCGGAGGTCTTCTGTCATGAAATTGAGGCTATGGACCAGGACAAGTTAGACAACATGGAAAATGACTTGGTTTCTAATGACATAGTTCCAATGTCCCAGGATGCTGAAACTTCCAGAGAAGTGGCGGTCACTGTTAAGCCCAAAAGAAAGGAGGTGGTGAGGTCTTCCTTATCAGCGTCCAAGCCAACAAAGAATAGCAGGAAGTAATCTTGTCTTGTTCTTAATGATTGAACTTCATATTATCTCCATCAATGTTAAGGGACTAACTGATCCAGTTAGACCAAAGATGATTAACAAGTGGCTTGGTTCTTTTTCTAAGGTGCCTGATGTGTTGTGTCTCCACGAGGTCAAGATTGGTGGGCTGCTTCTCAAAATTAATCTTAATCTTCTGTCTTCCAGATACAAGTGGTATTTTACCACCACCTTGGGGGCAAAGGGGGAGTTGTTATTGGTTTGGCCCTTCCCCTGGCTCACTTGGTTGTTGACTACTCGGTTAGTATATCTAATCAGTGGTGTGGTTTAAAACTGGGGAGTCCCTTTGATCTGAGTATCGTGTCTATTTATGCTTCCAACTCTAGTTTGTCCAGAAAGATAGGTTCCCTTACTTTCAAGTCTGGCTGGCCGCACATGGACACTAACCTTCTCAAGATTCCTTGTGTTATGTCGCAAACTAAAAGTCTATTTTTTGCTAATTTTAGCACCATTAGTTCCCCTAGTAGGGCGTGGATTAAGTCGGTGAAAGATATCCAACTCCTTTTCACCCGTTGTAAGAAGCAGGCTAGAGCTGTGAGAGCCAAAGACGTGAAGCCCTTATGAATAAGCTGAAAACTCTTGATATTACTTCTCAAGAATTCCATGACACCAACTTGAGACTTAGCAAGGAATGCTACCATGAAGCTAGCTACTCTCTTGCCTCCTCAAAGGAGTTTTGGAGCGAGAAAGATGACAAAAATAATAAATATATGTTCTCGTTGTTGAAAAAAAGTAAAGTTAGGGATTTCATCCCCATGATTCAGAAAAGACATGGTGGGCACACTAGAAATATTGAGGAGACTCTACAGGAGGCCAAAAGATTCTTTATGGATGTTTTCTTTGGTATGATGGTCTTCCCAATGAGTTTTACATGCTATTAAAAGATTTTCTCACTCCTTTTATTCTTTTGGTGT
The DNA here is from genome assembly GCA_020310875.1 of Ceratopteris richardii. Classification (NCBI taxonomy): domain Eukaryota; kingdom Viridiplantae; phylum Streptophyta; class Polypodiopsida; order Polypodiales; family Pteridaceae; genus Ceratopteris; species Ceratopteris richardii. Next base: position 121,133,766 of record CM035428.1, read on the forward strand.
GGGAAGAGGCTACTAGTAAAGGGTTCATTCCTTGTGCTATCAACATAGGAGTTATTAGACTTATTCACAAAAGAGGCAACAAAGATGATTTGAACAATTGGCGACCTATTACCTGTCTTAACACCAATTACAAGATCCTTGCCTCCACTATAGCTACAAGACTTAGTCCTTTGATGGACTCTCTCATTCTTCCTGAACAAAAAGGGTTTATAAAAGGCAGATTTATTCTTGATGCCATCTTCTCCCTCTGGGAAGGTATGGACTATGCTGAAGAAAGCAGTCAAGACTACTACTTCTTCAAGATTGACTTTGACAAAGCTTATGACAGGATTGAATGGGATTTCATCCTTCAATCTCTTCAGGACCTTGGTGCTGGCCGCAGACTCATAAAGTATGTTAATACCCTTTTTGGCAATGCCTTTTCCAGAATTGCTATAAATGGTCATATTTCTGAACCCTTCATGCTCATTAGGTCCATCAGGCAGGGTTGTCCCTTAGCTCCCCTTTTATTTGCTATTGCTAGTGATGCTCTTGGGTGGCTTGTCAAGGATGCTATGAATTGTGGTCTGATAAAAGGTATTAGTATTCCTAACTCCCCTTCCCCTCTTTGTCTTCAAATGTTTGCTGATGATACTAATGTTGTGCTGAAGGCTGATGAAAATTCTGTTTCCAATTTCCTTGACTGTTTGAATACTTTTTGTCTTGCTAGTGGCTCCTTGGTTAACCACAGAAAAACTAGTTTTAAATCTTCAGACAATGTGATTCCTGAATGTGTCTCTAGGCTTGGTTGCAATATCCTTAAAGATGGTGAGATTTTCAGGTTATTAGGGATATCGATGGGTTTTCATGTCTCCATTGACCAAAGATGGGACTGGGTGGTGGATAAGTTTAAAAAACATCTGTTCTTTTGGTATGATTCTAACAGATCCCTCCCCCATAGAACCTTCCTCCTCAACCATTTTATTCTCCCTAAGTTGGTTTATTTTCTCTCATGTTGGTCCCCCTCTAACAAGCAACTTAAGCAGGTTATTGCCATGGCCAGAAATTTCATGTGGGGTGGTAAGTCCAATAAAAAAAAAGTTGTCAAAGTGGCTTGGAGCACTTGTTGCTTGCCCAAGTCTCAGGGTGGGCTAGGAATCATTTGTCCCTTGAAGAGGGCTGAAAATTTAGCATCAAAATGGGTTTTGAGAAGTCTGCACAGTACAGATATTTGGGCCAGTCTTCTTAAAAGAAATACTAACAAATTTTTTCTGTCTAATTACAGGTCTTGGACTAACATCAGTTTATGGGACATCATGGTGTCTCCTCAACCTATATCCCCTGTTGGAAGTACCATGTCTTGCAAGATCTGGAAAGCTTGGTTCAAGGCCAAAAGCTTCCTTCACCCTCCTCCTGATATGACTGTTGATACTGAGTTCTTTGTGCAGGAACCCCATGGCTGGGGTGGCTTGCTTTCTGGAATAAATGCAGAATTGCTATTTTAGAGCATAAATGTCATAAAGCTGGGTTTAGCACTTGGAAAGATTTTTTGTTCAATGTTGAAAATGTTGATGATCTGCAAATGGTTCTTAATGCTAACTTGTCCAGATCTTGTCTGCAGGTTTTGAACAACCACAAGGATATGTTGAAGGATAAGCTGGTTTTCTGTCAAAGCAAAAAGTTGAAGATCCAGGACATTGCTGCCTTCATCTTCAAAAGTTTTAAGAAAGCTAGAGGGACTGTGGATCATCTGCTGCCTAAACTCAATTCCAGATGGCAGGTTAACTGGTCATCCCACCAGTGGTCTTACAGGTTCAAAACTTTGTGGGCATTCCCAGACTACTGCAAACACTCCTACCTACAATGGTTGCTGATTCATCATGGTCTATGGACAAGTCACAAAGTCAGGAAAGTTTTTTGTAATGAAGGTCTGTGTACTTTCTGTGGCTCAGTGGAGGATGTTTCCCACCTGTTTTTTCATTGTGCTCATGCCAAGAACTTCTGGAAACCTGTTGAGAGCTACTTGCATGATAAAGATCTCCCCCAACTCAACAAATGGGATGTGTTACTTGGCTGTTGCAGGAATATGGACATTTTGCTCTGGAATATTTGGAGAGGGCACATACTTTGGCACATCTGGTTGAGTAGAAACAGTGCTACTCTGAATAATGGGAAAAGGAATTTTCTTAGGTCCCTACCTAATAAGCTTAGAAGTGTCTCCCTTGTCAATATTCAGAAAATTTCTTCTGCCCCTTTGTATAATGTGAATTTCTTCAATCTTATGGCTGAGCATAAGTTTACAGCCTGGAGAAACATTTTATCCTCATTGTACTCCAAACAGAGGCTTGATATGGCCCTCTACATGTAACTGGTCTGCTTTTGTGGCTCCTGCCCTGAGCACAGTCTCTGTAACATCCTTTCGTAATTAATCTTTCCTATTTCTTCTTCAAAAAAAAAAAAGAGAAGGATGAGTCATGACATGTGTTTGCTCCTTTCTCTCACTATCATTTCATTTCAACTGCCGTATGATTCCAAGATCTTTAGTGTTCTGATACTTATATCCTTTCAACCAGATTGCCTCGTTTTTCTCCTTTTATATTTATTATGTTTCCTTTTCACAAGTAATGAGGGTTACAACTTACATGCATGTTCTTTTTTGTGCATCATATATTGTACGTGACCTCTTGTTTTGGAGGGGAGTGTAGATGTGACATGGCCTTGTGTCGGTGATGTGTACAGCGCTGAGAAAAAGTAAATCGCGATCGCTTCTCTGTATGCTCGGCGTCTTTTCACATGGTCTTTATGAGACGAACGATCGTGAAGCGCGAATCGCGATTCCTCTGTACAGCTGTTCTTTCAATCAATTCACGCAAAGGCCGAACTTCCTCTTTAAAAAAAGATTCGCGATTCCTCTGAGCTGCAGCTGTCAGCTTTTGTATAAAGCATCACAAAAACAATAAAAAATAATATATATGATTATATATTTATATATATTAGTCAATCAATTTATATATATATATATATATATATATTTCCCATGGAGATTCACCCCTCTTGGCCTTCCTCTCCACGTTCACGAACTTTTTACTGTTCAAAATTTCTATTCTTTAAATAAATATCCTCTTGTATGTCCATTGTCCATTGTCCAGTCGGGTGCCCTATGACGCTTGTATCTTCTTTCATTCTCTTTAATTTAAGGTTGTTATGTGGAAAACAAAATTCAAAAAAATCCATTTTTTCTATTTTATTTCGCATGGTGCAACAAATGATTAAACACGCATACGTGTTTAGGGGGCAGAGTAGGTTGGTTAGTCCTAAAGATTTTGTGGTTGATGGTCATGGGTTAGGGCTTCCTTCTCGGCTATGGAGGTGTCTCTCATAGAGACGAAATTCATGGTTATCATGCAAATCTCATCAGCGCAATCTTGGCATTGTAATATATCAAACCTTTAAGTTGCAATCTAGATTTTTTTAACGTCATCTTGTCCCCGATTGTGAGATGTCGCTTTTTTATGGGATAAAGATGCTTCTATGAGTACTAAGTCCATTCACACATGCTTCATCTTTCATAATTCAAATTCATGGAGAGAGTAGAGCTCACTATCAAATTGAGAAAATCAAACAGGCAAGTTAGAGTTTGGAAGTGATATGCGATAACTCTTACTCTCACACAATGATGCCCAACATCTTTGAAGAGTTTCTCCCCTTCCAAAATAAAGGTGTTCGGCATACATTGATGATATTGCAGATTGAATGATGGCGCTAGGTTTGGAGCTAAAATTGACCATCGTGAAGGTCAACCAAAGATCAAAGTGCTGCAACAAACGTAGCAAGTCACACCATCCCAACAATGTTATCCACACTGACAATTGAAGCTGATCACGTTACCAATTATAGAGCAAAAATTATCAAGCTTGGTGCAGAGAAATGCAATCAGCGACGATCAAGCTTGGGGTAGATAAGTCTATTGGAGTCGATCAACCTCAAGGGATAGAATTCAATCGAGAACAATCAAGATCAGGGTAGAAAATGTTGATATATTTCAGTAGTGATGTGTGTGAACACACTTAGGATGACCGGGGCACTTTTTTCCCTCTTTAGGGAGTTTTTTCCTTGGCTTGTATATATGCCTATAACACTAGTGTCATTTATTTCTATACATTCACCAGGTAATACATTATGTATTATGTTGTGCTCCAAGCTTCTTCTTCTTCCTTGTGCTATTTGTGTGCTTCCGTAGACCTCAAAATCCAACAATTAGTACCAGAGCAGGTTTTCACTTCATCTAGGGTGTCATCAACACCACTCTGATCGTAGTCTCAAAATCACACAAAAATTGGTGAGCATAGTTGGGGCGATTGGCAGTTCAAAATGGCTTTGCTCTGTCGTCTTGAAATTTTTATTTGAGCTCGTTTCTGCCTCGAAACACACTATCACAACAATTGTGCATGCAATTTCATCCTTTTGTGTCAAACATAAAATTCATTTTGATTCATGAGCACAAGCACCTCAAAGTCTACCAGAGGTATAGCAAAGCTCAATTGGATGTTTTTGTTCAACTTTTTGAGATATAGTTGATTCTCCACGTCAAAGTATTTAGTCACTATTTATGGCTGAAAGCAATGGTGTACTCCATATGTTGGCTATTAAGGATAAGTTGGATATTACTAAACAACCATTGTGGTCATACATGATGCATCATGTATTGGTAATAAAAGGGTTATGGAATATTGTGTAGGGTGTTGAAAACATCCTCACACTTACTCTTGCAAGGTAGCAGAAGGTTCTTGAGAAACTCTTGCAACATGCTAGCATTGCTTACCTCCAAAAACAGATGGAGAGTGAGCACATGAATGAACGATGCTGAATGAAAATTGTTTTGACAAGATCAAAAATCTAAAGGACCAATTGATTTCTATTGATGAAATTTTTTTACGTAATTCACTTGTGCAAAATTTTCTTAATGGTCATCTAGATTTATATAAGAGTTTTGCTTCTACTCTTTGATTGATGATTAAAGGAAATCCGAATGCCTTAACATTTGAGGAGATATTCTATGTTTTGTTGCAAGAAGATCAACCTAGACATAATAAGTCACTTATGCATGCATGTTGCAGATCAAGATCTCTTAGCTAGTCAAAAGGGCAAAGGTAAATGGATCTCATGTACTAGTAAGGAGAAATTTGCTAATGCTACGCAATCAAAGAAGGAAGGCAAAGATGACAAGAAAACAAAAAATAAAAAAAAAAGCAATTAATATAAGGAAAATGATCATGTCATGAGGAGTTGCCTTAAATTAGCTACAAAGGAGGCTAAAAAGAAAGAGATTAGAATGGTTGTTGTAGAGGCCACTAGACGTAAAAAAAAGTGTGCTAATCTTGTTCAAAATGAAGAATGGGCATAGTCTTCTCATGATCAATGTATGTTTACAGAAGACTCATGAAACCAAACATATTTGGTACTTTGATATTGGTGCAACCAAACATATTACTTGGTACTACAGTTTCTTCACTTGATTTGAGCCTCTACGAGGAATATTGTCAGATTTGCTAACAAATCCTCTTATTCCATAATGGGAGTTGGAAAGATCATTCTAATTACTATTTATGGAATTTCTTTCGCATTGTGAGATATCTTATATGTGCAAAGGATCAAGAAAGATTTGTTGTCAGTTGTTGGCATTAGCCAAGATTGGCTTGCTATCAAATTTGTTGATGACATGTATAGTTCATGATCTCTTGAATGGTGATGTTATCATTGCTTCTGGCATTTTATGTTGGTGGTTGTATAAGCTCATAGATTATGCAAAATCTTTTTATGTTGTGGGCTGTATAAGCTCATATATTATGCAAAATCTTTGAATTATTCAGCATGTGCAGTTCATGATTCTCAGCCTATCTCATTTGCGAAGCTTTGCATGCATGCTTTGGTCATCTTAATTTTGCTAGTCTACTTCACCTACAAAAATATGAGATGGTTTCCTCTTTGCCCAAACTTGAGACACCTTCTAAACATGTGTGTAAAGGCTCTATTATGGGAAAAATATAGCTTTCCTCCTTCCCAAAATATAGTTTAGTTAGAGCTTCTCATAAATTCAGTTTGTTCATAGTGATGTCTATGGTTGTATGCAGACACCTTCATTTGGGAACTACCTATACTTTGTAAATTTCATTAATTTCCATGTTGCATGGGTTTACCCACTGAAAGTAAAGATCGAAACGTTTATGTGCTTTAAGTAGTTCCTCATTATGGTTGAAAATTTATCAGCATGTGAATTGGGCACCCTCCATTTTGATCGAGGGGGGATACATGTCTTCTAAGGGTGATACATTTTTCGCTGAGTAAAAAATTAGTGTAAAATGCTATATATACTTCAACAAAATGAAGTTGTTGAAAGAAAAAATAGTTCTCTCATGGAAATGGTGAAGTGTATGGACAAAAGTTAGGCTTTACCACATAGCTTCTAGTTTGAATTTGTTATGTGCACACCATATGTGCTTTACAGATGTCCCACCAAAGCACTGCAATACAAGCCATATGTTGCTCTCTATGTGTCTCTGGTTGTCTCATATATGCATTAGTGCCTAAACAACAATGAAAATTGGATGATAAAGTAGTGAAATGTATTTTTGTTGGGTACAATTTTTAAAGCAAAGGCTATTGTGTATCATCCATATACTAAACATATTCTAGTTAGCCATGATGTTGCTTTTTTTAGAAGATGCAATCCAACCCTTACTTTCATGTGCCAAGGAAAGATCATTTAGGTTGAAGGATGTGTATGCCACTTTTTTGCCTCTTTTTACACATGGAGAATCAAGTGTTAGTTCAAATGAGGCAATTTCTCAACCTTTACAAGTTTCAAATGATGTTGCAGACCATTACACTTTTTTATGAAAATTTATATGATGCACTTGTTGATAAGAAGGTTGACATAGAATAGTAAAAATCTATGCCTAAACGGTTAGTACAAACTTTGAGGCCTTCGTCATGTCATACTCATTTAGGCTCTCATAATGCTTGCTTTATGCAATGGCCATCTCTTTTCTTTGTGATAAGAATGAGCATGTTTCTTTTGGTGAAGCACAAAACTGAGAAATTTGAATGCCTCTATGCAATCAGAATATGATGCTATTATGAAGAATGGTACTTTTTCTTTATGTGAATTTCCTTCAAGCAAAAAGGCCATTTTCACTAAATGGGTATACAAGCTAAAACATGTGTCTCTTGGGACAAGTTGATAAGAATATGGCTGGGTTTTTTGCCAAAGGTTATGCTCAAGAGAGAGGCATTGATTTTGATGAGACCTTTGCTCCCACATGTTGAATGAACACCATTTGTAGCATTTGTGCATTTGAAGCTCATCGTGGTTGGAATGTACATCAGTTGGACATTAAAATTATCATATGTTTCTTGGGAAAGATCTCATAGTGCTTGTTTTGCATCAAATTGTTATGCAATGACTATCTCTAGTCTTTGTGATGAGAATGAGCTTGTTTCTTTTGATGAAGCACAAAATTAAGAAAATTGAATGGCTTCGATGCAATCAGTTTATGATGCTATTATGAAGAATGATATTTGGTCTTTATGTGATTTTCCTCAAGGAAAAAAAGGCCATTGGCACTAAATGGGTATTCAAGCTATTTTTCCAAAGGTTATGCTCAAGAGAGAGGCATTGATTTTGATGAGACCTTTGCTCCCACATGTCCATTGAACATTTTTCGTAGTGTTTGTGCACTTGTAGCTCATCATGGTTGGAATGTACATCAGTTGGATAAATTGCATTTATGAATGGTGATCTACATGAAGAAGTGTATCTGTTTTAGCTTTGTGGTTTTGTGCAAAAAAGGCATGAAAACAAAGTGTGCAGATTGAAGAAGGCTTTATATGGTTTGAAGTAAGGACCACGTGTTTGGTATGAGAAGATACATGCCTACTTCCGAGCACATGGTTTTGAACAGTCCAACTGAAAGCACCTTATATGTTAAGCATGTAGATGATGTACTTCTGATCTTTTTCATATATGTTGATGATATGATGCTCAATGGATATAATCAGAACCATATTGCTGAATTTAAGGTTGATTTGCATGCCTCTTTTGTGGTGTCAAATTTGGGACATTTGCATCATTATTTGGGTATTTAGATTATTCAAGTTGATGGAGGAATAGCTTTGTGTCAAAGAAAATACATTGACACATTATTGCAGCATTTTGGCCTTGAAGATTGCAAACCTATTGCCACTCCCATGGAAACATGTTTACAATTGAGTCCTCATGATGTTGGAGATGCATTTGATGTTTTTCTCTATCAGTGCATTGTTCGATGCTTGATTTACTTATGCATAACTTGGGTTGATATTTAGTTTCTTGTCTCTTAGATGATTAGTTTTATGCATTGTCAAGGTGTCAAGCATTGGGAGGTGTTCTACTTGAGTGAAACTTGACTAATTGGATTGTTTTATCTAAGGGAGGAATCAAAGTTTCTAGATTTACATGTTTTTTTTTATCGAGACAGGGCTAGTTGCTATGAAATTCGTGTTCCAATGGTGCTTTTTGCTTCATGCTTCATAGTTCATGCATATCTTGGTTGAGGAAGAAGCAGCCTACTATGGCCACCTCTAGTTGTGAGGCTACTTATAGGTCAAATTTCACAATGACTATTCAATGTGTGTGCCTCAGATGCCTTTTGGCTCAATACCTCAGAATGATACCCCAAAAGCCTGTGGTAAACATATCTTCAAAATTTTTTTTTAAAACAGTAGGGAGGTATTCTATATGATTGTGCCATGCATAGACTATGTGGATGGAAGGAGTAGTGCTAAGATCATACACCAAATAATAATTTCCATTCTCAAATCCTAGCACAAAAACATGTGGATCTTGAACATTTTTTAAAATTCTAAAAACTACCCATATCAAATAAAAAATCTCTAAGAGCATGTGAGGTGCTATGTCTAGCATTATCTTCAGACAAGGCATCCAGTGTCTGATGGTAGAAATTATATAGGAGATCGTCGGTGGTCCTTGCGGTAGTGTAAGATATGGGTAGTTAGCCCAATCCACACAATGTGCATTGTTCTAGAATTTAATGGGAAATGTTGTCCATGATCTCTAACTTAGAACTAGGCCATTGCATGGGTTGTATAAGATATGGCATTGGACCACGTGTGTAGCATTTTTTTATATGTCTCTAATAAGTGTTTCTGCAAGCTCAATTGGAAGATGGTACCTCTCTATGCTGTTGTTGGTAAACCCTCAGTCTAGAACTCAATGGAAAAAGTAGGTGATTTACTAATTATCCATATTATTTGTGCATTATAATATGTGAGGATGATGAAATATGGCCTGCATTGTAGCTCAAAGGTAGTAATCAATCTTTTGTGCACCAACTTTTGAAAATATTTAGACTTTAGTACTTCCTCTTCCATGTTTGCCATTGCTAACATTTGTACGGCCATGCAATCTTCTTGGGTTCTTCCAATGTCTTCCACTTGCTTTAACCAAGGTGGCATGGGTGCTTCAAATGTGTCCTACCCCTTCGCTATATCCCAGTCGCATCGTACTGATTGAGGCTTGTATTCCTCTTTGAAGGTCCGTTCTACTAGAAACTCAATTGTTTCATCAGCTTCAGGTACCTCTAGTGGTGATGGAGGTATTTCATACTGTAGAAGATTTGTTTTTACTTCCACTATGTGACTCTAGAGAGTAGCTAATTTGGTTGACTCTAAACTAGCTATGGTGGTTTCACGAACTGAGATAGGTGACTTATTTCTTGCTATTGTTGTTGGAACTAGATAACTTCCTTAGTGAGCTTGTCGTGTGCTTCCAACAATGTTGCATAATATTCTGGAATCATGTGAATGATTTTAGGAGGAAAACCTTGAAACTTGGATGGACTGATAGGTGCACGAGGTGTGTCCTCTAGGGCGTCTTCCAAATTCTCTTGATTTTGTTGTTGTAATCTTTTGTTTTCCTCCTACACAATAGTTAATTGTCATCTTAACAGTGCCATATTACATGTGAGTTTAGTGTTGCACTCCATTTGTGTGCATAGATGGCCTTTGAGGACTTGGAGAATTTCTTGATCCATGTTTTGTATCTTTAATTCTCGTTGATTGTGTGAGATTTGTAAGGTAGCGAGATAATCTTGTAATAAATCATTATGGACCACAAAATCAAACATTTGATCCTCTAGTTGAGTGGATATAGTCTGAAGGTTTGCAACATGTATTGGTGCAAAAGGACTGTGGAACATTGTGCAGGGTGTTGAAAAACATCCTATCACACCTACAACTGTTACAACTGCAAGTATTGAAGCTGATGCAGAAGGTGTCGAAGATGGTGATATTCTACAGATTCTTGTTCGTGCTACGGTTTCTACTGCACCCACTGCAGAGCAAATTCATTGGGATCGCAAAGATGTCGAGGCACATGCATTGATAGCTTTGTTTGTCAAACATGTCATTATTCCTCACATTCGCTCTTGTAGAACATGTAATGATGCTTGGGATACACTTACCACATTGTATCAGGCTAGGAATGAGGCTCATGTTGCTTACCTCCGAAAACAGGTGGAGAGTGAGCACATGAATGAAGGTGATTCTATGGATAGTTTTCTGACAAAGATCAAGGATTTGAAGGAACAATTGATTTCTGCAGATGAAGTCCTTCCTAACAGTTCACTTGTGCAGACTATTCTGAATAGTCTTGTCGACTCATATCAGAGTTTTTCTTCTGCTCTTCATTTGATGATGAAAGGCAATCCAAATGCCTTAACATTTGAAGATTTAGTTTCTATTTTGTTGCACGAAGATCAGTCTAGGCAGGACAAGTCTATTATGCATGTTGCAGATCAAGCTTTCTTGGCTAGTCACAAGGTGTAGCTCAGTGATGAGTAGCACCTCCTTTAATGTCAATCCGGGAAGACATAAGGATCGTATGAAGACCTCGAGCAAGTGAAGGCACAAATGTGTGAGTGAGAAGCACACTATCATGCACACACATACACACACACGCGCACACACGGCAAGAACAAAGAGAGTAAGACAATGGAATCACTTCTATTGCAACCAAGTTCTCATACAAACTCAAAACTACAAGAAGCTACCTCAAAAATGAGCTCTCTAGCTCTATTTATAGTTTTTGCCTAGCTTTGGCCCTGTCCAGACCTAGTGTCCGGCCTAGTTAAAAATTAGGTTCCAGGGTTTATTTGAGGGCTCAAACGAGATCTAAAAAATATGAAAATTGGCAGGCAACTACTTCTAAGGCTCCTCAAGCTCGAGGACTCCTCGGCTTGTACAAAATGAGCTACAAAAAGGTGAAAATGGTATTTACAGGGGTTTTCAGTGATGAGAATCGCTTTAAAATGATGTAAGGGTTTTGGAAAAAATGAAGGGTTGCCTTAGTGCTAGATCTGCATGTGTGTCCGTACTTGCTTCTTCCCGCATACTGTCAACACTCTCCCCCCCCTAGTGTCTGTCGCCTCTGACAGCCCTCTACTCCACTGTTTGATCGATGTACTTTTGCAGGAGGTCGGTTGCCAATTCTTGTTCTTTTATACGTAGTCCCCGGACCAAATCGCTCTGGAGGGCATCCCAATTGACTGCTCCCGGCATATCAGGGTGTGGTGTGGTGTAGAGCTCTGAGTGCATGGTTTGTTCACACGCGAATAGATGTAGCAGGTGGGTTGGGCGTGGTGCGAACACTTCTGAGTGTGACTCCCAAAACCCCGTGGTGAATATATCATCAAAGGTTTGCTTGTAGCAGGCAGGGAGATATCTTATTCATGCATGCCATGCGTAAGCTACTCGAATGCTCGGGGTCGTGCTCATGTCATACAGTAAATCATAATTACCATTGATGAAGCCCGGAATTGAAGGCTGGATGTTACGTACATTTCGAAAGGTCTTTAGGACCACTTGCATCATGTCCAAAATTTTGAGCATCATTTGAGCGGCGACATCCGGCATGGGGTGGAGGCGTGGCATCCAATGTCTGATGGTGGCTATCATGTATGATACTGTAGGTGTGCCGGTTGGGGGTGCGATTACGGGGTAATTGAGCCTTTCTTTACAATTTGCGTTGTTCTGAACCTTGATGGCGAATGCTTTCCATGATCTTCTTCTTTGTACTAGACCAAAGCAAGGGTTATACTTCAAATGCATGGGAGCGTGATCCCATGTTCGTAACATCTCCGGATAGGTCTCTAGTAACTTTTGCCTCCATATGGGTTGGAATATGGCCCCCTTTCTGGCTGCCTCTGGAATGTCCTCGGGTTCGAACTGTGTTGCAAACTTAGGGTACTGGTTGGTTATGCGTTTGATCTCAGCATTATAGTCAGCCAGCAGTACAAAATATGGCTTATATTGTAACTCTAAACTGGTGATCAACCGCCTAGGAGCCAAGTGCGAGAAATATTCAGACTTGAGTATAGACTCCTCAATGGTTTTCATGGCCAGCATCTGAGTTGCTACGCGCTCTTCGTGAGTGTGGCCCATCTCCTCTACCTGCTTCATCCATGCCGATGGGGGCTCCTCATATGTGTCTTGCCTTCCTCCGTAATTCTGCCTCCTGGAAGGGGTTGAGGCTCATAATTGTCTTCAAATGTCTCCTCCACTGGAATGACTACTGTTTCTTCTTCTATGGTTTGATCAGGTGGAGAGGGAGGTCGTTCATACTGTAACAACTTGATTTTTAGTTCTGCAACCTGTTGTCGTAGCTCAAGTACCTCACTATTGGTTGAAGGTTCATGTTCTGGCAAAGTAGCGGCCTCGACCGTCTCTTTAGGTGTGGGTGGGTGTGTTGTCGGTACTTTGGATCCTTGTAGTTCCTTTATCTGGTCTGCCAACTGATCATGAGCCTCCAAGAGGGTCGCATAACCTTCTAAAACTTGTTGAATATGCTCTGAGGGGACAGCCTGGAATTTTGCAGGGTCTATAGGTGCTCCCGGGGTGTTTTCCATGGCCGCTTCTAGGTTCTCCTGGTTTTGTTGTTGTAGCCTTTTGTTCTCTTCTTGAGCAGCTACTAGATGGCGACGTAGTAGAGCCATGTTGCATTGAAGTCTCGCATTGCGGCCCATTTGTTCTCTAAGTTGTTCCTCCATAGCTTTGCCTGTCTCTGCATACTTAGCTTCGAGTTCTGTCTTCGATTGTTGGAGGTCAGTCACCTGGTATTGTAGTGCTGTATTACCTAGTTCCAAGGCATCGACTCGTGCCTGGAGTTGAGCCGAGAGATTGCGCAGCTCTGTGTTATTTTCTTCTAATAGCTTATACTCTTGCTTAAGCTGAGTGGCCGCTTCAACCATGGTGTCTAGTGCACTACTAAATGATGTGGATGCATGGGTAGAGGTGGAACATGCAAAGGGTTGGGAAATGGGGAAGGGAAAAGTGGATGATGTGCCTATGAGTGAAGTGAGATGTGATGATGGTGGAACAGACGTGGCGGTGGGTGCTCCTGTGGATGGTGAAATATCCATGGGATCGGATGTGATAGTGTGTGAAGAGTGAATTGTGAATACGGGAACAGTAGGGTGTGTTAGTGGTGGCAGTGAATGTGGGGGAGTGGGGTTGGGAAAGGGACTTTTTATTATAGTTCTCAACCTGTTGGAGTATATTTACAAGGTTTGTCCAGAATGACGGTTGTGTGACTTGGGTTGAGCCTGAGGCAGTTACAAGGGAAGTGGTGGATAGGGTTTGGGAGAGGGGAAATGTGTGGGTGAATAGAAAAGGATGGGATAAGATCTGGCTAGTGGCAAGTGGTTGTCCAAGGACGGGGAGATAGGAGGGGTGACCTGTTATGGTTTGATCGGTGGCAGGATGACCGGTGTGAGGTTCAAAAATTTGGGCGAAAGTGATGGATGTGGGTAAAGGGAAGGATGTAAAAACGGAGGTGTGTACAATGGGTTCATGTTGGGTGGATATCGGTTGTTCAAAAAGACTAGTGGAGAAGGGTTCTGAGGGTTGAATGGGAGGTGACGGTGGAGATGGTACCTGTGTATTTACATCTTGTTCGTCAGTGGGATTTGGGCTAGTCATGTGAACATCCTCTGAAATTGTGGTAGGCAAGGCAGTAGACACTTCCATTTGAATCATTTTTCCCCGCCGTGGCCGTGTATCAATCCTTCGTTGATCATAGGTAGGGTTCTCCCGATAGACCATAGTCCTCAATGCTTCCCCAATCCCACATGTGTCCGCCAATAGGTTCACTGATTCAACAAAATGGGAATCTACATTCTCGGCTTGAAGCATTTGGTTCACTAGAGCTCGATTCGCCTCTTTTGTCATCTTATGTCTTCTCTGTACCTGCTTGATTGTCTTGTATAGCCGCTTGAGTTGTGCCGTGTAGGCAGGGGCTTCCTCTTCACTCTCTTCTGGCTCATTTCTTTGTACTTCTTCTTGAACTTGTGTGCTTGGGCCATGAGGGTGTTGTGCCTCATCTTCTCCATGTACTCTGCTTGTTTCGCCCTGTGGCAGTTCTCTTTGGAATGATGCTCCTGGATCGTCATTGTCAGGGAAACCTTCACTGTCCGACAAGTGGGCCGTCTGCAGGAATCTTTCAAAATCAAAGTTTGGATCTTCTGTGAAGTTGGCCAGAGATGCAAACTCTACATCGGTGGGTAGTGGAGGGGCGGATGGAGTGGGTTGTACCACATCCCCTGCTTGAACTCCTTGAAGATGGATCGTGACCGGTGCGACCTGGGCTTCTTCTCTGGGGGAAGCTTCGGTCCTGGCCTCGTGAGGGATCATTACCTGGGAGAGAGATCCACGCATTCGTTTCGTAGGTTGGCTCCCTGACTTCTGCCCTTTGAAAAACTCCAGCTGTGAATATTTTAGGGCTCTGGCAACCGGCACGTCATATGCAAGACATCGATAGATAATCCTTGTAAGTGCACAGCAGCCGTGTAAAGTAGGCTTCCTCACACCCCGCTTGCCTGCTTCATACACTTGGTCCAAGATCCATACAGGCATCTTAATGGGCAAGCTTCCAGTCTCTGCTAGATATAACCCATACCATATTTTCTTGTGTGGTTGGGTGAAGCGGTCTTGAGCTGGAAATGCGAAGTGTTGTAGGCACATTCGTAGAGGTATGGCGATGTTAGGGGTGAGGGCACACATTTCCTTTAACTTTTTGATTCTGTTGCTCTTCATTGAGTCTGGTATCAAGGGATCGCAATCCGACGGTACGTGAGTGCCATACATTTGAAGGGCTTCCCTGATTAAGGTAATATTCAATTCAAACTTCCTCATTTCTTCCTGGTTTGATAAGGAGGGCACCCAGAATGTGCCTGAGTGATCTTTATCACCTGTCGGCTTCAGTGTGGCAATCAGGTAGTAGCACCTGAGGAAATCGGGTTTAGGCAGAGCTGCACTAAAATAAGTTTGTAATCCTGCTTTTTGCCAGATATCTTGAAGTGGAGCTGCATTCTGTAAGGTTTCCAATTCTCTTGAAAAGAACTGGAAGGTCCACCACACTCCTCCACATTCCATCTTGGATTCCCAGATATGATCAGCGTCTCCCAAATCTCCTGGCATCTCATTGAACCAGTGAGAATGCCCCTTTACTCTTTCTGTTAGGCCACTTGGTGGATCTGGAATAGGAATTCTCCGCACGTTCACGAACTCTTCAGGCCGAGCTGTTGGTGGGGCCTCCACCGGCATGGCATCCCAATTGATTTGAGCACCAGAGCCTGCATGAGAGCTTGTGCCTGCTGCTGCTGCCATGGGAATCGGGTGGTTATCTGCTAGAAAAAGAAAGGCACATTAGTGTTGCATAGGAAACAATATGTAATGGTGTTCCCTTCACAATACTAACATGACAATCCCGAAGGTTAGTGGTCAGAGGTGAAGTGCTTGTGATAGATGTGAGTGGTGATTAGAGGTCAGTATCCTCCTAGATGCCTACTTTGGTTATGCAATGGACTCAGAATGCACCTATGTCAGAGAGGATGGATTTACAAAAATTGGGTCTGGGGGTTTGATACATGGTTTAAGTCTCCAAACTTTGCTAGAGGGTTCGTAGCTCTTAGAGCTAAAGACAGGTAGAGATTTATGAACTAGAGTGTGATGGAGTTGGGGCCTTTTGGGCACCCATTTCCAGACATTTCTCGATTTGGTTGAGTGTGGGTTAGGGTGGTCTTTAGGTAGAGTTTCTGCGTTGTCAGTCTAGAGGACGTGTGAGTGTTGAATTATGCCAATAGCTAGAGTTGGAGCTATCTGGGCTTGTAAACAGGCCTTGGGAACCCATATGTGTCTAGCATTGGGGCTAGCCTTCATTGACCGCTTAGGGACCCAAATAGACGTGGTGTGCCTAGGAGGTTGTCTAGGGGACTCCTTCACTTGTGTCCGTGATGGTGTGGCTTGTTTGTGGCCTCCTCGAGAGTCTGCTATTAGAGTTGTGGGTTTTCCATCCTTGCGTATCCAGATCTGCTTCGCGCCACGAGGTACTCCGTGTTGCACTAGTTGGAGCTCCTGCTTCTTGATCAATGGCCTCCTTCGTGTTGTATAGTGTTTGGTCTTCATGTTTAGAATCTCCTTTGACCCCGCTGCGAACTCCTCATTGACTCCTGTACGTTTGGTAAGATTGACAATCCTCTGCACCATAGAAGTTTGGACAAGAACAACATTGTTATCTTCATGTGGATTCCTGGAGGGACCAGGAGTTGGTGCCTGTTCTATTGGTTTGAGTGCTTGATTTTCTAATTCAATCGTGAGACGGCTTTGGCCTACCCAGGCCTGAAGAAGTCCACTTCTTAGGTTGAGGTTGACTGCGTGATCGTAGATCCAGTCTTGGCCCAGGACCAGAGGTTTGGTCAGATCCTCGTCTTCACACACTAGCACTTTTGCTGGCATGAGGACCTCTTGTATGTAGAGGGGAAGATCCACCTCTCCCATGCAAGGGGTTTCAACACCTCCTAATCCTATCAGATATGCTTCTAGGGGTTTTACCTCCAATTGCAGCTGCTGGCAATAAGAAAGCCGAACTGCACTTGTGGCTGCTCCTGAATCAATTAAAGCTCTCACGCTTGTTGTGTTGTCTCTTTGTCCTATTTCTAGGGTCACAAAAGGTCGTCGATCCACTATCTTATGGGTACGTTCACCTGAAGCCTCACACATGGCCATGTGATAGCCTGGAGACTCTTGAGTGTCAATCATAGGCTGATCCCTCCCTTGTCTCCTCAACTTCATTCGTCTGATGCGCTCTAAGGCCTCTGCCTGTGCTTCTTCTCGAATTCGTTTTTCCTCCTCTTTACGTTGCTTAGCAGTATTGAGTCGACTTAGCATTTCCTCCGTGAGGGGTTCCTGATACAACTTGACTCTGCATCCGCTAATATAGTTTGGGAGAACATCACCCTCTAAAGTGGCTAGTTGTACTGCTCCACTCGTGGAGATCCTATTGATGATCATAGGTCCGTAGCCTCTCTTTTCTAGCTTCCTTGCGTGTTGTTTCAATGTGTAGACTAAAACTAGATCTCCTGCTTTCAAGCCCTTATCCTTCACATGGGCATCAAAGTATGCCTTCTGTCTCTTCTTAGCTGCATATATCCCTGCAGCTGCCCTCAGTCTTGTTTCTCCTAATCGTTCAAGGTCAAAAAGTCTAGAGGAGAGTTCATGACCCGTCCATTCGTGCTCTTGTGCTACTTTCAATGTAGGTATTAAGAAGTCCAAAGGTTGCACGGCGTTTTGGCCAAATACCATCTGAAAGGGGGTGGCTTGGAGTACCGTTTTGTAGGCGACTCGGTATGCCCAAACAGCATGGTGTAGCTGTTTGTCCCAATGAGAGCGTTTATTGTTCACTAATTTTGTCAATACATTGCATAGGATTTTATTGGTGCTTTCGGCTTGCCCATTGGCTTGAGGGTGATAGGGGGCAGACTTCTTATGCACTACCAAGAATTCTTGGAGCAGATTTTCAATAACTTCATTCAAGAAGTGAGTGCCTCTATCACTAACTAGCTCTATAGGTAGCCCGTATCTTGTGAATACATTCTCAAACAAGAATTTAGCAGTTGTCTGAGCGTCGTTCTTCGTTGTGGCTTTTACCTCTACCCACTTGGTTAGATAGTCCGTGGCAACGATGATATACTCAGCATGTGAGCCCTTAGCTGGGGGATTAATAGGACCTACAAAGTCTATTCCCCACTTAGAGAATGCACGTCCACCCATCATAGGTTTCAGTGGCATCTCATCTTTGCGTATAGGATACTGAGTTCTTTGACACACAACACACCGTTTCACATAGGTATGTGCATCCATGTGAAGGGTTGGCCACCAGAAGCCCGCAAATAGTATTGCTTTGATCACTCGATCTGGTCCAAAGTGTCCTCCTGCTACACCTTGGTGAGCAGTTTCCAAGATCTTGAGATATTCACTTTCATGGACACATAGTCTCAGGTAACCATCTTTACCACGTTTGTATAGATTATCACCAATGAGTGAGTAATCCTGGGCTTCTTGTTCTAAACTCCTTTTCCTAATCAGAGTCATGTCTGGAGGGAATGTTTTCGTCCTCAGGAAGGATACTAGTGGTTCACTCCAATCCGGCACTATGGTCACTTGATAAAGAGTGGCATGTTCCACAGATGGTTTAGTGCAACAGATTGGGCATTCCTTGCACAACTTTTGGACATCAGCCTCCATAGTAGGCCAATGCACTCCGAGTCTCCTTAGTGTCTGTAGGGTTCGTTGTTTTGAGTAGTGCTGTTTTAATGCACCTACATGTGCTAATTGCAACCATTTAGCGTACTCATCCTCTTCCACACAGCATGCCAAGATCCCTTGATCTGTGTGATTGTACATACTACCTGCCATGATGTGATACTTTTGAGCTTTTACTACCTCTCTATCCTGTGTGTTTACTACTGGGTGGTTAGGCCCGTATGTCAATACTGGCACTAATGACTTAGCCCACTGCGGCACCACTTCCAAATTAAACAAGTAAGCATCAGGAAGGTCATCTGACACTCCTTGTGGGGCTTCTCCAGATGTGAGCCTAGAAAGGTGATCTGCTCTCAAGTGAGTCTTCCCTTTCCTTACCACAACCTCAAAATCATATTCCATTAGCAAGAGAAACCATCTTACTAATCTACCTGTGTTGCATGGCTTGTTTACCAAGTATAGTAGAGCTTGATGATCAGTAAAAAACTTAAACTTATTTGCAAGCAAATAATGTCTAAACTTTTTAACCGCATACACCATGCCTAAGCCTTCTCTCTCAGTAGTGGTGTAATTTCGTTCAGCTGCATTCAATTGTCTACTGGCATAGGCAATTGGGAGATCCATATTACCTTCACCAGTAGGTTGTGCGAGTACACATCCAATAGCGTAATTGGATGCATCCACATGAACATGGAATGGCTTGTTCCAATCTGGTGTGGTCAAGATTGGTGCTGAACATAATCTTCGTTTAAGCTCCTGGAAGGAACTCTCACATTCATCCGTCCACTCAAAGTTAGTCAGAAGTCCGTACATGGGCTTTGCAATGACAGCATACATGTGAATGAACCGGCGGTAGTAACCACAATGTCCCATGAAAGCTTGTACTTCCTTGACATTCCTTGGCCTAGGTAGCTCTGCTATGGCTCTCACTTTCTCTTCATCAGTGGATATGCCATTCTTTGACACTATGTGTCCTAGAATCTTGCCTTGCCTAACCATAAAGACGCACTTTTCTGGGTTTAGGCAGACTTGATATTCTCTACATTTGTCAAAGATTTGTCTGAGTTCAGGAATATGGGTTTGTCTAATGTTGGAATGAGCACAAAGATCATCAACATAGACTTCTAAGTTTTTTCTCAGGAACTCTTTAAATACATGGCACATCAGCCTCTGGAAGGTAGCTGGTGCATTGGTAAGCCCAAATGGCATTACTCTAAAGGCAAATATGCCCCATTCAGTGGCAAAAGCTGTCTTATGCTGATCCTCTGGAGCTATGGCTACTTGATTGTAGCCCGAAAATCCATCAAGGAAGCTGTACACTTCCTTGCCTGCTACTCTTTCTAAGAGATGTTCTGTGATGGGAAGCGGATAATTATCTCGAATTGTGGCTGCATTAACCTTCTTTAAGTTAATGCACACACGCAACTTTCCATTTTTCTTGGGCACCACTACGATGGGGGATACCCACTCAGTGTGCTCAATTTCATAGATGAATCCAGCTTCGACCAGTCTATCTATCTCCTCTTTGATCTTAGCAGCATAATTATCATTATATGTGTATGGCTTTTGCTTAGAAGGTTTGGCATCCGAGGTCATGGGGATAGTGTGTGAGCATATGTCTGGATCAACACCCTTCAAATCCTTGTAACTCCAAGCGAACACGTCTCTGTATTCTCTTAGCAAGGCTATTAGCTCTTGTTCTTCCTCTTCTGTCAGGTCATGGCCTATGTACGTGCATCTCTCTTCTCCTTCTTCCATGGCTACCACTATTTTCTTGGTGGTCTCTTTGTTATCATAGGCCTCCCCTGATTGCGCCTCTCGTTTAGGCATTCTTATCATGACTCTCCTGTCGTCTATCTCATACTTCTTAAAATTTTCCGGGACCTCAAACAAAGATTCTTCCTCTTCTGGTGTAACTTCTCTCTTCTTTCTTTTCTTTCCTTCTTCCTTCGGGGTCACATGTGTGGCAAGCCTTACATCATTTGTAAGCTCTCCATACTTCTGGGGTTGAAATTCTACTTCATAGAAGTATTCTTCATCTGATGCAAAAGGTGGGTCCATAATGATTGACTCTAGATCGGAGTCACTCGCATCCTCAAATGCATCAAGGATAGGTTCGCATTCTTCTAAAACTGCATCTCCCATGATTGGCTCTATTGAAAAGGCTGAAATGTCATAGCCATCCTCATCACAGTGAGGTGTCCACTGCTCTTCATTGATGACTACATCCATTGTTGCTAGGATTTCTGCCCAGCCATGGGGTTCAAATTCCTCATCAGGAAAGACTACAGGTGCATAGGCTAGGTCTTCAATTGATCTACGTGTTTCTTTTGCACCTATCTCTCTGGTTTTTTCTCTTTTCTCTTCTTCTACTGCCACTTTGCACATCCATAAGTGGGTGTCTTCATGCATCCATGAGGATCCAGATCCTATGGAATGCACAGACTCAGTCTCATCTTTGGCTCTATGGATGGGATTCCATTGAATAGGTGGTACGTCTCTATGAGAGTAATCCTTAAGATTGACTTTGGTTGTAACACCTAGATGTTGCAAATACAAGGAATTGGTTCCCCAATCCTGGACTACTTGCAATTGCCGCATAAATGGCCTTCCCAAAATCATCTCGTAGGCTTGGTTTTTGCTAAAGTCGCATATAGCAAAAGTATGTTCAAACTCAACTCCACATGTAGTGAGAGTTATTCCTTCTAGCAATCCTAAGGGCCTTTCAATATGACCATCAGCCATCTGCAATTTCATTCTCGTTGGTCGGAGTGCCGGCTTGCCCCATCGCTTCCAAAGGGAAGTTGTAGCAATTGCAACTCCTACACCTGAGTCCAAAATCGCCTTGGTTGTGTAACCCTGATGAGTAACTGGGAGATAGGTATTTCCTTCTTCTCCTTCGCTCATGTCTCCTATCTTATCCAATGGTATTTCAGGCACTGTTCTATGAGATCCTACTTGGGAGCGCGATTTTGCTATGTCTGGCACTTGTTTGGCTACATGTTTCCACACTTCTGGCTTAACTTTGAGTAGCTCTTCTAAAGTGAGATTTGCACTGCACTTTAGTGTTCTTTACTACCTCTATATTCCTAGGTATGGTAGAATCTTCATTTCTTATCATGACTGTGGGCGCTCTCAGACAAGTAGACTTGGTTTCCCATGGGCCTGTGAAATGTGGTAATTCTTGTAGAGAATTAGACTCAAAGTCTAATGTCTCTTGAGAGTGGATGCTCTCATGCTCCTCATAAATGGATGGGATGTCCTGTGGGAATTGCTTGTGTGCATCATCCACAAGTTCAATGGGAGGAGGGACTTCACTTTCTTTAGCCCATTTGTCTTCTTGAATCTCTCGTAGGAATTCTGGTGTGTACCGATTCATAGAAGATGATGTGTCTGGCTCTGTAGAGTTAGGCACGTAGGCTTTCTGGGGAGGTAGGCTTTTTGGGGAGGTAGGCTCACGTTCTCACTTGCCTTGCCCTTATTTTGAGAGGTGGGTTCCTTTTCTGATTGTGCAATTAGCCTCTCTATTCGTTCTAGTAGTCCATCAAAGTGTAACTGCGTCTTAGCTGAACTAGAGATGTTAAAGAGGCGACTGGCTTCAAACATAGTCTAAGCCGATTCCACCATCTTAGCACAAATTGTGGTTCGTTCTAGCTCTAGTTCTGCTCTAGGGTAACACTTTTCATGATCAGTTACGTTTGGCCCTTCTTGGATTCTGGCCTGATATGCTCTAAGCATCATGTTTAGGTCCTCGGGAGTGGGATCGGCTAGGACGGATCCTACTCTGGGTGGTGGGTGGGTTCAGGGTGGTGTATTGAAAGGTTGGGGAATGGCAGAAGGTGGATTGGCGGGTAAAGGGAGAGGTGGTGGAGGGATGGTGTGAGAGTGGTTTTGAGATGCGAGTTCACTTATCTTTGCTTTGGTTTCTCTCAAGCTTTCTTCAAGTTCGCTCATCTTTTTTGCCCATTGCCTTTTCATTCTTTCACGACTATCCTTCCAGGCTCTAGTCCTCTTTTTGGTTATGCTCTCTGTTTCACTCACCTCGGGGCTCTTTTCCTGACCAACACCTTGGTTTTGTTGTAGTGCTTGGGCTCTTGTGATCACTTGCACAGGTGCAGTGGAAGTCACACTCCCTGTGGAGTCTACAACTAACCCAACAACATTGATAGGAGTGATTTTAGGCATGTTATTAGGGTTCTTTGGGCAATCTCGTAGGAGATGCTCTTTTCCGCAGTCTTGACAGAAACCCTGAATTGTTACTGGTTGAGGTTGTGTAGGGGCAGGCAGTGGGCAGTCACGAATAAGGTGATCTCCCTAACATCTGAAGCATGGTCCTCTAGGAAATGGGGGTCGTACCTGCCTAGGTTGAGGTCTAGAGTTGGGGTTTGTGTACATGACATTGGCATACTCAGGCTCCCCACTATTTTCACTTGGGTCCTCATAATAGTATGACTCGTTATGCTCGGGTGACTGAATGTAGTAAGCTTGTGGGCTATCAATATGTGTGGAGTCAAAACTATGGTCACTTGGATCACTGTCTGATAGCAATGGGGTGATTGGGACTATGGCTCTGTTCGGATTTTCTTCAGCAGATGCATATTTCACTGGGATCACATTGGTTGGAGCAGGGGGTTGCTGTACTAGGACTGGTTGAGGTCTCTGCTGCCCTTGATAAGGTGGCTGATAAGTTTGCTGTGGTCGGTTGTATTGTTGTGGTGGGTACTGATTCTGATATCTACCCTGTTGTGGATATGGCTGAGGGTAATTTTGCCTAACAGTTTGTTTGTTATATGGGCAATCTTGTGCAGTGTGGTTGGTGTACCTGCGCTCTATGGTGCAGTACTGGCTACTAGGATTTGCCTGGGGTTGGGCCATAATGGGACATACATTTGCCATATGGTCACCGCCACAAGTGTAACACCGCTTAACTGGGGCAAATCTCGGAATTTGTTTGCTAGAGACACCTAGTTTTTGAGCTACCTTCTCTGCAAGTTCCTCAATGGATGTGGATTGACCAGATGTGAGGCTACTAGAGCTATCAGAATCCTTATAGATTTTTGATAGTTCTAATTCCTCACCTAGATTGTCCTCAATGTCTATGCACATGCGCACGCACTCTTCTATCGTTCTGGGGTCCTTCAGATACACATATGACCTGAGCTTGGTGCTCAACAATCCATCTAAGAACAAGGCCACTTGCTTGGCTGGTGTGGGTAACTCCGGCACCGGGCATCTCTCTAGGTATTGCCTAAACCGTCTCCCAGCTAGTCTGACCGTCTCTTGAGGTGTTTGCTTGAAGCTATGAATTAGTGAGGAAGTGTTGTGCCTTATGCCACTCTTAGAAAACTCAATGATAAAGGCTTCTAGGAGCTGGTCTATGTTTCTGAAATGCCTCTCGTTCAATGGTTGAAACCACGTGAGGGCAGTGTTCCTAAGGGTTAGACCAAAAGCATTATATTGTGTGAATAGGTCCTCTACCTGTTCAGCTTTCAAGACTTGCCTAAACTCTGCCACATGGTCATAAGGGTCACCCGTGCCATCGAAGTAATTCTTCATGGACTTCACCAGTTGAGTTGGCCGCAGGGTCCTAGGGTGTTCTCTCGGTCTTGGCAAAGGGAAATCGTCATCATTCCTTTGATTCCATGGGGTTCTATGTCCCTCAGGTTCCACTCTATTCCTTTCCGTTCCCGTTCTTTCTCTTCCCAGGGAGTTGGCAAAACTTACCTCAGGTTTGTCTCTACTTCTATCTCTTTGAGCTCCATGAGCTTGGGAGGTCCCAGCTCCTTGGTGACCAAAGGACACATTAGACCTTGGTTGGGGAAAAACAAATTCACCCTTCCATGTGTAGGCATGTCTGCCATGCTCAGTGACCCTGAAGATTCTCTCTGATGCATTGTCTAGGTAGGTTACTTGGCCTGGGCTATCAGGGTCTTTAAACTCATAGATTGTGAGGGCACTCACTTCGTGAGGTTGAGCAGATTTATATCTCCAAAAAGCCTCATCGCTTTCTCGGTTTAAAAGCAGATCTATGCTTTTATTATCCTGTGGAATCCACTCTGGAGTCATGATTCTGGTCAAGACAGATTTACCGCGGGGAGTTCTCGACTCTTTCTCTAAATTTCCTTGCTCTATATCACCCATATCGGTTTCTGCAATCACATTTCCAAACTCATCAGTTCTATCAGGAAGAGTGGTGACTACATATATAGTCCCTTCTTTATCTAGGTATGCTCCATTCTCAAACTTCACTACCGGGTGTTCTAGTCCATGGGGTTGATCGGGGTTCTTAATCTGGACCACAGATCTTCTCAGTCCGTCTTCGTAGATGCGAGCACCTAGACGATTCGTCCTGATGTATTCCAATTGAGTCTTGTAAGGTCCCTCTGGCTTTTCTAGATAAGCCACCCCTAAACTAACTACTGGTCTCTCCATGTGATAGGACATCTCAGAATCACTTGTTTCTGATCTGGGAGTGTATGGGTAATCACTCAACTATCTCGGCCTAAGTGTCTGCCTGATCTAAGGTTCATATGCCTGATTTATCTACCCCCTTGGACCCAAGCACACTCTCGTTGCAGGTTAATTTGCCCCAATCACTTTGTTCTTTTGAGTTGAATATTATGTTTATGGTCTTGTCTGAAATCGCGTCGTCAGGAGTACTTAAGTGAATTTCGCACTTGATAAGTGATCGACTGCAGTTTACCTTTTGTCCCTTAGGGTTTTCGCACTTAAGACCTACTTAATTCTTGCACTTGGTTGATTAATTCTCTTGGACTTGATTCGTGCCTAACGTTGCCCTAATTAATTACCACACCTAAGTCGTACTTAGCCTAGGCTAGGAATTGACAAATGAGGGCTGAGAGAACTTCCAACCTTAATCCTCTGGTTGCTCAGATTGCTGCACAAGCTTAGGAAGCCTTCTCCCAAGCTTGGTACTCACCCTTGCTAGCTTGCTTTGGATTGCCTTGAGTGCACACAATGTTCTTGCAAAAGCTCACCAGTCAATATAGCTCTATTACCACAAGTAATTGAAAGACACACATCAATATTTTCAGTCCCCCTGGAGTAACTCACTGTACCCCCTCAATCTTAGGACCACCTAGTCTCACCTAAAGGCCAACTTGAAAATACATGTTCTAAAACTCCACGTATGATTCTACAAAAAAACCAGTCAAGGTCCACGTAGGATTTTCAACAAGCTTTCCAACGAGACCAAAATCTCATCAATCGGAGTTCGTATGGTGAAGTTATGACCATTCAGGCACTTAGGGGTCCAAACAGGCTCTCAGGGTTCAGGAAATTCCTCCCTGGTTTCTAGGTCTTTTGCCCACTCCTAAGGCTCTTATATCCTCCCAATGTGTCCAAGATTAAGCCCAAAGATACCTTACTTCAGTCAATTAAATTACTCTAAATTTTCATGCGTTAAGCCCATGTATCGCGATAGGTCGGGTCGAAGTGTCGCGATAGCTCCCAAGTGTCGCGATAGGTCGTGAGGTGTCGCGATACTCCCAAGTGTCGCGATAGCTCGTGAGGTGTCGCGATAGGTCGTGAGGTGTCGCGATAGCCCCAAGTGTCGCGATAGCTCGCGAGGTGTCGCGATACTCCCCAGTGTCGCGATAGGTCGTGAGGTGTCGCGATACTCCCAAGTGTCGCGATAGCTCATGAGGTGTCGCGATAGGTCGTGAGGTGTCGCGATACTCCCAAGTGTCGCGATAGCTCGTGAGGTGTCGCGATAGCTCGTGAGGTGTCACGATAGGTCGTGAGTGTCGCGATACCTCGAGGTGTCGCGATAGCTCGGGATATGGTGAATTTTTCAGTTCTGTCTAGTGATCCTAGGAGCTCTCAGCCCACGCAGTGTCGTGGTGCACTCAGAAACGTGATTAGTCGAAGTTTGCGAAGTGTCACGATAGCTCGAGCTCAACGCCTCGGGGCCTGTGCAGAAGGATTCTGTACCTGCTGAGCTTGCTGGAGATGGTGATGGAGCTGGTACCTGCAAGAACATGCAAAAAATACACGAAAACAAGCACACACACTCGCTCTCTCTCAAACTCGCACACAACAAATGAGGGGAATGACAAGGAAGAGGGAATATGTAGTGGAGAAGGAGGTGGAGGTGGAGATGGAGAAGGAGGTGAAGATGGAGATGGAGATGGAGAAAAATCAGAAATTTACCGACTACTTACCATTCCAACGCGTCCTCTCTACGTCTTACCATCACACGCTCGTCCTCAAAGCTCGAATCCCCGGCAACGGCGCCAAAATTTGGTGTAGCTCAGTGATGAGTAGCACCTCCTTTAATGTCAATCCGGGAAGACATAAGGATGGTATGAAGACCTCGAGCAAGTGAAGGCACAAATGTGTGAGTGAGAAGCACACTATCATGCACACACATACACACACACACGCACACACGGCAAGAACAAAGAGAGTAAGACAATGGAATCACTTCTATTGCAACCAAGTTCTCATACAAACTCAAAACTACAAGAAGCTACCTCAAAAATGAGCTCTCTAGCTCTATTTATAGTTTTTGCCTAGCTTTGGCTCTGTCCAGACCTAGTGTCCGGCCTAGTTAAAAATTAGGTTCCAGGGTTTATTTGAGGGCTCAAACGAGATCTAAAAAATATGAAAATTGGCAGGCAACTACTTCTAAGTCTCCTCAACCTCGAGGACTCCTCAGCTTGTACAAAATGGAGCTACAAAAAGGTGAAAATGGTATTTACAGGGGTTTTCAGTGATGAGAATCACTTTAAAATGATGTAAGGGTTTTGGAAAAAATGAAGGGTTGCCTTAGTGCTAGATCTGCATGTGTGTCCGTACTTGCTTCTTCCCGTATACTGTCAACACAAGGGCAAAGGAAAATGGAGCTCTTCTACCAGTAAGCAGAAATCTGCAAATGTTGCACATTCGAAGAAGGAAGACAAAGATGAGAAGAAATCAGAAAAGCAGAAATTGTTTTGCAAATACTGTAAATCAAATGATCATGTCATTAAGAACTGTCCAAAACTGGCTGCTAAAGAGGCAAAGAAGAAAGAGGCTGGAATGGTTGTTGCAGAGGCCTTTACACCAAAAATAGAAATTGCAGGATGAAGAATGGGTGTTTACTACTATTTGCAGTTTTGACCCATCTTCTCATTAGTAGTGCATGTCTGCAATAGACTCAAATGTTTGCCAGTATTTTGATAGTGGGGCGACCAAACATGTTACCTCGCAGTGTAGTTTCTTCTCTTCACTCAAGCTTGTCCGTATAGGGAATACTGTTACATGCGCCAACAACTCCTCTTATGCTGTTATGGGAGTTGGTAAGATCATTTTAACTACTGTTGATGGTAGTTCTTTCACTTTGTGAGATGCTTTGTTTGTGCCAGGGATCAAGAAACGTCTGTTATCAATTTTTTCATTAGCCAAGATTGGCTTGGTTGTGAAATTTGTTGATGATAGATGTATAGTTCATGATCTGTTAAATGGGGATGTCATTATTGCTTCTGGCATTTTATGTCGTGGGCTGTATATTCTCATAGACTATGAAAGATATATAAATGATTCAACATGTGCAATACATGATTCTCAGGCCATGTCAGATGCAAAGCTTTGGCATGCACACTTTGGTCATCTGAATTTTGCTAGTTTGCTATGCCTACAGAAATCTGAAATGGTGTCCTCTTTGCCCAAACTTGAGGCACCCAAAAAACATGTTTGTGAAAGCTGTATTTTGGGCAAAATGCAGCGTCCCTCCTTTCCAAAAGATGGTTCAGTCCGGCTACTAAAAAATTAGAGCTTGTACATAGTGATGTCTGTGGTCCTATGCAGACACCTTCTTTTGGGAACTATCTTTACTTCGTGACTTTCATCGATGATTTTTCTAGGCATGCATGGGTATATCCATTGAAGGCAAAGACTGAAGTTTTTATGTGATTCAAACGGTTTTTGGTTTTGGCTGAAAATATGTCAGCATGTAAAATGGGCACCCTCCATTCTGATCGAGGGGGGGAATATATGTCTTTTGACTTTAATGCATTTTTGGCTGAACGTGGGATAAAACATCAGTGTACAGTGCCATATACACCTCAATAGAATGGAGTTGCTGAATGGAAGAATAGGTCACTCATGGAGATGGCAAGGTGTATGGTCAAGAGTCAGGCTTTACCACATAGTTTCTGGCTTGAGGCTGTCATGTGTGCAACATATGTACTTAATAGGTGTCCCACTAAAGCATTGTTGTCTATCACTCCATATGAAGCTTGGCATGGTTGCAAGCCATCTGTTGCTCATCTACATGTTTTTGATTGTCTCGCATATGCAATAGTGCCTGAACAACATTGCAAAAAATTGGATGATAAAGTAGTAAAATGTATTTTTGTTGGGTTTAATTCTGAAAGTAAAGGCTATCGTCTATATCATCCACAGACTAAACACATTCTGGTTAGCTGTGATGTTGTTTTTGTGGAAGATGCTATTCGGCCATTGCTTTCATGTACTAAGGAGACATTTGTTAGTTCCAAAGACATGTATGATACTTTGTTGCCTCTTTCTATAGGTGGATAGTCTAGTGCTGGTCCTAATGAGGCAAGTTCTCAGCCTTTGCAGGTTTCATGTGATGATGCACATCATTCCATTTCTGATGCAGATTTACATGATGCACTCGTTGATGAGAGAGCTGATATTGAGGAGGCAAAAACTATGCCAAAATGGTTAGTGCAGACTTTGCATGACAACAATATGCACCTCTGTCATATCATACTCAGTCAGGCTCTCATAGTGCGTCTTTTGCATCAGATTGCTATGCTATGGCTGCTCTAGTCTCTGTGATGAGACTGAACCTATTTCCTTTGATGAAGCACAAAATTATGAACGTTGGACGACTGCAAGCAATCTGAATATGATGCTATCATGAAAAATGGTACCTGGCCTTTATGTGACTTGCCTCCTGGAAAGAAGGCCATTGGCACTTAGTGAGTATACAAGCTGAAGTGTAGACCCGATGGAACAATTGACAGGTATAAGGCTAGGCTTGTTGCAAAGGGTTATGCACAGGAAAGAGGCATTGATTTTGATGAAACTTTCGCTACTACTTGCTGAATGACCATTGCTCGTAGCATCTGTGCACTTGCAGCTCATCATGGCTCGAATTTACATCAGTTTGACATCAAAACATACTTTCTGAATGGCGACTTGCATGAAGAAGTGTATGTCTTTCAGCCTCGTGGCTTTTTGCAGAAAGGGCATGAAAACCAGGTGTGCAGGTCAAGGCATTACATGGTTTAAAGCAAGCACCATGTGCTTGGTATGAAAAGATACATGCCTATCTCATTACACATGGTTTTGAGAACAATCCAACTGAAAGCACCTTATATGTTAAGCGTGCTAATGATGTGCTTCTAATCATTGTGGTGTATGTTGATGACATGCTGCTCACTGGTCCTCATGACATGCATATTGTTGATTTTAAGGCTGATTTGCATGCCTCATTTGAGATGTCTGATTTGGGGGATTTGCATCACTATTTGGGCTTTTAGTTTATGCAAGTTGATGGTGGAATGGCTTTGTTTCAAACGAAATATATTGACACATTATTGCAGCACTTTGGCCTTGAAGATTGTAAGCCTATTGCCACTCCTATGGAGACATGTTTATGATTGAGTCTTCATGATGTTGGAGATGCATTTGATGTTGTTCTTTATCAGCACGTTGTTGGATGCTTGATTTACTTATGAGTTACTCAGCCAGACATTCAATTTGCTGTCTCACAGATGAGCAGGTTTATGCATTGCCCAGGTGTCAAGCATTGGCAAGTGGTAAATCGCATCTTTTGCTACTTAAGTGGTACCCGACTACTTGGATTGTTTTATCCCAAGGGGGGATCACTACCACCAGATTTGCATGCTTTTTATGATAGTGATTGGGCTGGTTGCTATGACCCTCGTGTGTCTTCTAGTGTCTTTTGCTTCATGCTTGGTAGCTCATTTATATCTTGGTTGAGTAAGAAGCAACCTACAATGGCCACTTCCAGTTATGAGGCTAAGTATAAGGCAGCTTTCACAGCGACTATTATGTGTGTGTGGCTCAGACGCCTTATGGCTGATTTCGGTGTTGGTCAGTCACCACCAACTTCACTGACAGCCAGAGTGCATTGGCAGTTGCGAGGAACCCTGTGTTCCATGATCACACTAAGCACATTGAGGTGCATTATCATTATGTCACGGAGAGGTTCTCTACTGGGGAGATCAGCTTGGCATATGTGCCCACGTAGAACATTGCAGATCTTTTTACGAAGGCTCTACCTAGGGAGAAGTTTCAAGCTTTGCGCAATGCTTTGGGCTTACTTCCTTTTGTGGATTGACTACACATAGCTTGGCACTTCCTTATACATGAGTGCCAGCTCCTTGTTCACCGCATCACTCCCAAGCGGGATTTGTTGATATATTTAGGTAGTGATTTGTGTGAACACTCTAGGAACACCGGGGCATTTTTTCCCCTCTTTAGGAGGTTTTTTCCCCGTCTTGTATGTACGCCTATTGCCCTAATGGGCTACTTATCTTTGTACATTCTAGTGGTAATACATTTCAGTATTGTGTGTTGTGCTTCAAGCTTCTTCTTCTTCTTTGTGTTGTTCGCGTGCTTCCACAGACGTCTAACTCCAACAATATATTCCCCCCCCGCTCGATCAGAACGGAGGGTGCCCATTTTACATGCTGACAGATTTTCAGCCAAAACCAAAAACTGTTTGAAGCACATGAACACTTCGGACTTTGGTTTCAATGGATATACCCATGCATGCCTAGAAAAATCATCAATGAAAGTCACAAAGTAAAGATAATTTCCAAAAGAGCGTGTCTACATAGGACCATAGACATCAATGTGAACAAGCTACAATTTCTGAGTAGTTTGAACTGAACCATCTTTTGAAAAGGAGAAACACTGCATTTTGCCCAAAATAAAGCCTTCACAGACATGTTTTCCAAGTGCCTCAAGTTTGGGCAAAGAGGACACCATTTCAGATTTTTGTAGGTGTAGCAAACTGGAAAAATTTAGATGACCAAAGCGTGCATGCCAACCTTTACATCTGACATAGCCTGAGAATCATGTACTGCACATGCCGAATCATTCACAGATCTTTCATAGTCTATGAGCTTATACAACCCATGACATAAAATGCCAGACACAATAATCATGTCGCCATTTGACAAATCATGAATTGTACATCTGTCATCAACAAATTTCACAAGAAAGCCAATATTGGATAATGCACAAACTGGTAACATATTTTTCTTGATCCCTAGCACAAATAAACCATCCAACAAAGTGAAAGAACTACCATCAACAGTAGTCAGAATGATCTTACCAACTCCCATGATAGGATAAGAGGAGTTGTTGGTGCATGTGACAGTATTGCCTGTAGGGCACGCTCAAGTGAAGTGAAGAAACTGCACTGCTACGTAATATGTTTGGTTGCCCCACTACCAAAGTACCAAACATTTGAGTCTACTGCAGACATACACTATTCAGGAGAAGATGGGTCAAAATTGCAAATAGTAGTAAACACCCATTCTTCATTCTGCACAAGATTAGCAGACTCTATTTTTGGTGTGGAGGCCTCTGCAACAACCATTCCAGCCTCTTTTTTCTTTGCCTCTTTTGAAGCCAGTTTTGGATAGTTCTTTATGACATGATCATTTCCTTTACACTACTTACAAAAGGATTTCTGCTTTTCTGATTTCTTCTCATCTTGGTCTTCCTTCTTCGAATGTGCAACATTTGCATATTTCTGCTTCCTCAAATGACAAGGCATTTGGATGGCCTTTCATTATCAAATGAGGAGTAGATGCAAAACTCTGATATGAATTAGGAAGACCATTTAGAATGGTCTGCACAAGTGAGCTATCTAGTATAACTTCATCAACGGAAATCAAATGTTCCTTCAAGTCTTTGATCTTTGTTAGAAAACTGTCCATAGAATCACCTTCATTCATATGCTCACTCTCCAACTGTTTTTGGAGGTAAGAAACACGAGCCTCATTCCTAGCCTGGTACAATGTGATAAGTGTATCCCAAGTATCCTTAGCTATTCTGCAAGAGCAAATGTGAGTAATAATGGCATGCTTGACAAATAAGGCTATCAATGCATGCACCTAAGCATCTTTTCCATCCCAACAAATTTGCTCTATAGTAGGTGCAGCAGAAACCGCAACACAAACAAGACTCTGAAGAATATCAACATCTTCAACACCATCTACATCAACTTCAATACCTGTAGTTGCAGGTGTAATAGGACGTTTTTCAACACCCTACACAATGTTCCACATTCCTTTTGTAGCCAATACATGTCGCATCATATAAGCCCACAATGGGTAATTGGTACCATCCAACTTATCCTCAATAGATGACATACATAATACATCACTGCTTTCATCCATGGCCACTAACTAAAATACCTTGATGCAAAAAATTGACTCTATCTCAAAAAGTTGAACAGAACTACCATAACAGGTGAATCTACTAAACCTGTAGCAGACTTCGAGATGCTTATATTGGCAAACCAAAACTTGTATATATCTTTCGCACAGAAAGACAATAAAGCTCCTCAATGTATCCCATAATCTATCTGAGCTCTCGATGGTCTCACGCACATGGTGGCATAACCTTGTGAGATCTTGGTGGTCTCAAAATTCATATATTTATCTCAAATACATGATGGCATAACCTATGTGAGCTCTTGGTGGTCTCAAAATTCATATATTTGTTTGCTAGTCTACCAAAGCATCTACACGCTCAAATAAAATAATTTGGATTAGGATACTCTCATAGAGAGGATCCCACAATCACTCAATACAAGTGGAGCTTCTGCCTTGTATCCTCCTTACCTACCCTACTTGCTTTATTATTATTTTCTCACTTTAAAGAAGCTGAAGGATTGTGTAAGTTGCATATAGATGCACATGAAACAGTTCAAGCAATCACATATGCATGATAATCATTTTGAGCATGAAATGAAAATAAAAAAATTGATTGAAGTAATATACAATAGGCAATAAATGCATTAGAAATTTGATAAACCGAAGGGATATTTAAGAACGAACTTCATCTTGTTATGAACTCAGCATTTAGATAGTATTTTGGAGCCAATGAACCAACAAGTTGAGCTATACAACATGGAGCACAATATAACAATCAACAATCACCTATTATCTATCCTACTTATGAAGTAGTAGTATTTGTGTGGCATAGGCAAGAACCTTTACTGAAGGGCATGAAAATACTACTTTTTATGATCCAATGAGGCATACTTTTGTAGATGGCTCAATGATTAGGGATCTTAAATTTACTCACTTCATGGGTAAGGAGAAAATTGAAATAGAGATGCAAAATTCTATACTAGTGGAAAGTCTCATAAACAAAACAAATACCCCACATGAGTATCACATTTTGGAAGCTGTTTACCTTTAAAGCCCAAACCTTAAAAATGTTGGATGATCTTAAAAGAATCTATCTTGATCCTATAAGCAAAGTTGTGGCTGGATATCTTTTCCGGAAGAGAGTTTGTTCCAAAAATTAAAGAAGAAAGTAAGTGAAAAAAATCAGATAAAACATTGAAGAGGGATTGTAGTCTCTCAACTCAGATTACCTTATGATCACCTTGAAAATTTTGATTCTGACAATTTCGATGAAATATGCGGTTTGTTATGTGGCCTTAGTAAAGTTATCAAGCATTCAGTAAAGAAAAACTCACCCAAAACCCTTGAGGAAAGAGTAACATATGTACTGCAGATCTATGAAGGTCATAATCATGAAAAAAACATTATACCAACAAAGCCTCTTCAAATCAAACAATACATGATACCAAAAAAATCTCTTGAAAAAAGATTAACCATACATTATATCAATCAATACATTATATCAAGCGCCAGTGAAGGATATGAGAGCTATTAACAAAAGATTTGAAAGCTAAGCGGAAAGAGTTGATCAAGAGAACTTTTGAGAAACTTGAATGTGAAGGTGAAGACCTTTCCTTGAATTGTATGATAATTAATAATATGGGCCAATAACGAAGTACTTAGAAAAAGTAAAAAAACCACCCGTTAAGGAAAATATAATTGGAAAAAACAGGTTAACTCGATGAAAGCAATTCATTTTTAAGGATGTAAGACTTGTAAGGAATAAACGGTATTGCCTGAATATTGAACACATACTTATTGCCTCACTAGATTGATGTGGGTTTTGTAAATAATTCGATCTTCATGATCTAATAAAAATGCTTGGATTTGTGCAACAGAAAATGGACAATTGTCCAAAACCCATATGAGAGTTTGCTCGACACTCAGCTTTTAAGGTAGATGTTGTGTGTTCAATCTTTATGGGTTGTTGGACATGTGTAGTCAGTCTATCCGTGTAATGCCTTTCGGCCATTGAAATTAGATGTCTTTGGACAGCCCTTTTTTGTATGTCTTTGTAGTCTAACCTTTGCTTTGTGGGATATGGGGGGTCACATGGGTACTATGCCCTTCACTTGTACATGTGTTCTTTCAATACATTCAATTTCGCAAAGATTATTCTTCGGCTGATTTTTTTTACTAAAAAAGAAAAATGGAAAATTTGTTGATCATAGTGGACTATAGATAAATCACGAATTCGTCAATTTTTCAATGGTGAACAAGTTAAAGATTCAAGAATACCTCTTTCCACATTGCACAACCTGTCCATGCTGCATGCAAAGCAAAAAACAAATGGAATACTATGATGTTAAATTTGCAAGTAGAAGCTCAGGGATTCATGTATAAAGAAATTATCAACTAAACACATCGGAATTTGAAAAAGATAATAAAAAACATGTATTCCAAGGAGAGCACAATGTTTCAAGTATGCCTTTAACTAACTCCTGGGAAACACAAAAGCTTGTCAATGATCATGGTGTTAACTTTTTTTTTTACTGAATTATGGGAAATACAAAAGCTTGTCAATGATCATGGTGTTAGCTTGTTTTTTTTAACTGAATTATGCATAGTAAAAATCTCATTGCACATACTTGATTTATGAATTGGAAACCACTATAATCTCATTGTACATACTTGATATATAAATTGGAAACCACTATAATGCTTAGAGCTTTTAACCATGTATCATATTATACAGCCTTTGACTTGGATGCATCATTGTGTTTTCTATTGTTGCGCTAACAGGAAAGAACTCTTGAGCCTTATCATTGAAGTCTAGTTGTAGCTTTAGGAGCTCCAATCTTAACTTCTTATTACCATTGTTACACTAGTTCTCTATCTTCTATCCATCATCCTATATTTCCAAAATCTTAGGCTCAATTCAGATTTTCAGTCATATTTTCTCCTTCTCTTTCGGGGCATGTGTGAATACAAAGCGGAGGAACTTTTGAAATTCTCATTGTTCCAGGCAGAACAACACTTCTTTTTGTGGAGTTTTGGAGCCCTGGTTTGAACCACCCTAGTTTGCAGATTATGGTCAATTCACCTTCTCTCGTCCATTTACAACATGAAAACAAGGCTCCTATCAAAGAAGAGGTTAACAAGGTCTTTGATGCATCGATGGCACTACTTGCACCAAGGAGGCACACTACAAATTTTGTTGGCCCTTGCGTTGTACCAGATACCCATATGCAAGATTTTCCACATGAGAACAGACCTCTTGATCTCAATAAGGGTCTACCAAATAGACATGAACTTAAGTTCCCATCGAAGTTTGGTCCAAGAAAGGCACCACACCTTGTTAAGAGTGTGATGACATCTAAGTTTTCTTTGAAGTTGGGAGTTCTGGATAGTTTCTTACCATTGCTCCATTTGAGGCCCTCTAGGCAAGGAAGATCCTGTCCGCAGAGAAGGCGGGTAATTGAGTGGTCCCGCGCTAAACACGTGTTTTGGAGGTTCCAAGACTCCACCTCCCTTATGCCGCTGATCGGGAACCAGATAGAGTCATTTTGTCTTATCCCAGCAGCCCATTTCCACTCATCACTAGTTCTGATGAATTGTTTGGCTTTGTTCCAACTCTTCCATAAGGAACACACGAGGCTAGAGCCTTTAGGGGACACCGGGTGGGGGAGAACAAAAGTGTGAGGATCCCAATGTCCTTCCAACTGGGAAGACCAACTAAGGTAAGGTCTCTCAAATTTTTGAAGATCAATTTAGCCCAGGAGGACTCTCCATTGCACCAAGCTTTGATAAACCACTTTGCCGCCAACTTGTCAGCCAACCCAGCGATATCCAAAATACCCAAGCCCCCCGAGTCTTTCGAGCTAATACAAGTTTCCCATTTGATTTTGGGAATCCGCCTCGTATTGGGGTCTCGTGTCCATAGGAAGTTTCTACAGATCCTTTCCACTTTGGCCAATTCTTTCTCCTTAGGTCTCCAACACGAGATATAGTAAATAGTCGTAGAAAGCATAAATGTGTTGAAAACCATTGCACGCCCTGCCAAGGTAGCTTGCATACCTTTCCAATGGTTTAGTCTACTATCCAATTTGGATAGCACCCAGTTCCACCGTTGGTCCATTGAGATATTGAAGCCCATCGGAATACCGAGGAGACGGAAGACTTGACCACTAGGGATAACTTGACATCCCTGATCAATCAACAGTTGGGGTGGAGGCCCATGGAGTGCTCTGAAAGCAATTTTTACATGGTTGATTTTTGAACCTGACGCCATACAAAAGGTGTCAAGACAACTCCAAAACACCTCAATGTAGTTGCTATCATTAAGAAAAAAAGGCATTCATGTCATCGGCAAGAGTCTAGCAATCATTTGCCCATGACCAAGAGGTAGGGAGAGACCCTTGAGATTTCCAGCATCCAAGTGATGCTTAAATAGGCGACTGAGGCCATCTGGGGCAATAGCGAAGAGTAGTGGAGACAGTGGGCAGCCTTGCCTGATAGATCTTTTTAAACGTATGGGTTTAAAGAGCTTACCATTGATATTTATTCTCATCGAAGCGTTTTCGAGTAGAGTGTAAACCATCTTCGTGAACTTTTGGCTACATCCAAGATCTTTCAGAGATTGAAGAATAAATTCCCATTCCAATCTGTCATAGGCTTTGTCGAAGTCAATCTTAATGAATACCAGATCTTGAGTAGACTCCTCAGCAAACGCAAGGCCTTCCCAAATATCGACAATTGCTTCAAGTACATATCTACCCTTGATAAAACCTTTCTGGTAAGTTTGTCAGCCTTCCCCGCCCACCAATCTTTGAAAAATATTTGTAGATTTTTCCTTTGAACCTCTTCCTCGAGTCTTTGTCTTCCCCTAATTTTCAGAAGCCCTTGTTGGCATTGCAAGTTACCTTTGTTCACTTCTTCTTCAAGACATGAGAGCCTTCGGTACACCATTTCTCTCCTTTTATTCCGGATACCTCTTATGGCCTTATGCGTCCTGATCAGAATTTGTCTAGTCCTTTCCATCGTGCTTCTCCAGCACTTAGCCGGTTCATTACAGTGGGCAAAAAGCCTCCGCCCAAACTGTGGAAATCTCTTGGTAGAGAGAGGGGAGGGAAAACGATGTCTGGCAAGCGTGAAACCAAAGAGATTTTCGGAGCATGGGAATCGGTTTGAAAGAAAGAGTAATCGGGTAGTGGTCCGAGATAGTCAGGTCCGTGTGTTGGGAAATCGAAGGAATACCCCACTGGAGGATGGTGTTTTGGTCGATGTAACATCTATCAAGTTTTGCTTTCCTCAAAGAGTCTCCCAATTGGAGGTTAGACCAGGAGAACCCCTTCATGTCTTTCACCTCGACTAGGTCGAGATGGAACTTGATTTTATCCCATATCTCTTTCTCCTAACTATCAATAATTTTCCCATTGTTATTCCAATGGTCCTCAGGAAATTCAACCATGTTGAAGTCCCTGCAAAGCAAAGCATTGTGTGAGAGGGAGTCAAGGGAAGTCCAAGTGTCGATTCTGTCCGTCTCTCCATTTAGGGGCATAAATTGAGACCACAATGAACTGATTAGGTGGCCCGATAGAGGCAGCAATCCAACGATGATTCCGATCTTCACAAGTCGAGGTCAATCTGCCAGACCAGGAGTGACTAATACCGATTGCAGCGCCCCCCGCCCCCCTAGGGTACGAAGTGGAGAGCCAAAGGTGGTTCAGAGAAATGTGTTTAAGCCATTTTTGGAGATCCTCTGCATTAATTTTAATCTCTTGTAAGCAGATAAAGTCGGGGTTGAGGCACTTGTCTTTGAACCATTGACCAAGAATCACCGCTCTTGAGGGGTTCGACAAACCCCTGATGTTTAGCGAAGTGATTTTCATTATTGATGGTTGCCCTCTTTGAGGGGAGGGACCCGATCTTTTTTTTTTCTTTTGATCTTCTTTTTTCCTCCCAACTTCTTGATTTAGGATCCTACTCTTTAGGGGGCTCTTCCAAGGCATGCCCGACGGTTGTTTCCCTTTAAGCTTTGACTTTTGTTGAGGTAAGCTTGGCATGCATACCGGAATAGTAGGGCCAAGAGAGGAGCTTTCACTATCTTGGTTGTCTTAATTGCTAGTAGTGAAGCCATCCTCTTTACTAGTGGTGTAGCCTTCTTGGTTTTACTGGTCGATCATCCAATGGAATTGTCAGCCGGGTCTTCTTCATAAAGGTTATCCCCTGGGAGGTCAACCTCATTAATCTCCTTTTCTAGGTTGCAGTACATGTTATTCGAAGGAGCAATGGTCGTAACATTCCTTGCTAATGATCTTCGAGGGCTGACTTTCCTCCTACATCTTACTTCGGTGAACCCTTCTGAATCCGTCTCTGCAACACGAGTGCCCCCTTCTTCCTCCATCGGAGGGGGATGCCCCCGAGTGTCAACTTGAGGGGAAGGATCCGGGGCTCCATCTGGTTTAAGCTTGTTTTTATTGGTATTTTGCTTCAGGGGGCAATCTTGGTGCCCACAATGGAAGCACGCATTGGGCAAATTCTTATAGGTAACCTCCTGTGCCCAAATCTTACCATCGCCACAGTTTATGGAGACCTTCGAGGGGAGGACTTGGTTCAAGTTTGTTTCAACGCATTGGGCAAATTCTTGTAGGTAACCTCCTGTGCCCAAATCTTACCATCGCCACAGTTTACGGAGACCTTCGAGGGGAGGACCTGGTTCAAGTTTGTTTCAACGCAAATTTGAGGGTGCCATCGTGCATTGAAGGAGTATTGTGCACCCTCGTAGATTAATCCCCCAACATCCTCTCTTGAGGCCATCGGGCGACCGATCGGTGAAAGGATTTCTCGAAGAAATCCATACAAGAAGTACGACAGATTGGGAAGCTCCACCCATAGCGGGTAACAAAGAGGCTTTGACTTGTCCGGAACAAAGTTTGGGGTCCACTTAAAAAGACATAAAGTTGACCGGCTCACAAGCCAAGAGCCGGCTTGCAGAGCTTGGAGGGTCATCTCTTCATTCTCAAACACTAGCAATAGGTGATTCACCGATAGGAATTGAGATTTTCACACAATTATACCACATAGGAGCCATTCCTTGCGCAACCAAGCTCTCACATTTTCTAGAGGGGGCCTAGGGCCAAAAACTTGACGGATGAGACAAGTTTTCATCAGTTCTTCTTGCTTTGCCGCCACATACTCCTTGCACAGAGAGACCGTCGGAGGTGCTACGTCCGAGGGGACAGACTCTATCTCGAAGGGGCATTGGAACTGGGGAGGAACCACATTGCTTAAGACCAAAGAGAGAAAGAAGGAAGACATGGATGCGAGAACCAAAAGCCCTCGCCCAATCAAAAGAGGATTGAAAGAGTTGTAGCTGTTAAAATAAAATCAAGAGTTATACCTGTTAAAATAAAATCAAGACGATTGAAAGAGGAATACGCATGCGCATGTGGAGCCTTGCGCTTTCCAAGTAGCAACTTGCAAATTGCAATCCTTGTGCTTTGAAGTTGAAGGCGTCGGCTACTCGGCTTCACCTCTTGATGTCTGTTAAAACCTCATAGCCAGTTGGATCCCAATTCACCATTCAAAAGGACAGATTATATATTATTTTGCATCACTAACAAGGGAGCCAGCGTACTCCAGACATGGCCTTTTATCTGCCTGCGGTAGGAAATAGGCTCCAGAATTCATTCAAGCTATGGATGACAGAGAAACAGATTCAACAAGAATCACATTTCCAGATGGAGATGGCAGAACTTTAGGGCCCACGGAGTGTGGAGTGTGTCAGATTTGACAAGGGCCTGCATGTGTTATGGAAAGCTTTCCTCGTCATTCGGCTGTCATGTGCTCCTGGTTCGATCATCGGAGACCCTCGGGAGCTTGAAGCCTGAAGAACAGCAAGTTAGATTCCTTGTCAAGCTGGGAATAAGATGTACATACACATGCCTCTCTCTCTCTCTCTCTCTCTCGTCCGCTCGTCCTTTTGCTCGGTTTGCACCCCGGATAGAAGATTTAGTGCTTCAACTTCCGTGACCCGTCCATCATCTGACGTCTTGTATGCCCTCCCCCGCTATCAATCACACTCCCACTGGTTTCAACAACACCGCAGCCTGCGCAGGTTCTTGCTCTACAACACTAATTAGTGTGCGTACATAAACGGACTCAACTTCTTCGACGTGGTACCCCCTACGTCGGAGAGTTTAGCTGCTCTAGTCTTTCAGATCAATCTACTATGTCGCTTCGAGTTCACGCCTTTCTGACTACCTTGTTCCTCACATTGCTTGGTGCGGCCCGTTCTGAAGACCTCTCTTCTCTTTTCTATACCACTTCGACGGCTGATCATGTTCAGTTTGCTGATGATGGCCAGGAAATTAATCTCGCTCTCGATCAAAAAAATGGTAAGATTCTTGAACTGCTATTTCTGAGATGCATTCTAGTTAAGAGTACACTCATTGTGTCATTCAATGTCGTGGAACTCTTCTGTTCTCGTCAAGGCTACTTTCTGTGCCTGTACCTCACGTCATTTACGAAGAAACGTTCACCATATCTTCTAAGCGAATTTCCTTATACTACTGATAGGACATGTTGGAAAACGTATTGAGGCGATCTCAGTTCAATTGTCCTATGACACCAGTGTTAACTATGCATTTATAACGTTCGGCAGACAATCTACTTTCACTGAATTAGAGTCTCAGGACTCCTACGCGTCTAAGTCATGCATCTAAATGCAGGTTAAAGAGGAGTCAGATTAGCTGTTTGTGTTTTCGCACGTAGCGGAACGCTGCGTACCTCCATTGGAATGAATTTGGATACTCATAGCTGAAAATATAGAGTTGTGTGTTGAAAATATAGAGTTGTGTGTTGAAGACATAAACATAACTTGAGAAAGCGTACGTATTTATGAAGGCGATGCAGATAAAAAACATACGATGGCTTTTCATCTGGATCGTCGATCGACGGCATGCTAATCAATGCAACGTATGCTTTGTCTCCTTCGCCGTTTTCCATATTTTTACAGGCGGTCACAATGCCTAGGTGCATTTCTCAAATTCTTGCACTGGAAGCAATCTCCGTTTTTGTTTTCCGACAGCATGAGAGACTCATGTCAGAATAGGTTTTTTTAAACAATTATAGGGGGTTTGAGCTCATTTCTCCAGGGGCGCTAGCTGTCCAGTTGGAGTTTTCGCTTCTCTTGGTCGGGGGCGGGGCTTCAACCCCCTGGGCTGTGCTTTCCGGATCTCCCTCATCACTTAATCTGCTTAATATGGTGATAATAAATTAAGAGAGCTACAATACAAAATACCTCATGTGGAAGGGCTGAGGCGATTAACTATATTTGATAATCCATAATGGAATTATACATGGGAAATCTTTTCAGGGAGTACAAAGAGAGCAGATGCTCTCTCGACTTAGAAGGGGTAAACGTAATCTAGGAGTCCTTTGGCCTGCATTTGTGTTGAGGGAGGGTTTCATTCCTCTGTCTCGAACATCACCATAAAAATTCAGCTCGAGAGGGGGAGATCTAGGTAAACTTCTACGCAGTACTGGCGAATAGCTGCGTGGTGAAAGTATAATATGGTTGGAGCAGATCGTTGTATCATGGATGTCGCGTTTTGTGCACCTGTGCTGTGAAAGGAAATTAAGTTGCATCTTTCCTCGCTTTTGATGTGTTCAATGCCAATCTGGTGCTTACTGAAGCTTCTACCATGGCTATGAGGGGGGGGGGGGGTCCATGGAGGTCATAGATTCATATTTCCGCTCCTTTTTTTGTGCCTCTTGTTCATTTACTTAATAAAACATTTGCTTGCTCTTGTCTGCTTGAAATAAAAGTGCGTTATATGTTACTTTCTGCATCAGGAATTGAATTTTTGTTTGAAAACAACTGACGCAATATAATTTTTCATTGTGATTCAGCATCTGGTTTCCAATCATATGATGCATACCTATTCGGTCTGTTCAACATGAGGATTAAACTGGTTTCAGGAGATTCTGCAGGGACGGTCACCACCTACTATGTAAGTCATGATCGCCTAGTATTTGGTATGCATAATGGAATGTGAATCGTTGTTGTGGTGCCGGTAAAGTGCACGATTTGATCTCTTATATCTGGATTAATCTCCGGAAGCTATTGTCGATCGTGAGTGAATACATGATTCGATCTCATATATCTGGATTGATCTCCGCAAGCTATTGTCGAGCATGACGATTGCTGCACATGCGGAGTGTTAGACGCTACGTTGATTGTTGTCATGTCTTGTCATAGGCATTAGGATGACCGCTGCTAATGTGCATTGCTGGATGGCATTCCTCTGATCGTTGAGTGATTTCTCGTTGTTGTTACTGTGTGCAGTTTACTTCGTTCGGTGAGAGACACGACGAGCTGGACTTTGAGTTTTTGGGCAATGTGTCTGGAGAGCCGATCATTCTACAAACGAACGTGTTTTCTAATGGTATCGGTGGCCGAGAGCAGCGCATTTTCCTGTGGTTTGACCCGACCATAGATTTCCACAATTATACTCTCCTCTGGAATCCTTGGCAAATAGTGTAAGTATGCTCACAATTGGGATCAAGATCATGAATTATGTATAATCAGAGGCATACATTACGAGAAATCGAACCGATTCTTAATGGCAGACAAGTTTTTCTGCTTCCATGGATTCTTTGCATATGTGAACGAAAACATGCACATATATGTATTCACATGTATGGGGAAGCCAAAAGCTTGAAGCTGCTTGAGTTTCAAATGCCAGTGATTTGCATCTGCCAAACGAACCTAGAAGGTTGTTCGTTTTCCTGCAGGCGTTCCGACTTCATTTTCGGGGCATCTTGCTTAAGCGTGAAGGGAATTCCGATTTCACCATCGTGATTCGTACGGCGCATATGTGCCTTGAATGGCTAACATCTTTACTGCCTTTACTGCCTTTAAGTATATGTATCTCCGCCGTGAAGTCTTGTGGGAACTGCATAGAAGATTAACGTCTCCGCTTCCATAGGACGGTCTGCACTGTGTATTTGCGAATGCATTTGCACACTGTTTGAGTGTCGCTCACTTCGAGGCAGAACTTAGAAAG
Organism: Ceratopteris richardii; assembly: GCA_020310875.1. Classification (NCBI taxonomy): domain Eukaryota; kingdom Viridiplantae; phylum Streptophyta; class Polypodiopsida; order Polypodiales; family Pteridaceae; genus Ceratopteris; species Ceratopteris richardii. The sequence goes on from CM035428.1 coordinate 121,177,843, forward strand.
GTGCTTTGTTGTTTCCTGGAGCTTTTTCGAAAAAGTAAGAAGAGTGAAGCTCCCGAAAATCTCTCAACCGTTAAGGGCTATTATATTCGCATCCTACTTTGCCAAATTGCCAAATCGGCCATTGAAGTAACGTCCTCTTAGCTCTACTTTTCCCCACGCGCACGTGAGTCATGATTTATGCTGGCATGTACATCTACCTACAGATGAATTAAGAGGGTGAGGCGCATTCTGATGATTGTATAAATGTGTGTCTGTGTGTGAGAGAGAGAGAGAGAGAGAGAGAGAGAGAGAGAGAGAGAGAGCTAACTTTCGTCTCTTTCATTCGTCATACGGTGCCCAGTTTCTTAGTAGACGGCGTTCCGATTAGGGTATTCCCCAACATTGAGAAAGAAGAGGGTGTTCCATACCTGCACAACCAATCTATGAAGGTATTTGCCACCATCTGGGATGGAGATAGTTGGGCCACAGAAGGGGGTCGTGTCAAGATCAACTGGGAAAATGCACCTTTTGTCGCATCTTACAGAGATTTCAGCGCGGATTCATGCAGCGAAACCTCTACAATGTCTGCAAACGATTGCGCAACCACGAAATGGTGGAGTCAGGTAAGATTGTCGAACTGCTAAAGGCTACTCAAGAAACAAACATCGTGTAGGAGATCTTTCTGCATATCTTTCACGCAGCAAACTTTTCTGACGCTGCGTATAGGTTTTGGAAGGAATGTTTTAGTACTGATGATGTCTCTGATTGGCGTTCTCTGCTGGAACAGCTTGCTTATCAAGCGCTGGATGTCGGCCAACTGGACAAACTCAAGTGGATACAAAGCAACATGACGGTGTACAACTATTGCACTGATGTCGGAAGGTACAATGTGACTCCTCCAGAGTGCCGCTACAACGCACCCATCTCAACTGGGCTAGTGGCTCCTTCTTCCAGTCCGTCCACTCCAACTTCTCTTCCCCTTGTAGCATCACCTTCTTCTACACCAGGTGCAAGTTCTTTAGGACCATCAGGACCACCTTCGAGCACTGCTTATCTTGCTCGGCATGTCTCACAGCTGACCCCATTTTTTCTCATTCTGTCTCTAATTTTCATGGTCATCGAATGAGCCGTGCCTATTTGTCAGGCTTCCACCATGTCAGGGTCAAGCTTATATACCCAAGTAAAATCGACAAGATTGTATTTTGCCACACCTTAATTCTTTACATTCTTTATTGGTGATTTAGATTCTTTATTGGTGATATGTAGTTTTTGTGTGACATGTATCCCTCGGCTAATATTTGGGGAGACTCTTAGCGGGGGCACATGCATCTTTCATCCATTCCATTCATCTGATTACAGTTTTTGGGTGATCGAACAGAGATTTGAGGGCACATGCATGATGGGTATGGTGAACGCTCCGATGACCTGATTTGGGGGCACATGCGACCTCAAACTCTCATCTGACCCTTTCTACAGAATAATGATCAATTCTATTCTTTTTTAGTCATTGGATGACCGAACTGAAAAAAACAGAGGGGTAATAGTCCGTTCGGGTCACCCCTTCTTTCATCGTGCACCTCAGCAGTGACACTTTTTTTTTTTTTTTTTAATGGAGGTTCAGCCGAAGCCTACTCCCCCGGACTTTAACTTTGAAATTGCAACTTTCCACTCTGACAAACAAGTGCATTTATGACCGGATTTCGGGTTGCCGGTGTTTCGCCCTCTCCTTCGCTCAAGTTAAGATTAAGTAGTTTAACTCGTATTGTAACTGAACTGGTAACACTGAAAGCACTGACATGAAAGAGATTTTCATACTGTAGTCTATAGGAGAATGTGAAGCAATCCTAAAGTATTACGGATGACCATTCTTGACATAGCCTATGAACTTCCCTACTCTAAGAAGTTCTTTGGCATTAGGCAGTGTGCCTTCAACATAACACATTGAATGCATTGACAACGGAACGATTGTCACATTTAAGTTACAGAAGAAAAACTAAAGTAATCCATGAGTTGTAAAAGCAATCACGAATGAAATAAATCGTTTTGCAGTGCAGATGATCTGTAATTGCAAAGATCTGGTTACAAAGATGAGGAACGAATGTTCCACTGTGAATTGAATTACTGGCTGAATCATCCTCATTGCTGTTTATTCTGTAAGCACAAATATAAATGTTCTTTGTTCACTTCCAATAGGTTGAACAAATGAGACAAGTCACATTATTTCTCACGGATCTATCAGAAAGGACTGACCTCCACCATTTCAGGGACATGAAATCTATTTCTATCCAGCCCAATCTGATCTAGATAGCTTATGAAGAACATGGGGTACATGGGGATATTATTTTGCCCAAAGATCTCTAGAGCCTTCTAGAAGTATCCACTTGAGTTAACTCCAATTAACTAGGACACTTGGTGAGAAGCAAACAACCATTTAATAAAGACCATTTCATTTGGAAGGGAGGGAAAACTCTCGCATGATGGCGTCAACTTTATAGCAACGACCCTTGAATAGTAAAGTAAAATCAAAAGGCATCAGACCCTCTCTTGAGGTGGAAAAAGTTGGAAATTGAAGTCCAATCATAGCATCTTCTTAATATAGAGACAAAGTTAATGCTCAAGTGAATTATTATTGAGAAAGTTAAGGGTTGGGAATTGAATTTCCAAAGCTTCTTGTGTCAACTAAAATATAGAGGAAAAACCAATATTTCAAAACAATGTTGAGCAAGGAATGTTATTATAAAATTGCTTGACAAAGGTTAGGGTCAAGTCAACATTATGAACTTCTAAAGTTTTAGCTAAGGAACTAAGCTTTGGCCTAGTGGTTAGTTCCATTTTATGGGAAGGAGGAGGTCTTGGATCCAATCCCCTCCCCCCCTCTAGTGCATTGGGGAGATTGTTTTGCCAAACACTCTCTTGAGCCTCCTAGAAGCATCCACTTGACTTAACTCAACTTAAGTCAAGTTAACTTAAGTTAGTTTAGGATGTTGAGGCTTAAGGAGAGTGGCTAGTACACTTAACATGTGTAAATTCCAATCAACTAGGATTTTTGTGGAGTTGATATCCAATTGTGGTCACAAATGCAATGGTGGATATTGAACTTGCACTCATGAGGCTATGTGGCATTTCTAAAAGATTTAGATAGTGAGGTCCTAGTTCCTACTAGTGCATGTTTCTATATCCTTAGCTCTAATTAGGGGTTAGTCCTTTCCCCTTAAGCAGAAAAGTTGTGAAGGTTCCTTAGTATCAGCTAGGAAGTTTATGCTTTCTTCCACCGAGGTCTTCCTTAGTTTAGAAAACTCTATAATAGCCAGTTGTGTAGAGGTTCATAGGTCATTTCTCATGAATGTGTGGGGAGCTTCTCATGAATGTCATCTTTTCTTGGTGTTGATTTTTAGAATTGGCATGGTGAAGATAAAGCAAAAAAAATATTTGATGGTTCCATTGTTCATATACGAGAGCTTTTTTGCTAAAGGATGGCATGCTATTCTCTAGCGAAAGATGTGGAAACATCCGCTAAGCCCAAGAGGCCTAGTTCACATAGATAAATTCCCACGTACCTTCTCTTGATGGGTGGTTAGTTATGTAGCCTAAGTGCTCTCTCTCTTTGGAAACATGAAAATGGAGGGTGAAGTCTATGGTTGCACCTGTATACCACTAACTTCTCATATGGGATTCATGCACTATTTCTCAAGCTTTCCCCATGATTTTGGCCATGAATCCCCTTTTCCTACTCCACACGCGATCCCACCTTGCAATCCTCTAAAAGGGGTTAAAATTAACCCAAAATTGAAACTTAGAAGTGGAAGTAGCTACCCAAGTAAGATAGAGCCCACTTAAGAGCTGAAATATAACTTTGATGAAACTAGGAACTCCTTAAGGAGAATAAGAGTAAAGTAAAATGAAACCACATTTTTTTTGTGTAATTCCCAAGTAGATCCAAATGATGGAGAGTCGTACTTACATTTTGATGGGTATAACCAAAAGGTGTACCCATTCTTAGAGAGGTTCCTAACATACACATCATCCTCACATGTATGCTAGATGTAAGCATGGTGGTATGAATGATACTATGCATTTGCACACACTACAACATATGAGGGGCATACCGACGCCGCTTATACCGACGGTCACTCACGGTGTCAGTATAAACGTCGAAAAAATTGACTTAAAGATACCGACGGTCAAGTGACCGTCGGTATGACCATTTTAAATGGATCGTCGGTGTGCTCCGCAGCCATCGGTATCAGCATTGGTATGAGCATCGGTAATTTACTGGAAGTTATTGACGCCCATATCGATGCCCATACCGGCACCCATACCGAGGCCAACTTTTAAACATATCGGGAAACCGAGAGCAAAACTTCACTTTTTTGCGCGTGTTTGAGTACTGTTTGTCTTCTGTCGAACTTGCGCACGTGAAGCGAATTGCGAACTGCATTGTCTTGTGCACACACACACACAAATCTCTCTCTCTACACACACACACACTCTCCCTCGGTTTAGATCTGAGATCTTAGTAAGTAGTGCGTGTAATGTTAGCCTTTGTCTTTTTCTATGCTTTAGGTCTTATAACTTCTCTTCTCTTTGATTTTGAAGAAGTTCTTTGGCATCGATTGTTTGGAATTCGATGATAGAAGACATACATTACGCTTTGACGACAACGATCCAAAAGAGGGACACACTTGTTGGAAGCAGTCAGAGGCACAGTCAGAGGCACAGACGACATGGAAGCATGTAAAGACGGAGCAGGGAGCCAGTCGGATCATTTTCAAACAATTATGTTTTTATTACCTCTTCAAACATCCAACAGTGATTTTCATTACTCTTGTAATATATGTAATATAGACAAAACCCCATTTTGTAATTCATAGCTCCATTTTGTGCAAGCCGAGGAGTCCTCGAGCTTGAGGAGCTTAGGTAGAATGCTCGTACCAATTTTCGTTATTTTTAGACATCGTTTACCCTTCCAAATAGCCTCTAGGACCTATTTTTTAACTATGCCGGTCACTAGATGTGAAACCGGTCAAAACTAGTCTAGAAACTATAAAAAGAGCTAGAGAGCTCATTTTTGAGGTGGGTTCATGTTGGCTAGTGTGAGCTTAGAGCTATTTTGAGCTTGTAAGAGTATTCTTGAGTAATAGAGCTAATTTCTCACCTTCCATTGTGTCTTGCTTGTCTCTTCATTGTGTGTGTGTATGTGTGTGTGCATCTTTATGCTTCTCACCTTCACTCTCACATCATCTCACATTCACGATCTTCATATCACTCCTATCTCTTCCGCGGATTGACATTAAGGAGGTGAAGCTTCTTAACGTGGTTCTCACCATTGTGCTAGAGCAACACCAAATTTGGCGCCGTTGCCGGGGATCGAGTCTAGGACGAATGTGTGATGGTAAGAGTATAGCAAGAAGTGGCATTGGAAGGTAAAAATTTCAGTTTTTGTTGTTGTTTTTACTTAGTTTTTAGTGTTTTTCACCTTCCCCACACTCCATCTTCATCATCGCATCATCATCTTCATCTCCAAAAAAAAAAATCAGAAAATTCACCATATCCACCCATTCACCTCATTTCCCCTCATTTGTGCATGCGAGAGAGCGAGAGAGAACTTTTGTGCTTGTGTGTGCTTGTGTTTTCTTGAGTTTTCTTGCAGGTACAGAGCTCCAGTGCATCACGAAAGCTTGGAAAAGGTAAAATTTTACTCTCTGTCAAAGATCTGCCGAGTGTGGCGGACCATCGCGATGGTCTGCAACCTTCGGAATTCTTGGTAGGCGACCACACCACGAGGTAGGCGACCCTTGCGCATCTACGAATCCACTGTTGCATCCCAAAAATTCATACTTTGGTGGACCATCACGATTGGCTCGGACCATCGCGATTGTGTCGCACCATCGCGATAGGCTCACGCCATCGCGACGGCTCGGCCGGACCATCGCGACGGTCTCGGACCATCGCGACGGTTCACTTGAGCCATCGCGACGGTCCACTTGGACCATTGCGATTGTTCAGCTGACCCCGGACCATCGCGATTGGCCCATGCCATCGCCACGACAGTGCCACGTGTCAAAATAGACCATCGCGACGGTTCGTTTTTCGGACCATCGCGACAGCCCAAAATCGGACCATCGCGATTGGCTCACGCCATCGCACTTGTGACCATCGCGACGGTTCACTTCGGACCATCGCGATTGTCCACCTTTGACCGTTGACCGCGCCATTGCGATTGTCCGCCTGATCACGCCATCGCGACGGTTCATTTTTCGGACCATCGCGACGGTCCATTTCCACGCCATCGCGATCGTTCACTTCGGGCCATCGCGACGGTTCGACCTCACGCCATCGCGATCGTTCACTTCGGGCCATCGCGACGGTTCACCTTTTCGCGCCATCGCGATTGTCCAAACTCCACGCCATCGCGACGGTTCGCTTGGACTATCGCGACGGTCCCAGACCATCGCGATTGTGCATCCCCATCGCAAATTTAGGGTTCCATTTTTTGACCAATTTTGAGGGTATTTTTGAGAAATTTTTGGACCATTAGACTCATAGGAGACCCCTTAGCTTATATTTGAAGGAAAATCTGATTGTCAGTTTTTACCCCCCAGGGCCTGAACGCTCATAACTTTGCCATCCGAAGTCCGTTTTTTGAGCTTAATAGCTCGTTAGAAAGCTCGTGACGAGTACTACGTGACCTCAACTGTTTTTTTCATAAATAATACATCTAATTTTGGATAAGCTATTTTGAGGTTCACCCAGTTTGGGACTAGGAAGCCAGGGGGCACACATTGAAAATTTGGGCAAAAAGGGAAGGGACTTAAAAGGTGTATGTACTCAAGTGTTTGATCATCCGGTGAATTGGTCTAATATTGGAATTTTCCAGGTCTAGCAAAGGCAATCAAAGGCAAGCAAGTAAGGCAGTGAAGACAGTGAAGCTTGGGAAGCACGGCTTCTTGGGCATCAGAGCAACAGAAAAGCCGACTCGAGGTTGGAAGATTACTCAACCCCCTCAGTCAATTCTTAGCTTAGGCTAAACGGTAGTTGTGGATTAAAGACGATAGGAACGCCTCAAGTTCAAGATACTTAATTCTTTCAAGTTTAAGACTACAAGTAAAGGTGAGTGTGACGAAAACCTAAAGAAAAGAACCTAAGTCTGACGGAACGAGAACCCAAAATCATAACGGAAAGTCGAATTCCTGACGCATATATTAAGACAAGAATCCAAAGAAAATTAAAAAGAATTAAGAAAGTAATAACAAAGAACCATTGACAATCTAAGCGTGTACTGAGTGTGCAAGGAAGAAAATTAATGAACCTTAGATCAGGGAGACACATAGGTAAGTCGGACCGACGAAGCCTTAGATCATCAGAGGCTAGTGTAAGAACTACTGCTCGATCGTGGGCTCAGTAATTGAATAGTAATTACCCCTACGAGAGCTCAGAGACTAGCGAATCAGAAATGGCATTTAGCATAGACAGACCAGAAGGAGGGTCTCATGTAGCATACCTAGAAAAACCAGAAGGACCCTATAGAATGCAACTAGAGTTTCTCCGAACCAACCGATTAGGTGCTCGCATCTATGAGGATGGTTTGCGAAGGCAAGTGGTGCAACTGCACAACCCTGATCAACCCATTGGATTGGAAAGACCAGTGGTGAAATTTGAGAGAGACGCGTACATAGACAAAGAAGGAACCATGTACGTCCTAAGTACGCAACCAAACGATACTAATGAGTTTGGCACAATTCAATTAGAGACGGAAGCGAAATTTCAGGGAAAAGAACCGTTAGAAGAACCTAGGACACCTAGAGGGAAATCCGTATTAACAAGAGTACTCATCCCAGAGTGGATCCCTCAAGATAACAGGAGCATCGAGTTGTTTGTAAATAAAGAGACAGATGAAGCCTTTTGGAGGTACAGAAAGGAACACCCTGGTGAGGTAGGCATCATTACAATTTATGAATTCAAGGACCCAGATACGCCTGGAAAGGTTGTATACCTAGATGAGACTTCAGAAAGAGTCTTTGTGGTGCCTGACCGCGCTAAAAACACATACACATGGAGAGGTGAATTGGTATTCCCTCCATCTAGAACGAACATGAATACAAGTCAACAAGGGGCAGGAACATCCTCAGCCCATGGAAATCAAAGAGAAGGAAATAAAGAGAGACCGGAAGTAAGCTTCACCAATAGAGCGGATAGACAAAGAGATCATGGGATACTAGGTGGTAGAGATGATTTTCCTCTACCGAGACCACGTGAACACGCAAGAGTATTGAGACCCACTCAATTAGTGAAATCAATGAAGAATTACTTTGATGGGACAGGAGATCCCTATGATCATGTTGCAAAATTCAAGCAAGTACTAAGAGCAGAACAAGTCGAGGACATGTTCACGCAATACAACGCATTTGGGCTAACATTAAAGAATACCGCTTTAACTTGGTTCCAACCATTGCAACAAAGGCAATTTAGAGACATCCATCACTTTTTGGAGTCATTCATCACTGAATTCTCTAAAAGTGGGATTAGACATGACACGTCTTCGTTGATTCATAGCTTTAAACAGACCCCTCAGGAAACAGTAAGACTGGCAGGTCGTAGGTTCAGACAATATGTCGAACGATGTCCAATGCAAGAGCTACCCTCACAAGCCAAACAAGTATCACTGTTCCTAGATGGCTTGTTGAGCGCTAAACTACGCTCCTATGTGTATCTAAAAGAACCCAGAACGCTAGAGGAGTGTGTAAGAATATGTATAGACATCGAGGACAACCTAGGTGATGAATTAGAACTCTCAAAGGTCTATAAGGACTCAGATTGTTCTTCTCTAGCATCCACAAAATTGTCTAATTCGATAGAGGACCTAGCAGAAAAAGTGGCCCAAAAACTAGGAGTTTCTAGTAAACAGGTGCCCAAGCTGCCAACTAATGTACGTTGTTACACTTGTGGTGGAAATCATTTGGCAAACGTGTGTCCCAGTGCACCACAACCTCAAGCCAACCCTAGTGGCCAATATTGTACAATTGAGAGAAGATACACGAATCATACGGCTCAGGACTGCCCATACAACAAACAAACCGTGAGACAGAACTACCCGCAAACATACCAGCAGCCAGGTAGGTATCAAGGCCAATACAATGCTCAGCCTTATTACTATAGGCCTCCTCAGAACTACCCATACCAGGCTCAACAGAGACCTCAACCCGTCTTAGCTCAGCAGCCACCCCCACCAGCGAATGTCATCTCAGTCAAATACACTGCTGCAGAAGAGAACCTAAGTAGGGCCTTAGTGCCTTCTTCACCCTTGATCACAGATAGTGACCCGAACTCAAACAGTTTTGACTCTACTCATGTAACTAGTCCACCAGCTTATTACACGGAGTCACCAGAACATGTGGAGACATATCATTATGATAGTCCACCAATGGAACCTAGTTGGGAGCCAGACTATGCTAATGTGATGTACACAAACCCAAACCCACGGCCCCAATTGAGACAACAGAGTCCATATCCCCCAATAGCAAGGCCATCGCAGTACTATAGCATACAAGGCTTTTGTGCCGATTGTGGCAAAGAGCACATAATCAAAGATTGTCCTAAGAACCCAGTTAGCACTTCGAATGTGACACCGATCAACGTGATAGGTATTGTAAACAACGTAGATGGATCCAACCCTACATACGTGCCTATCCAAGCTATAACCAGAGCCCAAGCGCTCTTACAAAACCAACAGCTTAATCAAGAGAAAATAGCAGGAACTAGTGAAGTTGCAGAATCTAGCAGTAAAAAGACAAAGTCTTGGAAAGATTCTAGAGAAAGAATAAAGAGAAAGTGGAGTAAAAAGATAAGTGAGTTGGAAGGAAGTTTAAGGGAATCTAGAGCCAAAATACAAGAATTGGCTTCACAAGAATTAAACCAAGAAAACCCAGCTCAGAAATCAGGATCAGTTTTAGCGGAACCCATACCAGAAGATCTAGACATGATGTTTCGTGCATATCAGGCTAGAATAAAAGAGGGACCCCAAGTAACGGAAATGAGTAAAAACTACCCTCGAGCTGATCTAGAAATTGAGAGAACTAAACTTTGCATGAAGATGGTAGAGTTAGCACAAGCTTTATTCGAAGCCTCTAGATATCTCAATTGGAATAACATGGCAAAACCTGAATTACACTTTCAAGGACTAATGGAGAGGCTAGAATACTTGATTGAAAGCAAAGAGAAAAAGGATCAGCATAGGAACCCTATTGTCTCAGAGACACGGGAAAGGAATGCACCATCCCTGTCTCAAGTACCCAATACAGAAAGTCAAGACAATTTGTCTTCCATACATAGGCACTCACATGAATTTTTGAGAGAAATGCAAGAAGAGAAATGGAGAAAGGAACAAGGAACCCATCCTCCTATTCAAGAAATAGACGACTTGCAGGAACAATTTCCCCAAGACATCCCCTCTATATATGATGAGGTAGAGGTGGAACAACTGAGTGAACCCACAGGATTTGAATCTAATTCTTTACAAGAATTACCTCAGTTCACAGGACCTTGGGAAGCAAAGTCTATTAGTATGAGAGCACCCACGATAATAGTGAGGAATGAAGAATCGGTGATCCCTAGGAACACGGAAGTGATCAAGAACACTAAAGTACAGTGTAATCTCACTCTGGAGGAATTGTTAAAGGTAAAACCAGAATTGTGGAAGCACGTAGCAAATCAATTCCCTGAGCTTGCTACCACACCCTCTCAAATAGGATCACATAAGAAGGTACCAGAGATACCCGTGGAAAAGATTGGAGACGTAAGCGAAGGAGAGGAAGGTAACACATATCTTCCAATAACCCATCAGGGCTACACCACGAAAGCCATCTTAGATTCAGGAGCCGGAATAGCCATCGCTACCACCGCTTTGTGGAAACGTTGGGGTAAGCCAGCACTCAGACCCACCAGGATGAAACTACAAATGGCTGATGGACACATAGAAAAACCGTTAGGCTTACTAGAAGGCATATCCCTCACCACTTGTGGTGTGGAATTTGAGCATACCTTTGCCATTTGTGACTTTGCGAAAAATCGTGCTTATGAGATGATATTGGGACGACCATTCATGCGTCAGTTGCAAATTGTACAAGATTGGGGATCTAATTCTTTGTACTTGCAACATTTAGGAGTGACTACCAAAGTCAATCTTAAAGACTATTCACATAGAGATGTGCCCCCAATACAATGGAATACCATCCATAAGACACCAGTAGAGACGAAATCCGTGCACTCATTAGAATCAGATCCTTCTTGGTTGCATGAGGATACCCATTTATGGATGTGTAAAGTAGCCAAACAAGAGGAAGAAAGATTAGAAGCTAGGACCTTAGGTGCAGAACAACATCCACGAACCCTTCAAGATCCAACTTATGCACCTGTAGTATTCCCAGACGAAGAGTTTGAACCCCATGGTTGGGCAGAAATCCTAGCAACCATGGATGTAGCCATCAATGAAGAACAATGGACACCCCACTGTGACGAGGATGGCTATGACATTTCAGTTTTTACGATAGAGCCAATCATGTGCGAAGCAATTTTAGAAGAGTGTGAACCAGACACTGATGCATTTGAGGATGCAAGCGATTTTGATTTAGAATCAATTATCATGGACCCGCCCTTTGCATCAAAGGAGGAATATTTCTACGAAGTAGAGACTCACACTCAGAGACATGAGGAAATTACGAATGAAGTGAGGTTAGCCACGGAAGTGACTAACAAGAGTGAAGGTAAGAAAAGAAAGAAGAAAGAAACCATGTCAGAAAAAGAAGAATCTTTGTTTGAAGTACCCGAGAACTTCAAGAAATATGAAATCGAAGATAGAAGAATCATGGTACGAATGCCCAATAGAAAGGCAAATGACGGACAAGTATACGATAACCGAGAGAAAACCAAGAAAGTAATAGTTGCCATAGAAGGAGAAGAAGAAAAGTGTACATACATAGGGCATGATTTGACGAAGGAAGAAGAAGAAGAATTAGTTGCCTTATTGCGCGAATATAGAGATGTTTTTGCTTGGAGTTATAAAGATTTGAAAGGAGTAGATCCAGATATATGTTCTCATAGAATCCCTATGACTCCAGATGCAAAACCGACAAAACAGAAACCGTACACGTATAATGATAACTACGCTGCGAAGATTAAAGAGGAGATAGATCGCTTGATAGAAGCAGGATTCATTTATGAAATTGAGCATACCGAATGGGTATCCCCCATTGTGGTTGTGCCCAAGAAGAATGGAAAATTGCGTGTGTGTATTAACCTTAAAAAAGTTAATGCCGCAACGATTAGAGATAGTTATCCTCTTCCTATCACGGAACACTTATTGGAAAGAGTTGCGGGCAAGGAAGTTTACAGCTTTCTTGATGGCTTTTCAGGCTATAATCAAGTTGCCATTGCTCCAGAAGATCAACACAAGACGGCTTTTGCCACAGAATGGGGCATATTTGCATTTCGTGTAATGCCATTTGGCTTAACAAATGCACCCGCTACTTTCCAGCGACTCATGTGTCATGTTTTTAAGGAATTCTTATGCAAGAGCTTGGAAGTTTATGTCGATGACTTATGTGCTCATTCAAATGTAAGACAGACACATATTCTGGAGTTAAGACAAGTATTTGACAAATGTCGAGAATATCAGGTTTGTTTGAACCCAGAAAAATGCGTTTTCATGGTCAGACAAGGCAAAATTCTAGGACACATTGTATCAAAAAATGGAATCTCTACGGACGAAGAAAAGGTGAAGGTAATTGCGGATCTACCCAGACCAACTAATGCGAAAGAGGTACAGGCATTTATGGGCCATTGCGGATATTATAGGAGATTCATACACATGTATGCAATCATAGCCAAGCCTTTGTACTCTCTTTTAACCAACTTTGAGTGGACAGATGAATGTGAAAATTCATTCAATGAACTTAAACGACGCTTATGCTCAGCACCTATATTGACAATCCCAGATTGGAGTAAGCCATTTCATGTACATGTGGATGCATCCAATTACGCCATAGGATGTGTGTTAGCACAACCCACGAATGAAGGTAACATAGATCTCCCCATAGCTTACGCAAGCAGACAATTGAACGCAGTAGAAAGAAATTACACCACAACGGAACGAGAAGGACTAGGGATGATCTACGCGGTAAAGAAATCCAGACATTACTTGTTGGCCAACAAATTCAAGTTCTTTACAGATCATCAAGCCCTATTATACTTAGTCAACAAACCATGTAACACAGGACGATTAATACGCTGGTTTTTATTACTCATGGAGTATGATTTTGAAGTGGTAGTCAGGAAAGGAAAGACGCATCTTAGAGCCGACCACCTTTCAAGATTAACCTCAGGAGAAGCTCCTCAAGGAGTAGCGGATGATCTACCAGAGGCATACTTGTTTAACCTTTGGATAGCACCAGAATGGGCTAAGCCTATAGTCCCTATTCTGACATACGGACCCAAGAATCCTAGGATAAAGATCAAAGAAGGAGAGATTACCAAGTCTCAGAGATACCAAATAATGGCAGCAAGCATATATAAACAGGATAATCAAAAGGTTCTTGCTTGCTGTGTAGATGAATCAGAACATGCGAATTGGTTGCAATTAGCACACATAGGTGCACTAAAGCAACATCATTCAAAACATCGAACATTACAGACTCTGCATAGATTAGGAGTATATTGGCCTACGATGGAAGCAGATGTCTACAGGTTGTGTAAAGAATGCCAGGTGTGTTGTGAAAGACCACCATTAGAGCATGCTACATTATATCATGTGTCTCTCACACCAGACTGGAGTAAACCTTTAGTGACATACTTGAGGACGAACACATTCCCTCAAGGCATGACCTTAGCTCGACAACGCAGTCTAGAGCAGGAAGCTCAAGACTATTCACTTATTGGCGATAATCTATACAAAAGAGGACGAGATGGATATCTACGACAGTGCGTTCATGAAAGCGATTATCTGAACATACTAGAGACTGCACACCAAGGTGTTGCAGGAGGTCATTTTGGACCCGATAGGATAATCAAAGCCATTCTCTTTGCAGGATTATGGTGGCCCACTCTTCACATGGATGCTCATACCTATGTCAAGAGATGTGATGTGTGCCAAAGAACTCAATTTCCTACTCGCAGAGATGAAATGCCGTTGAAACCCATGATGGGCGGACGTGCATTTTCTAAGTGGGGTATAGACTTTGTAGGACCCATTAACCCCCCTGCAAAAGGTACACATGCGGAATACATTATTGTTGCCACAGATTATCTAACCAAATGGGTAGAGGCAAAAGCCACAAAAAAGAATGATGCACACACAACTGCAAAATTCTTATTTGAAAATGTCTTTACAAGATATGGATTGCCTATAGAGTTAGTGAGCGATCGAGGCACTCACTTTCTAAACCAAGTCATTGAATATTTGTTACAGGATTTTATGGTGATTCACAAGAAATCTGCACCATATCATCCTCAGGCCAATGGTCAGGCTGAAAGCACTAACAAGATACTGTGTAACGTACTGACGAAACTCGTGAACAACAAACGTTCAGATTGGGACAAACAGTTACACCACGCTGTTTGGGCATATCGAGTGGCCTACAAGACCGTACTCAATGCAACTCCCTTTCAGATGGTTTTTGGTCAGAATGCAGTGCTTCCTTTGGACTTCTTGATACCGACCCTTAAGGTTGCACAAGAACATCAGTGGACCGGCCATGAATTATCAGCGAGAATAATGGACTTGGAACGATTAGGAGAAACCAGGCTAAAGGCAGCAACAGGAATATACGCAGCGAAGAAGCGACAGAAAGCATATTTTGATGCACATGTGAAAGACAAAGGCCTAAAAGAAGGAGATTTAGTTCTAGTGTATACGCTAAAACAGCACGCACGGAAGTTAGAAAAGCGAGGTTATGGACCTATGATCATTAACAGACTTTCGGCTAGTGGAGCAGTACAGTTAGCCACCTTAGAAGGAGATATAATGCCTAATTACATTAGTGGCTGTAGAGTCAAGCTATATCAAGAACCTCTTACTGAGGATATGCTTAGACGACTCACATTGGCAAAGAAGCGTAAGGAGGAAGAAAATAGAATACGAGCTGAAGCTCAGGCAGAAGCCATAGAACGCATTAAGCGCATGAAGCTAAGAAGACAAGGACTAGGGAGAGAACATTATAACCATCTGGAAACCTCCCCCAGATATCCCATGGCCATGTGTCAAGTCAAGTCAACCACTCATCCTAGCATAGTGGATAGGAGACCATTCATTACAGTTAGGCTAGAGCACGGCAACCCTTGCCAAGAGCTCAGGGCTTTAATTGACTCAGGTGCTGCGACTAGTGCGATTAGATGGTCCCACTATAAGGATTCAGGAATAGAAATGCGGCCAATTGAGGCATACCTCATAGGCCTTGGAGGCATGGAAACCCCTTGCATGGGTGAGGTGGACCTTGCTATCCTCATTAAGGATGTGACCATGACAACGAAGCTACTAGTGTGCCATGATGACGACCTAATAGAACCCCTAATCCTTGGCCAAGATTGGCTATACGATCACTCAGTGGACCTAAATCTTAGACAAGGCTCCTTACAGATTGGAACCTTAGAACAGAAGCGAGTGATACCGCTTGACTTCCCTAACGGCATTCCGACTGAGGTTTGTAACCCTAGACCCTATGAAACACATGCGACGGAAGACCGGAAGATCTTTGATCAGCTCAGTCACGCTACGTCTACACCAATCCACTCGGGCTTGGCTCTAGACAGTTGTCAATCAGAAGGACGACAGGAGATCTTCCCTGGGACTTCCTGCAAACTAGAAGAGGCAGCTACCCATCCGCTAGGGCAGATGGACACAATCAGCGGTCAGGTGGGTTGCATCAGCGGCCAAATGAGCACGACACCCTGCGGTGCTCATCCTTCCAAACTTGTTGCAGACTGGCCTAGATTAAAGTTAAAGAACGAGTCACTTCCTAATGGGCAGGTCACGCAAGTGTTGGATCTTCCTTCTTTTCCAAAGCAGAGCGTCCATCCGACCTCTCAACCTCAACCACAACAGAGTCAACCACGACAAAGGAACCCAGACTGACGGCAGTATCAGAAGACACAACAAGGAAAGCAGTTTAGGCCACCCAAAGGAAGCGGCACCAGACAAATATGGGTGCCAAAAGGACAAAAAGCACCGAAGAACTCCAACCAAGCAGAGATCGACAAGCAAAAGGCAGGGCAGAAACAGAATCAGTATCCACCATCCCCTCGACCTTCTTCCACAGGTCCGAGCATTCGACAAATCTGGATTGCCAAGAAATACCTTACCCATAGACCCACACCCACGCAGATTTGGGTACCCAAACCATGTATCATAGCTCAACCCTTAAGCCATGTACTATATACCCCTCACAAATCTTTCCATCCCTCAATACCACCACACCCGATACTACCTTTTGCCCCTCAGCAGAAACCCACCACCCACTCAAAGACTCTTAGGAAATGGATACCGAAGCGTGTCCAACCGTCTTCCCCTAACCCCATGTCTGACAAAACTACCCCCCCGACTAACATACAACCTTGTAATAAATCACTAACCTTTAAACCTTGTATAAATTCACCCACCATCATCACACATCACTCATAATCTCATCTCATCAAGAAATGTATGCATGATCTGAAACGTGTAGGTGTCTAGAGACCTGCACTAGTGCTGCAAGAAGCATTGCATCCTTCACATCACAGCACTTGGCTACACGGGTTACGCATCAGTTATGGAAAGGGATTGCGGTCTCACTTTAATGGGATCATTATTAATTTGCATGCTAATGTGTTAATCTTTTGTAGCAGATCTTTCTCATTAGCGCACCAGTCATCATGCAAACTGACGCAGGACCATCAGGAACAGGCCCCAGTGTAGCTGCGGTGCCCCTCAATGTGTTACGAGCAGAATCCCACCCTACTGCTCCACCGCCAGAATTCCAAGGATTTCCAGGGCCCATGCCGATCGACAACCCACCTATGGGCTACACAGAAAAGATACACCGTAACTCTCACTGGTTTCAGGGACTTGCAGGACCCTTGGCAGACGCGGATTTTATATTTGAATCCAATTTGACGTTTGATGACCGCACTTGGGGAAAATACCAATTCTTCTCCAGAGAGTTCGAAGCCCTACAGAACACCCAGGACTTAACTCACGTTTGGGCCAGAGCCGGCTTCACGGAGTATTTCAGTGATCCTCTGCCCAAACTTGACTTTTACAGGTGTTATTATTTAATCACTACTTTACTGGCCTCAGAGAATAAGGATATCCCAGGAACTTTTATTTTGCCCTCTTTAGTGGATGATCCACCGTACAAAAGGTTTTATCTTTCGAAGGATTTAATCAGAGCTGCCATCAAAATTCATGGCACCCACACGCCCACAGATCGAGAAAGATTAGTTCCAGACCCTATGAAACGTGGGGATGTCACGAAGTGGGAGGAGATCTCAGCAATTACCCCTGAGCTGTCAAAGCCGCTACGGATATGCATGCAACACTTCGCATTCCCTGCTCAAGACAGATTAACCATGCCCCACAAAAGAATATGGTTTGGATTGTACTTGGCATGTACAGGACCTCAGACGGTTGATCTGGCGAGCTGGATCATTGATCAAATGTATTTGGCACAACACAGATGGGAACGCAAGAAAGTGCTTAATGGATGTTGTGCGCTCACAAGAATTGTTTATATGTGCTTGGCCTATGATTTGCCAATTGAACGTGCATTAACAGGAGAAGAGCTGAAAGCATTCAAAGGAACGACGAAGAAAGCCAGGAAGCCCAATAGAACACGGGCAGGCAAGCGTATGAGAGGCACTATTCCTTGCCTTCAAGTGCCAGAGTCACCATCTCCACAACCCTCTCCAACACAATCACCGACAGAAGCCGCTCCCACAGTGCAACCTATTCGCATAAGGTTGTCTAGACCAGTGGTCACGGAGGGCACTACTAGTACCGTTGCACCTCAGGCAGCTGCAACCACATAACCCACCACCACGACAGCAGAAGCTCCCACCACTATTGGTGCGGAAGCCTTTTCTTTCCCATTACCACACATGGAGGCAGAACCAATAAACACAACATTCGATTTTGAGATGCCGGATGCATTCTCAAATGAGTTCCAGTTTTCAGAGGCACAAATGTTCTCTCAAGAATATGAACGCCCCAGCTACCCTACCACGCCGCGGGATCTGCCACAGGGACAAGTTGTGTCTAGCTCTGATGATGAACGAACAGCCACAGATGATGAGGAAGGTGACGATGAAGCCAGCCAGGGCACGCATGATTCCCAAGAACAAGGACAGACAGACGGCCAAGGTCAACAAACCGATGCACACGGCGACACCAGCACGCATGAAGAGGAGACTTTCGAAGCAGCAGCTTACACGCTGGCAATCAAGAAATTATATCGTACGATGGAGAAAGTCTGGGCACGGAAGAAATTGACTGAAGAAGATAGCTAGACCCTAATCGAACAAGAACTAGTCTCCGGAGGATTTGAAGAAGTCTACATCAGAGGGTTTAGAGAACTGGTCCAATCCATCGGCCCGGTCGAACCATTGAGATATTTACAAAGGAAGCCACTTCCCCAATATGACCCTCGCAGAGTTTGCTTGTTATCGAAGCCCGGTGAATATATTCGAGTTCCGGTAGGTGCTCAATCATCCCACCAGGCGCAAGATGCACGCCTACGTCCGGAAAGATCCATCACCGAAGAAGCTATCCTAGTTGACTCCCCACCACGTACTACCGTTGTACATACTACCACTATCCTTGAAATAACATCCACACCATCTACTCCTCTCTCACCTCATGTTTCACCAACCCATCCTGTATCCCCAACACACCCACCTGCTCCTCCCACATCCACACCAGTTCACGGCAACATAGCCACAACCTTTGCCCTGCCCATTCATGCCACCATGCCCGCACCCACCCCACCTCGTCTACATGTTAACCCCTTCATCCCTTCATCCTTCCCATCCTTCCCCCCACCTTTAAGACACCCTTTCACCTTTCTAACCCCACTAACCTTCTCACCAGTTTCACCTCCTCAACCCACCATAACCCCTATTTCCCCTTTTCACCAAGCTGCTCCAACCATTCCCCCTGTAAATTACTCTACATTTGTAAATCCCGTCTTCACACCTACACAACCACCCACATACACACCGCTTTTCACAGTCACCGCACTTGACACGTCCAATGACATGGACATCTCACCACCCACCGCACCAGCACCCACTCCACTCACAGCACCCTCATATTTAGGTACGTCACAATTTTCCACGATCACCACGGCATCCACCTTCCCAACCCCATTTCCCATCCCCGCTGCATCTACTTCCATTGCATCCTCACTTAGCACTCCATTACTATTATCGCCAACCATAGACACTGCACTTCAACAAATGTTCACATGCATGTCACACGTACGGGATGAGTTCGCATCTCTGGGCAACAATTATCAACAGGTGCAGAGGACGACCAATGAATTGCAGTCGCAGCTCAATTCATTATCAATCGAGAATGCCTCTTTAAATACGCGATACCAAGAACTAAGAGAGGCATATCATAAGCTAGAGCTAGAAAGTGAAGAGAAAACAAAAGAAGCCACTGCTGATCTGGACAACCTGCTTCGAGCCCAAACAATTAGGAACACGACGCTGACAAGGAATATGGGTTTACTCAGGAGGCACCTAGCCGCAGCCAAGGAGGAGAACCAGAGACTCCAAGAGCAGAATAGAGAAAATTTGGAAGCGGCATTGGACCATCCTGAACAACCTTTAAGTCCTAGCAGATTCAAGGCAATCCCATCCGAATCGATGCGGATGTTGCTAGATGACCACGTTCGACTGCTAGAGGACTATGATCGAATGAACGAAGAGAATCAGAAGCTAAAAGAAGATCACAAGTTACTACAGCTCAGAGAACCGGCACCACAACAAGTACCAGTGGCAGCAGACGTACTAGAACCTGTGGACCCCTCTCCTGAACTCATAGAGGAACTAAACGCATTACGGGCCCAGGTAGCCACTCTCCAATCACGAATAGATGTATACGAAGCACCACCACGGCCTGAGTCCCCACTGGAGATCCCAGCTGACGACGAGAACATAACCATTCCGGCGGAGGAAGAAGCATACGAGCCCATACCCATCCCAGGCGGACAAGTCACGGCCGAAGGCCAGATGACCTATGAACTTCCTACCCCCGCGTGGATGAAAACGATCGAAGAACTTGGAACGACACATTCGGCCAGAGTAGAGGCACAGTTACATGCCATGGCCATGATTGAAGAGAGAATCTTACAATCCCCCTTCTTTGCTCATTTGGCCCCCCGACGCTATATATCTGGGCATGAGCTGCAGTATAAGCCATACTTCATGTTAATGGCTGAATATCAGCTAGCTATAGAGAAAGAAACCGGCATGAAACCCACACATGCTACACAATTTGAGCCGGCGGACTTGCCACCAAATGCGCAAAGAGGAGAAATCCATCAACCTGATTGGCGCAAAGACCTCCTCCAGAAGTACCCAGAAATGATGAGCACATGGGTGAAAGCGCCCTTACATCTAAAGTATAATCCTTGCTGGGGACCAGTACCACGACGCCGCTCCTGGACTGCATTCGCTATCAAAGTACAAAACAATAGGCAGTGTCAGGATTGGCTGAATTACCCCTACTTCAAGCCACCTACCGAGTTGCCCACTGTTGGCTATATGATGGCTACAATCCGTCACTGGCTCCCTCGCCTGAAGCATATGAATGATATCGCAGCGCATATGACTGTCAAAATTTTTGACATGATGCAAATGATATTTAAAGTCTTCCGACGCGTCAAGGCACCACATGTCAACACCCCGGGATTTGAGCATGGTAACTTTGATCTAGTATATGACATGAGCACAACGCCATCGCTCCGGGTGTGTTATGCCTGGCACTGTAGAATAAAATACCTACCGGCGTGCTACAAGCAAACATTTGAAGAGATGTTCACCACCGGATTTTGGGAATACCATTCCGAGGTATTCATCAGCAGGCCCACACATTTATTGCAACTTTTTGCCTGTGAGCGAATGGTTTATTCCACGCATTATCAACTCCCGCCACCCGACGAACCGCAACCAATCGACTGGGAGAAACTCGAGGCTGATCTGGCCCGAGGCATTCGAGTATCTGAGCACACCCTCGCTCACGACCTCCTACAAAACTACATCCGGCAGATAGCACAACAAGGTTCTGTCGAGGACGACAGAAGCGAGAGGGAGGGGGGTGTTGGAAGCAGTCAGAGGCACAGTCAGAGGCACAGACGACATGGAAGCATGTAAAGACGGAGCAGGGAGCCAGTCGGATCATTTTCAAACAATTATGTTTTTATTACCTCTTCAAACATCCAACAGTGATTTTCATCACTCTTGTAACATATGTAATATAGACAAAACCCCATTTTGTAATTCATAGCTCCATTTTGTGCAAGCCGAGGAGTCCTCGAGCTTGAGGAGCTTAGGTAGAATGCTCGTACCAATTTTCATTATTTTTAGACATCGTTTACCCTTCCAAATAGCCTCTAGGACCTATTTTTTAACTATGCCGGTCACTAGATGTGAAACCGGTCAAAACTAGTCTAGAAACTATAAAAAGAGCTAGAGAGCTCATTTTTGAGGTGGGTTCATGTTGGCTAGTGTGAGCTTAGAGCTATTTTGAGCTTGTAAGAGTATTCTTGAGTAATAGAGCTAATTTCTCACCTTCCATTGTGTCTTGCTTGTCTCTTCATTGTGTGTGTGTATGTGTGTGTGCATCTTTATGCTTCTCACCTTCACTCTCACATCATCTCACATTCACGATCTTCATATCACTCCTATCTCTTCCGCGGATTGACATTAAGGAGGTGAAGCTTCTTAACGTGGTTCTCACCATTGTGCTAGAGCA
The DNA here is from genome assembly GCA_020310875.1 of Ceratopteris richardii. NCBI lineage: Eukaryota > Viridiplantae > Streptophyta > Polypodiopsida > Polypodiales > Pteridaceae > Ceratopteris > Ceratopteris richardii. Next base: position 121,199,822 of record CM035428.1, read on the forward strand.
ACACCACTTGTAAGTGATTGTTTTATTGTCTATAGATAGAGAGAGAAAGAGAGAGAAAGAGAGAGAAAGAGAGAGAAAGAGAGAGAAAGAGAGAGAAAGAGAGAGAAAGAGAGAGAAAGAGAGAGAGATGAGAGAGAGAGAGGGAGAGAGAGAGAGAGAGAGAGAGATAAAGAGAGAGAGAGAGTGAGATAAAGAATGATGAAAAGAAAGGAAGATAGAGATAGGAAAATAGAGCATACACACAAACACATACATACACACACACACACCTACACATTTACACATGCATACATACACACACATACACATATACACACATGCATACATACACATAGGAAAATAGAGCATACATACACACACACATACACACACACACACATCTACACATTTACACATGCATACATACACACACATACACATATACACAAATGCATACATACACATAGGAAAATAGAGCATACATACATACACATACACACACACGCACATCTACACATTTACACCTGCATACATACACACATACATGTACACACATGCATGCTTACATACACACACATATACACACATGCATGCTTACATACACACATATACACAAATGCATGCATACACACACATACAAATATACATACATGCATACATACACACACACATGCATACATACATACATACACACACATATATACACATATGCATACATACACATACACACACACATACACACATACATGCACACACATACATACACACACATACACATATACATACATGCATGCATACATACACACACATACACATATACACATATACACACATGCATACATACACATAGCAAAATAGAGCATACATACAGACACACATACACACACACACACACATCTACACATTTACACATGCATACATACACACATATATGTACACACATGCATGCTTACATACACAGAAATATACACACATGCATGCTTACATACACACACATATACACACATGCATGCATACACACACATACATACACATATACACACATGCATGCATACATACACACACATACACATATACACACATGCATACATACACATAGCAAAATAGAGCATACATACACACACACATACACACACACACATCTACACATTTACACATGCATACATACACACATACATGTACACACATGCATGCTTACATACACACACATATACACACATGCATGCTTACATACACACACACATATACACACATGTATGCATACACACACATGCATACATATATACACACATGCATGCATACATACACACACATACACATATACACACATGCATACATACACATAGCAAAATAGAGCATACATACACACACACATACACACACACACATCTACACATTTACCCATGCATACATACACACATACATGTACACACATGCATGCTTACATACACACACATATACACACATGCATGCTTACATACACACACATATACACACATGCATGCATACACACACATACATACACACACATACATACACATATACACACATGCATGCATACATACACACACATACACATATACACACATGCATACATACACATAGCAAAATAGAGCATAGATACACACACACACATACACACACACACATCTACACATTTACACATGCATACATACACACATACATGTACACACATGCATGCTTACATACACACACATATGCACACATGCATGCTTACATACACACACATATACACACATGCATGCATACATGCACATACATACACATATACACACATGCATGCATACATTCACACACATACACATATACACACATGCATGCATACATACACACACATACACATATACACACATGCATACATACACACACACATGTACACACATGCATACATATAAATATAAAAAATACTAGTGTTTTAAATAATTTAATTAAATATATATAATTAAATATATATAATTAAATATATAAAAATAGGATTAATTAAGAAAAAATATGAATATATAAATAAATATATATATAAAATACGGTTTTAGGTTTTTAGGATTAGGATTAGGGTTTTAGGTTTTTAGGATTACGATTAGGGTTTTAGGGTTTAAGGAAAAAATCTGAATAAATAAATAAATATATATATAAAATAGCGTTTTAGGTTTTTAGGATGAGGATTAGGGTTTTAAGTTTTTAAGATTTAAGGAAAAATCTGAATAAATAAATATATATATATATATATATATATATATATATATATATAATAGGATAATTATATAGATAAATAAATATAAAAAGTATTAGTGTTTTAAATAATTTATTTAAATATATATAATTAAATATATAAAAATAAGATTAATTAAGAAAAAATCTGAATATATAAATAAATATATATATAAAATAGGTTTTTAGGTTTTTAGGATTAGGATTAGGGTTTTAGGATTAGGGTTTTAGGTTTTTAAGATTAGGATTAGGGTTTTAGGGTTTTAGGGTTTAAGGAAAAAATTTGAATAAATAAATAAATAAATATATAAAATAGGGTTTTAGGTTTTTAGGATTAGGATTAGGGTTTTAAGATTTAAGGAAAAAATCTGAATAAATAAATAAATATATATATATAATAGGATAATTATATAGATAAATAAATATAAAAAGTATTAGTGTTTTAAATAATTTAATTAAATATATATATAATTATATATATAATTAAATATATAAAAATAGGATTAATTAAGAAAAAATCTGAATATATAAATAAATTTATATATATAAAATAGGGTTTTAGGTTTTTAGGATTAGGGTTAGGGTTTTAGGATTAGGGTTTTAGGTTTTTAGGATTAGGATTAGGGTTTTAGGGTTTGAGGGTTTAAGGAAAAAATATGAATAAATAAATAAATATATATATATAAAAGTGTTTTAGGTTTTTAGGATTAGGATTAGAGTTTTAGGGTTTTAAGATTTAAGGAAAAAATCTGAATTAATATATATATATATATATATATATATATATATATATATATATATATATATATATATATATATATATATATATATATATATATATATATATATATAATAGGATAATTATATAGATAAATAAATATGAAAGTACTAGTGTTTTAAATAATTTAATTATATATATATGATTAAATATATATAGATTAGGGTTTTAGGTTTTTTTAGGTGTTTAAGTATTTAGGTTTTAGTATTTCAGGTTTAAGTCTTTAGGAGTAAGATTTTTAGGTTTAATAAAAAACAAATGATATAAAATATCCATATTGTAGCAGATGGCTTCTTTGGATCCGGAGGAGAGAATGGCATGTCTTTGCACTCAGTGCAAGTATCAAATTTATTGGAAACGACGGATTTGTATTGCACATGTTAGAGAGTATGGATCCTTTGATAGGAGTCGACTAGAAAACCTACGCTACCATTCGCATGGTCCCCCAGGTGAGCAGATGGACCCAAACAACATTCCATCGGTAACCTCTCGTGGACAAAAGAGAACAAAGAAGGACTTAGACGTACAAGCAATTGCTAATAATATTACATAGAATGAACATATGGAAGAGATGCTCGAAGCATTTTATGAGATGGATGAAGATCATGATGGTGGAGAATATGTTGAGAGTTTCATGGACACAACTGAATTTCCACGATCAGAAGTCGATGAAGAATATGAAAACATGCGAAGACTAGCTCGTTTACCACTTTACAATGGAGCAAAGATATCTGTACTATGTGCGTCACTCACGATGCTCAATTTGCAATCCATTTATGGATGGTCAGATAGTAGTGTCACTGAATTGTTCAGATAAATGGAGAACAAATTGGCTTTCATTGTTGTATCAAAATAACTTTATTTGCTAATATCGTTTTAATTGCTTATTGCACGCTTCTTAAAGATCAATTTTTGCCAGACGACAATTACATGCCTCCAACACGTGGAGATGCAAAAAAACTTTTACAGTCCATTGGAATGGATTATACTAAAATTCATGTTTGTCCAAATGATTGCATTCTCTTTCGGAATGAATGTGAGCATCTCCACGTATGTCCAAAGTGTGGAGCAAATAGATTTAGAGAACACCTTGTAGGCGAAGCAATCCCCACAAAGGTTGTTCACCACTTTTCTATCATTCCACCAATTAAGAATATGTTTAGATGCAAATCTATAGCTGAGTTAATGTCATGGCATACAAAGAGCAGGTCTATAGATAGTGTAATGCGAGTGCCTGCTGACTCTGATGCTTGGAAGCGCATAGATAGTAAGTGGCCAGAGTTTGCTAGTGAGCCTCAGTCCATACGTCTAGGCCTAGCTATGGATGGAGTGAATCCATTTGGTTTACGTAGTTCTTCATGGAGCACATGGCCTGTATGTTTGGTGAATTATAACATCCCACCATGGCTGGCCACAAAGAAAGGTCATTTATTATTAGCTCTTATTGTACCAGGTAAGTATAAGGTAAAAAACATAGATGTATATCTTGCACCACTCGTGGAAGAACTGTGCATTTTATGGGATGGGATTACTGTGCGTGACATGTCTCAACCTATAAGAGAACGAGACGTGTGAGTGCAAGGCATACTTATATGGACGATGCATGATTGGCCTGGTTATGGTAAATGTTCAAGTTTATCGATTTTGGGTTACCATGCTTGTCCCTTATGCGGACCACGACTCGAAGCACGCTATTCCAAAGCACTATGTAAAAATGTCTATGAAGGACACCATAGATATTTGCCTGATGGACATGTTTTATGTGAAGGACAAATTGGTCAACAAGCGCAACGCCAAATGAAAGATAGCGATTGGAAACAATTGTGGGATTCAGAAAATTCAGTCACTGGCATGAAGCGGTTGTCTATTTTTCATGAACTCCCTTATTGGAGTGAATTGTTGATCAATCATTTGGTAGACCCGATGCATATTTTTAAGAATGTGGGAGAGATTCTTTGGAAAACTTTGATCGGAAAGAAAGAAAGCAAAGCACAAAGGGAGGACTTAGAAGAGCGAGGTCGTATGCGAGAGTTGTGGGCAATTACTAAGCCCAACAGAACAATATCGTTACCAAGAGCTCCTTGGGTGCTTCGCAAGATGGAAGAGCAACAAGTGAAGAAAACAATTTCAGAGTTTCAGACACCTACTGGATGCATGAGGAGTCTAAAGATTGCTTTCACACGAAACAATGATCTTGGAGGGCTCAAGTCTCATGATTGGCACAAGTTTTTATAGTTTGTGCTCCCTGTAGCCCTAAAAGATTGTCTTTCGGAGGATGTACGAAGAACCATTTATAAAATTAGTTCTTTAGTACGATGGATCTCTTCTAAAGAGATAAATAAAGATAGCATAGAGAGTGCAAAACTCAATGCTATCAAGGCTGTTTGTATGGTAGAGAAATACTTTCCCACAAGTATTCTCACTATTCAACTTCATTTACTAGTTCATGTGGTAGATGAGGTTGTAATAGCAGGAACTGTCCATAGTCGATGGATGTTCTTCTTAGAGCACTTTATGAAGACATTAAAAGCGTTTGTTCGACAGACAGCACGTCTAGAGGGTAGCATGGCAGAGGGATGGCTTGTACAAGAGTCTCTTGTATTCATAACTGAGTTTCTACGTATGTCGGATCCTAAAATGCCTTGCTTATGGAGCGATGATGAAGATGTTTGTCTCGTAGGCGATGAACCACAAGGTAAAGGATTGCAAAGGAAAATGGATGCAACTTTCAGAGAGAAGGCAATGAAGTTTTGCATAGTTAACTCTGAGCCTATGCAGAAGTGGTTAGAAAGGTATGAGCTTGCCAAGGAAACCAACGCAAAGGAAAGAGCTCAGTTTTGAAAGAATCGTTCCACTCGATTTTTGCCTCTTCCAGAAATTCTTCGACCTCTTCCACCTTTTCCAACAAGCAGATGGCTAGATACAACGGTTTCTCAAGCAAAGACAGCGGGTGAAGATATCTCTGAAGAAGAAGAAGAACTCGCAAAGGGATGTGATTAGGAGTATACTAAATATGCTGCACTATGGTCTCATGGATGACACTTTCTGATGGTCTCATGGACTATGGTCTCACGGTGCACTATGGTCTCATGGACGACACTCTTCCAGAAATTCTTCGACCTCTTCCACCTTTTCCAACAAGCAGATGGCTAGATACAACAGTTTCTCAAGCAAAGGCAGCGGGTGAAGATATCTCTAAAGAAGAAGAAGAACTCGGAAAGGGATGTGATTGGGATTATACTAAATACGGTGCACTATGGTCTCATGGACGACACTTTCTGATTGCACGAATCCATAAAAATAGGTCTACTTTTGATAGTGGGGTGATGATGAACTTTTTGCAAAAAAGTAGAGCGAGTGCAAGTGTTGTATATTATTGAACAAGGCATTGTTAAAATGTTAAATTATTAATATATTAATATGTTTTTGATGTTTTTGATATAGCAGCTGAAGGTTCGTGAGGAGCGTGCAAGGCGTGAAAGGGCGGACATCAATAATCCGAATAATTATTATTTATTTTGTAAATAAACCTGCGTAGAAGGTTCTATTGTTAGAAAAGTAATGGTTAGAATGATGGTCGTTGTAGACCGCAGTTTCTGTTATTAAAAGCAATGGCTTTCTGTAAAAGTTACCAACTTTTAGTTTCATGCCTGCTTTTCGAAGCCGCCCTCATGTAACCACTATTTTCGACGTAATCAAAAGTCCTATAAATACATGCACTCTGTGGACTGTCGGAACAGAGTGCATGGGGGGAGATTGCACCCAATCTTGCGTTCAATCTTGTCTCTTGTTGCCTCTATTTTCTGTGTGTTTTTCTGCGTCCGTAATCTCTGTATGCGCGTGAGCAAGATCCTGACAACAGTGGTATCAGAGCTCTGCACGCGTCAATACAGAGGGTTCTGTTCTCTGTTCGTGATTCTGAATTCCGATTCCATCTCCATCTCCGTCTCCGTCTTCGTCTTCGGTTTCGATTTTTGGTTTCGGTTCTTGTTCCGTCTCCGTCTCCGTCTTCGGTTTCTGTTTCTGTTTTGGTTTCGGTTCCTGTTCCAGAACCAGAACCTACGTTTTCACCTACGTTTTCACCTACGTCTTCTCCTTCGGCTTACTCTAAGGCGTCGACTAAGGCAATAACTTAGGCAATACATTGGCAACATTGGCACCCAAGGCTCCCTTGGCGACCGTTGGCTACGCGCGAGACAATTTTAATTTTTGAGTGGTAATAGAGAGGTTTAGAGTCCCTAAGGTAGGAGGATTTGAAGCCACAACCTCCTACTTTCAAGGGAAGTACTTTGACCACTCCACCATCTCTTGGAGTTGTACTCAAGTTCTCTCTCTTTCTTATTTATGGAAGGTGCTCGCGACGATTTCAAGGATGGACCCAACAAAGAATCAAGTGTATCTCTCACTCCGTAGGTCGGATTGAGGCGTGTAATATACCGTTGGAAAGCTCTCGGAACGAACTTACCAATGAGCTAGCTTGGAATTTTGAATTCCTTCAAAATCCTTGGGTGGCACTTGATTGAGTGTTCAAGATACCAAGCAAGGTTGAGAACACGGGATCGAGACAGCAAGGTTGCAAACAAGAAGGTTCAATACACCAAGGTTGAGAGCAAGGGTCCAAGAGCACCATGGAGGATTACAGTAATTCACCCTTACCTGCGGCAACACTTGAACAACAACTAGAGCTCTTGCGGCATGAGCTTCAAGGAGCTCAGAACGAGATCCGACAACGTGAAGAAATCCTCCAAAGGATGCAAGCTGAGGAAGACAACCTTACGAGAGTAGTAAAAGCTATTGTGTCTGCCCAATCTGATGTTACTCATTCAAAGATTGGTAATAGAAACTACCAGTTTCTACGATTTGATGGCCGAAAGGATGGGCCTTTAGTACTTTCTTGGTTGTCACAGTTTGATGATTTTTATACCGATGAAATGTATGCTGAAAGTGAAAAAGTTAAATTTGCCACTAACTATTTAGTAGGTAAAGCTCAACTCTGGTGGAATGTCCTGCGACACAGTATGGAGCGTCCAACAACTTGGAAGGCTTTTCAAGAAAACGTGAAGGATTCATTTCTTCCTCCTCAATACCATTTGCATGTTCGACGTGCATGGACGACCCTTACATGGAAGGAGGGTGATACGGTTACTACCTACACAGAGCGGTTCTGGCAAAATTTACTACTTGTACGAATGCTTGAAGAGGTATCAGAGGATATCTTGCAGCAGAAATACGAAGATGGTTTGGAAGTGGGTATCCAAGCTAAGCTTCACACCCTACGACCTACAACCCTCAACGAGGCTATATCTTTTGCTTATGATGCAGAAAAAGAATTCCAGTCCATAACCAAGTCACTCCCTCTACAACAACCACGTCCACGACCATTTCCTGTTAAATCTTCATTTCCTATGAAGTGTAATTTTAATGCCCCATCTTACCCTAGTTTTCCTCGTCCTCCACAATCCAATTATTTAACTCCACCTGTTGCTTCATCTTTCCAACCAACCAAACCACCTACCCTTCAAACTTCAGCAGTGAATGCCCAACAGAAGCGACCACGAATCACTTGCTGGAATTGTGGTAAACCTGGACATACAAAAATAAGGTGCAGATTGCAACCTCTTCATATGAAACCGGCTACAGCTCGATTGCATAACATGGAGGTCTATAATGAAGAAATTCCTCCTGTTTGGACAGAGGAATCACTGGAGAAGGATTTAAGTACCTTGGGTAACGATATCTCTCTACACTCTCTTCTTTGCATGCAGGGTACAATAAATAACAAACTAGTTAAAATTCTACATGACGATGGTAGTTCACATGACTTCATTTCACATTTATTAGTACAAGAACTTAAATTACAAACGTTTCCTTCTTTGTATAAAGTGAAAGCTGCATTTCAAGGTAGTCGTTATAATGTAACACGAGAAGTGCAAGATGTTACGATTAGCATAGGCCCTTATGTTGATTCACGAACATTTTTAATTGCACCTTTGCAATCTTATGATGTTATACTAGGTATGCCTTTTCGTCACCATTATAACCTACGTATTGACTACCATAATCATACCTTTAAGTTTGTTTTCAAAGGTCAAATCATTACTTTGTCTGCACAGCATGATTTCCAGCCATTTCCATTGATTAGTCACACTCAAGTAAAGCGTGCATTTAGGAAAGGATTCAACTCATGCATTGTTTTTGTCAATATCATCAATGATTATACTCATACACTTCCAGATGCATATAAACCTTTCATGAGTACTTATAAGGATTGTTTTATGTCTGAATATCCCTCTGAACTACCACCAGTTCGAGGATCCTTTGACCATAGCATAGACTTAGTCCCTGGTAGTTCTCCTCCTCATAAAGCACCTTATAGACATGGCCCACTACATCAAAAGGAAATAGAAAATCAAGTAAAAGACCTACTACAAAAAGGACTTATAAGGCCTAGTTCTTCCCCATTTGGAGCACCAGTTCTCTTAGTAGAGAAGAAGAATAAAACTTATCGAATGTGCATTGATTATAGAGCCCTTAACAAGATCACGATCAAGAATAGATATCCTATTCCTCGAATAGATGATCTCTTAGATAAGTTACGAGGAGCTCGTGTCTTTAGTAAAATTGATCTTAAATCGGGTTACCATCAGATTCGTATGACACAAAGTGATATTTTTAAGACTGCATTTAGAACTCAAAATGGCCATTATGAATTTATGGTAATGCCCTTTGGACTTACTAATGCCCCTGCTACATTTGCACGAATGATGAACAATATTTTTCTTGATTACCAAGCTTTTGTTCTTGTATTCTTTGATGACATACTTGTTTACAGTAAGAATGATAGTGAACATGAAAAGCATCTTGAAATAGTTTTTCATTTGTTACGAGAGAACACATTATATGCTAATCCTGAAAAGAGTTACTTCTTTCAATGTAAGCTAGAATATTTAGGACATATTATTTCAAGTGAAGGTGTGCATGTGGATCCGAAAAAGATTAGAGTTATAGTAGAATGGCCAACACCACAATCAGTCAATGATGTTCGTTCTTTTCTTGGGTTGGCTAGTTTCTATAGGAAGTTTGTTCGAAATTTTTCTTATTTAGCATTGCCTCTTACTTTGTTGTTGAAAAAGAAAATAAAATTTGTATGGGGATTTACCCAACAACAGTCCTTTGACAAACTTAAACATGCACTTTCACATGCACCTGTTTTACAATTACCTGATTTCTCACAACCCTTTCATGTTGTTACTGATGCTAGCGGTTTAGGAATAGGTGCTGTTCTGATGCAAAATGACCATCCCATTGCATTTGAGAGTAGAAAGCTTAAACCCTCATAACAGAATTATAGTACGTATGATAAAGAATTGTTAGCAGTTGTGCATGCTTTGCAAATTTGGAAACACTATCTTATGGGCTCTAAAATATTAATCAAAACCGATCAACAGGCTATTAAGCATTTATTAAGTCAGCCCTTAATCTCTGATAGGCATCTTAAATGGGCATCATTCATTCAAAATTTCCAACCCATGATACAATATCAGCCAGGTAAAGCTAATGTCGTAGCTGATGCTCTTAGCTGTTTTCCTTCGAATTCCGTTGTTTTGAATAATATTTCTGCCATTCAAATTCATTCTTTTCAAGACATGGTTTCCACTTATGCATCTGATTTGTATTTTTCACGTGCATGGCATGACTTCAATAATGCTGGATCTTTATCTGATGAACATTATACATTTCATAATGGTTTTCTCTATTTTCAACATAGATTGTGCATAACCCAAGCTTTTAAAGATTTTGTCATTAAAGAAATGCATGAACCATCTTACATGGGTCATAGAGGCATACAAAGCACCATTTCTGCTTGCAAAGATTTCTTCTTTTGGCCACACATGGAAAAAGACATTGCACATTATGTTTCTCAATGCATTGTATGCCAGCGTATCAAACGTCATCATGGTAAACCATTTGGATTATTAATGCCACTTCCTATTCCAAATGAACCATGGGAACAAATCTCTATGGATTTTATCACAGGTCTTCCTATCACTTCATCACATAATAATATGATTTGGACAATAGTTGATAGGTTTAGTAAATATGCATATTTCATTCCATGTAGAAAAACTTTGACTGCACCTCAAGCTGCAAAATTATTCATTAAATGCATTTTTCCACATCATGGATTTCCTAAAGTAATGTTATCTGATCGTGATGTTAGGTTTTGTAATCATTTTTGGGTTGCCTTATTTCAACATTTTGGTTCTAAAATAGATTTTAGTTCTGCATTTCATCCTGAAAGTAATGGACAAAGTGAGGCTACAAATAGTACTATTCTTGATTTATTGCGTTGTTATTCATTAGATAATCCTAATAACTGGGATGAAAAGTTGCCATTGCTTCAATTTGCTTACAATAACACTGCACACACCACTACTGGTCGTGCACCTTTTGAAATTGTTTTTGGTAAAAAGCTTCCCACTCCCATGTCCCTCACCCAAACCAACATTCCGATGGCTGACTCTATTGCTCATGATCACGTTTCTATGCTTCATGATGTTCACAAGCACATTAGGAAAAGTCAAGAGCGCTATACACGTAATATCAATACTAAACGAGTAGCCAAAGAATTCAGGGAAAATGATTTTGTATGGTTGCGAATAATTAAAAGACGTCTCAAAAATATTTTGCAACATCCTAAAATTAAACTTGCACCACGCTATTATGGACCGTTTCGCATTCTCGAAAAAATTAATGATAATTCATTTCGATTTGATATTCCATCCCATTGGACCATTCATAATTCTTTTCATATTAGTTTACTTAAACCATTTAAAGGAACTTTACCACTTGCTCCACTTCTTGATGACCCTCCTTTAATTGAAGAACAATCGGAAATCTTAGTCCTTGAGAAAATAATTGATTATGATGTCACTACTACACGCACTGGTACTCAATATCATCGATATCTGGTTAAGTACAAAAATCACTCTATTGAAGAATGTCAATGGATACATAAAACACAATTAACACCTCATTATGACCACTTAATTTCTGCATATCATACACAAACACATTAATGTAACAGCTCCATGAACATTTCCATGCATGTATTTTTACATGGCACATGCCTATTTTCTTTATTCAATGATGAAACATGTGACTGGCCATCCATGCTTATTATTTTATCAACTGAGGTCAGTTGTTTGTTCAACTGAGGGGCATGTTATACCTTATGGAATATGTTGAACAATGCATTGTTGGATTGAAATATCGAATAGCCAATGCATTGTTGGATTGAAATATCGAATAGCCAATGCATTGTTGGGTTGTAACATGAAATATGTTGGCCAATGCATTGTTGGATTGAAATATCGAATGCCAATGCATTGTTGGATTGTAACATGGACTATGTTGGCCAATGCATTGTTGGATTGTAACAGTAATATGGAATATGTTGAACCCTGCATTATAATTGTTAGAGTGTTGAATTATTTTATCAACTGAGGTCAGTTGCTTGTCAACTGAGAGGCATGTTGTATATTATTGAACAAGGCATTGTTAAAATGTTAAATTATTAATATATTAATATGTTTTTGATGTTTTTGATATAGCAGCTGAAGGTTCGTGAAGAGCGTGCAAGGCGTGAAAGGGCGGACATCAATAATCCGAATAATTATTATTTATTTTGTAAATAAACCTGCGTAGAAGGTTCTATTGTTAGAAAAGTAATGGTTAGAATAATGGTCGTTGTAGACCGCAGTTTCTGTTATTAAAAGCAATGGCTTTCTGTAAAAGTTACCAACTTTTAGTTTCAGGCCTGCTTTTTGAAGCCGCCCTCATGTAACCACTATTTTCGACGTAATCAAAAGTACTATAAATACATGCACTCTGTGGACTGTCGGAACAGAGTGCATGGGGGGAGATTGCACCCAATCTTGCGTTCAATCTTGTCTCTTGTTGCCTCTATTTTCTGTGTGTTTTTCTGCGTCCGTAATCTCTGTATGTGCGTGAGCAAGATCCTGACAACAGCAAGAGATGATAATGCTCAAGAAGGCCAGCTAGATTATTGTGGTGTGATTCAAGATATCTTGAAACTATCTTTTAGGAAGTTTGATTATTTTGTTCTTGATGTGAAATGGTTCAAAGTAGTCACCTCTAGAAGAAATGCAACAGCGAGGTGGGATAAAAGCGGTTTGCTTCAAGTCGACTCCACAAAATTATGGACGGATGAAAGGGATACATTTGTACTTCCCGAACATTGTGAGAAAGTTGTTTTTATACCAGATTCAAAAGAACCAGAGTGGCTATTTGTTTTACAAGTCGCCCCACGTAGTAGACAAATTTGTGAGAATATAGATGTACAAGATAGTCCATCTATAGTGGACTCAGAGATTCATTCGATAGTCGAGGAGGAAGAGATCATTGTTCGAGACGAAGAGGTCATTGAAGAAGAGGTCATTGTTTGAGAACACGAAGCAATAGACGATGATCAGGAAGAAACCAGCATAGCAAGCGATTTAGAAGCCATCAATATAGAGATAGATATTCTCAGTGCATCGGATCTTTGAGAGGATGCTAGATTAGAGGATTTTTGAATAAAACACTTGTACATATTAATTTTTGTTTTTTTTTTCTGTTTATTCTCTATATTACCTTTATTATCACATACTAATTATTTGAGTTCTTTTGTTAGAGAGCATGATGGGAGACAGTCCTCCAGTCACTCCTCATTCCATGACAGAGGAGCAGGTTTTAGAGTTTATCTCTCAGGTACCTCGTGCGTGTATGGCCGCTGCGTCATAGTATTGGATCGCTTGTGGTAGCACTCCTCCCGGCCTCACTCCTGGCGGCCTCACTCCTGCCGGCCTTACTCCTGCCGGCCTCACTCCCGCCGGTGTCACTCCCGCCGGTGTCACTCCTACGGGTGGTGCTACTCCCGCAGGAGGTATGTCTCCTAGCTTTGTGACTCCACCATGACCATCTTTTCAACCATCTCCTACTGGGTCTAGTAGTAGACATGTGCGTTTGACGCCTCAGCGCGATACAGGTTTTGGCCCATCTCGTAGATCGAGGTCATGCTCTGGAGCAAGAGGTTCTAGGAGTGGATCTACAGATAGGTCTGGAGGAGGCGGTTGTTGTGGAGGCAGTGCGACAGACGTTGTCTCACCCGCTTCTACTCCTAGGACGAGTACCTCAGTTGTACGTACGCCACGCAGTACACCACGTGGAACACCACGTACACCTTGGAGTCATCATGGTCGTACACCTTGGGGTGCTCATGACCATGATGTCTCGAAGGTGTATAGTATCCGAGATGGAACTCCGGTGATGGATGCGACTGGCAAAGAAATGCGTGCACGTATACGACAACTTTACTCCATACAGTTTGGACACTCTATCATGCTGAAATGGAGTGAAGAGGATAAGGATCGGAAGAATTATATCACACAAACGATTTATCAGGAGTTTCGACTAGCCGATGGATAGTCTCTTGTCAGTTCAGAGTGGATTCTACACACCGCACGTGAGGTTATGTCCCATCGATGATAAGAGGCTCGTGATGCTTTCAGAGCAGGCTTACCAAAACCTGTATGGTTAGATGCTGAGGAGTGGGATCTGATTCGCGACGAGCAGTAGTAGACTCCTGATTGATATCGCCAGCAGCGAGATGCCGCAGCCACATGTTTAGATACGGTTGGACCGTCACGTTTGGGCAGCGGTGGATATGACACGATGCATCATGAGTTGGTAAGTACCATTTCATTTATTGAATTTATTTGTGTTAAGTTTCTCATGTATGTTCCTCTAATGTTTTGTATATTTGTTGCAAGAGCTGGCAATGAGTCATCCTCCAACACGAACAGAAGAGTCTTACGGATATCAGCACGGATTGACTACACTATTAGAGGACTTGGAGGGACGCGGTGCGGCCGTTTCATGGGAGTTTTTGCGATGAGGTGATTAATTTATAAACTTGGTTTTTACTTGTTGTTTGTAATTTCATGTGAATTTATCTCATTCCATTAATGTTCTTTGTTGCAGGACTGTTGATATGGAATGTGCTTTGCATATGTATGGCAGTGGCACACCAAAATTTTGTATTTGATTTTTATATGGCAATGCATTGCTTTGCCACATTTTGTAAAAGCGTCATATATGACAGTGGTTTGCCACACTCTTGTACATGCTTCATTTATGAAATATATCACTTTCTTTGTACATGGTTCATGGTTCATTCTGATTATCTCTTTTGTGTCCAATAATATTTTGTTGTATGAAATCATATTTCTGTTGACATTAGAGTACACATCACATGTACTCGGTTTTTCTTGGGCAGAGTGTATTGTCTTTTGTTAAGCAACATCATGGTAATGTTGCTGTAGCAAAAGACAACACACTCTGCCCAAAAATGTTTTTGTAGATATGGTCGTCGGTATAAGCGATGGTACTCCCAGTAATGTCATCGGTATAAGCGTCGGTACACCCAGCAGGCGCCGGTATACGCGAGGGTGCACCCAATAGAGGCATCAGTATGGGCATCAATAAGAGCGTCGATATTACTGATGCTTATACCGACGCTTATACCGATGCTCATACTGACGCTCATACCAATGCTTATACTGACACCCATAACGGTGCTATAGTACCGACGTGCATACCGACAACTACATCGACATCGCGGCAAAAATAGCCGCGTTCATTTCCCTCGGTAAAAACCTCGATATACGGCCGATTTGTTGTAGTGACAAGTGTAGGAATGATAGTGTAAGGCATTAGACCTTGAGATAATGGGTATCTATTATTATTGGACTCATTCTACTAGGGGTTAAAGTTAAATCTAAAGTGAAACTAGGAAGATGCAACAAACATCCAAGTTAGCTAGAACCCACTTAAGGGTTGAGATACTTTGACAAAAGTAGAAACGCCTCAAGGAAAATAGTATTAAAGTAAAGACAAAACACTTTTTTTTCATATAATTCCAATCTAAGCCCTAAACCATGGAACGTAGTACTTAATTCTTGATGGACATACCCAAAACGTGTACCTTTTCATAGAGAGATTCCTAAAATTTGAAATCTAAAAGGCAGGAGTAGATACTTTGACTTGAGTGGAGGGGGAGGTCTCTAGAGAATCCCTAGCATAAGTTGTTATGCTTTGAAGATAGAGAAAATAGATCTCAAGATAAAGACTAAAGTTTTTATCATGATTGCCTCATCACAAGAATTGATCACACTTGGAGCAAAATTATCCAAATGATTGCGACTAGAGTTACTACAAAATTTTCTAGAGTAGATAAATCATGAAATGAATTATGAGAAGTAAAATTCTATCCCTTACATATCGATTGAAATAATATATTTACCTCGTAAATATCAAATCTCGAGTAGGATTGGATCTTGAAAAGAATTTTACAAGATGAGGTATGAAGAGGTAAAAGTGTCTAGAGATACCCTAGGAACCAGTTGAGAGTCTCAGTTAAATTAACATCTAATCTTGGACCAAAGGATCTTAAATTTGAATATTAAAGAAGCAGTTTTGTATGCTTCGTCTTAAAGCATAATTGGAAAGGCTCAACCTTGGAGCAAGGTGTTATAAATAAAAACCTCTCAAACTATAAAAAAGTGATGCAATTTTTAGTTTCTACATTCAAGATTTGACTACAGAAAACTTGAATTGAAGCAAGAAGAACTAAAAAATGATATAAATGTAGGTTTGGTGGTCTAAAACACAAAGTTTTGCACTAACATTCAAGTAGGTGTGCTAGTATGGGATCTAGTACTTAAAGAGTGATGAATTCCAAAGTTCAAGTATGTTAATCTTTAATTCTAGTTCAAGATTTTAAGAAAATTGTCTTGAGTTTGAACAGTCATAAGATTCATGAAAACTCATTTATTTTCAGTTCAATTGAACTTATGTTGGCTAAAGTAGATTTGACCCTTCTTTCCCATGCTCTTCCAAGGAATTCAAAGCCCAATGGGACACAATAGTCCTCTATTCTCATAAAATGTCAATTGATGTGGGTTAGAAATGGATTATAATAGAAACATTCAAGTGAGATGTTTGGAACAACCCTATAAAACTTCATTCCCCCAAATGAAATTCATTTGAATTGAAGAGAATCCTCAAAGTGTTGAAACACTTAGATGTTTCCATCAAGTTGCTGGACACATCCACACTACTATGGAAAGACTAGAAGGGTTCATTGAACCCTTTCTAAACCATTAGGTACTTGAATAAGTCTCCAAGAAGTTCAAAGCACTTTCTGGAGGCATAACAAATTTACATGTAAGTGCCTAGTTGAACCAATGAGACATGAAAAGTGTTACTTTTTTTGCCAAATCCTCTCAATCTAATAAATGTTTCACACCAATTGTCTATCCAATGCATACTAATGCATTTACATGGAAAAATAGAAAAAATTAGGTCAAGGACATGTTTAGATAATCCATCCTATTTGTTAGATCCATGCAAGAGAGATGCATAGATATGGATCAAGGCTAGTCCCTAGATAGGACTAATAACTCATGAATTGGGCTATGATGATTTCTAATTCACCCATATCATTATTTTCATAGTTTGCATTAGATCCACCTCATCAAGTGCAAAAATAGATGGTACATAGTATGTCTCCATTAGGATTTAGGGCACACATGGATTTCCCTCCTTTTCAATATGATTCTAGGAAATAGTCTTGTCACATCATATAAAGAAGATGGTGGGAACACACCCTTAGGGGTTGGTTGCATGGTTTCCACATGGAAAGGTTAGAATCCTTTTCTTTATTGGTAGAGAGAGAGAGAGAGAGAGAGAGGGAATGTGGGATTCCAATAAGAGATCTCATGCGGGTCTCATGCAAGAGTATGCATGGATGAAGGCTGGGTGGAAGATCGAAGATATATCTCTATGGATGATCTGACAAGTCAAAAAAGGGATCCTTTCTTGACAATGGTATCAGAAGACAGTTCACAATCTGGTCTACAGAGCCTATAGTGAGCAACTATATAGACCATAATCGGTAGTTGATCATGCACACTCAAGTGTGAAAGCCAAGGATTAGAATTCAACACTCATGAGCACCATCTATTCTAAGCTTCCTCTAATTGCATCGATAATAAATAAGGTAGGTGGAGTCATAAATAAGGTAGGTGGAGCAACTATATAGACCATAATCGGTAGTTGATCATGCACACTCAAGTGTGAAAGCCAAGGATTAGAATTCAACACTCATGAGCACCATCTATTCTAAGCTTCCTCTAATTGCATCGATAATAAATAAGGTAGGTAAAACTATAGTATGTGGGAAAGAAAGTACGATAAATGAGGAACCAAACTTTTAATCAGACTCCCATGGTTTCTCATATCGACAACCAAAAAAAGTTATCTCTCGGATAGAACTCAAGAAGGGAACCTTCCATTTATGGATCCCATGCATGAGAGAAGAGCATTGAGGATCCATGAATTATGCATCTCTATCTACACACTAATCTTCCCTTGCAACAGCTTAGTGAGCTATATTCTTTGAGGGTGAGAGGGATGTTGACATACTTTCTTGTTGTCTTTATATAGTGCTTATGCAATTTCATTTGAACATTATGGAAACGAGATCACTTTTCCTACTCTATCATTAATACTATACAAAACTTATAACAAAGAGGCAGGATAATAAGGGACTTACGAATCCTTAGTGTTGTTTGTAGCTCTAGCACTTCTTCGAATAATTTGTAGCTATAGTATTCAAAATTCAACAAATGGGTTTTATGAGGTTTGTGTCAATGTTACAGTGCTGAGAAATGAGATTTATCACGTTTTTATGAATATGGTAGTCCTTAACAAGGTTGAGATTAATTTATGGCAATTCTGCCAGTGTTAGGACTTTTTTTCGGACCAAGTCTTTTTTTTCGGATTTTTTTTTTTAGATTTTTTTTTGACTTATATATATATATATATATATATATATATATATATATATATATATATATATATATATATATATATATATATATATATATATATATATATATATATATATAATAAACTGCAATCACTGAATGAAATACTGTAGGTACGGTGAATGAAATGCTTCCAATTTACCTTAATTCAAGTACTTCTTGACCCTGGAGATATTGACCAGGGGTATCCTCTTACCCTGCAAATCCTCCAGATGTACTGCTCCATGAGGTAATACCTTTACCACCGTGTAAGGTCCTATCCATTTGGATGCCAGTTTGGTTGGAATTGCTGGGACCTGATGCACTAAAACCATGGATCCTTCCTGAATTTCATTACACCTCAGATACCTGTCATGCAGTCTCTTGCGCTCTTCTTGTGTTACCTGAAGTTTTTGCATTGCTCCTTCTCTGTATTCTTCTAATGCCACTAATCTCTCAATGGGAGGTTCAATTCCAATGGTTTTGGTTCCCATTTCCTTTTTGATAATGAATTCAAATGGGGCCAATGCCTCTTTTCCATATACTAAGCGAAAAGGACTCTCACCAGTGGTTCCCCTTCTTGTAGTTCTGAAAGCCCAAATTGCACCGATCAATGCTTGTGGCCAAAAGCTTTGATGATCAAAAGATAATTTGCGCAGCAACCCGATCAAAATCTTATTGGAGCTCTCTGCTTGCCCATTTGCCCTTGGATAGTAGGCACAAGATTTTTTATGGAAGACCTTGTACCTATCAAATATAAATTGGAGTAGTTGATTTACAAAATGTGTTCCCCTATCACTAGTGATTTCCAGTGGGCAACCAAATCTTGAGAAAATACCTTTATACAAGAACTTAGCTACTGTTAACGCCATGCAGTCCACAGTAGCTTTAGCCTCTATCCATTTAGTTGCATAACATGTGGCCATCAAAATATACTTCTTACCCCCAGGTTGACCAATTGGACTAATTGGTCCTATGAAATCAAGACCCCATCGTTCAAATGGGAGCCACCCTGTAGATATGACTAATGGTTGGAAATTCAATACATCTCTGGCAAATGTGGCATTCTTTAGCAAACTTGATCGCATCCTTGTAAATATGAGGCCACCATAGTCCCTTGTGGATGATTTTGTGAGCCAATTTTCTCCCCCTTTAGATGCCCTTCACTGTGTGCAGCTTTTAACAAAAGATTCACATCCTTTGGATAAACACACTTTCTCAAGGTATCACCTTGACAATATCTATATAAATTCCCATTTATGAGTGAGTATGCCTTGGTTTTAAGGAGTAATCTTCTTTTTTCTATAGGTGTCAAATGCTCTAGGAGTTTTCCAGTAGTAAGAAAATCGAGAATTCCATCATACCAATCAGTCTGAGTTGCTACTAGGAAGAGATTACTATCCACCAGTTCATCATTAATACCTGTTGCCTTCTCGCTCATTGCAGTCCTGGACACTTGATCTGCCATGTAGTGCTCTCTTCCTGGCTTAATATGAATATCAAAGTTGAATTCTTGAAAGAGGAGTAACCATCTCCAAATCCTTCCAGCTACTCTAGGCTTGTTTATCAAGTACTTCAAGGGCTGATGGTCGGATATGACTATAAAATGTACACCGAGAAGGTAATGCCAAAACTTCTAAAGAGCAAATACAATAGCCAAGCCTTCCCTTTCGATCGTACTGATTGGGTGAGTAGTCTGATGGCATAGGAGATAGGTCTATCAACCTTGTGTGATGATGGTTGAGCTAGAACTGCACCAACAGCATGAAGACTAGCACTGCTGTATGCACATGAAACTCTAATGACCAATTAGGAACACTTAAAAGTGGAGCAGTACATAACCTCATTTTCAGTTCAAAAAATGCTTTCTCAGCTTCAGCACTCCATGAGAAAGGGACCTTTTTACTGGTAAGCCTTGATAAGGGCTTAGCTATTTCTGAATACATTCGTATGAATCTTCTATGATATCCTGCATGGCCCAAAAAACTTTGCACTTCTTTTGGGCTTTGTGGAATAGGCATGGATAGAATAGCAGTAACCTTTGCAGGGTCATCCGTTATCCCTTCAGCATATACTATGTGACCAAGAAGAGTGCCCTTGGTGACCAAAAAATGACATTTAGCAGGAATTAACTTCAAACCTGTTTTCAGACATTGCTCAAAGATTTTCTTTAGATTTTCTTTAGATTTTCCAAATGATCATGGAAATCTTGAACTGCTGCTCTTCTATCTGTGCCTAAAAACACTGAAAAGTCATCCATAAAAATGCGGAGAAAGGTTGTTAACCACTTGCCCAATATCAGATACATTGTTCTATTAAATGAAGTTGGTGCATTCTTTAAACCAAAAGCCATGCGAGTATAGACATAAGTGCCCCATGGAGTAACAAAGGCTGTTTTGTCCCTATCATCAGGATGGATCACTATCTGATTGAAGCCACTAAAACCATCCAAGAAGCTATAAAAAGTGTGACCGGCTACTTCCTCAAGTACTTGCTCTGAAAAAGGCTGAGGAAATCCATCTTGAATAGTCACTTTATTTAAGGCACGAAAATCAATGCAAACTCTTATTTTTCCACTATTTTTCTTGGGTACAATAACCATAGAAGAAAGCCACCTAGAATGTTCTACTGGAACAATTACTCTCGAGGGTGAAGAATCACCTGAATTAAGTCAAGGAGGAAGAACTTCCTTCACTATCTTGTTTTCAGCTTCAGGAATTGCACCGGGATGGTGCAAAGACTTGATGTGGGGGTCTCTATCGCGGCATTTCCCTCTCTCTCCTTCCCCACAACCCCCTCCAAACCCACAATCCCCTCCTCTTTTCCCCCACCACCCCGCGGCCCCCACCATCACCTTGACCCCCTCCAACTCCACCAGCCCTCCTCTTTTCCCCCACCACCCCCGCGGCCCCCACCATCACCACGACCCCCTCCAACCCCACCGTCCCCTCCTCTTTTCCCCCACCACCCCCATGGCCCCCACCATCACCACGACCCCCTCCAAACCCACCGTCCCCTCCTCTTTTCCCCCACCACCCCCACGTCCCCCACCATCACCTCGACCCCCTCCAACTCCACCAGCCCTCCTCTTTTCCCCCACCACCTCCGTGGCCCCCACCATCACCATGACCCCCTCCAACCCCACCGTCCCCTCCTCTTTTCCCCCACCACCCTCGCGGCCCCCACCATCACCATGACCCCCTCCAACCCCACCGTCCCCTCCTCTTTTCCCCCACCACCCCGGCGGCCCCCGCCGTCACCACATCCCCCTCCAACTCCACAACCCCCCACAAACTCCACACCCCTCCACAACCCTCCACAAACCCCACAAACCCCATGAACCCCACAAACCCCACACAACTCCACACCCCTCCACAACCCTCCACAAACTCCACAAACCCCACACAACTCCACACCCCTCCACAACCCTCCACAAACTCCAAAAACCCCACACAACTCCACACCCCTCGACAGCCCTCCACAAATCCCACACAACTCCACACCCCCCCACAGCCCTCCACAAACTCCACAAACCCCACACAACTCCACACCCCCCCCCACAGCCCTCCACAAACTCCACAAACCCCACACAACTCCACACCCCTCCACAACCCTCCACAAACTCCACAAACCCCACACAACTCCACACCCCCCCACAACCCTCCACAAACTCCACAAAACCCACACAACTCCACACCCCTCCACAACCCCCCACAACCCCCCACAAACCCCACCAACCCCACAAACCCCACAAACTCCACACCCCTCCATAGCCCTCCACAAACTCCACAAACCCCACACAACTCCACAATCCCCCACAAACTCCACACCCCTCCACAAACCCCACAAACCCCACGAACCCCACAAACCCCACAATCCACACCCCTCCACAACCCTCCACAAACTCCACAAACCCCACACAACTCCACACAACTCCACACCCCCCCACAACCCTCCATAAACTCCACAAATCCCACACAACTCCACACCCCCCCACATCCCTCCACAAACTCCACAAACCCTACACAACTCCACACCCCTCCAAAGCCCTCCACAAACTCCACGAAACCCACACAACTCCACACCCCCCCACAGCCCTCCACAAACTCCACAAACCCCACACAACTCCACACCCCTCCACACCCCCCCACAAACCCCACAAACTCCACACCCCCCCACAGCCCTCCACAAACTCCACAAACCCCACACAACTCCACACCCCTCCATAGCCCTCCACAAACTCCACTAAACCCACACAACTCCACACCCCCCCACACCCCTCCACAAACTCCACAAACCCCACACAACTCCACAACCCCCCACAAACTCCAGACCCCTCCACAACCCTCCACAAACCCCACGAACCCCACACAACTCCACAGCCCTCCACAGCCCTCCACAAACTTCACAAACCCCACAAACCCCACGAACCCCACAAACCCCACGAACCCCACAAAACCGACACAACTCCATACCCCTCCACAAGCCTCCACAAACTCCACAAACCCCACACAACTCCACACCCCTCCACAACCCTCCACAAACTCCACAAACCCCACACAACTCCACACCCCTCCACAGCCCTCCACAAACTCCACAAACCCCACACAACTCCACACCCCTCCCCAAAAACCCCGACAACTCCCCACAACTCACCCCCTATTCCCACCCACAACCTCCCACACCCCCGTAATCTCCCTCAACTCCCCACAAATCACCTCCCACACCACCCACTTAATATGAAGGATCAAAAGCTACTACAAAAATTAGGTGAAGGATGTGCTTCTCAGGGTCATTCAAACATCATGGGCGGCATAAAATGAGGATCTCAGCTTGCATTCAAAAGTGACAGTAAAAGTGTAAGTGGTAAAAGTGAAAGTGGAGAAATGATTGTTGCCGCCAACCATTCATGACGACTGCCTAATTTTGAGGATCCAATTGAAGACTGGTGGCATATTTGAATTACCCCTCCAATCTTGGGCAATCAACCGACGCATGATCAGTGGACGTGAGGAATCGGCAAGGCCCTCTCGGCCTATTGGAGCCTATAAAAGCAATGGATTTGTGTACAATTGGAACACACACATATACATACGTACGTACAGGGGTCCTCTCTTGGCACTCTGTGGCTACAAGCCTACTGTAGGAAGTCACTCTCTGGTGAGGAGACAGAGTGTGGGCTTCCCACTGAGGGCTAATAGCACTATAGTGTGAAGAGAGTGGCTTGGTTTTGTCATTCAGTGTGTCATTGGTATTTCGTGCTCTTCCCCTTAGAGCAAGTCTTCATACTTTGAATTGATCAGTGCTAGTCTACATCTAGTTGTGTCCATTGTACGGATTGGATGAATCCCTTGTATTGATGTTGTTTAGTTCTAGAGTGGCATGTTAGCCCAGAGCATAAACTTTTGAGCATCTCTTTTTCCTATGTTGTAATCATCTGATTTGAACTAAGGAGTGGTTGGTCTTCCATTGTTGTCATTTTGTCATTAATATTATCCCTAAGTATTCACAACTCTGTGCAATCATTGATATCTGCCTGCTCACAGAAGTGTTAAAGGGTATATTTCCTTAAGGAGAACCTCCCTTGAGTAGGTGAAATACTGGAGTGCTTGCTGCATGCTCCTGTTAAAAATAGATACCCCAGTACCTCCTCTACAACATCCCACCATGTGTCGTGCTTACTACATGAAAACTTCTATCCATCATTTTTGTAATTTCCTTGATGGGATTCTTTCACTATGGGTGTACTCATAGAGTTGATGACTTTTTCATGAATTGTTAAATAGAATAGGGGTTTTTATATTTCAAAGTACTCCATTCCACCATTTTCACTTAACCCATCTCACAGATGGACCATGGTATGTGTATACATACTGACTCAATTTTGGCTATATATCTCTTGTTTGATGTTTGTTTTGGATGTATCGTGGCTCGTTTTGGAGAGAGACAAGAGTACTATGGAATATTACAAAAGTAGTTATTTTTCATGAAGACTTCAATAATTGCTCGAGTGGAGAAACTTTTGAGGTGTTTGCATGTCTGAACCGATTTTGGAAAACATGAAAAATCAATCATTATGCATGACGAGACTTCCAAGACCATGTGAAAAAGGAAGAATCGAGATGTAGCTTTTCCGATGAAATGGATGAGAATTTGGAGTATTATATCCTCTGAGGGAAGTTTTCTTCACTTCTTCTCTCATTTGTTTAGTTTCATGCTACATGATTTGATTCATATTCATGATTATGAAGATGAAAATTCGAATTTTTGATTTCATGTTAAAGATATCTTCATCTTCATTCAGACCAAAGCATTCAATTAAAGATATCTTCATCTTCATTTAGACCAAAGCAAGAACATGCATATTCACTTTATTGCATCATATCAATGTTTTTATGGCATGCTTAAGAATATGTTGAAGTAGCATACACACTTATTATGTCTAGGGATATCATTTGCTATCCAAGGTTTTTCTTTAGGTGATGGGAGATGATGTTATGCATTAACACAGGAAAGGAGATTACCACATATTCACTCAAAGTCTCATAGGATCCTTTATGATGACACCTTTAGATTGTCAAATACAAACTTCCAGAAGTGTCTTGTGAATCTGACATCCCTGTCTGAAACTATGAATGTCGGTAACCCATGCAATCAGAAGACATGCTGGATAAAAAACTCTGCTACCTGTGGATCTTCTATCATCTCTTGACTAGGTATGAAATGAGCCATCTTGCTCAATCTGTCTACCACAAATAAGAGAGTATCTTGCTTCCTTTGTGTTAGCAGTGGACAAGGGAGAGAAGGCACAGGCAGACAAGGGAGTCAACGAAGATCGGGCAAGTAGGCCAACAATTTTCTTCAGAAAGAAGCACTTATGAACATTCACGCAGATTTAGCACTAAGGCAACCTTAATCTTTCAAAGCCTCTACACCCATTAAAAGTGATTATCATCACTAAGCACCATTGTAAATATCATTTCATCTTTTTGTAGCTCCATTTTGTGCAAGCCAAGGAGTCCTTGAGCTTGAGGAGCATTAGAAGTATCTACCTGCCAAATTTCGTATTTTTTAGATATCGTTTGAGCCCTCAAATAAGCCCTGGAACCTAATTTTTAACTAAGCCGGACACTAGGTCTGGACAGGGCCAAAACTTAGCCAAAAACTATAAAAAGAGCTAGAGAGCTCATTTTTGGGGTTAGATTGTAATTGAAACGAACTTGTAAGAGCTTTTGAAAGTAATCTAAAGAACTCCATTGATCCTCTCTCTTTGTCTTGCCGTGTGTGCGCGTGTGTGTGTATGTGTGTGCATGCTTGTGTGCTTCTCACTCACGCACTTGTGCCGCCACTTGCTCGAGGTCTTCATACCATCCTCACGTCTTCCCGGATTGACATTAAAGGAGGTGCTACTCATCATTGAGCTACACCAAATTTTGGCGCCGTTGCCGAGGATCGAGCTTTGAGGACGAGCGTGTGATGGTAAGACGTAGAGTTGACGCGTTGGAGTTGTAGGTATTTTCTTCACTCTCATCGATTTTCTTTTACTTTCTTCACCATTTTCATCACCATCATCATCATCACCATCATCATCATCACCATCTCGCACCTCCATCTCCATCATCGCGAAAATTTTCAGTTTTGATCATATCACCATCTCCACCTCATTTCCTCCATTCCACTTGTGAGAGAGAGCGAGAGAGCGATATTGCTTGCACTGTTTTGCATGTTGTTGTGATTCTTGCAGGTACTGCCATCATCATCATCCCCAGCACGCTGCGCGCAGGTACGAAATTCGAAGAAACTGTCTCGCGGTCGCAGGCCTCTGTCGATCGCGACTGACAGAAATTTTTGGCTTTTCACAAAAGTAAGTGCACCACTAGAACAAGCACAAGGAGCACATCCTAAAACACTAAATACAGTAGAAAAATTCCGAGGTTTTCTGTCAATCGCGACCGACAGCCTCTGTCAATCGCGACCGACAGACCCTGTCAATCACGACCGACAGACCCTGTCAATCGCGACCGACAGACCCTGTCAATCGCGACCGACAGACCTCCACGATCGACTGACTGCCACGTAGGACCCTGTCAATCGCGATTGATACCGTCGATCGCGATCGACAGCCACGACCGACACCTCTGTCAATCGCGATTGACACCGTCGATCGCGATTGATTGAAATTCCACGATTGATTGACTTTAGCGCGTAGCCACGTGTCCATCGCGACTGATAGGCCCCCGATTGACTGAAATCTCGGCGAAAATTCCGGAAAACGTGTCGATCGCGATTGATACTGTCGATCGCGATTGACAGCCACGATCGACTCTGTCGATCGCGATTGACACCGTCGATCGCGATTGACAGCCCCGACGGACGCCTCTGTCAATCGCGATTGACAGACCTGTCGATCGCGATTGACAGGCCTTTCGGCCAAAAAAATTAGGGTTTTTTATTTCAAAATTTGGGGCAATTTTGGGGGCACAATAGTCAATCCATTAGCATTTTTGAGGTTCCTACACTTGTGAATTGGGAGAAAACTCTAGGATCTGTCAGCCAGTTTGAGTCCTGTTTTAACCCCCTAAACCCTGAACAGTCATAACTTTTCCATACGAAATCCATTTTTTGAGCTCTTGGGCTTGTCGGAAAGCTCGTGACATATACTACAAGCCCTCAACTGTTTTTTATAAAGATAATGTGTTGATTTTCAGATAGGGTATTTTGAAGTGGACCATACTCAGGGGGATCAAAGTCAGGGATCTCTAGAATTATTTTCCTAAAAATTCATAGTGAAAATTGGTGTTGTGCTACCTGAATGAAAATCATTGGTTCTGTCTTTGGAGTTTAAGTCTTGAGCTAACTTCGGAACTCTTACAGATCTATTGAGAGCATCGCAAGGCGTTTTGAGCAAGTGTAAGTGCGAGCTTGGGAACACATTTCCTGAGCACTCAAGGGCAACCAAGCAGGAAACAAAAGGTTGGAAATTCTCAACTCCCTTTGTCAATTCCTAGCTTAGGCTAAGAATGACGAGAGGTAGGAGTAAGTCAGAGCGACGATAGGCAGTTATCAAATTGAAGACCACCTAAAAACTCAAGTCAAGCTAAAAACTTAATCTATGTACTGTCGATAACATAAAGGAAAAGAACCTAACGTGGAACGATCAACCTGAAAGCACGAAGAACATTCAAACATTCCTGACGACGTGATATCAGACAAGAACTCAAACGCGATAAAATAACTAAAAAGAATCAAGTGACTGATACCAATTGAGCGGCAACGAGGTTGTACTCTGGGCAAAGAATTGGGCTACTTAGATAGGCTTATGAACCTTAGATCAGGACGACATCTAGTAAGGGAGAGACAGAGCCTTAGATCTTCAGAGGCTAGTGTTAACCACACTGCTAGGTCTTGGGCCCAGCAGTTGAGCCACCACTCGTACTACCCTAGCTCTGAGACCAGTGAGTCAGAGATGTCTCAAGGCATGGACAGACCTACGGGAAGTTCAGGAGTGCCTTATTTGTACAGGGTAGAAGGCCCTTACAAAACACAGCTCGGATACCTTAGGACCAACCGATTAGGTGCTAGCATCTATGAGGACGGCCTAGGAAGATCCGTGGTCCAGATTAAAAACCCTGACCAATCCATAGGACTAGAGCACCCAGCTGTCAAGTTTGAAAACGGTGCATACCTGGACAAAGAAGGAACCATATACGTAGTCACCAGTCATCCAGATAGGACAGATGAATTTGGAAATGTAATTTCAGAAGCGGACTTAGGTGACTTGGAACAAGGGAACATGGGTGCGGAACCTAGAACCCCTCGAGGTAAATCAGTTCTCACTAGGATTATCACGCCTGAATGGGTCCCCCAAGACAACAAGAGCATAGAGTTGCTCCTCAATCGAGAAACTGATGAAGCCTTTTGGAGGTATAAGTCTAATCAGCCAACAGACATAGGAAATATCATGATCTATGAGCTTAAGGATCCGGATAGCCCAGGCAGAGTGACCTACTTAGATCATGCTTCAGAACGGATCTTTGTGGTGACAGAAAATGATAGGCATGCCTACACTTGGAAGGGTGAATTCATTTTCCCCCAACCAAGATCAAATGTATCCTATAGTCACCCTGGGGCTGGAACTTCCCAAGCTCATGGTACGCAAAGAGACAAAAGTAGAGATAGACCAGAAGTAAGTTTTGCCAACCCAGTGGGCAGAGAAAGAACGAGAACAGATACGAATAGGGTAGAACCTGAGATGCATAGAGCCCACAGGAACCAAAGAAATGTAGATGGATTCCCTCTGCCGAGGCCTAGAGAGCACACAAGAACTTTGAGACCCACCCAGCTAGTTAAGTCCATGAAGAATTACTTTGACGGCACAGGAGATCCCTATGATCATGTGGCGGAGTTCAAGCAAGTCTTGAGAGCTGAACAAGTGGAAGATCTGTTCACGCAGTACAATGCCTTCGGTCTAACCCTTAGGAACACAGCACTTACATGGTTTCAGCCATTAGATGAGCGTCAGTTCAGGAGCATAGACCAACTCCTAGAGGCATTTATCGTAGAGTTCTCTAAGAGCGGCATAAGACACAATACCTCCTCATTGATTCACAGCTTCAAACAGACCCCCCAAGAGACTGTCAGATTGGCCGGAAGAAGATTTAGACAATATCTTGAAAGGTGCCCTATTTCGGAACTACCCACATCTGCTAAACAAGTAGCCTTATTCCTTGATGGATTGCTGAGTACGAAATTGAGATCCTATGTGTATCTGAAGGACCCTAGGACCATAGAAGAATGTGTACGCATGTGCATTGACATTGAAGATAACCTAGGGGAAGAGCTAGAGCTTTCCAAAATCTACAAAGATTCAGATAGTGCTTCTAGTCACTCTTCCACGCAATCCACATCGATTGAGGAACTCGCAGAGAAGGTGGCACAAAAACTAGGCGTCTCTAGCAAACAAATTCCGAGGTTTGCCCCTGTGAAAAGGTGCTATACATGCGGTGGTGACCATATGGCGAACGTCTGTCCCGTTATGGCTCAACCCCAAGTTAACCCTAGTAGCCAGTACTGCACCATAGAACGGAAGTACACAAACCATACTGCGCAAGATTGCCCATACAACAAGCAGGCAGTTAGGCAACCCTACCCTCAGCCCTACCAACAAGGCAGATACCAGAACCAGTACCCTCCACCGCCACAATATGCTAGACCCCAACAAACCTACCAACCACAATATCAGGCCCAACAGAGACCCCAACCGGTGCTAGCTCAACAGCCTCCAAACCCCACTAACGTGATTCCAGTAAAGTATGCTGTTGCAGAAGAAAACCTGAATAGGGCCATAGTACCAGTAACCCCATTGATCTCAGAAAGTGACCCGAGTGACCATAGCTTTGATTCTACACATGTCAATAGTCCCCAGGCTTACTACATGCAGTCTCCAGAACATGGTGAGTCCTACTATAGTGAAGAACCAAGTGAACCTAGTTGGGAGTCAGATTACACGAACGTCATGTATGCAAACCCCAACCCTGGGCCTCAACCTAGGCAGGTACGACCACCCTTTCCTAGAGGACCATGCTACCGATGTCAGGGGGATCACTTCATTCGTGATTGTCCCTTACCTCCACTTACACAAAATCAGTCCGTGACGATCCAAGGCTTTTGCCAGGATTGTGGAAAAGAGCATCTCTTACGAGATTGCCCAAAGAACCCCAATAACATGCCAAAAATCACCCCTATCAACGTTGTTGGGTTAGTGGTAGACTCCTCAGGAAGTGTCACTTCCACTGCACCAGTGCAGGTGGTTACTAGAGCTCAGGCATTGCAGCAAAACCAAGAGGCAAGCCAGGAAAAGGGCCCAGAGGCTAGTGAAACCGAGAGCGTAACAAAGAAAAGGACTAGAGCTTGGAAAGATAGTAGGGAAAGAATGAAAAGACAATGGGCTAAAAAGATGAGTGAACTCGAGGAAAGCGTAAGGGAAACAAGAGCCAGAATAACCGAACTCACAACTCAAACTCCCTCTCACACTACTCCACCACCACCTCCCCCACCGCCTCATCAAATCCCACCACCCCCTAGAGTAGGATCAGTCCTAGCTGATCCCACTCCCGAAGACCTAAACATGATGCTGAAAGCATATCAGGCCAGAATCCAAGAAGGGCCAACCATAACCGATCATGAAAAATGCTACCCTAGAGCCGAGCTAGAGCTTGAACGAACCAAAATTTGTGCCAAAATGGTGGAATTGGCTCAGACCATGTTTGAAGCCAACCGCCTCTTTAATATCTCTAGCTCAGCTAAGACGCAGTTACACTTTAATGGACTGCTAGAACGAATAGAGAAGCTAATTGCACAATCAGAGAAGGAACCTGCCCCTCAAAGAGAGGAAAGGGCAAGAGAACGGATAAGCCAGCCTCTTCAGGAAGCCCATGTGCCTCCTCAAGAAGCTTATCGTCCCCCCCAAAAGTCACATGAGCCTCCCCCGAAAGCTTATGTACCTCCACAGGTGACCCACATTCCTTCTCAGGGAGTGTATGAGCCTGCTCGGAAGAGTAATAGAATAAGCAATCCTCCCCAAGAAGCTTGTGCTCCAGCCATTTATGAGAGCAAGGAGAGAGCCAACGATAGAACAAGCCCTCCTTCCCAGGTTGCTTATGTGCCCAATTCCACGGAGCCAGATACTTCTTCTTCTATGAATCGGTTTGCACCAGACTTCCTACGAGAGATTCAAGAAGACAAATGGGATAACGAAAGCGAGGTCGCCCCTCCTTTTCAACTTGTGGACGATGCACACGACCAATTCCCACAAGACATCCCATCTATTTACGGGGAACATGAGAGTACTCAGTCTCACGAGAGATTGGACTTTGAGTCTAATTCCATACAAGAGCTACCCCACTTCACAGGCCCATGGGAAGCAAAATCCACATGTATGAGAGCACCCACAGTCATGGTAAGGAACGACGACTCAGTCATACCAAGGAACACGGAGGTAGTAACGAACACCAAGGTGCAACGCGATCTCACTTTGGAAGAACTGCCTAAGGATAGACCAAAAGCGCAGAAATATGTAGCTAGTCAGGTAACTGAAGTTGCAAAACCACGTTCCAAGGCAGGATCCCATAGGACAGCAGTGCCAGAAATTCCCTTGGATAAGATAGGGGATATGTGTGAAGGTGAAGAAGGGAACACCTATCTGCCCATCACCTACCAGGAGTACACCACCAAGGCAATTTTGGACTCAGGTGCAGGAGTTGCAATTGCCACAACCTCCTTATGGAAACGTTGGGGCAAGCCGGCACTCAGGCCGACGAGAATGAAATTGCAGATGGCCGATGGTCACATAGAGAGACCCCTAGGATTGCTAGAAGGAATAACTCTCACCACTTGTGGTGTCGAGTTTGAGCATAGTTTTGCTATATGTGACTTAAGCAAAAATCATGCCTATGAGATGATTTTGGGAAGACCATTCATGCGACAGTTGCAAGTGGTACAGGATTGGGGAACCAACTCCTTGTATTTGCAACACTTGGGCGTTACAACCAAAGTCAATCTCAAGGATTATTCTCATAGAGATGTCCCTCCTATCCAATGGAATCCCATCCATAGAGCCAAAGATGACACAGAATCGGTGCATTCCATAGGGTCTGGATCCTCATGGATGCATGAAGACACCCACTTATGGATGTGCAAGGTAGCAGTAGAAGAGGAGAAGAGAGAGAAAGCCAGAGAGGTAGGTGCGAAAGAAACCCATAGATCAATCCAAGACCCAGCCTATGCACCTGTAGTTTTTCCAGACGAAGAATTTGAACCTCACGGTTGGGCAGAAATCTTAGCAACAATGGACGTAGCCATCAACGAAGAACAATGGACACCTCACTGTGATGAGGATGGCTATGATATTTCAGTCTTCTCCATAGAGCCAATCATGGGAGAGGCAGTTCTAGAAGAATGCGAACCTAGCCCTGATGCATTTGAGGATGCAAGTGACTCCGATCTAGAGTCAATCATTATGGACCCACCATTTGCATCAGATGAAGAATACTTCCATGCAGTAGAATTTCAAACCCAGAGGCATGGAGAGCTGACAAACGACGTAAGATTAGCAACACATGTGAGCCCGAAGGAAGAAGGGAAGAAACGAAAGAAGAGAGAAGCCTCACCAGAAGAGGAAGAATCTTTGTTTGAGGTCCCCGAAAATTTTAAGAAGTATGAGATAGATGATAGGAGAGTCATGATAAGAATGCCTAAACGAGAGGCACAAGCAGGAGAGGCCTATGATAACAAAGAAACCACCAAGAAAATAGTAGTGGCCATAGAAGAAGGAGAGGAGAGATGCACGTATATAGGCCATGACCTGACAGAAGAAGAAGAGCACGAATTGATTGCCTTGAATACAGAGATGTATTCGCTTGGAGTTACAAGGACTTGAAAGGGGTTGACCCGGACATATGCTCGCACACCATCCCCATGACCTCAGATGCCAAACCCTCTAAGCAAAAGCCTTATACATATAATGATAATTACGCTGCTAAGATCAAGGAGGAGATAGATAGACTGGTCGAAGCTGGATTTATCTATGAAATTGAGCACATTGAATGGGTATCCCCCATCGTAGTGGTGCCCAAGAAGAATGGCAAGCTGCGTGTGTGCATTAACTTGAAAAAGGTTAATGCCGCCACGATTCGAGATAACTATCCGCTTCCCATCACAGAACATCTGTTAGAAAGAGTGGCAGGCAAGGAAGTGTACAGCTTCCTTGATGGATTCTCGGGCTACAATCAAGTAGCCATAGCTCCAGAGGATCAGCATAAGACAGCCTTTGCCACAGAATGGGGCATTTTTGCTTTTAGAGTAATGCCATTTGGGCTTACCAATGCACCAGCTACCTTCCAGAGGCTGATGTGCCATGTGTTTAAGGAGTTCCTAAGGAAGAGTTTAGAAGTCTATGTTGATGATCTCTATGCTCATTCCAATGTTAGACAAACCCATATTCCTGAACTCAGACAAATCTTTGACAAATGTAGAGAATATCAGGTCTGCCTGAACCCAGAAAAGTGCGTTTTTATGGTAAGGCAAGGTAAGATTCTAGGACACATAGTGTCAAAGAATGGCATATCTACTGACGAAGAGAAAGTGAGAGCCATAGCAGAGCTACCTAGGCTAAAGAATGTCAAGGAAGTACAAGCTTTCATGGGGCATTGTGGTTATTATCGACGATTTATACACATGTATGCTGTCATTGCAAAGCCCATGTACGGACTTCTGACAAACTTTGAGTGGACGGATGAATGTGAGAATTCCTTCCAAGAGCTTAAACGAAGATTATGTTCAGCACCCATCTTGACCACACCAGATTGGAATAAGCCATTCCATGTTCATGTGGATGCATCCAATTATGCTATTGGATGTGTGCTTGCACAACCTACTGGTGAAGGTAATATGGATCTTCCAATTGCCTATGCCAGCAGACAATTGAATGCGGCTGAACGGAATTACACCACTACAGAGCGAGAAGGATTAGGCATGGTATATGCAGTCAAAAAATTTAGACACTATTTGCTTGCAAATAAGTTTAAATTTTTTACTGATCATCAGGCATTGTTATATCTTGTAAACAAGCCATGCAATACAGGAAGATTAGTAAGATGGTTTCTCTTGCTAATGGAATATGATTTTGAGGTTGTGGTAAGAAAGGGTAGGACTCACTTGAGAGCAGATCACCTCTCTAGGCTCACATCAGGAGAAGCCCCACAAGGAGTGTCAGATGACCTTCCTGATGCTTACTTGTTTAATTTGGAAGTGGTGCCGCAGTGGGCCAAGCCAATAGTACCAGTATTGACATACGGGCCTAATCATCCAGTGGTGAACACACGGAATAGAGAGATCGTAAAAGCCCAAAAGTACCATATCATGGCAGGTAGCATGTACAAGCACACAGATCAAGGGATCTTGGCTTGTTGCGTAGAAGAGGATGAGTACGATAAATGGTTGCAATTAGCACATGTAGGTGCGTTAGAGCAACACCATTCAAAGCAACGAACATTGCAGACTCTAAAGAGATTCGGAGTGCATTGGCCAACTATGGAAGCGGATGTCCAAAAGTTGTGCAAGGAATGCTCAATCTGTTGCACTAAACCACCTGTGGAACATGCCACTCTCTATCAAGTATCCATTGTGCCAGATTGGAGTGAACCTCTAGTATCATTCTTGAGGACAAACACATTCCCTCCAGACATGACTCTAGCTAGAAAAAGGAGTTTGGAACAAGAAGCCCAGGATTATTCACTCGTTGGTGATAATCTATACAAGCGTGGTAAAGATGGTTACCTGAGATTGTGTGTCCATGAAAGTGAATATCTGAAGATCTTAGAAACTGCTCACCAAGGTGTAGCAGGAGGACACTTTGGACCAGATCGGGTGATCAAGGCCATACTATTTGCGGACTTCTGGTGGCCAACCCTTCACATGGATGCACATACCTATGTGAAACGGTGTGATGTCTTTCAGAGGACTCAGTATCCTATACGCAAAGATGAGATGCCACTGAAACCTATGATGGGTGGACGTGCATTCTCTAAGTGGGGAATAGACTTCGTAGGTCCTATTAATCCCCCAGCTAAGGGTTCTCATGCGGAATACATCATTGTGGCAACAGATTATCTCACCAAGTGGGTAGAGGTAAAAGCTACAACCAAGAACGATGCTCAAACAACTGCCAAATTCTTGTTTGAGAATGTATTCACAAGATACGGGCTACCTATAGAGCTTGTAAGTGATAGAGGCACTCATTTCTTGAATGAAGTGATTGAAAATCTACTCCAAGAATTCTTGGTAATACACAAGAAGTCTGCCCCTTATCACCCTCAAGCTAATGGACAAGCTGAGAGCACTAATAAGATCTTATGCAATGTACTGACGAAATTAGTGAACACTAAACGCTCTGATTGGGACAAACAACTACACCATGCTGTTTGGGCATACCGAGTTGCCTACAAAACGGTACTCCAAGCCACCCCCTTTCAGATGGTATTCGGTCAAAACGCTGTGTTACCTTTGGACTTCTTGATCCCTACATTGAAAGTAGCACAAGAGCACGAATGGACAGGTCATGAGCTCTCCTCTAGGATCTTTGACCTTGAACGATTAGGGGAAACAAGACTGAGAGCCGCTGCAGGAATATATGCAGCCAAGAAGAGACAGAAGGCATATTTTGATGCCCATGTGAAGGATAAGGGCTTGAAAGCAGGAGATCTAGTCTTAGTCTATACACTAAAGCAACACGCAAGGAAGCTAGAAAAGAGAGGCTACGGACCAATGATCATCAATAGGATCTCTACGAGTGGAGCAGTACAATTAGCCACATTAGAGGGTGATGTTCTCCCTAACTATATTAGCGGTTGTAGAGTCAAGTTGTATCAGGAACCCCTCACGGAGGAAATGCTCAGCCGACTCAATACTGCTAAGAAACGCAAAGAGGAAGAAAAGCGCATTCGAGAAGAGGCTCAAGCAGAAGCTTTAGAACACATCAGAAGGATGAAGTTACGAAGGCAAGGCCGAGATCAGACTAGAGCAAATGACTATGCAGATCAAGGATGTCCCATGGCCATGTGTGAAGTTGCAGGAACAAGCTCGCATAGAATAATCGATAGACGTCCTTTCATAACCCTAGAGATAGGACAAGGAAAGAGTGCAAGGGCCGTAAGAGCCTTGATTGACTCAGGTGCAGCCACTAGTGCTGTTAATTTGTCTTACTGCCAAGAATTACAGTTGACTGTCAATCCTGTGGAGGCATATCTCATAGGATTGGGAGGCGTGGAAACCCCTTGCATGGGCGAGGTGGAACTTCCCCTCTACATTCATGATGAGGCAATGACAGTTAAAGTACTGGTGTGTCAGGATGAGGATCTCACTGAACCTCTTGTCTTGGGTCAAGACTGGATCTATGACCAAGCAGTCAATTTAAACCTAAGAAGTGGACTTCTCCAGGTTTGGATCAATCATAGTCGAGTTACAGTAGAATTAGACAATGGAGCACTCAAGGAACTAGGAAAGGCACAGACTCCTGGTCCTTCCAGGGGTACACATGAAGATGACCATGCTGTTCTTGTTCAAAACCATGTGTTGCAGAAAAATGATATTTGCAAAAAAGGAGTCAAGGATGCAACGGAACTCCCCTCTTTTCCAAAGGCCAGAAGGAGGCAGCAACCAAAGGTGGATCAAAGGCAGAAGAAGCAGAGTACTATCTATATCCGAGATCAAAAGTACCTGCGCAGCAGAATGTCCCAGGAAGTAAAGCAAGTGTGGGTGCGGAAAGGCGAACACCCGGTTGCACTCACGACAACCACACGAGCAAAGCCTCTTACTAGTAACCAACAACATGACTCCACTAAGAAGTTTGTCAGAAATTCTTCTGCTAAAGTGAAATCCATTTGGGTGCCCAAGAAGTCGATGAAGGCTAGCCCACAATCAAGACAAATTTGGGTGCCTAAGGCTTGTTTGAGGGCACAAGTAGCTACGTCGAGGCCACAACCTAAACAGCATAACGCAGCTACGCATACTGCCCGTATTCACTCATTTTCAACACGCAGGAACACACCAAGGTCCATGAGCACGAATAGAATCACTTGTAAATGGGTCCCTAAAAGGCCTCATTTTCAAACGGATCCACCTATAATGCTCTCCAGAGTCTCTACGAAACCAGGAGCCACACCCATCCACTGCATTTGGCAGCCTAAGACCTGTAATAAACCCCCCGACCCCAATTTGTAAATTCATTCCCACTTACTAACTTCATTAGTCTCCTAGGACTACCCAAGCATTAACTACACACACGTGCACCGAACACTCACTAACCATTATTCGCTCCCGACCCGCATGTTAATATTGTGATGGGAACAACATCAGTCCTTCCTTGTCCTGTACAATATTAACACCTGTTTGTATATTCTCACAGAGATAGACAGCAAGAATCAAAATGGCAGATACAGTAGGAACTAGCTCTCAGGCAGGCTCCAGCCCACAAGTGGTGGATATCAAAAGTCTTCCAGTCGAGGAGGAGTTAAAGGAAAGACCAGCGGCATTACGGGCATTGCACGCAATACCAATTCAGAATCCCCCGCAGGGACACACAATGCCGGTGGGCAAAGCCTCACATTGGTTCAGTGACGTTGCTGGCCCCCTGGGTGAAGGCACGTATATGTGGGAATCCGAAGTCGAATTCAATGGACGATGGAGCCGATACCATTTCTTTACCAGGGAATTTGAAAGGCTACAAAATAACGAAGGACTTAAGCCGATCTGGAAGAAGGCAGGGCTTTATGACTACTTCAAGTCCCAACTACCAAAGCCAGATTTCCTGAGATGCTCATATCTAATTAGTACCCTCACCCCCAGCAAAGACAAGAAAGGATACAGCTCCTTTGTGCTCCCATCACTCACAAGGGGCAACGAGCTGAAGCGTTTCCGCTTAACTATCAATCTGGTACGAGAAGCACTCGACATGCAGGGAATGCACATTCCAACAGAGAAAGAGACAATGGTTCCAGACAACATGAAGAACAGGAATCTGACAAAGCTGAAGGACATGGTTGCAATGACACCCACGATCGCCATCCACTTACGTATGGTCATGCAACATTTTGCCTTCCCCGCGCAGGATAGATTCACAATGCCTCCCAAAAAGATTTGGTTTAGCCTCTACCTGGCGGATGCTTTTGAGTTGACCATCAATATGCCCCACTGGATTATCGACCAGATTCATATGGCTCATCAGAGATGGTATAAGAAGCAAAGATCTGTATTGTATGGTTGCTGTGCACTCACAAGAATTGTATACAGATGTCTCGCCTATGATGTACCGGTGCAAAGGGCTCTGATCTGGTCCAGAGCACAGGAATTTCAACGACGATTGTCAGCCGTAGGGCCTCCCTCAAAGAAGATGCGAGGCACCGTCCAGATGCCTTGTGCACAAGCTCGCGGTGCAACCCTGACGCCTGAGACAACCCCAAGACTCCCCCGACGAGTGCAACCGTTTACTATCAGGCTACCCAGGCACAGCACAGATGGCCCCAATCTTGTATTTCCACCAGTACCGACTGATCTGGAGTTCCCGCATGGGTTCACTCTAGAGGACTTAACTGACGAAGAAGTTGCAAGAATCATAGAAGCTGTAAATGCAGAAGTTGAAGAAGAGCAAGCCAGTGGACAGCAAACTGCCCCAGACCAAGCACAGCCCAACCAACCAGACGTAGTCAACGTGGACACTGACGAAGAAGCTCATGGGGAGACATAGGGCGGACATTCAGAACCCGAAGAACAAGAGTATGATCCAGAAGCCCTACAAGTACTGGAAGGTGCCCCCGCCTACACTAGCGCATTAAAGAAGCTTTACGAAACAATGAACCGAGTTCAAGAGCAACACAGGCTCTCATTAGCTGCAGGTAAAGCTCTCATGAACCAGATTCTGGAGGAGGAAGGTGTGGACGAGCAATACCGTGCCACCTTGGAAATGATATCAGATGCTTTAGGAGTACCGGAAACTGTGCACACAGCACTTGTGCACTCACGAAGAACAGAGAGAAGATATGGAAGACGCCCCCCACGATCGGGAAAACAAATGAATGTATTAGGATCAGGACCACAAGGCACCCCCACAACC
Organism: Ceratopteris richardii; assembly: GCA_020310875.1. Taxonomy (NCBI): domain Eukaryota; kingdom Viridiplantae; phylum Streptophyta; class Polypodiopsida; order Polypodiales; family Pteridaceae; genus Ceratopteris; species Ceratopteris richardii. Next base: position 121,239,405 of record CM035428.1, read on the forward strand.
ACTGGCACGGCACACACAGTTCACGACACCGAGGAATCCCACACATCGAGTGCACCCCCATCACCTCCCTTGCCACCTTCTCCCCCACATCGACCTCACTCACCTCCCTCTACCACTGTAACCTCCACTGTCACCACCTCTGAAACCACTACACACACCAACGCACAAACCATCAGCCAACCCACACACTCTACTCCCACTGAAAACATAAGTCTAACTACAGCCACTGTACACCTCACCACCCCGAGCACACTTCCTAGAAGTTCACAATTACACACACCTCTGTACACATTCACAACCCTCACCGCTACCACAATCCCCATGTTCACAGTCACTCCCATCACGAACTCCACTTTCATGGAGGTATCACCCACCTCTGCACCTCTCCCGTCCCCCATTTACCCACACTCTCCCATTCCCCCACCTCCCCCCTCACCCATCCCTAGCACTGCATTCACAACCCCCTTTCCCTTTCCCTACCCCTCTGCATTCAATACTATTCCTCTCGGTAACCTATTTAATAATATGCATCAATGCATGGCCCAACTCCAGCAACATTACCAACACTTGGACGACCAACATACAAGGCTCTTCCAACGCCACGAGGATCTCCAAGCAAGATGTAGGGATCTTGAAGAGCAGAAGGAGCAACTAGAACAGCAGCACGTGACATTACAGGAGCAATACGCACAATTAGAAGCCAACCCACCTCAAACAGATGATGACGAACGACGACATATGGACGAGCTGCTCCATTCTCAGATCACGGAAAACCTGAAACTTCGACGAAACTTGGGCCTCCTCCGAAAACACATGTCGACCGCGTTAGAAGAGAATAAGAGATTACAGAAACAGAACGAAGAAAACCTGGAAGCGGCCATGGAGGGTTCCCCACAAGAGATTGACCCAGAACGATTCAAGGCGATACCCTCTGAGAATATGCAGGTGGTGTTAGAAACTCATGCAGACTTAATGGAGGCCCATGCCGCTTTAGAAAAAGAAAGAGATGAGTTACGAAGACAGTTGGCCACTCGAGAGCCAGAACCCAGCCCAAGCATAACCACAGAAGAAACAGCTGAAGAGGTCATTAAACTCCGCGCCGAACTTGAGGAATTACGCAGCAAGGTTATGCAGTATGAGCGTCAGCCCTCCCCTCTGGTAGACCCCGAGCCTGACGACGTGGTGCCAATTGAGGTAGAAGAAACATTTGAGGATCCCTATGTCCCGATGCCAACACCCGGAGGTAAGCGCACAGAACAGGGCATGGACACAATTGAGATCGAGGCACCGGAATGGATGCAAAAGTTAGAGAAAGTAGCCACGACACATGACGACAGGGTGGCCGCCCAAATCGCATTGATGTCAAAATTGGAAGAGGTGGTAATAAAATCTGATTATTTCCAGAATCTTTCACACCATAGGTGGATCGGGCCATCGGATGATCTGTATGTACCTTTTTGCGTACTGATGGCGGATTATAATGCGGAGATCAAGCGCCACACCTCAAGGGAACCCACCTCTGCCACCCAATTTGCACCCGATGACATCCCAGAGAGTGCCAAGCAAGGACATATCCGCCAACCAACATGGAGAATTCGACTGCTCGAAACCTACCCGGAGATGGTAAGAACATGGAACAACATGCCATTGTACATCAAATATAATCCATGTTATTGCCCTGTGTTTCGAAGGAGATCCTGGCCGGAGTACACACATACAGTGCTGACAATTAAAGGATGCGAGAAGTGGCTAAATTATGTGTACTTCGCACCCCCTAAAGGCGCACCTACAGTTGGCTATATGATTTCAACGATCCGACATTGGGGGGTCCGTTTCAAGAATGTTCCTGATATCATGACTCAGATGTGCCTGAAAATTTTCGAACTTATGCTAGTCACCTTCACGACCTTCAAAAATGTCAAGGAACCGCATCTCTCAGCACTAGGATTTAATGAAGGGAACCAGGACCTTGTATACGACATGAGCACGACTCCATCGATCAGTGTTGTATATGCATGGCACGCTCGTATCAAATATCTACCGGCCTGCTTCAAACAAACGTTTGAAGAGATGTTTGTCACGGGATTCTGGGAATATCATTCCGAGATATTCATTCCCAGGCCATCCCATCTCTTGCAGTTGTTTGCAGTGGAACAAGCTCTCCACTCCGAAAAGCTACGTATGCCACATCCAGAAGTTCCTGGGCTGGTAGACTGGGATGCTCTTCTGACAGATTTGGCCAAAGGTTTGCGAATTGCTGAACATCATTTAGCACAGGACGTCGTCGAGTACTACATACAAAAACCCTCTCAACAAGGGTCTGTCAGGGACGACAGACGCGAGAGAGGGGGGGGGTGTTAGCAGTGGACAAGGGAGAGAAGGCACAGGCAGACAAGGGAGTCAACGAAGATCGGGCAAGTAGGCCAACAATTTTCTTCAGAAAGAAGCACTTATGAACATTCACGCAGATTTAGCACTAAGGCAAACCTTAATCTTTCAAAGCCTCTACACCCATTAAAAGTGATTATCATCACTAAGCACCATTGTAAATATCATTTCATCTTTTTGTAGCTCCATTTTGTGCAAGCCAAGGAGTCCTTGAGCTTGAGGAGCATTAGAAGTATCTACCTGCCAAATTTCGTATTTTTTAGATATCGTTTGAGCCCTCAAATAAGCCCTGGAACCTAATTTTTAACTAAGCCGGACACTAGGTCTGGACAGGGCCAAAACTTAGCCAAAAACTATAAAAAGAGCTAGAGAGCTCATTTTTGGGGTTAGATTGTAATTGAAACGAACTTGTAAGAGCTTTTGAAAGTAATCTAAAGAACTCCATTGATCCTCTCTCTTTGTCTTGCCGTGTGTGCGCGTGTGTGTGTATGTGTGTGCATGCTTGTGTGCTTCTCACTCACGCACTTGTGCCGCCACTTGCTCGAGGTCTTCATACCATCCTCACGTCTTCCCGGATTGACATTAAAGGAGGTGCTACTCATCATTGAGCTACACTTTGGGTCCACGATAGCCCGAATATGAAGTCCATGGATATAGTGTCCTAGTTATGATCTAGAATCTATAAAAGATGCAAAGGACCTAGTGTCTTTACCCTTTTTTCTTTGTTGAATTGAAACATAAAGCATTGTTGAAGATAAGTGTGGACATCTCTCGCTAATCTAGGCCACCAAAATGTTCTTCTAACAAGATGTATTGTCTTGTGAACACCAGGATGTCTTGCGCAAGGCACATCATGGTTATCATGCATGATGTTTCTTCTCAAATCCCAAGAATATGGTAGGTGTTGAGGGATTCTTGTGTAGAAAGGGATTTGAGTGTTTATAGGAGAATGGAGAGTGAGAACAAGAGAATTAATGACACCAAGAGCTTCTGATCAATTATGAAGAGAAAAATACAAGCTTGTACATAAGCCAAATGCTCTACGCAATATGCCAAAGACTAAATAATGGTCATAAGACAAGATTACAAAGTACTTAGAATCTGTCGCCGATCTCTGCACCAGACCTCCACCTTCTCCAAGCTTGCCCTTGTGCACACCTTGCACCAAGCTTCCAATAAGGGGAGGGATGGACACCTTCTCTCGACGTGCACCTTCACTGGGACTTTGTAACTCTTGATATCCCTTGCTTCACCTTCTCTGGATACAATCTAAGTCACTCTTCTTGCACCTTGCAATGGCTCTCTGTGTCGCATGCACTCTCTCTGTATGTCTCTTACTCCTCTCTTCGTCTAGACTATGCTCACCTTGCTTAGTCCTCCAAGAATAATGCCTTGCCTTGATTTGAGTGTCGGTTTACGTACGCTTCTAACTACTAGAGTATCTTGGTGCTCACTTTGATGTCCCAAGATTGTGTCCGAAAGTGGGCAGCCAATGAATCCCTGTTTTGTCCTGTAGTGATTTTAGACTAAAACAAAAATTTTAATTGGGGGGCCATACTTTCACTTTTGCGTACGATGCTGCTTCACATACCTTCACATTTTGCCTTTTAATTCTTCAAATGTGCACCTAAGAGAGGGTTCACCTGAACCTTCCAAACACTTAAAAAAAAACACTTTGAACCTTAGAGAATTACATAAATACACTCTACGACCTGCAACCAACTTTCTGCAACATATAACCTTTGCGAACAGTTACTTGTGCACAACCTATGCATCTTGACACTCGAACTTTGAACGCTTTGACTTTGCCCATGTTGACTTTAACCTTGAACATGTTGACTTTGACTAGTTTTACTTTGACCTTTTGACTTTGACTATAGTTGACTTTGACCAATATGACTTTTATGGGCTCAAGAGTTGCCCACCACCTAATGGGCTCTCCGTCCCGGAGAGCTACAGCCAAAACTCTGAGCAGAGATGACACCATGATTCCTCTGCTGCAAAATCTTCAAAATGACACCTGAGCAGCTACCAAATCCACCAAGAGTAGTAGAGAACAAACACCAGAGAAGAACCAAAAGTGGAAATTTTGCACAAAAAAGCAAAGAATGGCGAATGGAGGGTAGGAAGGAGGGGGAAGGGAGGGTTGAGGGGGCAGAGATTGATAGGGAAGGGAGGGGTAAGGATGGGGCTCGGTAGAAGGGTAAAGGGAGGGTGAGGGAGTAGGATTATGGGCTCTAGAGAGGGCCTAAATGAGAAAACAGTAAAGCTAGAGAGGGTGCATAAGGAAAAATTTGAAACATATAGTAAAATAAAGTGAGAATAGACCATGTGGACCATGTGCCTAAAGAAAAACACGTGATAAATGTGCTCAAAACATGTGGGTTTTGATAAGAAGTTAGAAAAAATGGATAACTTAAGTCCAAAAATGAGTCTAGAGGCGCCAAAGGACATGAAAATGACTCCAAGTTTGAAAAAAATGGCCATCCGAGTCATGATCTAGAGCCAAAAGCCTTGCACCATGGAAAATTAAAAAAAAATATATTTTAAGTAATTATATTATTATATATGTATATATATATGTATATTTTTGGTTGAACACACGTGGGTTTGAGCTTAAATTAAAAAAAAAGAAAAAATATAAAAATAAAATAAAAATATATAATTAAATAATTAAAATAATAAAAATAAAAAATAAGAAATAAAAATAAAAGAAAAAATGAAAAATAACGCACGGGGGGCGGGGGTGGGAAACTTAAAATAAAAATAATATAAATAGAATAAAAGAAAAGAAAATAAAAGAAAAAGAAAAATATAAGTAATTAAAATAAAAAAATAAAAAAAACGGGCCAGGGGGGAGCGAGGGAGAGAGAGAGAGAGAGAGAGAGAGAGAGAGAGAGAGAGAGAGAGAGAGAGAGAGAGAGAGAGAGAGAGAGAGAGAGAGAGAGAGAGAGAGAGAGAGAGAGAGAGAGAGAGAGAGAGAGAGAGAGAGAGAGAGAGAGAGAGAGAGAGAGAGAGAGGGAGGGGTTTTTTTTGGGGAAAATAATATTAGCCTCCAAGGGCTCTTTTTTTTTTGAAAAATACTTTGAAAAAATATAAAAAAATACTAATAAAATAAAAAAATTCAAAAAAAATGCAAAAAATCAGGAAAAATTTTCAAAAAATTCCACAACATTTCTAGGCCACTTTCCCACTCAAAACCACAGAGATCTTCTTTTATTCTTCCCTTTTATCAAGAAAATCGCATTGAAAAAGATGAAAAAAGCTAAAAATTTTCTAAAAATTCCTTAAAAATTCCCAAATATTCCCTAAAATTTCCTAAAGATTTTTCTTATACAAAGGTTGTGAAATGGCTTCTAAGTTGCATCAAAATCAAGGAACAAGCATAAAAATGGATAGAAACTACTAAAACTTGAGCAAAATGATATGAATAGGCTATGTACAACTTGGACAGATTTTTTGAGTTCCAAGTGATCCATAAATCTTCAGTTGTGCTGATGATAGGCCTTGAGCCTTGATATATTTACCAGTGGTAGGACCTCTCCTTTTAGAGTCTCTAACTCCACTGCACCCCAATTCAGCATCGTCTCAATTCGATAAGGTCCTTCCCAGTGTGGAAGCCATTTTCTCCTTATGTGTGTGGATTTGAGGTCTATGGAGAAGAACTAACATGACTGTTTGCAGTTATTGCTCCATGGATTCTGATCATGTGCCTCCTTCCTCTTCATTTGAGTCTCTATCAATTGTTTTGTAGCATGTAGACATATCCTTCCACTTTGTGCAGTGCTCCAAGCCTCTGAGAGACACCACAATCTTTCTTTCCCTGCATGAATGCTAGTTTTGGTGACCCATGCAGAAATTCAAAGGGTTCAATAGGCAATATCCCATAAACCAATTGGAATGGAGAATATCCAGTAGCTTCTTTGTAAGCTAATGTGTATGCCCATAGGGTATTTTGATAAGCTATGGCCCATGAACTGGGTTGTAACATACATTCCTTCCTTAAGATGGCAATTACTACCTTATTGGTGGATTCTACCTGTCCATTAGCTCTTGGATAATAGGCACAAGAGGTCCTATGTAGAATTTTGCACCTGTTAAAAATTTCATGTAGGACCTTGTTCACAAAATGGGTACCTTGGTCTATACAAATTTCAAGGGGGCATCCGAATCTACAAATGATGTTACTATAAATGAAATCAACAACAATTTGAGTGGTGCAATCAAGGGAGGAAACAACTTCATCCCACTTTGTTGCATAGTCAGTGGCGATCAATAGATACTTCTCTCTCTTTGGAACCGATGCAGGGTAGATGGGCCCTACGAAATCTAGCCCCCACTTCTCAAATGGTTGCCAAGAAGTGGAAATAATCAAGGGGTTGTTCCTCTGCTTTGTTGGCTTAGGTCCACACCTCTGACAAACATCATATGCTTTTCCCCATTCCTCTACATCTTTGAATAATATAGGCCACCATAAGCCATCATCAAGGATTCTCTAGCTCATAATGTGTCCTCGAAGGTGCCCACCACCTGTTCATTCATGTGCAGATTTAAGGACTTCCCTCACTTCTTCTTCTTCCATGCACTTTCTAAACCTGTTATCTTTTCCCTGTCTATATAATTTTCCCTCAATAAAGGTAAAGGGTCTGCTCTTGATGAGCAACCTCTTTCTTTGCACAACACTTGCCTTCTCTGGATATAGTCCAATTTTAAGAAAATTCTTGATGTCATCATACAAACCTTGTGTTTGTACAACAAACAGATAAGCATCTCGGAAGTCATCATTTACTCCAATTGCTTGATCCATCATGTTGATCCTAGATAGGTGGTCTGCCATGACATTTTCTTTACCTGGTCTATGGACTACATAAAAATCAAATTCTTAGAACAAAAGTATCCACCTCCATATCCTCCCAGTCGCTTGTGGCTTGTCCAATAAATACCTGAGTGGTTGATGATCAGTGATGATAACAAATTTCACACCTAGCAAATAATAATGAAACTTTTGTACAACGACAACCATTGCTAGGGCCTCCCTTTCTGTCGTGCTATAATTTTTTTTTAGCCTTAGTCAAATTTTGACTAGCATATTGAATAGGTCTATCAAGTTTGTATTCTTCACTGTGTCAAGCCAAAACTGCACCCATTGTGTATGCATTGGCATCTACATGTACATGAAAAGGTTTTGACCAATCTGGTGTGATAAGAATTGGTGCAACCACCAATTTGGACCTTAATGTCTGATAAGCATTCTCTTCTTCTTCTTCCCATTTAAAGGGTACTTCTTTACCTATAAGTCTAGCCAGTGGCCTGGTTATCTCTGCATACATTTTGATAAATCTTCTATGGTACCCAATATGCCCCAAAAAGCTTTGAATCTCTTTAGGAGATTTGGGTTTAGGTAACTTAAGTATAGAAATAATTTTATTAGGGTCAGGAGTCATACCTTTAGCAGACACCACATGTACCAAGTGGGTTCCTTTTGTCACGAGGAAATGAAATTTATTTGGGTTTAACTTTAGTTTAGTATCCTTGCATCTTTTAAAAACATTTTGCAACTATCTCAAGTGATGGTCCAAGCAATCCAAAGGGGTCTCTTTGTGAGATCCTGAAAATGAAGAAAAGTCATCCATGAAGATTCTGAGTGTTTCTAGCAATAAGGGTCTAAAAATGAGGTTGAGAGTCCTGTTAAAGGTGGTTGGAGCATTTCTGAGTCCAAATGGCATTTTTAGATACACATATGTGCCCCAAGGTGTGATAAAAGCAGTCTTTTCATGATCCTCTAGGTGCATGGATATTTGGTTATAGCCACTAAAGCTGTCCATAAAGCTATATAATGCATGTCCAACCACTTCTTCAATGACTCGCTCAGCAAAAGGCATGGGGAATCCATCTGGAATGGTCACCTTGTTGAGTGCTCTAAAGTCAACAAAAATCCTGATTTTGTTGGTATTCTTCTTTGGAACTATAACCATTGGTGAAAGCCATTCTAAGTGTTCCATAGGAATGATGATTCCTACATCCTCCATCTTTTATATTTCCACATAAACAACTTCAACATATTTTTGGTTAAGTCTATAACTCTTTCCTCTTATTGGTTTGGCTCCGTCAACAAGAGGGATTTTGTGCTCTCCATAATTGGTAGGCACTCCTTCTAAGTCTTTATAATGCCATGGAAAAACATCTGCATAGTGTGTCAAGAAAGATTTTACCTTTCAAACAGCTTTGGGTGGCTCCACAACCAAGTGGCCACCAAAATTGGACAATTATTTTAAGTAATGATGAAGTGGGCTGGTCTGGATGGACGTAAGACAAGCTTCTCCATGGTATGCTATGGGATCAAATTTATGCCAAACCCACCATCCACAATGACTCCTTGTAGCTTTTATCCTTTAATTGTTACTGTCAGTATGGGACTCTTATAGTCAGTGAGAGGTGCTTCTTCTACACCCTTCCCTTGGCCTAAGGCAATAGTCTTGGCCACCAAGGTGGATGAGGAAGCCTCATCAATAATCTGTAGTACTTCAGACCTGAATTTTGCATCCATTTTATCAACTCAAGAATTCTAACCTCTGTTTTAATTGACTTGAATAATCTTCAAGCACCAGATTCTCTAAGGTCAATTTTGATGTTTGATTTCTTAAGTTCCTTGTGGGCCGGCTATATGCATTCCCAATGAAATCATTAGTTTCTGAAAAATATGTTACCTCTTCACATTTTGTTGAACTTCCTCTCTCTTGTTTTGCATCTTCATATATATATCTGATTTGCTCTAATGTACCCTTTGATCTTTATCACTTCCAAAAGAATTTGATCCCTGGTTTGGTTCTTCTAGAATTTTTTCTTTGCTTCTTATCTGCATGACCATGGAGTCGATTTCTTCTCATTGTACCACTCTAGTGAATGGTGATTGTACAACAGTGGCTCCTTCTGCTGCTCCATGTTTATTGACTGAGATCATTTGGAGATGGGGCCTAGATGTAGATGCTTTGTTTTTTGGCAAAAAATTTTATAATGATCCCTAGCATCCAGGCAATTCCTGCATGGGGGAGCATTTTCTGGTAGGGTGCATTCACTTTGATAATGTCAACACTCTCCACACATGAAACAGATAATTCGCCTTCTAGGCCCATTTCCATAATTATCTCTAGCTCTTTGATTGTAGTTGTTACCTTGGCTTGGGGCTATGGCCATTACGTTGGTTGAGAACTGAGCACCTCCTTGTGCCCAATAAAGTTGTGCAGACATCCCCCTTGACTAACATTCATGGGCCTCAAGGCTAGCTTTCTTGCATAGCTGGCAAGTTACACTTAACAATGGACATTCACTTAGCACATGACCCTGCTTACTGCATATGGTACACTATAGCCCACTTTTGATGCCATCCCCTTTGAGTTCCTGCAACTCCTATCAAAACTAAGCCAACTCTTATGCTTGGGCTTCCTTTTCCTTTTGTAGCTTCAATGCTTCAATTTCCCTCCGCAACTAAGTCACAACACTCTCCTATTCTTTATGGGGCTTATTTCTTTTTAAGCTCTCAAGCTCTTTCCTTAGCTGAATTACTGGGTCTTTGGGTTCTGTAGGATATTACAAATTGGAAGATCTTGCCCCATACTGCTATCTAATTTGTTCCAATCTTGTAGCTGTATTGATAAATTCTTCTATTGTTGCTGTCGGTAAAACCAACTCCTTTATTTTACATTGTGTTGATATGGGAAGTGGTTTAGCCAACCACTTCTTGATAAAGAAATCATGGGGAGGGTCTCATAGTTTGGCCATCAGGCCCTTAGCTCTGGTCACAAATTCTGGGAAGGTCTCCCCAGGATCTAGTCTTAAATTTTCTAATTCTTCAATAATGTTTGCAGTTGTGTTCCCTTGTTGGAACTGTGTTCTAAATGCTTCCTTCATCAAATCCCATGTTCTGAAATGGTTGTCAGCAAGATGACTAAACCATTTGTCTGCTAACCCTTCTAATGTTGTAGGGAAAAGAATAAAAAATGCATCCTCTCTTCCCATCAGACCCCTTTTTTTTCATAATGCTAAGAATTTCCTAATGTGCTCATCTAGGTCTTCTTGTGCTAGCCCTCTGAAGGATGGAAATTTGATATTCAATCTAGAAAGTAAAGTTTACAAATCTACCTGGGCTGCCATATTCTTTACTAATGATGTCGATGATGATGGACTAGTTGATCTTCCAATAACCTTCCTTCTTGTTGCTTTGCAAGGGACCCTCAAGCTTTGAGACGGGGTTGTGGTCATGAGCTATTCATACTCCTCTTAGTTTAAGAGAATTCGAATGGAAGAAAGATTACCTCTTAAGGTAGTATAGTACTGTGGGTACCCTTGAACTTTTACACACTTTGCAATTTGCTTCTCCTAAGCTCAAATCTCCTTCTGGTCACATCGACCGTGCCAAATTTTGTTGGGGGATTCTTGTGCAGAAAGGGATTTGAGTGTTTGTAGGAGAATAGAGAGTGAGAACAAGAGAATTAATGACACCGAAAGCTTGTGATCAATTAGGAAGAGAAGAATACAAGCTTGTACATAAGACAAATGCTCTACGCAATATGCTAAAGACTAAATAATGATCATAAGACAAGATTACAAAGTACTTAGAATCTTCCACCGACCTCTGCACTAGACCTCCACCTTCTCCAAGCTTAGAGAGAGTGCGCGCGACACAGAGAACTATTGCAAGGTGCAAGAAGAGTGACTTAGATTGTATGCAGAGAAGGTGAAGCATGGGATATCAAGAGTTCCAAATTCCGAGTGAAGGTGCACCTCGACAGAAGGTGTCCATCCCTCCCCTTATTGGAATCTTGGTGCAAGGTGTGCTCAAGGGCAAGCTTGGAGAAGGTGGAGGTCTGGTGTAGAGGTCGGCGGCAGATTTTAAGTACTTTGTAATCTTGTCTTATGAGCATTATTTAGTCTTTGGCATATTGCGCAGAGCATTTGGCTTATGTACAAGATTGTATTCTTCTCTTCCTAATTGATCAGAAGCTTTGGGTGTCATTAATTCTCTTGTTCTCACTCTCCATTCTCCTACAAACACTCAAATCTCTTTCTGCACAGGAATCCCCCAATAGTACACAAACCTTTCCTTTCCGTTTGACTATTCCATTCCCCTATGAGAAAATGGAATACAGAATGGACTTGTTTGCTCTCCTAGGTGAAGAAACAATTGAAACTGCCTTGTTTCCTTTAATAGAGTCATCACTGATGGTTTTAATAATCTATAAAAATTGTGGATCTTCCACCTTGAAGCAATGAGCTTTCTAGAATTGTAAAGATCATTTGATATACTATTCATGATAATGCATCATCAACTATATTCTCTTTGCCTCTTCTATAGAGGGTTTCCATGTGAAACTCCTACATGAGCTCAGCCCAACGAGCTCAGCCCAATGATCTAGATGACTACAAAATACTTAAGTATATGGTGATCTATGTAAACCTTAAAGTTTGCACCATAAAGATAGTGTCTCCAGTCTTTAAGTGCATGCACTAGTGCATAAAACTCATGTTCATGCACTAGACACTTGCACTATGTACTGGTCGATTTCTTGCTTTCAAAAGCTATTGGCGTGTCATCTTGGCTCAAAACTGCCCCTATGGCTATGCTACTAGTATTTGTCTCTAACTCAAAGGGTTTCTGTGGATCTACCGCTTAGAGTATAGGAGCCTCTAAAACTACTTGTTTCATAGTATCAAAACTCTCTTACTGCTCTTGCTTCCATGCAACTAGAACTTTTCCTTGAAGCAAGTTCATCATAGGTGTTGCTATTGACGAATAAGAAGCGCTGAATTTTTGATAAAAATAAAAAAGTCCTAGGAATGGCCATAACTGCCCCTCTTCCTTAGGTGTAAGCCAAGCTATAATAATTGAGACCTTCTTGGCATCCATCTGAACCCCATCGGCCGATACCATATGCCCTAAATACTCTATCCTTAGAAGAAATAATTGTGTCTTCTTTGGATTAACATAACACTCTTTACTAAGAATCATTACCACAACCTTGCCTTGTCCGCACACTGCAAACCATGCCTTGTGATATATATTGATATATTTAGGTAGTGATGTGTGTAAACACACTAGGACCATCGGGGCACTTTTTTCCATCTTTAGGAGGTTTTTTTTCCCCCGGCTTGTATATACGCCTATTGCCCTGGCTGAGTAATGCATAAGTAAATCAAGCATCCAACAGCCTGTTGATAGAGAACAACATCAAATGCATCTCCAGCATCATGAAGACTCAATCAAAAACCTGTCTCCATAGGAGTAGCAATAGGCTTACAGTCTTCAAGGCCAAAACACTGCAATAATGTGTCAATATATTTCGTTTGACACAAAGCCATTCCAACATCAACTTCCATAAACTGAATGCCCAAATAGTGATGCAAATGACCCAAATCAGACATCTCAAATGAGGCATGCAAATCAGCCTTAAAATCAGCAATATGCCTCTCAATAGGACCAGTGAGCAACATGCCGTCAACATAGACAACAATGATCAGAAGCACATCATTAGCACGCTTAACATATAAGGTGCTTTAAGTTGGACTGTTCTCAAAACCATGTGCAACCAGATAGGCATGTATCTTCTCATACCAAGCACGTGGTGCTTGCTTTAAACCATATAATGCCTTCTTTAACCTGCACACCTGGTTTTCATGCCCTTTTTGCACAAAGACACGGGGCTGAAAAACATACACTTCTTCATGCAAGTCACCATTCAGAAATGTTGTTTTAATGGCCAACTGATGTACATTCCAACCATGATGGGCTGCAAGTGCACAAATGCTCCGAACAGTAGTCATACGGCATGTAGGTGCAAAGGTCTCATCAAAATCAATGCCTCTTTCATGCGCATAACTCTTTGCAACAAGCCTAGCCTTATACCTGTCAACTATACCATCAGATTTACGCTTCAGCTTGTATACCCACTTAGTGCCAATCGCCTTCTTGCTAGGAGGAAAGTCACATAAAGACCATGTACCATTCTTCATTATAGCATCATATTCAGATTGCATAGCAGCCATCCAATTTTCTTAATTATGTGCTTCATCAAAAGAAACAGGCTCATTCTCATCACAGAGACTAGACACAGCCATAGCATAACAATCTGATGCAAAGGAGGCACTATGACAGCCTGAACGAGTACGATATGACAAAGGTACATCTAATTTGTTGTCACGCAAAGTCTGCACTAGCCATCTTGGCATAGTTTTTGCCTACTCAATATCAGCTCTCTCATCAACAAGTGCATCATGTAAATCTGCATCAGAAATGGAATGATCTACATCATCATATGAAACCTGCAAAGGCTGAGAAGTTGCCTCATTAGGACCAGCACTAGATTGTCCACCTATAAAAAGAGGCATCAAAGTATCATACATGTCTTTGGAGCTAACAAATGTCTCCTTAGTACATGAAAGCAATGGCTAAATAGCATCTTCCACAAGGACAACATCATGGCTAACCAGAATGCGTTTATTCTGTGGATGATACAGACGATAGCCTTTACTTTCAGAACTGTACCCAACAAAAATACATTTTACTGCCTTATCATCCAATTTTCTGCGATGTTGTTCAGGCACTAGTGCATATGCCAAACAACCAAAAACATGCAGATTGGCAACAGATGGCTTGCGGTCATGCCAAGCCTCATATGGAGTGATAGATTGTAGCGCTTTAGTGGGAGACCTCTTCAATATATATGCTGCACACATGACAGCCTCAAGCTAGAAACTATGTGGTAAAGCCTCACTCTTGACCATGCACCTCGCCATCTCCATGAGTGACATGTTCTTTCGTTCAGCAACTCCATTCTGTTGAGGTGTATATGGCACTGTACACTGGTGTTTTATCCCACGTTCAGCCAGAAATGCATTAAAATCAGAAGATATATATCCCCCCCTCGATCAAAACGGAGGGTGCCCATTTTACATGCTGGCAGATTTTCAGCAAAAACCAAAAATTGTTTAAAGCACATGAACACTTCGGACTTTGCTTTGAGTGGATATACCCATGCATGCCTGGAAAAATCATCGATGAAAGTCACGAAGTAAAGGTAATTTCTAAAAGAGGGTGTCTGCATAGGACCACAGACATCACTATGTACAAGCTACAATTTCTGTGTAGCCCGAACTGAACCATCTTTTGGAAAGGAGGAACGCTGCATTTTGCCCAAAATACAGCCTTCACAAACATGTTTTCCAGGTGCCTCAAGTTTGGGCAAAGAGGATACCATTTCAGATTTCTGCAGGCATAGCAAACTAGAAAAATTAAGATGACCAAAGCATGCATGCGAAAGCTTTGCATCTGACATAGCCTGAGAATCACTTACAACACATGCCAAATCATTTTCAGATCTTTCATAGTCTATGAGCTTATACAGCCCATGACATAAAATGCCAGAAGCAATAATAACATCACCATTTGACAGATCATGAAATGTATATCTATCATCAATAAATTTCACAACCAAGCCAATCTTGGCTAATGCAGAAACTGATAACAGATTCTTCTTGATCCGTGCACAAATAAAGCATCTGACAAAGTGAAAGAACTACCATCAGCAGTAGTCAAAATGATCTTACCAACTCCCATAACAGGATAAGAGGAGTTGTTGGCGCATGTAACAGTATTCCCTGTAGCGGTAGGCTTGAGTGAAGAGAAGAAACTGTGTTGCAAGGTAATATGTTTGGTCGCCCCACTGTCAAAGTACCAAACATCTGAGTCTACTGCAGACATGCACTGCTCATGAGAAGATGGGTCAAAACTGCAAACAGTAGTGAACGCCCATTCTTCTTCCTGCACAAGATTAGAAGACTCCGTTTTTGGTGTAGAGGCATCTGCAACAACCATTCCAGCCTCTTTCTTCTTTGCCTCTTTTGCAGCCAGTTTTGGACAGTTCTTTATGATATGATCATTCCCTTTATAGTACTTACAAAACAATTTCTACTTTTCTGATTTTTTCTCATCTTTGTCTTGGTTCTTCAAATGTGCGGCATTTGCAGATTTATGCTTACTAGTAGAAGAACTCCATTTTCCTTTGCCCTTCTGACGAGCTAGGAAAGCTTGATCTGCAAAACGCATAATGGACATGTTCTGCCTGGACTGATCTTCCTGCAACACAATAGAGACTAACTCCTCAAATGACAAGGCATTTGGATTTCCTTTCATCATCAACCTAAGAGTAGAAGCAAAACTCTGATATGAATCAGGAAGACCATTCAGAACGGTCTGCACAAGTGAGCTATCTAGTATAACCTCATCAGCAGAAATCAAATGTTCCTTCAAGTCTTTGATCTTTGTCAAAAAATTGTCCATAGAATCACCTTCATTCATGTGCTCACTCTCCAACTGTTTTCAGAGGTAAGCAACACGAGCCTCATTCCTAGCTTGGTACAATGTGGTAAGTGTATCCCAAGCATCCTTTGCTGTTCTGCAAGAGTGAATATGAGGAATAATGGCACGTTTGACAAACAAAGCTTTCAATGCATGTGCCTAGGCATCTCTGCCATCCCAACAAATATGCTCTGCAATAGGTGCAACAAAAACAACAGCACGAATAGGAATCTGCAGAATATCATCTTCGACACCATCTCCATCAGCTTCAGCACTTGTATTTGCAGTACCTGTTGTTACAAGTGCAACATGACGTCTTTCAACACCCTGCACAATGTTCCACAATCCTTTTGCAACCAATACATGTCGCATCATATAAGCCCATAATGGGTAGTTGGTACCATCCAACTTATCCTCAACAGCCAACATACGGAATACATCACTGCTTTCAGCCATGGCCGGTGACTAAAATACCTTGATGTAGAAAATTGGCTGTATCTCAAAAAGTTGAACGGAATTGCCTAGACGAGTTCTGCTAGACCTGTAGCAGACTTCAAGATGCTTATACTGGCAAACAGAAACTTACCTTTGGCACAAAAAGATGAGATAGCCTGCACAACCGCTACGATAGTGCATTCGGAGGCCGAAACGAGCTCAGATCGCGATTTCGGCACTACAAAGCAAAGCTATTTTGATCTCTGAAACACCCTGAGTATGCTCACCAAATTTCGTGTGAATCTGAGACTGCAATCGGAGAGGCGTAGGCGACACCCTAGATGAAGCGGTGAACTGCTCTGATACCAATTGTTGGAGTTAGATGTTTGCGGAAGCACGCGAACTGCACACGGAAGAAGAAGAAGCTTGGAGCACAACACACAAGACTGAATGTATTACTAGAGAATGTACAAAGATAAGTTAAGTGGTACTCGGCTATTTGGGTTGTTTTATCCCAAGGGGGGATCACTACCGCCAGATTTGCATGCTTTTTTTGACTCATATTGGGCTGGTTGCTATGACACTCGTGTGTCCACTAGTGGTTTTTGCTTCATGCTTGGTAGCTCATGTATATCTTGGTTGAGCAAGAAGCAGCCTACCGTGGCCACCTCCAGTTGTGAGGCTGAGTATAGGGCAGCTTTCACAGCTACTGTTGAGTGTGTGTGGCTCAGACGCCTTATGGCTAATTTGGGTGTTGGTCAGACTTCTGCCACCACCATCTTCACTGACAGTGAGAGCGCATTGGCAGTTGCGATGAACCCTGTGTTCCATGCTCGCACTAAGCACACTGAGGTGCATTATCACTATGTCAGGGAGAGGTGCTCTACTGGGGAGATCAGCTTGGCATATGTGCCCACGCAGGAGAACATTGCAGACCTTTTCACGAAGGCTCTACCTAGGGAGAAGTTTGAAGCTTTCCGCAAAGCTTTGGGCTTACTTCCTTTTGTGGAGTGATTTCCACATAGCTTGGCACTTCCTTATACATGAGTGCCAGCTCCTTGTTCACTGCATCATTCCCAGGGGGGATTTGTTGATATATTTAGGTAGTGATGTGTGTGAACACACTAGGACCGCCGGGGCACTTTTTTCCCTCTTTAAGAGGTTTTTTTCCCCCCACTTGTATATACGCCTATTGCCCTAATGGGCTACTTATGTTTGTACATTCTCTAGTAATACATTTAGTCTCGTGTGTTGTGCTCCAAGCTTCTTCTTCTTCCTTGTGCAGTTCGTGTGCTTCCGCAGACGTCTAACTCCAACAATATAACCTTGTCTCACTCCCTATGAGGGACTTATAATGTAGCCTTGCCTTGGTTTCTCTTTTCAAACCTTGCCTTTCTGTGTATCTTGGCCACTCATGAGTAGTTAACCCATAGACTTGACTTCGTTGCTCTCTGCAAATCTTTCCTTTTTGTGTATCTTGGCCACTCTAGAGTTCTTGGCCACTCTAGAGTTCTTGGCCTAGAGACTTGCCTTGCTTGCTTACTCTAGAGGAGCATCTTAGAGCTCAGTATGGCTGAGTATAATGCACAAATAGAGAAGTTGGAAAAAGGCAATTATCAACCACGGAAATTTAGAGTTAGCAACTACCTTATGGGGAAAGGATTGTGGGGATTAGTGAGCGGAATGGAGCCAATGCCTCATGTACATGATCCACCACTTCAAGGGCAGGTCAAGGCACTTAATGAATGGATAGAAAGGGATAGGAGAGTCATATTCATTCTATCCCAACATATAAGAAATAGCATGATAGGGCATTACAAGACTTGGACACATCCAAGAAGGTTTGGGAGACCTTGGAGAGATTGTACTCTTCATCAATCAAGGCAAGGAAGATTCAGCTCAAGAATGAGCTGAATAATCTTAGGAAATCACCAAGTACTAACATAAATGAGTACATTTTGAATGTTAAGGAGCTTGCAGATGATTTAGGCTCAATTGGGAGCCCAATCGAAGATGATGATCTTGTTTCACACACTCTCAATGGCTTGAGAGAGGATGAAAGGTGGAAAGCATTCACCACATCAGTTTATGTGAGGGATTCCCTATCAGAATTTGATCAATTAGTCATGTTGATGGTGACCGAGGAGATGAACCAAGGAGGTTTACAATCAAAGGGTAGTCAAGCCCAAGTTTTCTATGCAAGTAGAGGCAAAGGCAAAAGAGGTGGCAAAACTCCCAAGGCAGAGGGAGAGGAAGGTCAAGCTCAAGCTCAAGCAACCAAGAAGGCTCCAACCAAAGCTATGGATCAAGAGGAAGAGGAAGGAGTAGAGGAAGAGGAAGGAGTAGAGGAAGAGGAGGAAGATCACATGGAAGAGAAGCATCCAATGGAGAATGCTACAATTGTGGAAAACCGAGCCATTATGCAAGAGATTGTTGGTCCAAAGGCGGAGGAAATCAAGGATACAAAAGGAACCAAGGTAATTATGCTAGTACTTTAACAAATTTAGAAAATGAGAACTTGCTTATGATGTATGGTTCAAGTGAAAGAGTCAATTCAGATTTTACATGGTACATTGATAGTGGTTGTAGCAACCATATGAGTTGCAATAAAGATGTTTTCTTTAATTTACATTCACCCATCACTCAACGACATGTAGAGATAGGACACTGAGCACAAGATTACACATGTGGGAGATGTTGCATAGAATGGATCTCAAAGCTCCAAGGTGTTGAAGGATGTGTTGCATGTGCCAACCATCACAAAGAATTTGGTTTCGGTAGGTCAAATGGTTGAAAGAGGTTATGAGGTGAGGTTCAATAAGCAAGGATGTTTTGTTGAAGACCCCATGCAGGACTACAAGCTCATAGCAAAAGGAAAGAAGCAAGGAAGACTCTTCATCTTGGAGGTAAAGCCATCAACTTCTCACACTGTCTACTTGTCAATTGGAAATAAACAGATTGCAAAAATCAACTTATGGCATAAAAGAATTGGGCACATAAACTTACAAAGGAT
Organism: Ceratopteris richardii; assembly: GCA_020310875.1. NCBI lineage: Eukaryota > Viridiplantae > Streptophyta > Polypodiopsida > Polypodiales > Pteridaceae > Ceratopteris > Ceratopteris richardii. Next base: position 121,258,592 of record CM035428.1, read on the forward strand.
GAAGGATATTCAAAGGAAGGGCTTGGTGAGTGGTCTACCTGATCTTACATCTCAGAATATGCAACATTTGTGCCATGCTTGTCAATTAGGAAAACAAAGTAGATTGCCATTAAGGGAGCACATGTGAGCAATGAAGTGTTGAATCTCATACACACAGATGTATGGGGATCAATTATTTATCCATGCTCTATGGAGTACCAAACTCAGTCCTAGACTCTGGTAGATGTAGCGAGGTTACTAACTTCAAATTATTTACAAATGGAGAAAGATGCGTAGAATGTTCATACTGAAGCTGGTGAGATGGCAAAAATGCAAGAAAAAAGGCTTCTACTCAACTAGCAAAACACTGAACTTCAAGATTCTCTCACGAGTAGGGAAAATATTTTGGAAGCACAAGTCTAAGTGATGATGAATAAAATTAATAATCTTGAGATTTATATTGAAGAATTTATGGAAGATCGGCAAGAAGCAAATGAACAACTTCAAGCTGTTCAAGATGAATTATGACGAGTTCATATGGACAAAGAAGACTTACAAAATCAAGCTACCATGCTAACGATAGAGAGAGATTCATTATCCTCTCAGGTTGTGTTATTGAAAAAAATATGCATGTAGTGTTAGCTAAGCTTAATGGAATATAGGAACTAGAACTATAGTTGAACGATGCTAAATAGCTTATTTCAGACAATGCACAAATGTTTGTAGATCAAGAATGTTGATATATTTTGGTAGTGATGTGTGTGAAAACACTAGGACTATTGGGGCACTTTTTTTCCCTCTTTAGGAGGTTTTCTTCCGCAGCTTGTATATAGCCTATAATCCTAATAGGTCACTAATCATTTTACATTCACTTGGTAATACATTGAATATTGTTTCTTGTGTTCCAATCTTCTTCTTCTTCCTTGTGTTGTTTGCATGCTTGTGCATACATGAAACTCCAAAAATGGTATCACAATAGGTCATCACTTCATCTAGGACATCGTTCACACCCCTCTAGTCAATCTCAGAATCGCACAAAAATCGGTGAGCATACTAAAGGAATTAGGAGTTCAAAACAGGTCCAATGCACTATCACAACACCTATGTAGGCAATTTTTTCCTATTGTGCCAAACATATATACATGTTTCAGTTTGCCAATACAAGAACCTCAAATTCTACTACAGATGTAGTAGAGCTTCATATGATAGTTCTTTCCAACTTTTTGAGATAGAATTATTTTTCTTCATCAAGGTATTTAAGTCAGTGGCCATGGCTGAAAGCCATGATGTACTCTATATCTTGGTTGTTCAGGATGGATTGGATGGTACTAATTACCCATTATGGGCATACATGTTGCATCATGTATTGGTTGCAAAAGGACCCTGGAATATTATGCAAGGTGTTGAAAAACATCCTATTACATGTGCAAATACTGTTATCTAAGGTGATGCAGATGGCATTGAAGATGACAATCTTAAAATTCATGTTCATGTTGCACTTCTTGCTACATCTACTATAGAGAAAATTTGCTACGATGGCAGAGATGCTTAGCCAGATGCATTGATAGCTTTGTCTATCAAATGTGCAATTATCCCTCATATTTTCTCTCGAAAAATAGCAAATGATGTGTGGCATACAGTTACCACTTTATACCAGGCAAGAAATGAGGTTTGTGTTGCTAACCTCCAAAAACAGTTCGAGAATGAGCACATGAATGAAGGAGGTTCCATGGATAGCTTTTTGACAAAGATCAAAGATTTGAAGGAGGAGTTGATTTTTGTTGATGAAGTCTTAGCTCATAATTCATTTTTGCAGACTATTCTTAATGGTCTTCTAGATTCATATAAGAGTTTTGCTTCTACTCTTCGGTTGATGAAGGCAAATCCAAATGCCTTAGCATTTGAGGAGCTAGTCCTTGTTTTGATGCAAGAAGACCAATCTAGATAGAACAAGTCGATCATGTGTGTTGCAGATCAAGCTTTCTCAGATAATCAAAAGGGCAAGGGAAAATGGAGCTCATCTAGTAGCAAGGAAAAATCTACTAATGTTGCACAATCAAAGAAGGAAGACAAAGATGAGAAGAAATCAGAAAAGTAGAAATTGTTTTGTAAGTATTGTAAAGGAAACAATCATGTCATAAAGATTTTTCCAAACTTGTATGCAAAAGAGGCAGAGACGAAAGAGGTTGGAATGGTGGTTGTTGAGGCCTCTACACCTAAAACAGAGTGTGCTAATCTTGTGCAGAATGAAGAATGGGTGTTTACTAGTGTTTGCAATGTTGACCCATCTTCTCATGAGTAGTGTATGTCTGCAATAGACTCAGATGTTTGGTACTTTGATAGTAAAGCAACCAAAAATATTAGCTCGCAGAGCTTCACTTGAGCCTACCCATATAGGGAATATTGTCACATGCGCCAGCAACTCCTCTTATCTTGTAATGGGAGTGGGTAAGATCATTCTGACTACTATAGATGGTCGTTCTTTTACATTGTCAAATGCTTTCTTTGTAACAAGGATCAAGAAAAAATTGTTGTGAGTATTGACATAAGCCAAGATTGGCTTGGTTGTCAAATTTGTTGGATAGATGTGCAATCCATGATCCCTCAAAAGATGATGTTATTATTGCTTTTGGGATTTTATGTCATGGGCTGTATAATCTCATAGACTATGAAAAATCTATGAATGATACAACATGTGAAATACATGATTCTCAAGCGATCTCAAATGCAAAGCTTTGGCATGCACGCTTTCATCATCTAAATTTTTCTAGTTTGCTATACCTACCAAAATTTGAAATGGTGTCCTCTCCGCCCAAACTTGAGGCACCTAGTAAACATGTTTGTGAAGGTTGTATTTTGGGCACAATGTAGCATTCCTCATTCCCCAAAAGATGGTTCAGTTTAAGCTACTCAAAAATTATAGCTTGTTCATAGTGATGCTTGTGGTCCTATGTACAATCCATTTCTAATGCAGATTTACATGATGCACTTTTGGATGAGAGGACTCATATAGAGGAGGCAAAAACTATGCCAAACTCGCTGGTGCAGACTTTGTGAGATAGCAAATCACATGCACCTGTATCATATCCTACTTGTTTAGGCTCTCATAGTGCTTCTTTTGCATTAAATTGCTATGTTATGGCTGCCTCTACTCTTTGTGATGAGAATGAGCTTGTTTCATTTGATGAGCCACAAAAATCAAGAAATTGGATGGTTGTTATGTAATCAGAATATGATCCTATTATGAAGAATGGTACCTAGACTTTATGTAATTTTCCTTCTCGCAAGAAGGCCATTGGCACTAAATGAGTATACAATCTGAAGCCTAAGCCTAACAGAACAATTAATAAGTTTAAGGTTGGGCTTGTTGCAAAAGTTTATGCTCAAGAAAGAGGCATTGATTTTAATGAGACCTTTGCTCCCTCATGCTAAATGACTACTATTTGTAGCATCTGTGCACTTGCAGCTCATCATGGTTGGAATGTACATATGTTGGACATTAAAATTGCATGTCTGTATGGTGACTTACGTGAAGAAGTGTATGTTTTTTAGCCTCATGGTTTTGTTTAGAAAAGGCATGAAAACAAAGTGTGCAAGTTGAAAGAGGCATTAATATGGTTTGAAGCAAGCATCATGTGCTTGTTATGAAAAGATACATGCCTACTTGATTGCACATGGTTTTGAAAACAGTCCAACTAAGAGCACTTTATATGTTAAGTGTGCAAAGATGTGCTCCTGATAATTGTTGTCTATATTGATGACATGATGCTCACTGGTCCTAATGAGAAGCATATTGTTCATTTTAAGGATGATTTGCATGCCTCATTTGAGATGTCAGATTTGGGGCATTCGCATCATTATTTGGGCATACAGTCTATGCAAGTTGATGGCAGAATAGTTCTGTGTTAAACAAAATATATTGAAACATTATTGCAATGTTTTTTCCTTGAAGGCTACAAACCTATTGCCACCCCTATGGAAGCAAGTATACAGTTGAGTCTTCATGATGTTGGAGATGCACTTGATGTTGTTCTCTATCAGTAGGCTATTGGATGCTTGATTTACTTATGCATAATGTGGTTTGATATTGAATTTGCTCTCTCATAGATGAGCAAGTTTATGCATTGCCCAGGTGTCAATCATTGGCAGGCGGTTAAGCACATCTTTTGCTACTTGAGTGGTACCTAGCTACTTGGATTGTTTTATCCAAAGTGGGGATCACTACTGCCAAATTTACATGCTTTTTCTGACTCTAACTGGGCTAGCGGCTATGACACTCATGTGTCCATTAGTGCTTTTTGCATCATGCTCGGTAGATCATGCATATCTTGGTTGAGCAAGAAGAATCCTATTGTGGCCACTTCTAGTAGTGACTTTGAGTACAAGACAACTTTCACAACGACCATTGAGTGTTTGTGGCTCAAATGCCTTATGGTTGATTTGGGTATTGGTTAGTCTTCTACCACCACCATGTTCACTGACAGTCAGAGCGCATTGGAAGTTTCAAGGAACCCTATGTTCCATGCTCGCACTAAGCACATTGAGGTGCACTATCATTAGGTGAAGGAGAGGTTCTCTACTGGAGATATCCGTTTGGCATATGTGCCCACATAGGAGAATGTTGCAAACCTTCTCACAAAGGCTCTTCCTAGGGAGAAGTTTGAAGCGATCTGCAAAACTTTGGACTTATTTACTTTTGAGGATTGATTCCACATAGCTTGGCAATTCCTTATGTATGAGAGCCAGCTCCTTTTCACTGCATCACTTCGAGGGGGGATTTGTTGATATATTTTGGTAGTGATGTGTGTGAACACACTAAGATGATCAGGGAACTTTTTTCCCCCTTTAAGAAGTATTTTTCCCCGGCTTGTATATAATCCTATAAGCCTAATGGGTCACTAATCTTTTTACATTCACTTGGTAATACATTTAGTATTGTGTGTTGTGCTCCAACCTTCTTCTTCTTCCTTGTTGGTGTGCTTCTGTAGACCTCAAACTCCAACAAAGAAAAGCAAAACACCAAACTTAAACAATTGTAGATGGAATTACAGATGACGATTGAAAATAAAGATGTTGCTTTAGTATAAAAGGATACAAAAACTCAAGAATTACATAATAAACATGAAGAAATGGATGTTGTGACTCCAAAACTTTTGAAGTGCATGGCAACCAAATTTTCAAAGACAAAGACCAAAATAGGGACCTAGAATGTGTAGTTACCAAACAACTCTAATGAAGAATACTTATGGGAAGTCTTAGAATCAGAAGGAGTACATCTTAGGGAATTTTTTGAAGAATTTTCATTAGGGGGAAAAATGAACCTTGCATGGGCCTTTTAGACAATCTCTCGCTTTCAAGCCTTTATTCTTTACATGGGCATCAAAGTAAGCCTTTTGTCTTTTCTTGGCTGCATAAATCTCAATCTTGTTTCACCTAAGCATTCTAGATCAAAGATTCTAGACAAAAACTCATGGTCGGTCTATTGATGCTCTTGTGCTACTTTCCATGTAGGTATCAAGAAGTCTAATGGTAGCACTGCATTCTGGCCAAATACCATTCTTTTAAGGTGTGGCTTGGAGCATTGTTTTATAGGCGACTCAATATGCCTAAACAACATGATGTAGCTTTTTATCCCAATCAGAGTGTTTATTATTTCACCAATTTTGTCAATACATTACGTAGGATCTTGTTTGTGCTTTCGACCTGGCCATTGGCTTGTGGGTGATATGGAGCCAAATTCTTGTCAACCACCATGAATTCTTGTAAAAAGTGTTCAATGACCTCATTAGAGAAGTGGGTTCCACGATCACTCACTAGTTCTATAAGAAAACCATATCTCGTAAATACATTCTCAAAGAGAAACTTGGTTGTAGTGTGTGCATCATTCTTTCTTGTAGCTTTGAGTTCTACCCATTTAGTTAAATAATCAGTGGCAACAATGATGTACTTAACATGTGAACCCTTAGCTGGGGGATTAATAGGATCAACAAAGTCTATTCCCCATTTAGAGAATGCATGTCCTCCCATCATGGGTTTTAGTGTTATCTCATCCTTCCGTATCTGGTACTGAGTTCGCTGACAAATATCACACTACTTCACATAGTTATGTGCATCCATGCGAAGTGTTGGCCACCAAAGACCTGCAAGTAGTATAGCTTTGATCACTCGATCTGGTCCAAAGCGTCCTCCTGCCACACCTTGGTGAGCAGTTTCCAAGATCTTGAGATATTCACTCTCATGGACACACAACTTAAGATATCCAACTTTTCCTCATTTGTATAGAGTACCACCTATGAGTGTGTAATCTAGTGCTTCCTATTCTAAACTTTTTTGTCTAGCCAATGTCATTTCTTGAGGGAATGTTTTCATCCTCAAAAAGTTTACCAATGGTTCACTCCAATCTGGTACTAAAGACACTTGATATAAAGTAGCATGTTCCACAGGTGGTCTACTACAACAGATTGGGCATTCCTTGCATAACCTATGGACATCTACTTCCATAGTTGTCTAATACATGCCTAACCTTTGCAAAGTATGTAAAGTTCGATGTTTGGAGTGATGTTGTTGTAGTGCACCTACATGTTCTATTTGCAACCATTTTGAATGCTCACCTTCATCTACACGGCAAGCTAGTATGCCTTGATTGGTGTGCTTACACATGCTGCTTGTTGTTGATATATTTAGGTAGTGATGTGTGTGAACACACTAGGACTGCTGGGGCAATTTTTGACCTCTTTAGGAGGTTTTTTCCCCTCCGCTTGTATATATGCCTATAGCCCTAACGGGTTACTTTTCTTTGTACATTCTAGTGGTAATACATTCAATATTATATGTTGTGCTCCAAGCTTCTTATTCTTCCTCGCGTTGTTTGTGTGCTTCCATAGACATCTAGCTCCAACAATTGGTATCAGAGCAGGTCGCCACTTCATCTAGGGCATCATCTACACCTCTCCGATTGTAGTCTCAGAATCACACAAGATTTGGTGAGCATGCTCAGGGTGTTTAAGAGCTTGTTTCGGCCTCCAAATGCACTATCACATCACTTGTGCATGCCATTTTGTCTTTTTGTGCCAAAGATATATAGAGGTTTTGGTTTGCCAATATAAGTGTCTCAAATTCTGCTACAGGTTTAGTAGACCTTGGCTTCTGAAGTCATGGGAATCATATGGGAGCATATATCAAGATCTACTCCTTTTAGGTCCTTATAACTCTAGGCAAACACACCTTTGTATTCTCTTAGCAAGGCTATCAACTCTTCCTCCTCATCCTCAGTCACTTCATGTCCTATGTATGTGCATCTTTCTTCTCCTTCTTCTATGGTTATAACAACTTTCTTTGTTGTCTCTTTGTTATCATAGGCCTCTCTTGCTAGGGATTCTCATTTAGGCATTCAGATCATGACTTTTTGATCCTCTATCTCATATTTCTTGAAATTTCAAGGACCTCAAACAAAGATTCTTCCTCCTTTGGTGAGGCTTCTCTCTTCTTTCTTTTCTTTCCTTCACTCTTGGTGGTTACCTGTGTGGCTAACCTCACCTCATTCATAAGCTCTTCTCGTCCTTAGGGGTGAACTTCTATTTCACATAGGAATGCTTCCTCTGAGGCACAAAAAGGGTCCATAATGATTGACTCTAGATATGAGTCACTTGCTTCCTCAAGTACATCAGTGTTCGTTTCACATTCTTCAAGAACTGAATCACACATAAGTGGTTCAGTGAGGACTAAAATGTCATAGCCATCTTCTTCACAGTGTGGTGTCCATTGCTCTTCATTGATGGCTACACCCATTGTTGCTAGAATTTCTTGTTAGCTATGAGGTTTCTTCTCCATGCATGTGAACACATCTAAGTTGGAGGGAAATCTATCCAAAATTCTTATTTGCTTTTTGATTGGCCAAAATATCTCTACTTCGTATAAAAAGACACCTATTGAATGAGAAATCAAGGCACAAATCTCTTGTTTTATTCATGCATGTACGAGGAAGAGATAATCCTTTCTCCCTCTATCTTATCTCTTTGCATCGCCTTCTTGCTCGTCTTTGTATCACTACCTCATGATTATCATTTGCTACACTACATTGTAGCAGTCCATTGAAACAAGAAGAGCTTATCACTTGTTGCGCTTAGCATTGAAGCTGGACATTTCTGCCCAACCATGGGGTTCAAGCTCTTTGTCTAGAAATATGATAGGTGCATAGGCTGGGATTGGAATTGATCTATGAGTTTTGTTTGCACCTACCTCTCTAGCTTTTTCTCTTTTCTCTTCTTCTTCTGCAACTTTACACATCCATGAGTGGGTGTCTTCATGCATCCATGAGGATCCTAATCTTATGGAATGCATTGAATCCGTATCATTTGTGTCTCTATGTATGGGATTCCACTGGATAGGGGGGATGTCTCTATGAGAGTAGTCCTTGACATTGACTTTGGTTGTAACTCCTAAGTGTTGCAAATACAATGAATTGGTTCCCCAATCTTGCACTACTTGCAACTACCTCATGAATGGTCTTCCCAAAATCATCTCATAGGCCTAATTTTTGCTAAAGTCATAGATGGAAAATGTATGCTCAAACTCTACACCACAAGTAGTGAGAGTTATCCCTTCTAGCAATCTAAAGTTCTCTCTATGTGACCATTGGCCATTTGTAATTTCATTCTAGTTGGCCTCAGTATTGGTTTGCCCCAACACTTCCATAAGGAAGTGGTAGCATTTGCAACTTCCACACCTGAGTCCAAAATAGCCTTGGTGGTATAACCTTGATGAGTGATAGGGAGATAGGTGTTTCCTTGTTCTCCTTCCCTCATGTCTCCTATCTTATCCAAGGGTATTTCAAGAACTATCCTATGGGATCCTACCTGGGAATGAGTTCTAGCTACTTCAAGCACTTGGTTGGCTACGTGTTTCCACAATTCTTGCTTAACCTTGAGTAGCTCTTCTAAAGTGAGATTGTACTACACTTTAGTATTCTTTACTACCTCCATGTTCCTAGGTATGGCTGAGTCTTTGCTTCTTATCATGACCATGGGAGCTCTCATACAGGTAGACTTTGCTTCCCATGGGCCTGTGAAATGGGGGAGTTCTTGCAAGGAATTAGAATCGAAGTTTAATCGCTCACTGGATTGGGCATCTTCCTATTCTCCATAAATAGAAGGAATGTCTTGTGGGAATTGATCATGCAGATCATCCACAAGTTCAATGGGAGGAGGATTTTCACTTTCTTTAGCCCACTTCTCTTCTTGAATCACATAAGCTTCTTTGGGAGGAAGGCTTATGTTGAGATATCAAGCTCAACATGTGATGATCCAAGATGACACGTCTCACTTTTTCATTTCTCTGACATGTATAGTGGTCATGCTGGATATGTCAGGAACACTTCATTGAGCACTATTAGATTTATCTACCAAGAGTGATGGCACATTTGCTTCTTGCCAGCTCACTCATTTGCGGACATTAGGTTTTTCCTTATGTACTGGTATTTATATATTGCAGTTGTTGCATTCTCATTTTTAGGTCATTCGTGTACATTCCTCTTCATGTAATAGAAGAAGAAGAAGAAGAAGAAGACGAAGATTATTCTTCCTTGCCTCAATCTCAGTGTGTGCTTCTCTTTGATTGTGAGAGTGTGTGTGTGAGCTCTCTTCCTTATCTCCTTCCTGGTGACATGGTATCATAGCTAGTGTGGTTGTAGAGAGCTCGTGCAGAAGGCTGATGGTAAAGAGTACACAACAAGGCATGGAGAAAGCGCGATTCACAAATGACCTCATAGCTACAAAAATTGGTGTCAGATCGAAGTTTCAGAGCCATCTCAACCTCCGTTTTGAGCCCGCAAGGTGGGGCCCACAAAAAAACTAGGTCAATTTTAGAAATTATAAATTGTGTTGTGTTCGACAACATTCATATATATTTCAAGTGATTTCGTGTACTATTGATACATGAAAATTGTGTTTTTCTGAGATCGAACTGTCACGTCATAGTGCAACAGTGTTCAAGCAGAAGTGCTGCTTGTAGTGTTTTGCAGTGTTGTGAATTGTTGCAGAAATGGAAAACACAGATGGAATAGGACAGCTTATGAGCAATAAGCTGGACAAGAACAACTTCGATGCTTGGAGATTCAGGATGTCAAATTTCCTGATGGGAAAAGGCTACTAGAAGTACATCAAAGGAGAGAATGAAAATGCTCTATAGTTACTAGAGAGGAATCAGACTGTAGACGAGTTAAGAGTGTAAGAAGAATGGAATCAAGGAGCACGAAAGGTAATGTATTGGCTATTTGTTAGCATACAGGATAACATGGTTGGGCACATACAGGATGCTAAGACTCTAAAAGAGTCTTGGAACAGTTTGGCCATGTTGTATGAGGCCAATACAAAGGCGCGGAAATTGCAACTCAAGAACGAGCTGCATACATTGGAGAAAAAGAGCATGTTGGTAAGTGACTACACTCTGAGAATCAAAAGCATATGTGAGTCACTTGCATCTATTGGCGTGAATGTAGATGATGATGATAAGCTGGAACTGTGCCTTCATGGTTTAGGAGTTTCATATAAGCAGTTTAGAACTTCTATACAAACCAGAGAAAATATTTCGAATTTTGCTGATTTGGTATCAGTGCTGATTATTGAAGAAAAGAATCTTGGTGAGGATTCAAATTCCCAAGGAAAGCCTAGTTTTGAGCAAGTATTCTACTCTAGTAGAGGAAGAGGTAGAGGTAGAGTTTCCGAAAGTGGAAGAGGAAACAATAACCAAGACCAAGGTCATCAACAAAATCATGTAGGAGGAAGAGGACAATTTTGAGGTAGGGGGAGCCAAAGAGGTTGCAGAAATTTCCAAAGAAATGATTCAGGTAATGACAGTGAAGGTTGCTGGAGTTGTGGTAAACCTGGGCACTTTGAATGTGATTGCAGGTTGAAGAATCAAAATAACAGAAGGTAGCAAAACAACTATGCATCCACAAGTGCAGATGATTCTGAGAAGCTATTCATGGTTCAACATCACATGATGAATACGATGTCTGCTGGTGCTTCAAGATCAAATGATAATGATTGGTACGTTGATTCAAGTGCTTCAAATCACATGAACATTCATGCAGAATGGTTTAGTACTTTGCAGAAATCGCCAGTTCTTGGATATGTTGAAACGGGTGATAACCATCACACCGTATCAAGCATACAGGAAACATAGCATTGTCTATGGAGGATGGGAAGGTAAGAAATCTTGCTGATGTGCTGCATGTTCCAAATATAACAAAGAATCTAGTTTTTGTTGGATAAATGGTTGACTAGGGATTACAAGTCAGGCTCAATGCTGATGGGTTATACGTAGAAGAGTACAAACAGGGTGGACAATTGATTGCCAAGGACAAAAAGTGGGTAGGATGTTCACCTTAAATGTGAAAATTCCTTAAATGAATGCAGCCGTGTTTGCAAAAGGTGCAGGAGTTATTGCAGATATAGAGATGTGGCACAAACGGATTGGACATGCAAATTTGCAGAGGCTGAAATTGATGCAGTCCAAGGAGATTGTCAATGGACTACCAAATTTCAAAGTTGTAGAAATGCAAAAGGTATGTGCAGCATGTCAATTTGGTAAACAGTCAGGAGCATCATTTTTGCATGACAAGCATGTAAGTGAGAATGTACTAGAAATAGTACATACAGATGTTTGGGGTCCTACGAAGACCACATCTATGGGTGATTGTAGGTTTTATGTCACTTTCACTGATGACCATACATGGAAAGTGTGGGTATATTTCATGAAAGAGAAGAGTGAGGTGTTCACTGTTGGGTTGAAGTGGTATGCACACATCTTCAATTGTGCATAAGAACCACCCCTAGATCATAAGAATAACTCTTTTTGTATCCACTTAGAATTGCACATAAAAACACCCTCTTAGGACACTTTTTGATATTTCTCTTATACTAAGGTAGAGAAGCCTTGTAAATAGCCATTTCTCTTGCACACATATGAGAGAACACATGCAAAAAACCCATGCCCATATTTCTTGGGATTTGGTGGTTACAAAAGGAATATTTGCCCAAGATATGGTAGTTACACAAATGCTCACTTTTTTACTTTTCAAAAGAGCACATGGGGAATAGAGCTTAGCCTATATATAGAAGAGGGGAGCTTTTGGCCAACGTGCTCTCATGTAATATCTCTTATGAATGGAAGAAGACTCTCTTTTACTCCAAGACTATTTACATTTATGTATTGTGTCTTTGTGAGTGTGTGAGAGTGATATGTGTGTGTGTGCCTATGCATGTCTCTCCTTTGTGTGAGTAGAGTAGTTGCTTTGCTTGTATTTTCCTCATGGACTAGGATCCTTGACTCCCTATTCTCCTTGTTTTCAAGCATGTGGCATAGCATGGGGCTGATGCCAATGGCTTGAACATGTTGGAGGTAGGGGTGGATGAGAGGAGAGTCACTCTTGAGCTTTGCTTCTTGCTTCCATGCAAGGTGGTGAGGGTTTTGGTTTTCTCATGGTACAACTTCAACACTATTTGGCGTTATTGTCGGGGATGGTCGGCCTTTCATCACTTGGAGAGCTCAAGAACATGTAGTAAAGTATTGTGTTGCAATTTTTTTGGTCAATTACGTAGGATTTGAGTTCTTGCATGGCACTTTCACCCTTCCATTAGGCCAATAGCTCCCCATTTCTTGTTTTTGGTAGTGTAGTTTCAGTTCATTTCTGTTTGATGCACAAAAACACCCCCTAACCCCCTTCTCTCTCTCTCTACTTCTCCACATAAGCACACTTCCATATACTCTCACACCCTCACTCTAGCATCGACCCCATCTCTGTCATTTCTTGAAGTTGACGTTGTCTTGAAGAAGGGAAGGGTTGTTCTCTTCCTTTTCCGTCCCTCTCTCCAACTTCAAAAAACAAAAAAAAGGAGGAATTTGAAGTATTGGCAATGGGCCATCATGTGTTTCAAATAAGGGCATTCGTCAAACATGCAGGGCATTGGTGATATCTTGTCCTTTATTACCAACTTGAAGAGTAGATGAAACGTGGAGGGGAAGTTAATTCAACTTCCCTCTCCTTGTCATTTACTATGCACGTTGGGGTGGTTAGTGGAATGATCGCCCTCTCGGGCAATCTCTTCGTACCCCTCCCTCAATAGTGCATACTAAGGTCATGTGAATTTCCCCTTTATGCTGGTACGGTGAGCTCTCTGTGAGCTTCCCCGCCTCATCAAAGCCACCATGGCAGGAAGAATTCCATCGCTTCCCATCAATGTGTGATGCTACACTTGAAGGGGTCGAGCTATTGGGCTCCCTCTCCCTTTCTTTTGGTAGGTATTCGAGAAAATACAAGCTATCGGCTCCCTCCTTTTGTAGCTTATCCCTGTTGTGGCTCTCTGATTAATGTACCAAAACCATCATATGCTTCTTGTAATAAAGTAAGTCTATGATCCAAGGGTCTGGCCGGTTCAGACAGATCTGAAATCGGACACCGTTTGGTCATCCGTGTGTATGACCAAAGATCTCGAGTTTAGACTTACTAGGAGGTCTTGTGCTCTTGTGAACAAGTGATCCACTTAGCTTAGTGGTTAAGACTCAAGGGTGTGAAGGACGAGGTCTTGAGTTCAATCCCTTACATTGGTATCAGAGCTTAGGAAGTAGGCTTGGGCAAGGTGGAATGATCCAATGGCCTCTAAAAAAGGCGCTTGGGCATCCTCTATGTGAAAGGGTAGGAATTGTGGAAGGCGCGCGCGTCGGTTTCATGGATGGACCTTACAATGATTGGGGTGTATCTCTCAATCCGTAGGTCGGATTGAGGCGTGTAATATACCGTTGGAAAGCTCTCGGAACGAGCTTTCCAATGAGCTAGCTTGGAAGTGTGAAGTCCTTGTGAAACCTTGGGTGGCACTTGATTGAGTGTTCAAGATACCAAGCATGGGTGAGAACAAGGTTCAAGACTAAGGTTGAGAACAAGGGCTCGAGACACCAAGGTTGCAAACAAGAAGGTTCAAGACACCAAGGTTGAGAGCAAGGGTTCAAGAGACCAAGGTTGCGAACAAGGTTCAAGAAACTGTGCGAGGTTGAGGAACATCAATTCAAGGGCACCTAGGGAGTTCAAGGGACTGATCACCGAGGCTAGAGGGATACAAGAGTAGATCATTGAGGACAATGATCGACCAAGGGGGAAAGAATGTAACATAATCCTAGTAGGAGATGGTTGAACTACACCCTAAGAGAGAGGATTAGGAAGTAATCCTCAACCATGGCTTTTGGGGCAAGTGGTTAGCCCATCACATTCCTAACCAAGGCCATGATTGTCCAAGTAATGTGCGATTAGAACTACTTTGTAGATTGCCCAAGTATTGGCAATAAAATTCCTTTTGGGAATTATTCACTCAAATTCCATTTATTCGATGGAAAACTGTGAAAAAGAGTAAGTTGTTCCAAGTTTGAACAGAGTAAAGAAATTCCAAGAATGTAGTCTGCAACCGTGAAAATGGTAATTAAGTCTGTGGAAGGTAAAACATAAGTGTTTACCTATCCTTAAATGGATTTTGGTACAAATCCAGAAAGCATGAGCGGATGCTTAAGACTTAAGCAGTAAAGAGATTCCTAAATGAAGTCCCCGGGGTAGGTACCTAAAGCAACAGTAAAGAAAGGAATCTAAAGACAAGAAGTCAAAAGCTCTTGTCGCTACAAAATTGGTCAAGGGTAAACCAATTGAACTTGAATTCGAGAAAATTCAAGAACTTGGAATTCTGATTGATATTCTGTTAAGAGGTTTTCAAGTTCCCAAGGTAAAGCACATGATTGTGAGACGATCATGTGAAGGAATCAAAACCTAGAAAATCTAGTTAGAGGTAATACCTGGAACTTCCAATTCTTGTAAAAGAATTGAAGAAATAAGGTACTCTATCAAGAGATGTTTAGACTTTAGGATAAGAATCACCCACACATTAATGTGAATATAAAATAGGGTGGTATGGGACACCAGATTTTATACTCAGATTGATGGTATGGGACATCGGACCGTGGGATGATGATTATCTTTTTAGTCCTAGTTTGGATTTTGAAGTTAGGTTTCATCCTCAAGGGAATTAAGACTTCAAGGAAAGTTTAATTCATAAAGGATGTGAAAGTAGTATCTTACGATACTTCAAGGTAACTTCAAGATTAAGGAAACTGAAGATATGAAGTAAGTAACTTCCAAGATCTTCATAGAACACTTCAAGTTTAAGTGTTATTGATCAGAAATATTTGATAAATTTCTGAAAGAAGTTGGACTTTGATTTTGAGTTGATCTTTTCAACTAAAGATTTAATTGACTAAATCAAGCATCAAGTTCCTAGTGTAACTTGATAAAATTCACTCTTTTAGACTCAAAGAAATGCACAAGAATTGCATTCACGGAGTCAAAAAGATTGAATGTGACCTGAACTTAGTCTCAAGTGAAGCATTATTTGAATACAAAACTCATCAGCATAACCTCAGTGGGTCGACACACTGATGTTGGTTACCATACTAGTATCTTGTGGTTGGATGATGTTTTTGGTTTTCTTTGTATCTTTCTGAGAATCCAGCTTATTTCTCTGAAAGATAAAGACAATGCTTCAATATCTTGTTGAAATAGATCTTTGAAAAGTAAAAAGTCCTGAGTCATCTAGTCTTTGACTCATAGCAAGTTTATGTATGTGCGAAGTTTGAATTGGTTGTACAAAGTCTTAGTTATCTCTTTCCGCTTTCCAAATCTTTTGGAATTGACTCAGATATGGTATCTGATTCCTTTTGCAAAAGACCAGGGATAGCCGGTTAGAATTAGATAACTAACTTGAACATCCTAGATAGATGTTATGTACAAGAACCTTTTCAATCTTCAAAAGATGATAAGTCTAAGTAGACTTATTCATTTGATTTTGCTTCAAGTTATAGCATAAATAATTTCCTAGAGTCCAGTATACTCTAGAATAAAGAAGTTAGGAATTGCTCATTAGATTGACAATTCCCAAGAACTTTCAGTTAAAAGTCTTTGAGAAAAGTGTCCTAAGTTGGACAATTTTCATTTTGAATTTGAATTGGTGAAGTTAGTATGGTTGATTCCACCGGAATGGTAAACTTTCTCCTACAGTTTACATAGGATTTTTTCAACTCATTGGGACAGAGTAGTCCTCTAGTCGGGTGAAAAATCAAGTAACTGTTGGATCAAAGTAAACCATTGAATAAACATCTAAAGTTAGATGTATGGGACAATCAAACTTCAAGTTCTCCAAAACAAATTCAAGTGAATCAAGAATTCTTAAAGTCTTGCAAGGGATAAGAATCTCACCTTCATTACTAAGTCCATGCACTAGACATGCCTAGAAATGGACTAGTAATTTGAATCCACCTAATTCACATATTTGTGCCTAGATCGCACATCCAGAAACTGTGAATTAGCCAGGGATATCTGTTTAGATCCACCTTTATTATTCATTCACTATTTTGTACTTTGACTAGTTTATCAAAGTGCAAAGCGAGATAGTGTTTAGAATCATTTGGGCAAGGATGCCACCACAGAGATGAGACATGTTCTTCCAGTTCTAGAACATGACCATGTTCTTCCAGTTTTAGAACATGAGGCTCGGGGGTTGCCTACAGTATGTATATAGCTCTATTTTCAAGGATGAAAATCTTTTCCAAGGGGGGAAGAATGTAATAAAGTAAGTCTATGATCCAAGGGTCTGGCCGGTTCAGACAGATCTGAAATCGGACACCGTTTGGTCATCCGTGTGTATGACCAAAGATCTCGAGTTTAGACTTACTAGGAGGTCTTGTGCTCTTGTGAACAAGTGATCCACTTAGCTTAGTGGTTAAGACTCAAGGGTGTGAAGGAGGAGGTCTTGGGTTCAATCCCCATGAGGTACATGGGAAGAGTATTTTGCCCAAAGAGCTCTAGAACCTTCTAGAAGCATCCACTGGACACTTGGCGCACATGTAGTTACATGGCTGACACTTGGCTGGTTAGTATCCACCTGCCCAAGAAGGTAGTCCCCTGGAGAGAGCTATATATAGAGGCATTTGGTTGGGAGGAGAGTCATCTCTCAAGCTTGTGGTGGTCGTAATTCTTAGATTGTTGCACTTCTCCTATGTGGGTGGTTGCCTCATGCTACAGAACACCATCTGGTTTCCTTCTATGATAGGCCATGGGATCAAACTCCTATTGCATCCTCTTGATTCTCGGATTCCACCTCTTGGCTACATTAAGGATCCTTGATTCTCCTTCCCAACCACCCGTAGGTGGGAACAATCCTCTTCTCTGCTCCTCTCATCTTGGTGGAAAGTCTTTGTTTTCCCCTAGTTATCTCTGCTATGCAGAAGCCTCCGGAACCTCCTCCTCCTATGAGCTTAGCCTTTGAGCTTTTCCTAATGGCGTTTCTTTTTTTACTACACTGCTAGGGTTGGAGTTCTACGAATCCAAAGGAATCGGGCTCTCAAGGATTACCCTCTCTTTCCTCGACTGCATCCTCTCCTAATCGCTTCTCTTCTCCAAAGCCCCCCACTTAACTCCCAGGCTGAGAAAAACTCTACTCAGTGCGTATTGCAAAATTACAGGAAAGTGAGATGTCAATGCTATGATATTGGCCTCTTTTGTAGGGGCTTCCTACTTGGTGAGTACCCATACTGCTGTTGGTGTTAAGATCAGAACTATATCTTCCGCTATGATTGTTGTTCTGACGCTAGTGCATGCATGGAAGCCATTGCCTCATGCGCATGCGATTAGTGTTCATTTTTCTGAACTCCTGTACTCATGGTTATTTCAAGGGGCATACCCAAAGAAGGCCTTTTT
Source organism: Ceratopteris richardii (assembly GCA_020310875.1). NCBI lineage: Eukaryota > Viridiplantae > Streptophyta > Polypodiopsida > Polypodiales > Pteridaceae > Ceratopteris > Ceratopteris richardii. Next base: position 121,276,359 of record CM035428.1, read on the forward strand.
TGTGGGGGCAATCAAGTGCTTCATGGAAAATTTGGTTGGACTATTTGACACATACCTTTGATGTTCCTATAAGTACCTATGCGCTATTAACGTCCATCCTGTGCATGCATAAGGAGCATTGCTCCCTCTCTCAGTTCTTCTTTTGTTAGTTTGGCCAACTGTCTTGAGGCCGACAAGTTCTCCCACTGTTCTTGGGTTATTTTCCATGTGCACCAAGGTTGCTATGGGTTGAAGCACTAGCGATTTCCTTCAAAAATGCACATTGTTGTTGTAATTGGATATTCATCTCCACCCAGTGTACCCGTGCAATCACAAGAGGCAGAAATGGTGGTGCCTTGGTGCATTCTATGAACAATATGATTCCTTTCCACCGCTTATAGAGCTGTTGAACTTTGGGTTAGAGATTTGGTCAAAGGGTATCTCTCTATGGTCATCCATTGCTCTGAAATGTGGGAAGCTGTCGGGTGTTTTTTTGGTCTTTCAAGATAGAAATATATGGGGTTGATGTATGTGATTGCTCTCACGGGGATCGTTTCCATGCCCCTCTACTTTGCTATATCACCTCAGTATAACAGCTATCATGTTTTTGGATGTCAATTTGCTTGAGTAGCTCACATATTTGATCCATCAGACATGTCTTATCAGTAAACCTTATATGATAACTAAGAATTGGTGTTTATCCCGCATGTACTATAATGAGTCCTCTCTTACTGAACACCGTCACTAAAGGGAACTGTTGAATTGCATTATTGTTTACTTTGGGGGATCTAGAACTGCTTGAAGTTTAATCCTTCAAGATAGTTGGAGACCTTGGAAAGGCCATAATGGGGTGGGCCTCTTGCTCCCCTACCCGCTTGAGATGCTACACTTCGGGCTCCCTTTTATAAGTTGACTTGTTAGTGATGCAGAAACCTTGCTCTCTAGTGTATCCCTATGAAATCAGACCTGCAAATGCATATCACTATGGCTGATCATTTCAAAACTGGGTTTTTGCTCTCAACTTTTGTAACTAAGTAATTTCATAGTCATTGGAGCTATTTTGTTTCAAGTCTCAAGATTGTGGTTCTACGTATGTTTTTTGGTGATACCTAATGAATGTAAACATAAGGATGACTCTAGTGCAGAAAATGTATGATAATTTTTTAAAACACCTTGTATTTGAACTTAGTAAAGAAAGAAGCCCCACCAGTAAAAGGGAAGTGTATGGTTTGGGGGGGGAGGGAAGTGTTTGACATTTATGATGTGATTGTGTTGGTGTTCAATTGAATTGATGTTTTGTGTTGTCAGGTACCCCACTAGTAAGATAAACCGGAAATGATCGGGTTGCTACCAACAGAGAATTGGGAAAAGCTCCTGATACACAAACTTTGCTATGAACAAGACTAATTCGGAGGGGGTGCTATGCTATATGAAGGGCTTTAAAAGTAGAAACCTAGCACAGTTAAGGATCGCAGGTCACACAGGGTAGACACCTACACTGGTAATTGTGACATAACCATCTCTTTTCTCTGGGTTGCCTTGATGCTCTAAGCTATGACTAAGACCTCAGTAGACTCATGGCCGTATCCATTTTCCTAACTCCTGTCCATATTCTTCAAAGGCACTCCCCATCTTTTCTCCCTCGCCCAATTGGACATAGTGATGGAATCAATATCACATTATCTTGTGACAGGTTTAAATTCGGGGTTCTGAGAATGGTGCTTTTAGCTTAAGAGCTTTTTTATGGGCTGTTTACTTTCTTGATCATCATGTGTTGTTAGGGTAGTCATTTAGGAAATTTATGGAGAAATTTTCTGGTATTCCCATCAAGTTCGAGCCTCAATGTAGTCCCATGTGGGTGAATGATTCTAGTAGTACAGGATGTAACATGACTTGCTCATGGAAGGAAGTTATAACCTCTTATCAATGTTATCTTGCCGTGATTAGTCTACACCAATCCTTATGACACAAAAGATTGAACTTCCATAACTATGTTAAGCAGAACTTACTAAGCTTGGCAGGTGTAGAACACACCACTTACGTTTGCAAGGACACAATGGAAAATTGGGAGTATTGAGATAGGAAATTGTCTTTGATCTTTGTTGCATGTCACCTATACGAAGCTTTGACAAAACTCAAAGTTTTTTGGTATTTCGTGGCTCTAGTAGAATCGTCTTTGATTTCCTCTAGCATGAGATGAATGTCTTCATTCTAATTGCTCATCTGTCCTGAGTGTTACAGGTTGAAGCAGAAGTTGATGGTGGCTTGGGGTTCTAAGGATTTTTCGGTTGAAGTTTTTGAAGAAGGCTACTACTATTGAAAGTTCACAACTTGCTTGCTTCCTCCATATATTCTTTTGTGGTTGTAGGTGCTCACTTGTGTTTGGTGTAAAAGGAAATAGCAGCATCATATGGTTAAAAAGTGATTACTCTAGTTAAGGTCCCCACCTACCTATAGACATCTGTATTGATATTGGTTGTGTTTGCATGGATGGGGAGTCCAAAAATCCACACTTGGTTCCGTAAGGATCCTTGGTTCCTTAAGGAATAATTGTGTGATTCTATGATGCATAACTCTGATTGATTATTCTCTACACACTTTTGTTGAAGGAAACACATAACTCACATACAATAGAAGATTGTTGAAAAAACATTGATATTTGTTTCAAGTTCTTGTGAGGTCCATGTAGGGAATTATGTCCACTAACCATCTTGTGGAAATCTTTTGGGATGTTCTAAGATCAAAGTGTGGACCCACACTTAAGCCTGAATGCAATAATAGATTTTTTTCTTTCCTTTTTTTGAAAATTTGATGGTGCCTCTAAGACCCATCTCTGTTGTAGGTCTGCCCTTCATATTGCATATAGAAATGCTTTTGAAAGATGTGTTTGATGTAGGTTACTCGTAGGTTTTTTTTAGGATAAGGAGAACACAATACCTATTTCATTACAAGATCATGCATCCCTTGCTCAAGGTCATTTCCATTTATGCTGGCTCTTCCTGAATGAGGCATCCCTTATGACTCATATTATGCCTGATGAAAGATGAACTATTAAGGGGAATGCATCTACGAGACCATTTGAAGACTGGAATGCATCTTAGCTTGGGAAGTATCTTCCAATGCTTGTTGCTTTTTAGAAAAGACAACTTTGAGTATGGGTGTTTGCAGTCCCTGCTTCATAGGATACACAGGATGGACTGAGTGGTGCATGGTTGAGAAGAAACTTAGGATTTATAGGTTAAGATGTGCTGATGTTGATTGCTGAGCTTTTGTGATTGCCATACAGGAATAATGTGTAAATTTCCATCTAGAATACTGGGTAGGAACTCTACTTTTAACTATTTACATTTTATGAAATACCATGGGGGTGCTAAAAGTTATCTGTTTTTCTTTCAAGTCACTCATATGTTCAATCACTGTGGAGGTGCTTCATTCTAATAGACTATAATGATGAGTGAAATTGCTTGTATTGCAGAAGCATTTTTTTATTGAAGGGAACTGCTGTGTAGATTTAGACCTGTGCTTAGATTTGGAGGTTTTCAGTACAGCTAGGCGCTGATCTGAGGGAGTTGGGTAGCTATGCTTTCCCTCATAGATGCTATAATGGTATTATGATTACTGAATGGGGGGATCATATCACTTTGGTACTATTATGTTCAGTTGAAAATACATGGGTCAGGGCACACTCACTAAGTGTTATATGAGCACCATCTATTTCATGATTTACAATGAATAATCAGATTGTGTCTATTTCAGTGTGAAAGTCATAAAGGTCTAAGTACTACTTGTGAATGACATTTTGTCAGATTGGCTAATTGACAAGAATTCTGCCTTAGACTCACAAATCTTGCTTTTGATCTCTTTTGATGTCATATTTTAATCTTCAGTACCACATGTGGTGGCTTCTGGTTCATAAATTTGCCATGCAGTTCATATCGTTGGGATGGGTTGATTGGAGGAATATGAAGATCTTCTCTTCAAGACAGGATAATTTCTGCTACTACCATGAAGGGGTAGCTATCACTCATATGCACACCATGTCAAGATAGATCTTCACGAGAATTTCTCTCTAGATGAGAAAGTCTTGAAGGACTTGATGCTCCTTGAAGTGGAAACTAAAAATTAGACTAAGTGTTATGCTCTACTTCTTTCCAGAAACAATCTACTTGTTGTGTATGTTTAATTTCAAGTTTGGGAGCTCTTGGGTGAGGCTCTATCAGTCCTACATGGGACTACGCAGTTAGATGTATGCTTGGCTGACTGCCCCCAAGGGGATTGTGTCACCCAGCTCTTAAGTCTGAAGATTTGTAGATTGAAGGAAAGACTGACCGCTTGCAGATTGGAAAATTGAAGTGCTACAGATTTGAAGATTATGAAGACTTGAAGACTTGCAGCCTCAAGCTTTGCAAACTGAAGAATTGCCGATCATAAGACCCGAAGATTTCAACTTGTATAAGTTCAGTTGTATATGATCCTCTTATCTTATCTTTGTCGAGGACAAAAAACTCTAGGGGGAGGAGAGTGTTGGTTGTAGGGTATGCACACATCTTCAATTGTGCATAAGAACCACCCCTAGATCATAAGAATAACTCGTTTTGTATCTACTTAGAATTTCACATAAAAACACCCTCTTAGGAGACTTTTTGATGTTTCTCTTATACTAAGGTACAGGAGCCTTGTAAATAGCCATCTCTCTTGTGCACATATGAGAGAACACATGTAAAAAGCCCATGCCCATATTTCTTGGGATTTGGTGGTACAAAAGGAATATTTGCCCAAGATATGGTAGTTACACAAATGCTCACTTTTTGACTTTTCAAAAGAGCACATGGGGAATAGAGCTTAGCCTATATATAGAAGCTCATTTTTGTAAAGAGGGGAGCTTTTGGCCGACGTGCTCTCATGTAATATCTCTTCTTTTACTCCAAGACTATTTACATTTATGTATTGTGTCTTTGTGAGTGTGTGAGAGTGATGTGTGTGTGTGTGTGTGCCTATGCATGTCTCTCCTTTGTGTGAGTAGAGTAGTTGCTTTGCTTGTATTTTCCTCATGGACTAGGATTCTTGACTCCCTATTCTCCTTGTTTTCAAACATGTGGCATAGCATGGGGTTGATGCCAATGATTTGAACATGCTGGAGGTAGGGGTGGATGAGAGGAGAGTCACTCTTGAGTTTTCCTTCTTGCTGCCATGCAAGGTGGTGAGGATTTTGGTCTTCTTATGCTACAACTTCAACATTCACTCACTTCCAGAATTTTAAAGCTATGGTGGAAAAGCAGATAGGGAAGTATATTCAGACATTAAGATCTAATGGAGGAGGTGAATACATGTCAAATGAGTTCAGCAACTTTCTTAAAAGTCATGGAATTCGACGTCAGTTTTCATGCAGGTACACACCACAACAGAACGGCATTGCTGAATGCAAAAATAGACATATTGTAGAAATAGCAAGAGCCTTGATGGCTGAGAAGAATATGCCTTATTCTTATTGGGCAGAAGCTTTGCATACTGCTGTATACATCATGAACAGAACTCCGACTACTATTGTACATCTAGTTACACCTGAACAAAAGTTTTCAAGTAAAAAGCCAAACTTATCACATCTGAAAGTTTTTGGATGTATTGCATATGTACATGTTCCAGATGAATTGAGGATGAAGCTTGATCCAGAAGCAAAAAAGCGTGTCTTCATTGGATACTCCCTTGAACAAAAAGGATATAAATGTTATAACCCACTCACACGACAGGTGAAGGTGAGCAGAGATGTGGTATTTGATGAAATGTCAAGCTTCTATGCAGATGCCAAAGAAGGACTGAATCTTGAACCAAATGACAAAGAAAACGCTGATAAAATCAAGTGAAGAATGTTAAGCTTTGAGTGGACCGGATGCATCACCAAGCAATAGTTCCAACTCAAATCCATGGAGTGGAAGATTGCGTGGAAATTTTAGTCCAACAAATTCATCAAATTCATCCAAGAAAGGTAAAGAAAAGCTTTCTCCTGGTCATAAAACATATGTAGGTTTTGAAGATGTTGATGGAGATTCAAGCGGTTCAGAAAAGAGTCTTGATGAGGAACTTGGATTGCCCTCTATGAAGACTCCAAGAGTAAGAAAGACACATGCAGATGATACAAGGAGAAGTGACCCAGGACCAAGAAGATCTAGGAGGATGGGAAATTGTGCAACAATTGACATATGATAGTTACATGGCTTGTCATTGTGCCTACATGACCAAGTTAATACAAGATACTAAACCTTCTTGTTTTGAAGATGCAATTGGGAATACTGATTGGGAAAAAGCTATGGATGAGGAGATGGTTTCACTTTATGGAAATGATACATGGAAGTTGGTTCCATTACCCCAAGGAAAGAAATCCATAGGCTGCAAGTGGGTTTACAAGGTAAAGCACAATGCTGATGGTAGCATTAGTAGGTACAAAGCATGATTGGTAGCAAAAGGATATGCACAGACATATGGCATTGATTATGAGGAAACATTCATCCCTATAGCTAAAATGTCTACTGTCAAAACACTTGTTGCATTAGCTACAACAAAAGGATGGACTTTGCATCAGATGGATGTGAAGAATGCTTTCTTACATGGTGAGTTACAGGAAGAAGTATACATCAACCAACCTCAAGGATATGAAGACTCAAAGCATCAAGAATATGTTTGCAGGTTGCAAAGGCTTTGTATGGGCTGAATCAAGCTCCTCGTGCATGGCATGCAAGGATTGTTGATTACTTAACCACCATTGGGTTTTCTATGTGTGATGCAGATCATTCACTATATGCAAGGAAGGGTCATGATGGCATCACAATTGTGGGTATTTATGTTGATGACTTGATTGTAGGTGGTGATAATGAAGGAAGCATTAAAGAGGTAAAGCAACTTCTTATGCAAGAATTTGACATGAAAGATCGTGGTGTTGTGCACTACTTCTTGGGCATTGAATTTATACATACAAAAACAGTTATATGGATGTTGCAAAGGCAATATGCCTTGAACATGCTGCAAAAGTATGGTATGGCTGATTGTAAGCCAATTTCTATGCCATTAGATCAGAATTTGAAGTTGGATACTACATCAGGTGAAGCATTGGAAAATGCTACTATGTACAAGAAAATTGTGGGAAGTCTTATATATCTCACAATCACAAGGCCTCATCTAAGCTATACTGCAGGACTTGAAAGTCAGTTTATGCAGGTTCCTAGGAAGCCAAATTTGGATGCTCTGAGGTGCACTCTACATTATGTGAGTGCTAATTTGGATTATGCATTGTTTTATGAAGCTGCTACAAATTTGTAGGTTCATGGATACACCGACGTAGATTGGGATGGTAGCATTCCAGATAGAAGATCTACTAGTGGATTTCTATTCTCACTTGTTAGTGCAGCTACTACATGAAGCAGAAAGAAGCAACTGACTATTGCTTTGTCAAGTACAAAGGCTGAGTATAGAGGTGCTTCAATGGCATCATGTGAGGCATCATGGCTAGAGATGCTCCTTGCAGATTTAGGTGTGGAAGTGCAAAATCCTATCACCATCTATTGTGATAATCTTAGCAGCATACAGTTAGCACAAAACCCTAGTTTTCATGCCAGAACAAAGCATATCAAGGTACATTATCACTTCATTAGAGAGAAGGTATTAGCAGGTGATATTGATGTTGTTTATGTGAGAACAGATGAGCAGGTTGCTGATATTTTCACAAAAGCACTTGAAGTAGAGAAGCTAAAGAAGTTTCGAAAGATGCTTGGATTAGAGGACATGGTGTTGAGCTTGAAGGGGAGTGTTGAGATATCAAGCTCAACATGTGATGATCCAGGATGACACCTCTCACTTTTTCATTTCTCTGACATGTATAGTGGGCATGCCCGTATATGTCAAGGACACTTCATTGAGCATTATTAGATTTATCTATCGAGAGTGATGGCACATTTGTTTCTTGCCAGCTCACCTCATTTGTGGACATTAGGTTTTTCCTTACGTACTCGCCTTTATATAATGTAATTGTTGTATTCTTGTTTTTAGGTCATTTTTGTACATTCCTCTTTATGTAATAGAAGGAGAAGAAGAAGATTATTCTTCCTTGCCTCAATCTGAGTGTGTGCTTCTCTTTGATTATGAGAGTGTGTCTGTGAGCTCTCTTCCTTATTTCCTTCCTTGTGACAACTTATTCTTTCGCTTCTGGTATTACTCACCTATAATGTAGTTTCTTTTCTTGACTCAACTATCATTCTTTCCAATCTTTCTAATAATCCATCAAAGTGTAACTGAGTTTTGGTTGAACTAGAGTAATTGAAGAGGCGAGTGACTTCAAACATGGCTTGAGCCAATTCTACCATCTTAGCACAAAGCTTAGTTCATTCCATCTCTAGATCAAGTCTAGGGTAGCACTTTTCATGATCTGTTATATTTGTGCCTTTTTGGATTCTAGCCTGATATGCCTTAAGCATCATGTCTAGGTCCTCGGGAGTGGGATCTGCTAAGACTGATCCTACTCTAGGGGGTGGTGGGGTTACATGCGGTGGATTAGAGGGTGGTGGATTGGAAGGTGATGGGGATGGTGGCAGTGCTGATGTGTGAGAGTGTGTTTGAGAGGTGAGTTCAACTATCTTGGCCTTTGTTTCTGTTATGCTTTCCTCAAGCTCACTCATCTTCCTCGCCCATTTTCTTTTCATTCTCTCTCAGCTATCTTTCCATTCTCTTGTACTTTTCTTTGTTAGACTCTAAGTCTCACTAACCTCGGAACTCTTTTCTTGACCTAAGCCTTGGTTTTGTTGTAATGCTTGAGCTCTCGTGACCACTTGCACTGAGGCAAAGGAAGTTACACTTCCACTAGAATCTACTACTAACCCAATCACATTAATGGGAGTGATCTTTGGTGCATTGTAAGGGTTATTTGGGCGTCTTCTAAGAGGTTCTCTTTCCCACAATATTGATAGAAACCTTGAATTGTCACTAATTGGGGTTGCACGGGTGCAAGTATAGGGCAATCACAAATGCAATGATCACCTTGCCATCTTTAGCACCATCCTCTAGGTGGTTGGGCTCTGATCTATCTAGGTTGGGGCTGAGAATTAAGATTTACGTACATGACATTAGCATATTCTGGCTCCCCACTAGATTCACTAGGTTCTTCGTAATGGTATGTTTCATTATGCTCAGGTGACTGCATATAGTAAGCATCTAGGCTTTCAACATGAGTTGAGTCAAAACTGTGATCATTCAGATCACTTTCTAAAAGCATTGGTGAGACTAGCACCAAGGCTCTATTAAATTTTTCTTCAGTGTGGGCATACTTTAGTAGAATCACATTTGTTGGAATTAGAGGTTGTTAAGCTAACACAGGTTGAGGCCTTTGTGATGGGGGATGATTCTAACACCCCAATGCAAAAATGGAAGATGGCTTCCCTCCACTAGGTCCACAAGCAGTGATATATGCTCACCGTTCTAACTTTTCTCTGCACCCGTACAAAGACTTAAATGAAATTTTGCAGACTTGTAGTAGACTATAAGATCTACCCAACAAGATTCAAATCATCCCAAATGAATATTCCATCTAGGAGAACCATCATCTGCAAAATAGGCTACCTATTTGCAACACTCTCTGCCTATGTGCAGAGATATACCTTCACAAAGTTGGCAATTTCTCACAACTCACCTAGCCAAATAACTTGAAACTTCGGCAAAGTTCAAGGCATAATATCAGAGACCAAATGAAGGTTGAAATCAATGAAAATGATTACAATGAGAGAGCAAACATTCCTCTACAATCTATTATGATCAGATTTGGAAAAGCCTAGCTACACCTCTAGATAGTGAGAAGCAAAATCATGAGAAAATGAGGTAAGCAAGCAAGGGGGCTGCTTGCTGGAGTTTATGACTTCATTAAACTAAGTGGGAAACTCGTGGAATGCATACAACTCAAGAAACAAAGGTGGGATGATGCTTATATAGAGTTTTGCTTTTCCTACAGTCTAGCTAACCACCCACCAATCAGTGTAGGTGCACGTTTTGGTGGTTGATTTGATGAGATTTGAATTTTATTGAGTTTGGTAGAGCTTCTAGCTTTATTCCACGACTTTGGGTCATCCTTTTTGATTGGTTCACTTGCGAAACTTGTGGTTTAGCCTTTTTGCTTGAGACTTGATTTTCAACACTCCCCCTCAAGTCTCAATGCCTAGGTCCTTCATTCCAATGCATGCCTTGAAGTGTTGTAGCTCTACTCCATCCAATGCTTTGGTAAACATATCTGCATATTGGTCCTTTGTATTGACATGCTCCACCTTGACATCCTTTGACATGATCTTCTCTCGAATTAAGTGGTAGTGCACTTCTATATGCTTTGACCTTGCATGGAACATCGGATTTTGAGCCAAGGATATGCTACTTATGTTGTCACAAAAAATAGGTACTTGCTTAACCTACAAATCAAGATCAACAAACAACATCTTGAGCCACATAAGCTCACATGAGACTTGTGCTAAGCCTTTATACTCAGCTTCGATCGATGAAAGAGCCACGGTTGGTTGTTTCTTTGACATCCATGAGATGGTCTTCTTCCCTAGCATGATAACATATCCACTAGTGCTCCTCCTGTCATCTTTGGAACTTGCCCAATTAGCATCACAGTAAGCTTGTACATTTAATCCATCATCAAATGGATAATATAGACCTTCATTCATTGATCATTTGAGGTACCTAAGTACCTGGCTGCAACAAGATGAGGTACTCTTGGTGCTTGCAAAAATTGAGATAACACTCCAACTACATGTGCAATATCAGGTCTTGTCATAGTAGCATACAAGAGAGAACCAATTATTGACCTATACATGTTCATATCCTTCACTTCTTCAACTTCATGAGCACTTATTTTAACATTTACTTCCAATGTATTTGAAATGGGCTTGCAATCACAGAAGCCAAAATTTTTTAAAAGATCAAGAATGTATTTCCTTTGCATCAAGTATATACCTTCCTCTTTATATAGTACTTCAATCCCAAGGAAGTACCTTAAAATCCCTAAATCTGAGATTTTAAACTCACATCCAAGGTTCCTCTTTATGTCCTTGATGTTGGCTTTGTCATCCCTTGTAATGATCAAATCATCAGCATATATACAAATGAAAACAATTTTTCTACCTTCCTTCTTCACAAAGAGTGATGGGTCTGCATGACTCTGATTGTATCCACATTTTACCAATTAGTCCACAAATATTTGGTTCCAATCTCTTGGGGCTTGCTTGAGTCCATAAAGAGCCTTCTTTAGCCTACATACATGATGTGGAAACCTCTCATCTTCAAAGCCTTGGGGCTGGTCCATGAAGACTACCTCTTCAAGCTCTCCATAGAGGTAATAGATATTTTTTCACATTTATAGATGATCATTCAAGGTTTGTTTGGATGTATTGCATGAAATCAAAGTTAGAGGTGTTGTACCACTTCAAGAGGTTCAAAAACCTAGTGGAGAAGGAAACAGGGAAGTATATAAAGACTCTTAGATCGGATGGAGAGGGAGAGTATTTTTCAAATGAATTTTCAGATTTTCTACATGACCATGGCATCAAAAGGCAATTCACTTGCAGGTATACACCTCAACAAAATGGGGTGGCAGAAAGGAAGAATACATACATAGCAGAAGTGGCTAGATCTTTGTTAAATGAAATGAATTTTCCTAACTCTTATTGGGCTGATGCAACAAATACAACCATAAACATTATGAATAGGTGTCCAACCTCAGGAGTACATGGATTTACACCTTATGAATCTTGGTGTGGTAAGAAACCCAACCTTTCACATCTCAAAGTATTTGGTTGTGTGTGTTATGTTCACATACCTCAAGAATCGAGACACAAGTTAGACCCGAAGGCAGATAGGTGTATATTTCTTGGATATTCTTCAGAGCAAAAGGGTTATAGATGCTATAACACTTGCACCAAAGAGCTTAAGGTATCTAGGGATGTAACATTTGATGATTTTCTCCCTTGGTATGGTAGCAAATATGTGTTATAGGTTGATGATGCATATGAAGCCGATAAGAAGTTTAAAGAGCAACAACAAAGCATGGAGATAAATGGTCCAACCACTTCAAGCACACCATCAGAGGAGAGTACTACATCAGCTTGGCATGGAAGGACAAGGAATGAAGTTCATTCAAGTGAAGGAAGTAGCAAAGGAAAAGAAAAGGCAAATGACGAAGACCATCGATGGGTAGACATTGAATCTACAAGTGACAAAGATATGGAAAAATTAGAAACTCCAAGATTTAAAGCATCTAAACCAAGAAGGAGGAGATTTCTACACCTAATGGTGAGGTAAGGTCATCCAATAGGGTTAAATACCATGGTCAAAGATTAAGTTATGATTCATTCATTGCAAGACACTATGCCTACATGAGTCAAGTTATAGCTTGTGAAGAACCTAACTTTTTTGAAGAAGCAAATAAGCATAGGGAATGGATTGAAGCCATGGAGGAGGAAGTCAAAGCACTTGAAGAAAATGATACTTGGTCATTGGTGCTAAGAACAAAGGACATGAAAGTCATTGGCAACAAATGGGTATACAAGGTAAAGAGGCATGCAGATGGGAGCATCTCTAGGTATAAAGCAAGGCTCGTTGCCAAAGGTTTTTCTCAAACCAATGGCATAGACTTTGAGGAAACATTCAGTCGAGTAGCTAAGAGCTAGGCATCACTTTGTCAAACTTGGAAAACTGATACTTTTATTAGATTGACTCATTTGTGAGAACTAGTCTTGCTCTGTTCTCTATGAAGTAGATGTCTGCATCTGCATATGTTGTGAATTAGAAGTTTGCTCATGAGTTTGTTGCTCCATAACAACTCTCCTTCTTTCAACTTCTTCTTCAACTGCCTTTCACCTTTTCTCGACTTCTTGTGCATTGTAGTGCCACCATTGTAGTGCTTCTTGAGATACTTGCTCTTGCATATGATGGAGATGTTCTTCTTCGACATGTCTTAGTGCTTCCTTGAAAATATTAAGTCAAGCTCATTTCTTTGCATTATTAGGATCAATGTCATCGGGAGTAGGTGTTTTACCTTGGGACATAGTCTCTTGAAGAAACACGAGTTCTTCAAACACTCTTCGATCAGGAAGGGGTGCTACCAGAATCAATAAAGAAAACAAATTACCTATTAGGTGTCCAATTGTAGCACCTTAATTTGTCAACGTAGGTGATGTGATTCTTTCTTTGTTCTCCTAAACCATGGCTCAAGCAGCTCAAAGAGATAGGATGTACACCAAAGGATTGCATAACAATTCAGATCCATGCTATGCATACTATGGAAGAGATTGTGGTGAAATCCAAATATTTTTAGAATCTAGCTCATCGACATCTCATTACCTCTTTCAAGCTAAAATATCAACCATATTTTGTTATTTGGATTACTACAACACTGAGATTAAAAGGGTCACTGGAAAAACACCATCATTTTCCACAAAATTTAAACTAGAGGACTTACTACTATCACACGCAAGGGCATCAACCAAATTGGTGGAACACTCTATTAGAGACATATCGAAAAATTATATGGACATGGAACTACATGCCACTACACATTATTTACAACCCATGTTATGGATCGGTTCCCATGTGTTAGAACATGGAAGACATTTGCTATCAAGGTACAAATTTGAACAATGCATGTTGTTCTAACTCAATCAACTACCCATACCTACCACCACCGCATGGACTACCCTCTATATCATACAAGATGGCCATGATACGCCATCGGATATCTCATCTCAATCCCGTGGTAGATGTTATCACTTAAATGCTGCTAAATATTTTTGACATGATGGAGATCATATTCAAAACATTCAAGAATATCATGGCACCACACATCTTGACCCCACGATTTGTGAATGACAATTATGACATGAGTTCTACTCTAAGCATTCATGTTGTATATGCCTGACATGCCAGAGTAAGGTACCTCCCAACTTGTTATAAGCAAACCTTTGAAGAAATTTTCACAAGAGGCTTCTAGGAGTACCATTATGAGGTGTTCCTATCAAAAACCACTCATCTTCTTCAATTGTTTGGTTGTGAAGAATCAATGTACTTAGAATTTTACACAACAACCCACCTAAAGATCCCAAGTGACATTGATTGGGAATGTCTACAAGGAACTCAGATTACAAGATCATGATCTAGCAACAAATGTCATACAGTACTAGATTGACCATCCCACCCAACAAAGGTCTATTGGGGATGATAGATGCAAGAGAGGGGGGAGTGTTGATTAGCAATGAACACTTAATAGACAAGAGAGCCTTAGAAGAGAAGAAAAAAGAGAAGAGTAGCCAAGAACAAATAAAGAGAGCAATCAAAGATAATCAGAGGATCAGGTCTAATCAAAACTTTAAGAAGTCCCTTTCCAAACAACAATGATTTTTATCACTAAATCAAATTGTAAGTACCACTTTTGATAATTCCAACTCCATTTTTTCACTCTTAGGAGTCCTCAATCTTGAGGAGTACTAGAAGTACCTACACATCAATTTTTGTAATTTTTACTCTCCATTTGAGCCCTCAAATAAGCCCAAGAACCTAATTTTTGACTAGGCCAGACACTAGGTCTGGTCACGGCCAAAGCTAGTGAAAAACTATAAAAAGAGCTAGAGAGCCCATTTTTTAGGTTACATTGGTGGAGACTGAAACTTTTGTAATATATTTATTTTGTAATAAATTTCTTTTGTAATAGAGTTCTTTTGTTATTGAAAACATTCCATTGTTCCTCTCTTTGTTCTTGCTTTGTGTGTGCATGTGTGTGTATGTGTGTGAATGCTTGTGTGCTTCTCATTCACACACTTGTGCACTCCACTTGCTCATGGTTGTCATACCACCCTCACGTCTCCACAGATTGACAATAATGAGGTCGACCTCCTCATGTTGATAATTATCATTGGGCTAGAGTGACAAGCCCCTATGCAAGTAATAACTAGAGTGCAGGTGCTACAAAAAACTCAAGGCTTAAGTCATGAAAAGGATTCAAAAACCACTTATACCAAGATCATAGCCAAGAAGAGAACGAGAGCTAGGAAGGACAGCCATGAAAGGATGAAGAGACAATGGACAAAAAAGATTAGTGAGCTAGAAGAGAGGTTAAAGGAAACAAAATTTGAATTGATAGGGATTGCATCCCACACACACTCTCAAACCCCCACCATCCCCATCACACCTGAACCACCCCACTATACCACCAATACCCAAAGTTGGATCAGTCCTAGCGGACCCCATCCCAAACAAATTAGACATGATGTTCAAAGCATATTATGATAGAATCCAAGAAGGGCCAAATGTAGTAGTGTTGGATAAGTGTTACCCTAGGGACGACTTGGAAAATGATAGGAGTAAAATTTGTGTGAAATGATAGAACTGGCTCAGACCATAATTGAGGCCATCCGTCTTTTCAATTGCACTAACTCAACCAAGATGCAGTTGCCTTTCGATGGGTTGCTAGAGAGATTGCAGAGGATGACAACCAAACCTAAGAGGTCAGCGACATCAAAGGTAAGTAATGGTGGAAGTGAAGGGCTAAGCATGGCCCCCCAAGGAAGCTTAGGCCCTTAACTCTAGAGACACAAGAATTTTTTCTCCTCTAAATTTGTATTTCCAAGAATTCTTAAGAGAGATTCGAGAGGAGAAATGGTCCAAGGAGAATGAGAACCCTCCTCCCAGTGAGATAATGGATGATCTCCATGAACAATTCCCAAAAGACATTCCCTCTATCTATGGGGAGCAGAACGATGCACAATCCAATGATTGATTAGACTTCAAATCCAATTCCCAATAGCAACTACCTCAATTCGCAGGCCCAAGGGATTAAGTCTACTCACATGAGAGCCTCCATAGTTATGGTATGAATTACGGAATCAATTCTACCTCGAAACACAGATGTAGTGAAGAACACTAAGGTACAGTGTCACCTCATCTTAGAGGAGCTAAAGACAATGAAACCTAAATTGTGGAAGCACATAGCAAATTAAGTGCCAGAAATAGTCAAAACACCCTCTCATGTGTTGGAGTTTGAGGTATGTGGAAGCACCCAAAAATCACAAGGAAGAAGAAGAAGAAGCTTGGAGCACAACACACAATAGTGAATGTATTACCACTAGATTGTACAAAGATAAGTGAACCATTAGGGTTATAGGCGTATATACAAGCCAAGAGAAAAAACCTCCTAAAGAGGGAAAAATGTGCCCCAACAGTCCTAGTATGTTCACACACATCACTACCTAAATATATCAACGAATCCCCCCTATGAGTGATGTGGTGAACAAGGATCTCGCACGCATGTATAAGGAAATGCCAAGCTATGTGGAATCAATTCATGAAAGGAAGTAAGCCCAAATCTTTGTGAAAAGCTTCAAACTTCTCCCTAGGCAGAGCCTTTGTGAAAAGGTCTGCAATGTTCTCTTGTGTGGGCACATATGCAAAACGGATCTCTCTAGTAGAGAACGTCTCCTTGACATAATGATAGTGCACCTCAATGTGCTTAGTGCAAGCATGGAACATAGGGTTCCTCAAAAGTGCCAATGCACTCTCACTCTGAGTGAAGATGGTGGTGGTAGAAGATTGACCAACACGCAAATCAGCCACAAGGCATCTGAGCCACACACACTCAATGGTCACTATGGAAGTTGCACTATACTTAGCGTCACAATTGGAAGCGCCCACACAAGGCTGCTTCTTGCTCAACCAAGATATACATGAGCTACTAAGCATGAAGAAAAAGCCACTAGTGGACACATGAGTGTCATAGCAACGTGCCCAATCAAAGTTAGAAAAAGCATGTAAATCTAGCAGTAGTGATCCCCCCTTGGGATAAAACAATCCAAGTAGTCAGGTACCACTCAAGTAGTGAAAGATGGCACTTAACCACATGCCAATGCTTGACACCTCGGCAATGCATAAACTTGCTCATTTGTGAGGCAAAAAACTGAATATTTGGCTAAGTAATGCATAAGTAAATCAAGCATCCAATAGCCTGCTGATAGAGAACAACATCAAATGCATCTCCAACATCATGAAGACTCAATAGGTTTGTAGTCTTCAAGGCCAAAACACTACAATAATGTGTCAATATATTTTGTTTGATACAAAGATATCCTGCCATCAACTTACATAAATTGAATGCCCAAGTCATGATCCAAATGCCCCAAATCTAACATCTCAAATGAGGCATGTAGATCAGCCTTAAAATCAGCAATATGCTTCTCATGAGGGCCAATGAGCAGCATGTCATCAACATATGCAACAATGATTAGAAGCACATCATTTGCATGCTTAACATATAAGATGCTCTCAGTTGGACTGTTCTCAAAACCATGTGCAATCGAGTAGGCATATATCTTTTCATACCAAGCACATGGTGCTTGCTTCAAACCATATAATGCCTTTTTCAACCCGCACACTTGGTTTTCATGCCCTTTCTGCACAAAGCCATGGGGCTAAAAAACATACAGTTCTTCATGCAAGTCACCATTTAAAAAATGTATTTTTAATGTCCAACTGATGTACATTCCAACCATGATGAGCTGCAAGTGCACATATGCTACGAACAGTAGTCATTCGACATGTAGGAGAAAAGGTCTCATCAAAATCAGTGCCTCTTTCTTGAGTATAACCCTTTGCGACAAGCCTACCCTTATACCTGTTAACTATTCCATCATACTTACACTTCACCTTGTATACCCACTTAGTGCTAATGGCCTTTTTGCTAGGAGGCAAGTCACATAAAGACTAGGTACCATTTTTCATAATAGCATCATATTTTGATTGCATACCAACCATCCAATTTTTAGAATTGTATGCTTCATAAAAAAAAATAGGCTCATTCTCATCAAAGATAGTAGAGGAAGCCATAACATAGCAATATGATGCAAAATAAGCACTATGAGATCCCGAACGAGTACGATATGACAAAGGTGCATCTAATTTGTTATCACACAAACTCTGTACTAGCCATTTTGGCACAATTTTCGACTCCTAAATATCAACTCTCTCATCAATAAGTGCATCATGTAAATTTGCATAAGGAATGGAATGATCTGCATCATCATGTGAAACCTATAAAGGCTGAGAACTTGTCTCATTAGGACCAGCACTAGATTGTCCACCTATAAAAGGAGGCAGCAAAGTGTCATACATGTCTTTGGAGGTAATTGATGTCTCCTTAGTACATGAAAGTAATGGGTGAATAGCATCTTCCACAAAAACAACATCACGGCTAACCAAAATGCATTTAGTATGTGGATGATACAGACGAAAGTCAGTGCTTTATCATCCAATTTTGTGTGTTGTTGTTTAGGCATTAATGCATATGCAAGACAACCAAAAACACACAAGTGAGAAAAAGATGGCTTACAACCCTCCCAAGCCTCATATGGAGTGATAGACTACGATGCTTTAGTGGGATATGTGTTAAGTACATATGCTACACACATAACAACCTGAAGCTAGAAACTATGTGATAAAGGCTGACTCTTCACCACACACCTCACCATCTCCATCAGAGTGACCTGTTCTTCCATTCAGCAACTCCATTTTGTTGAGGTGTATATGGCACTGTACACTCATGTTTTGTCCCACGTTCAGCCATAAATGCATTAAAAGCAAAAGACATATATTCCCCCCTCGATAAGAATAAAGGGTGCCCATTTTACATGTTGACAGATTTTCAGCCAAAACCACAACCTGTTTTAAGCACATAAAGAGTTCGGACTTTGCTTTCAATGGATATGCCAATGCATGCCTGGAAAAATCATGAATGAAAGTCACAAAGTAAAGATAGTTTCCAAAAGAGGGTATCTGCATAGGACCACATATATTAATGTGAACAAGCTATGATTTTTAAGTAGATCAAACTCAACCATTTATTGGGAATGAGGAATGCTACATTTTGACCAAAATATAACCTTCAAAGACATGTTTACTAGGTGCCTCAAGCTTGGGTAGAGAGGACACCATTTCAAATTTCTCCAAGCATAACAAACTAGCAAAATTTAGATGATCAAAGTGGGCATGCCAAAGTTTTGCATCTGACAAAGCCTGAGAATCATGTACTGCAGATGTTGAATCATTCACATATTTGTCATAGTCTATGACCTTATACAACCCACGACATAAAATGCCACAAGGAATTATGACATCACCATTTGATAGATCATGAACTATACATCTATCATCAACAAATCTCACAACAAAGCCAATCTTGGCTAAAGCTAAAATTGATAACAGATTCTTCTTGATCCTTGGCACAAATAAAGCATTTAAGAATATAAAAGGACTACCATCAGCGGTATTCATAATGATCTTGCCAAGTCCCATGACAAGATAAGAGGAGTTGTTGGTGCATGTGATAGTATTCCCTATAGGGGCAGGCTCAAGTGAAGTGAAGAAACTGTGTTGTGGGGTAATATGTTTGGTTAGCGCACTATCAAAGTACCAAACATGTGAGTCTTCTGCAAACATATAATCTTCATAAGAAGATGGTTCATAACTCCAAAGAGTGGTAGATGCCCATTCTTCATTCTACACAAGATTAGCAAACTCTGTTTTGGGTGTAGAGGCCTCTGCAACAACCATTCCAAAGTCTTTCTTCCTTGCCTCTGTAGCAACCAATTTTGGACAACTCTTTATGACATGATCATTTCCTTTAGAGTATTTTCAAAACAATTTTTGCTTTTCTTCTTTCTTCTCATCTATGTCATCCTTCTTTGATTGTGCGAAATTAGCAGATCTCTGCTTACTAGTAGAAGAGCTCCATTTACCTTTGCTCTTCTGACTAGCTAGGAAAGCTTGATCTACAACACACATAATGGACCTGTTCTGTCTAGACAAATCTTCCTACAATAGAACAGAGACTAACTTCTCAAATGCTAATGCATTTGGATTTCCTTTCATCATCAAACAAAGAGGAGAAGAAAAGCGCTTATATGAATCGAGAAGACCATTCAGAACAGTCTGCACAAGTGAATTCTCAGGTAAGACTTCATTAGGAGAGATCAACTGGTCCTTCTAATCTTTGATCTTTGTCAGAAAACTGGCCATGGAATCTCCTTCATTCATGTTCTCACTCTCCAACTATTTTTAGAGGTAAGCAACACGAGCCTCATTCCTTGCCTGATATTAAGTGGTAAGTGTATCCCAAGCATCCTTAGCTATTTTGCAAGAGCGTATGTGAGGAATAATGGCATGTTTGACAGACAAGGCTATCAATGCATGTGCATGAGCATCTCAGCCATCCCAAAAAATTTGCTCCACAGTAGGTGCAGTAGAAACCGCAACACCAACAAGAACATGAAGAATATCGTCATCTTGAATGCCATCTACATCTCCTTCACTAACTGTGTTTGTAGGTGTAATAGGAAATTTTTCAACACCCTGCACAATTTTCCATAGTCCTCTTGCAACCAATACATGATGCATCATTATGGGTATTTGGTAGTGTCCAACTTATCCTCAACAACCAACATACCAAATACATCATTGTTTTCAGCCATGGCCACTGAATAAAATACCCTAATGCAGAAAAATGACTATATCAAAAAGTTGAACAGAATTACCCTGTTGAGTTTTGCTAAACCCGTAGAAGACTTCAAGATGCTTATACTAGCAAACCAAAACCAATTTATAACTTTGGCACCAAAAGAGGAAATTGTCTGCATAAGCACTATGATAGTGCATTCAAAGGCCAAAATGAGCTTTGAGACTATGATTGGAGGGGTGTCGACGATGCCCTAGATAAAGCGGCGACCTACTATGATACCAACTATTGGAGTTTGAGGTCTACAGAAGCACACAAATAGCACAAGGAAGAAGAAGAAGAAGAAGAAGCTTGGAGCACAACACACAATACTAAATGTATTACCACTAGAATGTACATAGATAAGTCCCATTAGGGTTATATGCATATATACAAGCTCGGGGAAAAAACCTCCTAAAGAGGGCAAAAAGTGCTCTGACGGTCGTAGTGTGGTCACGCACTTCACTACCTAAATATATCAACATCAGGAAGGGACACACAAGATAGTGCCAGAGATACCCTCGGACAAGATAAGAGATATGAGTGGATAAGAAGGTGCAGGAGTTGCCAAGCCACCACCTCCTTATGGAAGTGTTGGGGCAAGCCAGCACTCAAATTGATGAGATTGAAACTACAAATGTCAGAAGGTCACATTGAGAAGCCCCTAGGCCTACTCGAAGGAATAACTCTCACCACTTGTGGTGTAGAGTTTGAGCATACATTCCCCATATGTGCTTTTGGCAAAAACCATGTCTATGTGATGATTTTAGGTAGACCTTTCATGCGATATATGTTGATAGTGCAAGATTGGGGAACCTTTTCCTTATACTTACGACACTTAGGTGTCAATCAAAATCAGTCTCAAGTACTACTCTCATAGAGATGTACCCCCTTGCAATGGAACCCAATCCATAGAACATTAGATGACATGGAATCAGTACATTCCATAGGATCAAGATCCTCATGGATGCATGAAGAAAGCTAGTTATGGATGTGTAAGGTTGTAGTGGAAGAGGAGAAAAGAGCAACCTCTAGAGAAGTAGGAGCTAAGGAGAACCCAAGATTAGTTCAAGACCCAACCTATGCACCCATGGTGTTTCTAGATGAAGAATTTGAACCCTATGGTTGGGAAAAAATTGTAGCCACAATGGACATAGTTGTTAATGAAGAGTTGTGGACTCCCCATTGTGATGAGGATGGCTATGACATTACAATTTTTAGGGGTTAAGATATCTGCACATTGTTGATGGGTTGACACATAAGATAGCTGAATTTCCTTGCTCACAATCTTCTCTCTCACATAGTGATAATGTACTTCAATATGTTTAGTCCTTGCATGGAAAATTGGATTGGCGGCCAAGTGAAAGGAGCTCATGTTGTCACCAAAGATACTTGGAGTTCCAATCTCCAATCCAAGATCTATAAATAGTGTCTTCATCCGCATTGCTTCTTGACTAGCTATGGCAAGACCTCTGTATTCAACTTCAGTAGAAGAGAATGCAATTGTGGGTTGCTTCTTGGATGACCACCAGACTAGTTTTGAACCTGCAAAGGTAAGATATCCTAAGGTGCTTCTTCTGTCTTCCTTGGAGCCAGCCCAATCTGCATCAAAGAACAATTTCAAACTTAAATCAGATACATAAGGGTAGTATAACCCTTCATCCATGGTCCCTTTGAGATATCTGAGTATCCTTTTGGTAGCTTCCATGTGAGGTTTCATGGGTGTGTGCATAAATTGACTTAGCACACTCAGACTATAACATATATCTACCCTTGTCAATGTGGCATAGTTCAAACTACCCACAAGGCTTTGATTACTTGTCACATCTTCTATGAGTTCACCTTCATGTGAGCTCAATTTATGATTAACCTCCATTGGAGTACCTGCGATCTTGCTATATTGCATTTTGAACTTTGTCAGAAAGTCTTTAATGTACTTCGTTTGAGTAAGATATAGACCATGATCCTTGTAAACCACTTACAATCCTAGGAAGTATGTGAGTGACCCTAAGCCACTTATCTTAAACTCTTCTTTCATATGCTCTTTGACTTTCTTGATTCCCTCTCCATCATTTCCTGTTAGTATAATATCATCCACATACACACACAAATAGACGACTTCAGAATAACTCCTTTTTATGAATAGTGATGGATCTGCCATGCTAGGTTGAAATTCTTTGTCCTCCAAGAATGAGAAAAGCCTGTGAGTTCTTGCATTTTTGCTTTACCTTTAGACTTCCACATTTTGAGTTTTTCATACTGAGTTTCTTCATCATCTTCTGAGGTATCCTGCTCTTCAACATTAGAAGGATTATCCTTAACAAGTTTTGGAAAATTTTCTTCAAAATCATAAGGTAAGTTGAACTTTCTACATGAATCTTCATACTATGAACTATTCTCATCAAATACTACATCTCTACTCACCAAGAATCCTTTGGTTGTTGGGTTGTATAATATGTAGCCCTTTTGATTGTTGTCATATCCAATGAATACACACCTTTCTGCTTTTGGATCCATCTTCCCTCTAACATGTGAAGGAACATGTGCATAAGCAATACATCCGAAAATCTTACAATAATCCAGGCTTGATCTTCTTCCATTCCAAGCCTCATATGATGTCATGCAATCAAGTGATTTTGAAGGTAACATGTTAATGAAATAAGTGTTGTGGATATAGCCTCATCCCATAAGTAATTAGGTAAGTGCTTCTTATTTAGCATAGACCTTGTAGCTTCAACAATTGTCCTATTCCTTCTTTCTGCCACTCCATTTTGTTCAATAGTGTACCTTGTAGTGATCTCTCTTTTGATTCCCCTCTCTTGAAGAAAGGAGTCATATTCATGGGAGAATTACTCTCCCCCTCCATCTGACCTTAGCCTTTTTAATGTCTTTCCTATTTGATTCTCCACAAGAGCCAAATATCGTTTGAAGCATGAAAAGACTTCATCTTTGTGTTACATAAAATATAGTAAGTCCATCTACCGCAATCATCAATGACGGAGACATAATACCTTGATCCAGATATTGAAGCATCCTTGCTAGAACTCATGTTGTCACCAAAAATGCTTGCAGTTCCAATCTCCAATCCAAGATCTGTGAACAAAGTCTTCATCCACATTGCTTCTCGAGTAGTTATAGCAAGGCCTCTATATTCTGCTTCTGTGGAAGAGAGAAAAACTCTGGGTTGCTTCTTAGATGACCATGAGACTAGTTTTGACCTTGTAAAGGTAAGATATCCTGAAGTGCTCCTTCTATTTTCCTTGGAACCAGCCCAATCTGCATCAGAGAACAACTTTAGACTTAAATCATATACATAATGGTAGTATAACCCTTCATTCATGGTCCCTTTGAGATATCTAAGTATCCTCTTGACAGCTTTCATGTGAGGTTTTCTGGGTGTGTGCATAAATTGACTTAGCACACTCACAATATAACATATATCTACTCTTGTCAATGTGACATAGTGCAAACTACCCACACGGCTTTGATAACCTATTTTGTCTTCTATGAGTTCACCTTCATGTGAGCTCAATTTTTGATTAACCTCCATTTGAGTACTTGCAATCCTGCAATCTTGCATCTTAAAATTTTTCAACAAGTCTTTAATGTATTTCGTTTGAGTAAGGAATAGACCATGATCTCTGTATGCTACTTCCAATCCTAGGAAGTATGTGAGTGAACCCAAGTCACATTATCTTGAACTCTTATTGCATCTGCTCCTTGATCTTCTTTATCCCATCTGCATCATTTCCTCTAAGTATAATATCATCCACATACACACACAAATAGATGACTTCATAATTACTCTTTTTGATGAAGAGTGATGGATCTGCCTTGCTAGGTTGAAATTCTTTATCCTGCAAGAATGAAACAAGCCTATCATTACAAGCCCTTGGGGATTTTTTGAGTCCATATAGAGCTTTATTAAGCTTACACACATAATGAGGGTGTACTTGATTCTCAAAACCAGGTGGTTGTGCCATATATACTTCTTCTGTTATCTATCCATTAAGAAATGCATTTTTTACATCCAATTGAAGTTTCTTCCAATTTTTGGAAGAAGCAATACTAATTGTAGGGGATCTAATTGTAGGGCATCTTTGCCCTAGGAGAGAAGGTCTCCTCATAATCAGTTACCTGAGTTTATGCAAAGTCTTTTGCCACAAGCCTTGCCTTATACCTGTTAATGGAGCCATTTGAGTTCTTCTTCAATTTGTAGATCCATCTTGAGCCTATCACTTTCATTGATGAAGACTCGAGAACTAATTCCCAAGTGTTATTTTCCTCAAGAGCTTCAATTTCTTCTTCCATTGCATGCCTCCACTCTGATTTCTTATTTGCTTCCTCAAATGTTGAGGGTTCCTCTTGATTTATGTCTTGTGCTAGATATATTGTATGTTTAGTAACTAGAGAAGTATCAAACCCATACCTCTTTGGTTTTCTTTTTGTTGGTGCAAACAAGCCTACACACATTGGCTTGAACCCTTGGACTCATGGAAGACTAGCATGGATAAAGGTTTATCAAGGCTTCAATCAAAAGCAAGGCTCATGTGAACATATGCTTATATGTTCTTACTTGTTTACCCCTTGTAAAAGTCTAAGTGACTTGACATTTGTTTGTAACCACTTAAGGTCATCCACCTACCTCATTAGTCGTGGAAATTTGATTGTTGAGATAGAGAGAATATCTCCCTACTTTTAGAGGAGAGATTCAAGGGAGCCTAAGTTTGAAATTCAAATTCAAAAGGAGATCAAATTCCTATAAAGCATGTAATGAAAAAGTCGCGGGTTAGACTGTCATTCCAGCTCACTTCCCGAGGCTAAATCTCTTTGTAACTCATTGTGTGTGAAGGTTACTCCATAGCCAACACCACAATACCTCATTTAGCTCTGCTTGGCAAGCTAATGAGATTGTACAAACACATATATCAATAGAAGTATACATTCATCATCTCTGTTTTGTCTGAGTCACCTACTCCAAGTCTGTCAACTTCAAAGAAGCATTGCTCTGGATCTACTGAACCAAATCAACAGATCTATAGCTCATTGGAACCAACTCAAGGTCTACTACAAGCATACAAAATTTCAAAGGATTCCATTCAGCCATTTGGGAGAAAATCGAATCGAGGTGCACACTGGTATTTGTCTGCAGAGTTCCTGAAAAGTCGGGGGTGATTATAATTTTGCTAAACTTATTTCTCAGTGCATAGTTTGTCAATTGAAGTGATTCCACTTGTGATTGGTAGCTTACTAAGGTATATTGATACTCCCAAAAGGAATTGTTCCAATTTTAAGTGTGCTGGACACACTGAGTAAAAGTCTGAGCAGGTATCACTACAGAAATAGAAAGTTTTGCTTGATTTTTGAAGTACAAAGTTATCTGTTTTGGTTTGATCATTACCCAAACCATTTCCAAAGTACATATATGGTTTCTTTATGTCATTGGGATGCTAAGCAAGTGTACTAAGCATATCTGAAGAGAAAAGAGGGCAGGTGTGAAGCAGGTTTTGCAGCACCAACTGATTTCCTGAGTGCATCCATCCATCACTCTCAACAGTGGTATCAGAGCAAAACAAGGTAATCATGGGTGATGGTTTCCCTTCCTTTATTGACAAATTGGATAGGAATAACTACCAGGCATGGTCATTAAGAATGAAGACTTATCTACAAGGGAGAAGCTTGTATGGATACATATCAGGAGATGAGGAGTTGCCCTCATTCAAAACCAGAGGCCTACCTACAAAGGATGAGCATGAAAGACTTAACCAATGGTGTGCAAAGGATGCTTTGGCAAGGTCTTATCTCTTAAACTCTATATCTGACTTTCTTTTACCTCATGTAAGGAACTGTAAGACTTCCCAAGAGACTTGGGAAACCTTGTCAAATTATTTTTCTTCCAACACAAGGGCTAGGAAGAATCAATTATGGATAGAGTTCACAACACTTAGGAAGCAGCCCAAGCAATCAGTCTCAGATTATGTGACAAAGATCAAAGATGTGGCAGACCAACTAGCAAGCATTGGAGAGGAAATTGAAGAGGAGCAAATAGTCAGGCAAGTGACAAATGGACTCAAGGCAGATGATAAGTGGGAAAGTTTCACCACTGCAATGGACCTCTACATGGACATGCATACCCCTGATCTCACAACACTCATGGGCCAACTATTTACACATGAAGCAAAGTTCACCAAGGCTGGAGATCAATCAAAAGGTAATAACCCCTCTGCTCTCTTTACTGATAAGAAAGTTAAAGATAAAGGCAAGAAGAAACAGGATGAAGAAGGCTCTACCTCTCAAGCCAATTATGCAGGGAGAGGTAGGTCATCTAGAGGAAGAGGCAGAGGAGGTAAGTCAGGTAGGGGGAGACCCTACAACTCATCACCTTGCAACATCTGTGGGTTGTCCAATCATACCACAGATGAATGCTACAAAAACTACAAAAATCAGAGAGGAAGAGGCTACTCAAGAGGTGGATACTCTCAAGGGAGAGGCAGATTCAACCAACATCAAAGCTACAATGGGTACAACAACCAATACAACAACAACTACAACAACAACCACAATGGAAATTACCAAGGTGGATTCAGAAATAGAAGAGACTACAACAACTACACAGAGGAGCAAGATGACTCCTTATTGATCATGAATATGACCTCAAAGATAGGTACAAATGATGATCATTTATTTTACATTGACTCAGGATGTTCTAACCATGTAGCTGGCAATGTGGCATTGCTTTCTGATTTGGAAGAGCCCAAGGGCAAACATCAGGTACAAATAGGTGATGACACTAAACACTCTGTTGTCAAAATTGGAAATGTGAAGACATGTGATGGTAATCAGAACCTATTAAGCAGGGTACTCTATGTACCAACAATAACTAAGAATTTAATGAGTGTTGGTCAGATTGTGGAGAAAGGTTTGCAGGTCAGATTCACACAACATGGAGCATATGTGGAGGACCCAAAACAAGGATTCAGAAGGATAGCCAAAGGGGAGAAATCAGGTAGATTATTTACATTTGAGCTAGAAGATACAAAAAATATTGCTTTGTATAATTATAAAGATCAGACACTCTCAGAGTTAGAGATATGGCATAAAAGACTAGGGCACATAGGTGAAAGGACTATCAAGCAAATGTGCAGGGATCAGTGTGTGCTTGGGATACCTAATGTATCCAAGCAACACATGATTTACAAATGTGGATCATGTCAATTTGGTAAGTCTCACAGATTACCCTACTCAAGAAAAGGTTTCATGCATGAAGACTACCTAGACTTGGTACACACAGATGTTTGGGGACCTAGCAAGGACCCTTCCATTTCTGGTTCAAGGTATTATGTGTCCTTCATTGATGACTATAGCAGATGGACCATTTTGTACTTTATGAAGCATAAAGATGAAGTGTTTAATTGTTTCAAAAGGTATCTTGCACTTGTTGAGAATCAAACAGGTAGAAGCTTGAAGAGGCTAAGGTCAGATGGTGGAGGAGAATACTTCTCCAATGAGTTTGAAGATTTCTTGCAGGAAAGAGGCATCAAGAGAGAGATCACTACAAGGTACTCACCAGAACAAAATGGGGTAGCAGAAAGAAGGAATAGACTTATAGTGGAAACAGCTAGGTCTATGCTCAATGAGAAAAAGTTGCCAAATTACCTATGGGCAGAGAGTGTGTCCACTGCCACCTATCTCATCAATAGGTTGCCATCCAAATCACTTGATGGCATGACTCCATATGAAGCTTGGCATGGTAAGAGACCCTCTCTGGATCATTGCAAAATATTTGGATGTGTAGCATATGTGCATATTCCCTCACAGGTAAGAGGAAAGCTAGACCCAAAGGCAGAGAAATGTATCTTCATTGGTTATGATTTGAACCAAAAGGGATACAGATTCTACAACCCCACAAACAAAGGTTTCAAGGTAAGCAGAGATGTCATATTTGATGAGAATGACTCATGGTATGAGAATGAATGCAGGAAAGTGAGTCTACCTTATGACATGGAGGAAGATTTTCCAAAGCTTACCAAGGAAGAGCCAACTCAGCAAGAAGATTCAAGCTCAGATGATGATACTGTCAACCTTGAAGAGTTCAAGGCTTGGAAGTCCAAAGGAAAGATGAAAATGAAGCAATTGGAGGACAAGGCAGAGACTTCTACTCAAGCTATGAGAAGATCTCAGAGAGAGAAGAAGAAACCTATCAGATTTGGGTATGACACATCACTTGTAACTAAACATTCTGTATATCTTGCAAAAGATTTGTTGAATGAAGAACCAGGTACCTATGAAGAAGCAATTACAAAGCCAGAATGGAGAGAAGCCATGGATGAGGAGATAGAAGCCCTCCAAGAGAGTGATACTTGGGACTTGGTACCCAAGAAGGATACTATGAAGGTAATAGGATCCAGATGGATCTACAAATTGAAGAAGAATTCAGATGGAACTATTAACAGGTACAAAGCTAGGTTGGTAGCCAAGGGTTTTGCACAAACCCAAGGCATTGATTATGAGGAGACATTTTCTCCTGTGGCCAAGATGCCAACTATCAGAGTATTGGTGAGTGTAGCTGCATCCAAGAATTGGAACATGTATCAATTGGATGTGAAGAATGCATTCCTAAATGGATGGATATCTGAAGAAGTCTACATGTCACAACCACCTGGCTATGAAGATCCAAGAAAGGTACATTATGTTTGTAAATTGAAGAAGGCTCTGTATGGTTTGAAGCAGGCACCTAGAGCATGGAACTACAGATTGACCACCTACCTCCAAGACCAAGGATTTGTGATGAGCAAAGCAGACACTTCTCTATTCATAAAGAGAAGTAGTACAGAGGTAATCTACTTATGTGTTTATGTTGATGACATCATCATTACAGGTAATGATGTCAATGGGATTAGACACATCAAGGGTCAGATGATGAAAGAATTCAAGATTAGTGATCTTGGATTACTAAAATATTTTCTAGGTCTTGAATTGATCTACACAAACTCAGGTATATACATTACTCAAAAGAAGTATGTGCAGGATATGGTCAAGAAATTTGGTTTGCAGGATGCTAAGGTATCTACTACTCCAATGGAGGTTAACCAAAAGCTAAGTGCTCATGAAGGAGAAGAACTCAAGACATTACAGGATATCAAAGTATGGTGGGTAGTTTGAACTATGCTACCTTGACAAGAATTGACATAGCATATGGAGTAAGTGTGCTTAGTCAATTCATGCACAAACCTAGAGTACCTCACCTAGAGGCAGCAAAGAAGATCTTGAAGTACCTCAAGGGAACTCAAAGTCATGGTTTGTATTTTCCTTACACATCAGACATTGATATTAAAGTCTATTCAGATGCAGATTGGGCAGGATGCAAGGATGATAGGAGGAGCACCTCAGGGTACATTTGTTTTGCAGGAGATAAGCCTATCTCTTGGTCAGCTAAGAAGCAACCTACAGTGGCATTATCATCCACTGAAGCAGAGTATAGAGGACTTGCAAATGCTACTCAAGAAGCTATCTGGTTGAAGCTTCTATATACAGAGTTAGGTCTATTCACAAGACCACCTATCATATTTGGAGATAACACTAGCTCTCTTCACCTTGCAGCAAATCCAATTTATCATGCCAGAACCAAACACATAGAGGTTCATTACCACTATGTGAGAGAGAAATTGTTAAGTAAAGAGATTCAATTGACATATGTTTCTACTAATATGCAATGTGCAGATTTACTTACCAAGGCATTGGATGGAAACAAGCTAGGAAGATTCAAATCTATGATTGGATTGCAGGAAGTAATTGAAGAATGAAGAAGAAGACTTAAGCCAAAGTGTTTGGCTTGAGGGGGAGCTGTTGGTGCAAACAAGCCTACACACATTGGCTTGAACCCTTGGACTCATGGAAGACTAGCATGGATAAAGGTTTATCAAGGCTTCAATCAAAAGCAAGGCTCATGTGAACATATGCTTATATGTTCTTACTTGTTTACCCCTTGTAAAAGTCTAAGTGACTTGACATTTGTTTGTAACCACTTAAAGTCATCCACCTACCTCATTAGTCGTGGAAATTTGATTGTTGAGATAGAGAGAATATCTCCCTACTTTTAGAGGAGAGATTCAAGGGAGCCTAAGTTTGAAATTCAAATTCAAAAGGAGATCAAATTCCTATAAAGCATGTAATGAAAAAGTCGCGGGTTAGACTGTCATTCCAGCTCACTTCCCGAGGCTAAATCTCTTTGTAACTCATTGTGTGTGAAGGTTACTCCATAGCCAACACCACAATACCTCATTTAGCTCTGCTTGGCAAGCTAATGAGATTGTACAAACACATATATCAATAGAAGTATACATTCATCATCTCTGTTTTGTCTGAGTCACCTACTCCAAGTCTGTCAACTTCAAAGAAGCATTGCTCTGGATCTACTGAACCAAATCAAGAGATCTATAGCTCATTGGAACCAGCTCAAGGTCTACTACAAGCATACAAAATTTCAAAGGATTCCATTCAGCCATTTGGGAGAAAATCGAATCGAGGTGCACACTGGTATTTGTCTGCAGAGTTCCTGAAAAGTCGGGGGTGATTATAATTTTGCTAAACTTATTTCTCAGTGCATAGTTTGTCAATTGAAGTGATTCCACTTGTGATTGGTAGCTTACTAAGGTATATTGATACTCCCAAAAGGAATTGTTCCAATTTTAAGTGTGCTGGACACACTGAGTAAAAGTCTGAGCAGGTATCACTACAGAAATAGAAAGTTTTGCTTGATTTTTGAAGTACAAAGTTATCTGTTTTGGTTTGATCATTACCCAAACCATTTCCAAAGTACATATATGGTTTCTTTATGTCATTGGGATGCTAAGCAAGTGTACTAAGCATATCTGAAGAGAAAAGAGGGCAGGTGTGAAGCAGGTTTTGCAGCACCAACTGATTTCCTGAGTGCATCCATCCATCACTCTCAACACTTTTCTCCCTCATGGACCTTCTTAGGCCATGATGTGGTGATTCTGCCTCTTGTCCAAGTTCCTGCATTTAAGCTTTACCTTTAGACTTCCACATTTTGAGTTTTTCAATTTGAGTTGCTTCATCATCTTCTGAGGTATCTTGTTCTTCAATTTAAGAAGGGTTATCCTTAACAAGCTTTGGAAAATCTTCAAAAATATCATAAGGTAATTTGATCTTACTGCATGACTCTTCATACCAAGAACTATTCTCATCAAACACTACATGTCTACTCACCAAGAATCCTTTGGTTGTTGGGTTGTATATGTATTGAAATCTGTTGAATGCATATCCATGTATAGATCCATTCCTCTTGTAAAGGATTTCCACTTGTCATCTGCCTTCACACCATTGATGACTTGCCTTACACTTTGTTCTTCATCTATCCCTTCTCCAATGCTTCCTAGTTGATCAGCAATATCTTTGATCTTTGTGACAAAATCAGTCACATTTTGCTGGGAAGATTTCTTGAGTGTTGTGAAGTCCAACCATAGTTGGTTCTAGCCTCTATGCTTGAAGAGAAGAAGGCCTCAAGTGCATTCCACACTTTCTGGGATGTTTTACGACTTCTAATGTGAGGCAACAAAAATATGA
This sequence comes from Ceratopteris richardii, assembly GCA_020310875.1. Lineage (NCBI taxonomy): Eukaryota > Viridiplantae > Streptophyta > Polypodiopsida > Polypodiales > Pteridaceae > Ceratopteris > Ceratopteris richardii. Next base: position 121,308,481 of record CM035428.1, read on the forward strand.
GATAGAGTTGAGGAGATAAGATCTTGCAAGTGCATCCTTGGAGCACCATGTGCTTAATCTTTCTTGCTCTTCTTGTGTAGGTCGACCTTTATTCCTGAAACTTGGCATAACTTCATCTCCAGCTATATAATCATATAGATTCCTACCTTGAAGATAAGCTTCCATCCTTAAAGACCACATTGAGTAGTTACCTCTCCACTTTGTCAATTGATGAATGAAATCCATCTGCCATGTTGTCCAACCTTGCTCTGATACCATTGTGAGGATGGATTTGCACTTGATGAAGATGAAGTGTTGTTGCAAAAACTTTGCACTACACCAGCCAAATGAACTCCTAAAATATGTAGTGGGCCCTTTTAGCTTCCCAAGGGATGTATTAGACACCCTATGTACCTTGGAATATCACTCTAAAAAATTTTAATCAAAACAGATAGGTAAGAGTTGATCCAAGAGTAAAAAACTTGCTATTTTTGTTCCTACACATGTTCAGTGTTTTGAACAGTTCTCTAAGCATAGTAGCAATTGGCTTAATTCCTTTTGGGGAACTCCAATTAACTTAGTAAGCCGACAATCATGAGTGATTTCATAAAAAATGATGGACTATCTGCAGAGAAAGGAATTTAGCAAGTCACAACCCCATCCTGACATTCACGGGCTGCAATAGTCATCAGACCAGTGAGCAAAGATACTCTAATATCTGACGATCTTGAGAAGCAATGCAAATGAAACTTTCTAGGATTATAATGGACAATATGCTGATTCAATCATGCTTTAAATCATGGAAAATGATCAACTACACACCGAGAACAAGCTCTGAGAATTTCACTATTCTGATGGAGTACTAATAGAGAAGTAAAATGAGAATATAATGATCATATATATATTGAAACATGTACAAATATAATGTCATTGGAAACAATCCATTGCTCAATGTGTCAGATGTGAATGAGCTATGAGATGAGCTCTCACTTCACAATAAAACTCACTCAAAGTGATCTCATGGGCTCGAGATAATACCTGTGTCTTTTGATCCCCTTTTTATAATCATGTTTGGATCCAAGGCTTGAATTCAAGTTCAAAATTCTACCTAAAAGGTGAATCCTAAAGTCTAGGATAGATTCCCTCATCACTCAACAACTCATTGATTTGTGATTTTAGATCTTCCTAACTCCACATGGGTAACCCACTTTTATAAGGATAAATATGAAGGATTTTTACAAGAGACTATTCATATGTAGTCTTGCATAGGTTATGCCAATAAATCAAGCATAAGTTAATCAACCAAATATATGGGCTTGGTATAATTGCACCAACAGCAATGTGGGTCTACCTTAACATGTACCTCATTTACTAAGTGATAGTTAGAGTGCCATTGCATTGGCTAAGAATATCGTGTATCATGCTAAGACCAAGCACATTGACGTGAGGTAGCACTTCATTAGAGACTACTTCGCCATTGAGTGCATTATTCTTGAGAAGGTTCATAGTCGAGATAATGTTGCAGATGGTTTGACTAAAGCTCCACTATAGGATAGCTTTCAACATTGTTGTCACTTGATAGACATTAATTGATTCATGACCTTACACATTTACTTCTATACTATGTAACATGCCCATCAGGTGGGAGGTATAGTATGTATACTTATAGTGAGGTATTCTTTATCAGGTATACTTATAGTCTATATACTTATAGCCAGGTATACTATGTAACATGCCCATCAGGTGGAAGTTATAGTCTGTATACTTATAGTCAGCTCCACTATAGGATAGCTTTCAGCATTCTTGTCACTTGATAGGCATTAATTGATTCATGACCTTACACATTTACTTGTATACTATGTAACATGCCCATTAGGTGGGAGGTATAGTCTCTATACCTTTTTTTTTATAAAAAGGAAGTTCGGCCTTGGCCTATTCTCCCAAACTTTAATTAAAATAAAGGAGAAAAGTTACAAGTGAATGGGACTAGTGCCCAAGGGACCCCCAAATCCCACAATGCAGGGGACAAGTTTAGTAAGCTAGAGGGCATTACAAATGAGGTAGACAAATCTATCATCTCCCTCATATGGGACCCATTTGGGTTTCAAATTGTTATTTTGGAGGAGATAAATATAGTGATGTCTAAACGGTGGAGATCTCTTATCTCGAGAGATTCTTTTACCTAAAAGAAACAAGGATTTCTCAATCAACCATTCCTTTGGAGTTTGGCCAAAATTGATAGCACATCGCTCCCTCCAAATCTTCCAAAGAGTCTCACCCTTGATGGCATTCCACAGCCTTGATGAGTAGCCAACCGCCTCACCCAACAACACCTGTTGCCAATTGATTTGGTTCCTGAGTCTCAATACCCATGTCATGTGATGCCAGATAGCACAGGACTTGGGGCAATCAAAGAAAAGGTGAACTAAATCTTCGATGCATCAATGGCAACGTTTGCACCATGGAGGCACACCACAAATTTTGTTAGGCCTTGCATTGGACCAGATACCCTTATGCAAGATCTGCCACATGAGAACGAACTTTTTGACCTCAATTAGGGGGTGCCAAATAGACATGAACTTTAGTTCCCATCGAAGTTTGGTCCAAGAAAGGCACCACCTCTTGTTAAGGGTGTGATAGGCACCACCTCTAGTCTGTATACTTATAGTAAGGTCACTTCATAGGCATTAATTGATTCATGACCTTACACATTTACTTGTATACTATGTAACATCCCATCAGGTGGGAGGTATAGTCTGTATACTTATAGTTAGGTAAACTTATAGCCTTTAGTGGGAGACTGTTACCATTAGTGTCCATGAGAAAGGCCAAATGACAGCCAAACACTTTTGTATATGATCCTTAATAAAACATATAGTGGCTTGGTCAGCCACACATTGTAAGTTTGACCGCATTTTGTAACACCTACAAAATTTGTCTTGATGCTCCCTATGTACTATGTTTTCTACATATTTTGTAGCCTTTGTGTGGACTACTGTGTGTGGTGCTTAGAGCTTGGAAACATTGACCTTCCAATTACGTATGCAAGTAGGTAGTTGAACACAGTAAAACAAAATTGTACAACTATAGAAAGAGAAGGATCAAGCATGGTCTAGACGATTAAGAATTTTAGATGTTACTTTCTTGAAAATAAGTTGAAATTTTTTATTGATCATCAAGTGTTACTCTTTCTTATAAATAAACCTAAAAATACAAGGACATTAGTAACATCGTTTATTTTACTAATGGAACATGATTTGGAGGTACTTATTAGGAAAGGAAGGACTAGGTGGATCACCTTTCTATTTACTTCAGGAGAATCCCCGCAAGGAGTATCAGATGAACTTCCTGATGCTTACTTGTTCAACCTGGAAGTAGTGCCTGATTGGGCTAAAACAATAGTGCCTATTCTTTGTTTTGGACCCAAACATCTCTTAATGAAAGAAAAGGATAGAGAAGTGGTGAAATACCAAAAGTATCAGATAATGACACTGAGTGTATACAAGCACACTGATCAAGAGATCTCAGCTTCTTGTGTGGAAGAAGATGAATATGAAAAATGGTTGCAATCAACAAATGTAGGTGCACTAGTGCAACATCATTCAAAACAAGAAAGCTTGCAGACTCTCAAGTCATTAGGAGTATATTGGCCAAGAATGGAGGTAAGTGTCCATAGGATATGTAAGGATTGTCCAAAGCGTATTAATAGACCTTTGATGGACATGCAACTTTATATCTAGTGTCTTTAATACTATATTGGAGCAGTCTATTAGTTGACTTTCTTAGGACGAAAACATTCTCTCAAGAAATGACCTTAGCAAGGAGAAGAAGTTTAGAACAAGAGGCTCAAGATTATGATCTCATTGGAGATAATCTATAAAGGCAAGGAAGGCATCGATATCTTAGACTTTGTGTCCATGAAAGCAAATATATCAAAATTTTAGAAACTACACACTAGGTGTGACAGGAGGACACTTTGGACCAGATCAAGTAATTAAGGTTATACTATTCACATGAATTTGGTGGCCAACCCTATGGATGCTCACTCTTATGTGAAGAGATGTGACATATGTTAGCAAACTTAGTATCTGATATGCATGGATGAGATGCCATTGAGAGCCATGATGAGAAGACGTGCATTCTCAAAGCTAGAAATAGACTTTTTTGCTCCTATTAATTGTTATAACACCACCTATTTGGATCTTATACAGTCCTATTGACTTAGCTTTTAATCAGTTGGATTTTACTGAATTGGATTTTTCTTAGTCAAAGTTTGCTCAATCAATTTTTGTTATAAATAGTTATATTCATTGAAACACCATGCTCATATTATGCTTGAGATAAATATGATCTACATCAAAACCATCATTTGGATGGTATTTTAAATACTCATTGAAGAGTGTTTTTATAATTGAACTCATTTATTGGATTAAATGATCGACCACATATGATCAAACTCTTATGTAAGCTGAAAACATTTAGCTTTGTAAAATGAAATGTAAAAGGTGCAAAAATCACGAGTTAGAGGTGGTTGTGATTTTTTCAATCAATCATTTAATCAGCCACCAAAGTAGATCTTGATTAGATTGCTTTTCCTAGAATGTTGGAAAAGATATCAATCAATGTGAACTACCAAAACCACCTTATTTGAACCAAAATTCATGGTGAAAAGGCATGGATAGATCTCTGAGAGTCTAGATAAAGATTCCCAATCATTTTTAAAATATGTTGAAAGCAATATGCATATACTTTGGCCATTATTCTCTTGTTGCTTTATTTCTCTTGTTGCAGAAGATGACTCTTGTCTAGGTTATGTGTATACATGTTCAAGTCATTTGCTTTAGCACATTTAGAGAAATCTTATATTTTTAGTCTAGAGTCATCTTCTGCATATTTTTGAAAAATACAAATGACCACCAATGAGATTGAAGTTGATTGCCATTTCATTGTTTCTTTTAATCAATGTTTTTATGCAATATAGAAAATTAAAACTTTGTATGACGCATCATTAAGAGGAAGTTTCTCAATCTGTAACTATGTTGCTGCTCTAAGAATTGTTCAATCATAACTTCAATTCAGATTCAACAAAGTTTTCTGTGAATTGGTCAAGCTGCAATTCATCTATTTTGCATCAATCTATTTTTATTGATGTTCCAAAATACCAATTGAGCTTTATTGCACTCAGCATAAGTCTAAAAGTTCCTTTTTACCTATCCAAAGAGCTAGGGCAGATCCTATGCAGGTTTACTAGACCATCTTCATCATCTAAAGAACCAATTCCAAGCTTCTCCAAATCTCTCCCATCTATTTTATTGGTATGAGAGCAACTTCAAGGTGGGAGATAGCTTTCCAACAATGATTGATAAGCTTGATAGACACAATATTCAGCTTGGAAAATAATAATGGAGGCTTATTTGCAAGATAGGAATCTATATGGGATTGTATTAAGTGATGAAGCAATGCCTACTCTAAGATCCAAAGGAAGACCAACTCAAGAGGAAACTGATAAACTCACACTTTGGTGTGCAAGGGATGCTCAAGCAAGGTCATACATACTTAACTCTATCTCTGATTTTCTATTACCACATATTAGAGGATACAAGACATCTCAAGAGACTTAGGATGCCCTAGAGACATCTCTTCTCAAGAGACTTAGGATACCCTAGAGACTTTCTTTTGTGCTAGCACAAAATCAGAGAAGAACCATCTTTGGAATGATTTCAACCAGATGAACAAGACTCCAAAACAAACCATTTCAGAGTTAATTACAAAGCTCAAGGAGGTTTCTCATCAATTGGCATCCATTGGAGAGTTGATTCAAGAAGAAGTCATCATGAGGCAAATTTTGAATGGCACTAGAGGTGACAAAGAGTGGCAATCTTTCACCACAACCTATGACCTCATCATGGATGTGCAAACTCCAACATTTCAACATCTTTCTTGGATAAATCTTCAATCAAGAGGCCAACAATAGCATAAATAAAGGTAACTACTATTCAACTAGTGCTCTATATGCAGATAAGAAGAACAAGAATTTGAAGGCAAGAAGAAGGAAGGCGATGAAGAGTGTTGTGAAAGATGGATGGACACTCCAGAAAATGAGTTGGTACTGCTAATCCCTACTTTGTACCAGCCCTCTTTGGCTTTAGAGTTGATTTTTAGGCCCTCTTAGCTTTCCAATGAAACTGAACAAGTTCCCATGTACTTTGGGAATGATGTGTGTAATGTTTGATACAAAACAGACTACTCCCAAGTTCACAATCTACTAAAAACCTTCTATTTTGGTATAGACACATGCTGCTTGTTAAGCTCAGTGCTTCCAGTACAGTAGGAGTTAGAAAAAATCCTTTTGGAGATAACAAATTAGCTTAATGATCTAATGATTCCAAGTGGAATCACTTGAATGATGGACTATACACAGAGCAATCAATTTAGCAATCAAAGCATTACCCTCGATTTTTTAGGACCTTTGTAGAGATTGACCAATGATCAATTCGACGTGATTTTCTCCCAATCCACTCAATGGAATGTCTTCAAAATTTGTCAGCATGTAGAAGACTTAGAGCTGATTCCAAGGAGATATAGAATATTGAAAATGATGGAGTATAGACTGAGATATGAGCAATAGAAGATGATTATTCTGAGTGACACTAACAGAGAGATCAGCAGATATAATGAATGATCTATTGTATTATGAAACAATGTTGTACATGATCATTGGCATGATAATCAATGCCCAATGATTGATAGCAGTGTAGGCTATAATGTGAGCCTCACTCTCTTACAAAATGATTAGCTAATTGCCTCAGGATTGGAGACCTCTGCACCGTGCATTTTACAAGCCATTTTTATAGATGCTTTGCCTCCAAGTTTGAATTCAAATCCAAACTTGGCTTTACCTAAAAGCTTCTCCAAATTAGGAATCATTACACCAAAATGATTCATAGCTTTTAGCTCTCCAACTTCCACGAATTTAGATACTTTACAAGATTCTTTCAAGTCATTTGACTTTTACAAATGGTAAAAGATAGAGTGATTCATAGCAATGGTTCCCATGGAACTTCAATTATTCCTCATGAGATCTTCTCATGCCTAGCCAAGTGTGTAGGCTTGCCATTTGCACCAACAGCTCCCCCTCAAGCCAAACATCTTGGCTTGATCTTCTTCTTCAATCCTCTTGAATGTCTTGCAATCCAATCATAGCTTTAAACTTGCAAAGTTTAGTACCATCAAGTGCTTTGGTTAATAAGTCTACACATTGCATATTGGTTGATACATATGCCAACTGAATTTCCTTGCTCAATAGCTTCTCTCTCACATAATGATAGTGGACCTCTATATGTTTGGTCGTAGCATGATAAATAGGAAATGCTGCAAGATGTAGTGAGCTTGTATTATCTCCAAAAATTATTGGAGATCTAGTATGCAAACCCAAATCTGCATATATCAATCTTATCCATATGGCCTCTTGAGTAGCATTGGCCAATCCTCTATATTTTACCTCTGTTGAAGATAAGGCAACAATAGGTTGCTTCTTGGAAGACCATGATATAGGTTTGTCACCTGCAAAAGATAGATATCCTGAGGTACTCCTTTTATCATCTTTGCAACCTGCCCATTCTGCATCAGAGTATATCTTGATGTCTAAATCTGAAGTATAAGGAAAATATAAGCCTTAATTTTGAGTGCCCTTAAGGTATTTCAAAATCCCCTTGGCAGCTTCCAAGTGAGGTGCCCTAGGTTTGTGCATAAATTTTCTTAAGACACTTACTCCATAAGCAATATCAATCCTTGTCAATGTAGCATAGTTCAAGCTTCCCACTATGCTTTGATTTCAATATTATCAAGCACATCACCTTCATGAGCGCTTAATTTTTTATTTACCTCCATTGGAGTGCTTGCTACCTTGGCATCCTGCAAATGAAACTTCTTTAGCATGTCCTGTACATACTTTCTTTGTGTAATGTAAATTCTAGAGTTAGTATAGACTAACTCAAGTTCAAGAAAATACTTTAGTGACCCTAGATCACTGATTTTGAACTCCTAGATCATTTGATTCTTGATTTTTTTGATTCCATTAGCATCATTACCTATAAGTATGATATCATCAACATACACGCATAGGTATATCACCTCTGAATTACTTCCCTTAATAAACAGAGAAGTATCTTCTCTACTCATGATGAATCCTTGATCTTGAAGGTATGTAGTCAACCTATGGTTACATGCCCTAGATGCGTGCTTCAATCCATAAAGAGCGTTTTTACATCCAATTGGTACATGTTCCAATTCTTTGATGCAGCCACACTTACCAATACCCTGATGGTTGGCATTTTGGCCATAGGTGAGAAGGTTTCTTCATAATCAACGTCTTGGGTTTGTGCAAAAACCTTAGCCACAAGTATAGCCTTGTACCTGCTTATTGACCCATCAGAATTTCTTTTGATTTTGTAGATCCATCTAGAACCTATTACCTTCCTAGACTCCTTCTTTGGCACTAGCTCCCAGGTATCATTCTCCTTGGGTGCTTCAATTTCTTCATCCATAGCTTCCTTCTATTCTGCCTAGGTCTTTGCCTCTTCATATGATGATGGCTCTTCAAATGACAAGTCCTTTGCAAAATAAACAGAATGCTTAGTAACTAAAGAAGTGTCATACCCATATCTGACTGGCTTCTTGCTTTCTCTTTGTGATCTTCTGATTGCTAGGTTGATGATGTCCTCATCATCTAAGTTGATGTCTTCAATCTAGTTTGGCTCCTCCTTGGTGAGTTTTGGGAACTCCTCTTCCAAGTCATAAGGCAACTTTACTTCCCTGCATTCACTCTCAAACCAAGAATCATTTTCATCAAAGACAACATCTCTACTAACCATAAATCCTTTGTTGGAAGGATTGTAAAATCTATATCCTTTCTGATTCAAGTCATACCCTATGAAGATGCACTTCTCTACCTTAGGGTCTAGCTTACCTCTTATTTGAGATGGTATATGCACATAAGCAACACATCCAAAGATCCTACAATGATCAAGTGAAGGTCTTCTACCATGCCATGCTTCATATGGGGTCATCCCATCAAGAGATTTAAAAAATTAGGTAATTTTTTCTCATTTAACATTGATCTAGCTCTTTCAACAATTAGTATATTTCTCCTCTCTGCCACCCCATTTTGCTCAGGGGTATACCTTGTTGTAGTTTCTCTTTTGATTAGAATGCATCAAACTCATTTAAGAAGTACTCATCTCATCCATCTGACCTTAGTCTCTTTAGACTTCTTCCTGTTTGGTTCTCAACAAGTGCAAGATACTTTTTAAAGCAACTGAATACTTCATCTTTGTGCTTCATAAAATATAAGATAGTCCACCTATTGAAATCATCAATGAAAGATACATAATACCTTGATCCAAAAATTGAGGGGTCCTTACTTGGTCCCCATACATTTGTATGGACAAGCTCTAGGTAATCCTCATGTATATAGCCTTTCTTTGAGAAGGGTAACCTGTGAGATTTTCCAAACTGACAAGCACCACGTTTATAAACCATGTGTTTCTTGGATACATTGGGTATCCCAAGAACACATTGATCTCTACACATTTGCTTTAAAGTTCTCTCACCAATATGCCCTAATCTCTTATGCCAAATTTCAAGCTCTAATAATTTTTTGTCTTTGTAACTATAAAGTGCAATATTCCTTGTATCTTTAAGTTCAAAGGTGAATAATCTACCTGTCTTTTCTCCTTTGGAAATTCTCTTGAATCCATGTTGGGGATCCTCCACAAATGCTCCATATTTGTTGAACCTAACCTGAAAACCCTTTTCCACAATCTACCCAACACTCATTAAATTCTTGGTAATTTTAGGTACATATGGAACTCTGCTCAACACATTTCTATTTCCATCAGAGGTTCTAACATTTCCTACCTTGATCATTGTCATCACCTATTTGTACCTGATGCTTACCCTTAGGTTCCTCAAGGTCAGAGAGAAGAGCTACATTACCTGCCACATGGTTGGAACATCCTGAGTCAATGCAGAAGAGATGTTCATCATTCGTACCTTGCTTTGAAATCATATTCATAATCAAAAGGGAATCCTTTTGTTCCTTTGTATAATTGTTGTAGTCTTTCCTTGACGTGTAACCTCCTTGGTATTTGTTATTGTAGTTGTTGTTGTTATAATAGTTATTGTAGCCTTGATGATGGTTGAATCTTCCTCTTGATTGTGTATATCCACCTCTTTGGAAACCTCAACCTCTCTGATTCTTGGAGTTCCTCTAACACTCATTTGTAGTATGATTTGACAAACCACAAATATTACATGGTGAGGAGTTATAAGGTCTTCCCCTACCTTGTTTACCTCCTCTGCCCCTACCTCTTGAGTTCCTACCTCTCCCTGCATAGTTGGCTTGGGAGGTAGCTCTTTCATCCTCAATCTTCTTGCTTTTCCCTTTCTCTTTAGACTTGCTTTTATCTATGTATAGGGTAGAAGACTTATTACCTATTACCTCTTGATGAATCTCCATTCTTTTTGAGCTTGGATTCATGGGTAAAGAGTTGCCACATGAGTGTGGTAGGGTCTGGAATCTGCATGTCCATGTACAAGTCCATGGCAGTTGTGAAGCTCTCCCATTTGTCAGCTACCGATATACCATTGATTACTTGTCTCACAATCTACTCCTCTTCAATCTCTTCTCCTATGCTTGCCAATTGGTCAGCTACATCCTTGACTTTGGTCACATACTCTGAGATGCCTTTCTTGGGTTGATTTCTTTGAGTGGTAAACTCAATCCACAATTATTGGTTCTTCCTAGCCCTTGTGTTTCAAGAGAAATATGAAGACAATGTTTCCCAAGCCTCTTGGGATGCCTTACAGTTTCTAATGTGTGGAAGAAGAAAATCAGAGATTGAGTTAAGTAAGTATGACCTTGCTAATCAATAAAGGATAAAGTGAGCCAACTTTTCTTCCTTTTGCAATAACCATATTTCCCTTTGATATGCAAAAGGATTGAGCATATAAGACCACCTTGTAACCAAGGTCATCAAGTTGATCAATTGACATCAAGATATGTGATAACTGAGGTTCATGGCATACATTATGCATAGTAAAATTTGAACCATCAATAAATTGCACAACCACATCTCCAATCCTGGCAACATCACGTTGATAAGAATGAACAAGTATCACAGTACCAAGAGACTTTGTGGCATAAGTAGAGAACCACTCTCTGTGGTGTCACATGGAAAGAAGCACTTGAATCTAGCAGCCATGTGTGGGAAAGAGAATCAGCCATAAGAGCCTTAGTAGGCATACTACTGTCACATGTCAGCACATCAGCATCATCTAAAATAACATTGATTTCTTCAATCTTCATAGTCAAAGTAGATGGTGCAGGTAGTTGTTTAACATGCCCATCAACATTTTGACCTTTATCTTTAGCACTCCTTGATGCAAAACATTCTTTCTTCATGTGTCCTTTCTTATGACAATAATGGCATTCGATATCCCTCTTCCTTTATTTACTTCTACTCTTATTCTATTGAGCATTCTTTTCCTTGTTCTTGCTCCTACCACATTGCTGATTCTTTCCTTACTAAGAATCATGAACATTATATGCATCTCCACTCTTTAAGTTACCATAGATTCTCTACAAATCTCCTCACTCAAGAGTTCTCCACATAGTTCATCAAGGACCAGTGTACCACCAGGTGCACTATTGCTAATAGTAGTTCAAAATGTATCCCATGATCATGGCAAGGTGCATAACAAAAAGACTACATTCATTTCATTATGCATGTCCATTTTTTGAGTCTGTAATTGAGAGAATATAGCATAAAACTCATTTAGATGAGCAACAACACTATCTTTGTCCTTCATGCAAAGTTCATATAACTTTCTCATCAAATACACTTTATTTGATGCCATTTCTTTTTAATATGTATTGCGCTTTCGCAGTCCAATACTATAAAGTAAACATTATCTCTTAGGTGCAATCGAATGGTAGACCTAGCCATTTCATCCAACTCATCCCAATCATCTTCATCCATGTTAGTAGGCTTCTTTGAGATTCCATTTACTGACTTACTGACTTCCATTGCCTCCTATGAATGAGCACACTCTTTAATCTGATTCTTCCATAGAGAAAAGTTTGTGCCATCAAATTTTTGGATCTCAAAATGGTCTTTTCCCCACAAGTTATAGCTCCTTCTAGGAAGATTGACACTAGACCCTGATCCATCAGATGTGCATGAGATCCCTGATGCCATGATGATTGAGAACTAACGAGAACAATAATGGAGCTAGAAGATTCCAAACACCACTAAGGCTCAAAAGGGATGTGAAAGTGTCAAATTTTGGGAAAAAATAATAGTCTCCCCATAGAAATGGACTAATGAGTAGTAATGACCAACCAAAAGGATTTTGTGAGAGTATACGTGCTCACATGAATAAGTTTATCAAGGAGTAAACTGACTACTTTATAGCTGACAAAACAAAAATCTAGAAAAATTTTGCCAGAATTGCCTTTGCAAAATTAGCATATAACCTATGTGAAATGCTCATAAAAATGCAAGTACTCACATGTAAACTTGCATAGGCAATCAATGATTCCACTACATTTAATTAGTTAACCAAAAGAAGCCAACTTGGGTTATCGAGCACCTCTTTATCAATGTCAAAAGGTTTCATGCAAAAACATAACTGCTATATCAATGACCACATGGATGTACGTAAGCAGTATCCACAGAATCATGGATACTATGTATGCATTCAATATATGTAGTACGATGGCACTTAAGGGTTGAATTCACAGCCCAAATAATAGCCAACAACATCAGCAAGTCTTTATCAACTCTATTCTTTCGACTTGAAAAACCTACATAAAATTGTGGTGGTTGCTCCCACCACAACTATTTGGAAGTCTATGTTGACGATCTCTGCGCTCATTCCAACATTAGATAGACACATATGCCTGAACTCAGGCAAATCTTTCACAAATGTAGAGAATATCAAGTCTGCCTGAACCTAGAGGTGTGTTTTCATGGTCAGGCAAGGCAAGATTCTAGGACACATAGTGTCAAAGAATGGCATATCCATGGATGAGGAGAAAGTGAGAGCTATTGTAGAACTACCTAGGCCAAAGAACGTCAAGGAAGTACAAGCTTTGATGGGGCATTGTGGTTATGAACAACGTTTTATACACATGTATGCCATCATTGTGAAGCCTCTGTATGGAATTTTGACCAATTTCGAGTGAACCAAAGAATGTGAAAACTCCTTCAATGAGCTTAAACGGCGGTTATGTTCAGCACCAATCTTGATGACACCAGATTGGAATAAGCCCTTTCATGTGCATGTGGATGCATCCAACTATGCAATCGGATGTGTGCTACCACAACCTACGGGTGAAGGTAATATGGATCTTCCAATTGCCTATGCTAGTAGACAGTTGAATGCAGCTGAACAAAACTATACCACCACTAAACGAGAAGGATTAGGCATGGTGTATGTGGTCAAAAAGTCTAGAAATTATTTGCTTGCAAATAAGTTTAAATTTTTTACTGATCATCAAGCACTGTTGTATTTTGGTATACAAGCCATGCAATACGGGTAGACTAATAAGCCGGTTTCTGTTACTAATGGAATATTACTTTGAGGTAGTGGTGAGGAAAGGCAAGACTCATTTGAGAGCGGACCATCTCTCTAGGCTCACATCCGAGAGGCCCAACAAGGAGTATTAGATTACCTTTTTGATGCTTACTTGTTTAATTTGGAAGTTGCACCTCAGTGGGCTAAAACATTAGTGCCAGTATTGACATACGGGCCCAACCACACAATAATAAACACTCAAGACAGAGAGGTAGTGAAAGCCCAAAAGTACCACATCATGGCAGGGAGTATGTACAAGCATAGAGATCAAGGAATATTAGCTTGTTGTGTGGAAGAGGATGAGCACGCTAAGTGGTTGCAATTAGCACATGTAGGTGCATTAGAGCAACACTACTCAAGGCAACGAACCCTACAGACACTAAGGAGACTCGGAGTGCATTGGCCTACTATGGAAGCAGATGTACATAAGTTGTGTAAGGAATGCCGAGTGTGTCATGTTAGACCACCTATGGAGCATGCTACTCTGTACCAAGTGTCTCTAGTACCAGATTGGAGTGAACCATTAGTAGCCTTTCTGAGGACGAAAACATTCCCTCAAGATATGACCCTGGCTAGACAAAGAAGCTTAGAACAAGAAGCATTAGACTATACACTCATTGGGGATAATCTATACAAACGTGGAAAAGACGGATATCTGAGACTATGTGTCCATGAGAGCAAATATCTTAAAATCTTGGAAACTACTCACCAAGGTGTAGAAGGAGGACACTTTGGATGAGACCGAGTGATTAAGGCAATTCTATTTGCAGGGTTATGGTGGCCAACCCTTCACATGGATGCACATACCTATGTGAAGAGATGAGATGTTTGTCAGCGAACTCAGTATCCTATACATAAAGAGGAGATGCCATTGAAACCTATGATGGGTGGACATGCATTCTCTAAGTGGGGAATAGAATTTGTAGGTCCTAGTAATCCCCCAACCAAGGGTTCACAAGCTGAATACATTATTGTGGCCACGGATTATCTGACCAAGTGGGTAGAAGTGAAAGCCACAACGAAGAACGATGCTCAAACTACAACTAAGTTCTTATTTGAGAATGTGTTCACAAGATACGGGCTACCAATAGAACTAGTAAGTGATAGAGGGACTCACTTCTTGAATGAGGTTATTGAAAATCTTCTTCAAGAGTTCTTGGTAGTACACAAGAAGTCTGCCCCCTATCATCTGCAAGCTAATGGGCAAGCCGAAAGCACAAATAAGATTCTATGCAATGTGTTGACCAAACTAGTGAATCATAAACGCTCTGATTGGGACAAATAGCTACATCATGCTGTTTGGGCATACCGAGTTGCCTATAAAACGGTACTCCAAGCCACACCCTTTTAGATGGTGTTTGGCCAAAATGCAGTGCTACCACTAGACTTCTTGATACCTACATTGAAAGTAGCACAAAAGCATGACTGGACAGGCCATGAGCTCTCCTCTAGAATCTTTGACCTTGAACGACTAGGTGAAACAAGATTAAGAGCGGTAGCAGGAATTTACGTAGCCAAGAAAAGACAAAAAGCATATTTCGATGCACATGTGAAGGATAAGGGTTTGAAAGCAAGAGACCTAGTTTTAGTCTACACTTTGAAGCAACATGCACAGAAACTAGAGAAGAGAGGTTATGGACCTATGATCATAAATAGGATCTCAAGAGTGGAGCAGTTCAATTAGCTACACTAGAGGGTGATGTTCTTCCTAGTTACATTAGTGGATGCAGAGTCAAGTTATATCAGGAACCCCTCACGGAGGAGATGTTAAAACGACTCAATACTGCAAAGAAACATAAAGAAGAGGAAAAGCGAATTCGAGAAGAGGCACAGGCAGAAGCATTGGAACGCATCCGAAGAATGAAATTGAGAAGATAGGGCAGAGATCGGCCTAGGACAGAGGCCTATCAACTCAAGGATATCATATGGCTATGTGTGAAGTCTCAAGTGTAAGTTCCCATAGAATAATTGACCAACGTCCTTTTGTAACCTTAGAGATAGGACAAGGAAAGAGTGGAAGGACTGTACGGGCCTTGATTGACTCGGGTGCAGCCACTAGTGCTGTTAAACTCTCCTTCTGTCAAGAATTGAACTTAAGTGCCAATCTTGTAGAAGCATATCTCATAGGATTGTGTTGGCAGTATACGGGAAGAAGCAAATACGGGCATACATGCAGATCTAGCACTAAGGCAACCCTTTATTTTTTCCAAACCCCTACACCATTTAAAAGTGATTCTTATCACTAAAAACCCTTGTAAATATCATTTCACCTTTTTGTAGCTCCATTTTGTACAAGTCGAGGAGTCCTCGAGCTTGGGGAGCCTTAGAAGTAGTTGCTTGCCAATTTTCATATTTTTTAGATCTCGTTTGAGCCCTCAAATAAACCCTGGAACCTAATTTTTAACTAGGCCGGACACTAGGTCTGGACAGGGCCAAAGCTAGTCAAAAACTATAAATAGAGCTAGAGAGCTCATTTTTGAGGGAGCTTCTTGTAGTTTTGAGCTTGTATGAGAACTTTGTTGCAATAGAAGTGATTCCATTGTCTGACTCTCTTTGTTCTTGTTGTGTGTGTGCGTGTGTGTGTATGTGTATGCATGTTAGTGTGCTTCGCACTCACGCATTTGTGCCTTCACTTGCTCGAGGTCTTCATACCATCCTCATGTCTTCCCGGATTGACATTAAAGGAGGTGCTACTCATCACTGAGCTACACCAAATTTTGGCGCCGTTGCCGGGGATTCGAGCTTTGAGGACGAGTGTGTGATGGTAAGACGTAGAGAGGACGCGTTGGAATGGTAAGTAGTTGGTAAATTTATGATTTTTCTCCATCTCCATCTCCATCTTCACCTCCTTCTTCATCTCCACCTCCACCTCCTTCTCCACTACATATTCCCTCTTCCTTGTCATTCCCCTCATTTGTTGTGTACGAGTTTGAGAGAGAGCGAGTGTGTGTGCTTGTTTTTGTGTGTTTTTGCATGTTTCTTGCAGGCTTCAGCTTCATCATCATCTCCAGCAAGCTCAGTAGGTACGGATTTCCTCTGCACAGGTCCCGAGGCATCAAGCTCGAGCTATCGCGACACCTCGAAAACTTCAGCCAATCACAATTCTGAGTGCACCACGACACTGCACAGGCTGAGAGCTCCTAGGATCACTAGACAGAACTGAAAAATTCACCATATCCCGAGCTATCAGGACACCTCGAGGTATCGCGACACCTCGAAGTATCGCGACACCTCGAACCATCACGACACACCGACCCCACGACCTATCGCGACACCTCGGAGTATCACGACATCTCAAACTATCGCGACACTCCAAACTATCGCGACAGGGCAAAAAAGATGAGCGAACTTGAAGAAAGCTTGAGAGAAACCAAAGCAAAGATAAGTGAACTCGCATCTCAAAACCACTCTCACACCACCCCTCCACCACCTCTCCTTTTACCCGCCAATCCACCTTCTTCCATTCCCCAACCTTTCAATACACCACCCTTAACCCACCCACCACCCAGAGTAGGATCCGTCCTAGCCGATCCCACTCCCGAGGACCTAAACATGATGCTTAGAGCATATCAGGCCAGAATCCAAGAAGGGCCAAACGTAACTGATCATGAAAAGTGTTACCCTAGAGCAGAACTAGAGCTAGAACGAACCAAAATTTGTGCTAAGATGGTGGAATTGGCTCAGACTATATTTGAAGCCAGTCGCCTCTTTAACATCTCTAGTTCAGCTAAGACGCAGTTACACTTTGATGGACTACTAGAACGAATAGAGAGGCTAATTGCACAATCAGAAAAGGAACCCGCCTCTCAAAATAAGGGCAAGGCAAGTGAGAACGTGAGCCTACCTCCCCAGGAAGCCTACGTGCCTAACTCTACGGAGCTAGACACATCATCTTCTATGAATCAGTTCACACCAGAATTCCTACGAGAGATTCAAGAAGACAAATGGGCTAAAGAAAGTGAAGTCCCTCCTCCCATTGAACTTGTGGATGATGCACACGAGCAATTCCCACACGACATCCCATCCATTTATGAGGAGCATGACAGCATCCACTCTCAAGAGAGATTAGACTTTGAGTCTAATTCTCTACAAGAATTACCACATTTCACAGGCCCATGGGAAACCAAGTCTACTTGTCTGAGAGCGCCCACAGTCATGATAAGAAATGAAGATTCTATCATACCTAGGAATATAGAGGTAGTAAAGAACACTAAAGTGCAGTGCAATCTCACTTTAGAAGAGCTACTCAAAGTTAAGCCAGAAGTGTGGAAACATGTAGCCAAACAAGTGCCAGACATAGCAAAATCGCGCTCCCAAGTAGGATCTCATAGAACAGTGCCTGAAATACCATTGGATAAGATAGGAGACATGAGTGAAGGAGAAGAAGGAAATACCTATCTCCCAGTTACTCATCAGGGTTACACAACTAAGGCGATTTTGGACTCAAGTGCAGGAGTTGCAATTGCTACAACTTCCCTATGGAAGAGATGGGGCAAGCCAGCACTCCGACCAACGAGAATAAAATTGCAGATGGCTGATGGTCATATTGAAAGGCCCTTAGGATTGCTAGAAGGAATAACTCTCACTACATGTGGGGTTGAGTTTGAGCATACTTTTGCTATATGCGAATTTAGCAAAAACCAAGCCTACGAGATGATTTTGGGAAGGCCATTTATGCGGCAATTGCAAGTAGTCTAGGATTGGGGAACCAATTCCTTGTATTTGCAACATCTAGGTGTTACAACCAAAGTCAATCTTAAGGATTACTCTCATAGAGACGTACCGCCTATTCAATGCAATCCCATCCATAGAGCCAAAGATGAGACTGAGTCTGTGCATTCCATAGGATCCGAATCCTCGTGGATGCATGAAGACACCCACTTATGGATGTGTAAGGTAGCAGTAGAAGAAGAGAAGAGAGAGAAAGCCAGAGAGGTAGGTGCAAAAGAAAACCATAGATCAATTTAAGACCCAGCCTATGCACCTGTAGTCTTTCCTGATGAGGAATTTGAACCCCATGGCTGGTCAGAAATCCTAGCAACAATGGATGTAGCCATCAATGAAGAGCAGTGGACACCTCACTGTGATGAGGATGGCTATGACATTTTAGTCTTTTCAATAGCGCCAATCATGGGAGATGCAGTTTTAGAAGAATGCGAACCTAGCCCTGATGCATTTGGGGATGCGAGTGACTCCAATCTAGAGTCAATCATTATGGACCCACCTTTTGCATCAGATGAAGAATACTTCTATGAAGTAGAATTTCAACCCCAGAGGCACGGAGAGCTTACAAATGAGGTGAGGTTAGCCACACAAGTAGCTACTAAGAGCGGAGGAAAGAAAAAAAAGAAGAAGGAAGTCACTCCGGAGGCAGAAGAATCCTTGTTTGAGGTCCTTGAAAATTTTAAAAAATATGAGATAGACGATAGGAGAGTCATGATAAGAATGCCTAAACGTGAGGCACAAGAAGGAGAAGCCTATGATAGCAAGGAAACTACCAAGAAAATAGTTGTAGCCATCGAGGAAGGAGAAGAAAGATGCACGTACATAGGTCATGACCTGATAGAAGAGGAAGAACAAGAGCTAATAGCCTTGCTAAGAGAATACCGAGATGTATTTGCTTGGAGTTATAAGGACTTGAAAGGGGTAGACCCTGATATATGTTCACATACAATCCCCATGACCTCAGATGCCAGACTCTCGAAGCAGAAGCCCTACACATACAACGATAACTATGCTGCTAAGATCAAAGAGGAGATAGATAGACTGGTTGAAGCCGGATTCATCTATGAAATTGAGCACACTGAGTGGGTATCCCCCATTGTAGTGGTGCCCAAGAAAAATGGAAAACTGCGTGTGTGTATTAACCTTAAAAAAGTTGATGCCGCCACGATTAGAGACAGTTATCCTCTTCCTATCACTGAGCACCTATTAGAAAGGGTAGCAGGCAAGGAAGTGTACAGCTTCCTAGATGGGTTTTCGGGCTACAATCAAGTAGCCATTGCTCCAGAGGATCAACTTAAAACGGCTTTTTCCATGGAGTGGGGCATATTTGCCTTTCGGGTAATGCCATTCGGGCTTACTAATGCACCTGCTACCTTTCAAAGATTGATGTGTCACGTGTTTAAAGAGTTCTTGAGGAAGAATTTGGAAGTCTATGTTGATGATCTGTGCGCTCATTCCAACATTAGACAGACCCATATACCTGAACTCAGACAAATCTTTGATAAATGCAGAGAATATCAAGTCTGCTTGAACCCAGAAAAGTGTGTTTTCATGGTCAGGCAAGGCAAAATTCTAGGACACATAGTGTCTAAGAACGGCATATCCACTGACGAAGAGAAAGTGAGAGCCATCGTAGAACTACCTAGGCCAAAGAACGTCAAGGAAGTACAGGCTTTCATGGGGCATTGTGGTTACTACCGCCAGTTTATACACATGTACGCCATCATAGCAAAGCCTCTGTATGGATTTTTGACTAACTTTGAGTGGACTGACGAATGTGAGAATTCCTTCAATGAGTTTAAACGAAGATTGTGTTCAACACCAATCTTGACCACACCGGATTGGAATAAGCCATTCCATGTCCACGTGGATGCATCCAATTATGCTATTGGGTGTGTACTTGCGCAACCTACCGGTGAAGGTAATATGGATCTTCCAATTGCCTATGCTAGTTGACAGTTGAATGCAGCTGAACGAAATTATACCACTACGGAGAGAGAAGGACTAGGCATGGTATATGCAGTTAAAAAGTTTAGACATTATTTGCTCACAAATAAGTTCAAATTTTTTACTGGTCACCAAGCTCTACTGTACCTGATAAACAAGCCATGTAATATGGGCAGATTAGTAAGATGGTTTCTCTTACTAATGGAGTATGACTTTGAGGTAGTAGTGAGGAAAGGCAGAACTCACCTGAGAGCAGATCATCTTTCAAGGCTCACATCAGGAGAAGCCCCACAAGGAGTGTCAGATGACTTACCTGATGCTTACTTGTTTAACTTGGAAGTTGTACCGCAGTGGGCTAAGCCATTAGTGCCAGTATTAACCTATGGGCCTAACCACTCAGTAATGGCCACACAGGATAGAGAGGTAGTAAAAGCCCAAAAGTATCACATCATGGCAGGAAGTATGTACAAGCACACGGATCAAGGGATCTTGGCTTGTTGTGTGGAAGAGGACGAGCACGCAAAGTGGTTGCAATTAGCACATGTAGGTGCATTAGAGCAACACTACTCAAAACAACGAACCCTACAAACATTGAGGAGACTTGGAGTGTACTGGCCAACTATGGAAGCAGACGTCCATAGAATGTGCAAGGAATGCCCAAACTGTCGCACTAAGCCACCAATGGAACATGCCACCCTTTATCGCGTGTCTCTAGTGCCAGATTGGAGCAAGCCACTAGTGGCATTTCTGAGGACGAAAACATCCCCTCAAGATATGACCCTGACGAGACAAAGAAGTCTAGAACAAGAGGCCCTAGATTACTCACTCATTGGTGATAATCTATACAAGCGCGGAAAAGATGGTTACCTAAGACTATGTGTTCATGAGAGTGAATATCTAAAGATCTTGGAAACTGCTCACCAGGGTGTAGCAGGAGGACACTTTGGTCCAGATAGGGTGATCAAAGCAATTCTATTTGCAGGATTTTGGTGGCCCACCCTTCACATGGATGCACATACCTATGTGAAGAAGTGTGAGATTTGTCAGCGAACCCAGTATCCTATACGCAAAGATGAGATGCCACTGAAGCCTATGATGGGCGGACGTGCATTCTCTAAGTGGGGAATAGACTTTGTAGGTCCTATTAATCCCCCAGCTAAGGGCTCACATGCTGAATATATCATCGTGGCCACAGACTATCTAACCAAGTGGGTAGAAGTGAAAGCTACTACAAAAAATGATGCTCAAACAACAGCAAAGTTCTTATTTGAAAATGTGTTCACAAGGTACGGATTGCCAATAGAGTTGGTGAGCGATAGAGGCACACACTTCTTGAATGAAGTCATAGAAAACCTTCTCCAAGAATTCTTGGTAGTACATAAGAAGTCTGCCCCTATCACCCTCAAGCTAATGGCCAGGCTGAGAGTACAAATAAGATCTTATGCAATGTACTGACGAAATTAGTGAACAATAAACGCTCTGATTAGGACAAACAGCTACACCATGTTGTTTGGGCATAGCGAGTGGCCTATAAAACGGTACTCCAAGCCACACCCTTTCAGATGGTGTTCGGTCAGAATGCGGTGCTACCCTTGGACTTTTTGATACCTACATTGAAGGTAGCACAAGAGCATGACTGGACAGGCCATGAACTCTCCTCTCGAATTTTTGATCTTGAACGTCTAGGCAAAACACGATTGAGAGCTGCAGCAGGAATCTATGCAGCGAAGAAGAGGCAAAAGGCATATTTTGATACACATGTGAAGGATAAAGGCTTGAAAGCAAGAGACCTAGTCCTAGTCTACACATTGAAGCAGCATGCACGAAAATTAGAGAAAAGAGGCTATGGACCTATGATCATAAATAGAATTTCAACTAGTGGGGCAGTACAACTAGCCACTTTGGAAGGCGATATTCTCCCTAGCTACATAAGTGGATGTAGAGTCAAGTTATACCAAGAACCCCTGATTGAAGAGATGTTAAGTCGGCTCAACACGGCCAAGAAACGTAAAGAGGAGGAAAAACGAATTCGAGAAGAAGCACAAGCAGAGGCCTTAGAGCGCATCCGACGAATGAAATTGAGGAGGCAAGGGAGAGATCAGCCTATGATTGACACTCAAGAGTCTCCAGGCTATCACATGGCCATGTGCGAGGCTTCAGGTGAACGTACCCAATAGTGGATCGGCGACCTTTTGTAACCCTAGAAATAGGACAAAGATACAGCACAACAAGCATGAGAGCTTTAATTGATTCAGGAGCAGCCACTAGTGCAGTTCGGCGTTCTTATTGCCAGCAGCTGCAATTGGAGGTAAAACCCCTAGAGGTATATCTGATAGGATTAGGAGGTGTTGAAACCCCTTGCATGGGAGAGGTGGATCTACCCCTCTACATTCAGGAGGTACTAATGCCAGTAAGAGTGCTAGTATGTGAAGACGAGGATCTTACTGAGCCTCTTGTCTTAGGCCAAGACTGGATCTATGATCACGCAGTCAACCTCAACCTAAGAAGTGGACTTCTTTAGGCTTGGGTAGGCCAAAGCCGTCTTACGATTGAATTAGAAAATCAAGCACTCAAACCAATAGAACAGGCACCAACTCCTGGTCCCTCCAGGAATCCACATAGAGATAATGATGCTCTTCTTGTCCAAACTTCTATGGTGCAGAGGATTGTCAATCTTACCAAAGGTACAGGAGTCAATGAGGAGTTCGCAGCGGGGTCAAAGGAGATTCTAAACATGAAGACCAAACACTATACAACACGAAGGAGGCCATTGATCAAGAAGCAGGAGCGCCAACTAGTGCAACACGGAGTACCTCGTGGCGCGAAGCAGATCTGGATACGCAAGGATGGAAAACCCACAACTCTAATAGCAGACTCTCGAGGAGGCCACAAACAAGCCACACCATCACGGACACAAGTGAAGGAGTCCCCTAGACAACCTCCTAGGCACACCACGTCTATTTGGGTCCCTAAGCGGTCAATGAAGGCTAGCCCCAATGCTAGACACATATGGGTGCCCAAGGCCTGTTTACGAGCCCAAATAGCTCCAACTCTAGTTATTGGCATAATTCAACACTTACACGTCCTCTCGACTAACAACGCAGGAACTCTACCTAAAGACCACCCTAACCCACACTCAACCAAATCGAGAAATGTCTGGAAATGGGTGCCCAAAAGGCCCCAACTCCATCACACTCTAGTTCATAAATCTCTACCTGTCTTTAGCTCTAAGAGCTATGAACCCTCTAGCAAAGTTTGGAGACTTAAACCATGTATCAAACCCCCAAACCCAATTTTTGTAAATCCATCCTCTCTGACATAGGTGCATTCTGAGTCCATTGCATAACCAAAGTAGACATCTAGGATGATACTGACCTCTAATCACCACCCACATCTATCACAAGCACTTCACCTCTGACCACTAACCTTCGGGATTGTCATGTTAGTATTGTGAAGGGAACACCATTACATCCTGTTTCCTATGCAACACTAATGTGCCCTTCTTCTTCTAGCAGATAAGCACCCGATTCCCATGGCAGCAGCAACAGGCACGAGTTCTCAGGCAGGCACCAGCACTCAAATCAATTGGGATACCATGCCTGTGGAGGTTCCACTGACAGCTAGGCCGGAGGAGCTTTTGAACGTAAGAAGAATTCCCATTCCGGATCCACCAAGTGGCCTAACAGAAAGAGTAAAGGGGCATTCTCATTGGTTCAATGAGATGCCAGGGGATTTGGGAGACGCAGATCATATCTGGGAATCCAAGATGGAATGTGGAGGAGTGTGGTGGACCTTTCAGTTCTTCTCACGAGAATTTGAAGCATTGCAAAATGCAACTCCTCTTCAGGATATTTGGCAGAAAGCGGGATTGCAAGATTACTTTAGTGCAGCCTTGCCTAGACCGGATTTTCTTAGGTGCTACTACTTGATAGCCACACTGAAGCCGACAGGGGATAAAGATCATTCAGGCACATTCTGGGTGCCCTCCCTATCAAACTAGGAGGAAATGAAGAAGTTTGAGTTGAATGCTACCTTAATCAGGGAAGCTCTTCAGATGTATGGCACCCACGTTCCCTCTGATAGAGATCCCTTGATACCAGAGTCAATGAAGAGCAACAGAATCAAGAAGTTGAAAGAAATGTGTGCGCTCACCCCTAACATCGCCATACCCCTACAAATGTGCCTTCAACACTTCGCATTTCCAGCTCAAGACCGTTTTACCCAACCTCACAAGAAAATATGGTATGGATTATATCTAGCAGAGAGAGGAAGCTTGCCAATTAAGATGCCTGTATGGATTCTGGACCAATTGTATGAAGCAGGCAAGCGGGGTGTGAGGAAGCATACGTTACATGGCTGCTGTGCAATCACCAGAATTATTTATAGATGTCTTGCATATGACGTGCTAATAGCCACGGCCCTTAAATACTCACAACTGGAGTCCCTCACGAGGCCACAGCCGAAGCTCCCCCTAGAGAAGAAGCCCACATGGCACCTTTCACGGTACATCTCCAAGGAACTCAATCAGGGGGTGTGGTATAGCCCACTCCATCCGCCCCTCCACTACCTACCGATGCCGAGTTTGCATCTATGGCCACCTTAACTGAGGATCCCAATTTTGATTTTGAAAGATTCTTGTAGATAGCCCACTTATCTGATAGTGAAGGTTTTTGTGACAATGCCGATCCGGGATCATCATTCCAAGGAGAACAGCCACAGGGCGAGACAAGCAGGGTACATTGGGAAGAAGAGGCACAACATCCTCATGGTCCAAGCACACAAAATCAGGAAGAAGAACGAGGGAATGAACCAGAGGAGAGTGAAGAGGAGGCCCCTGCCTACACGACACAACTCAAACGGCTATACAAGACAATCAAGCAGGTACAGTGAAGACATAAGATGACAGAAGAGGCGAATAGAGCTCTACTGAACCAAATGCTTCAAGCCGAGAATGTCGACTCACATTTTGTTGAATCATTGAATCTATTGGCGGAGACATGTGGGATCGGGGAAGCATTGAGGACAATGGTCTATCAGGAGAACCCTACCTATGATCAACGAAGGATTGATACACGGCCACGACGAGGAAAAATGATTCAAATGGAAGTCTCTACTGCCTTGCCTACCACAATTTCAGAGGATGTTCACATGACGAGCCCAAGTCCCACTGACGAACAAGATGTAATTACACAGGTACCATCTCCACCGTCACCTTCCATTCAACCCTCAGAAACCTTCTCCACTAGTCTTTCTGAACAACCGATATCCACCCATCATGAAACCATTGTACACACCTCTGTTTTTACATCCTTCCCTTTACCCACATCCATCACTTGCACCCAAATTTTTGAACCTCACACCGGTCATCCTGCCACCGATCAAACCATAATAGGTCACCCTTCCTATCTCCCCGCCCTTGGACAACCACTTGCCACTAGTCAGACCTTATCCCATCCTTTTCCATTAACCCACACCCAAACCCTATCCACCACTTCCCTAGTAACTGCCTCATACTTAACCCAAGTCACACAACCGTCGTTCTGGACAAACCTTGTAAATATACTCCAACAGGTCGAGAACTATAATAAAAAGTCCCTTTCCCAACCCCACTCCCCCACATTCACTGCCACCACTAACACACCACCTACCGTTCCCGTATTCATAATTCACACTCCACACACTCTCACATCCGATCCCATGGATATTTCACCATCCATAGGAGCACCCACCACCACGTCTGTTCCACCATCAGCACATCTCACTTCACTCATAGGCACATCATCCACTTTTCCCTTTCCCACCTCCCGACCGTTTGCACGTTCCACCTCTACCCATGCATCCACATCATTTAGTAATGCACTAGACACCATGGTTGAAGCGGCCACTCAGCTTAAGCAAGAGTATAAGCTATTAGAAGAAAATAACACAGAGCTGTGCAATCTCTCGGCTCAACTCCAAGCATGAGTCGATGCCTTGGAACTAGGTAATACAACACTACAACACTAGGTGACTGCCCTCCAACACTCGAAGAGAGAACTCGAAGCTAAGTATGCAGAGACAGGCAAAGCTATGGAGGAACAACTCAGAGAACAAATGGGCCGCAATGCGAGACTTCAACGCAACATGGCCCTACTACGTCGCCATCTAGCAGCGGCTCAAGAAGAGAACCGAAGGCTACAACAACAAAACCAGGAGAACCTAGAAGCGGCCATGGAAAACACCCCGGGAGCACCTATAGACCCTGCAAAATTCCAGGCTGTCCCCTCAGAGCATATTCAACAGGTTTTAGAAGGTTATGCGACCCTCTTGGAAGCCCATGATCAGTTGGCAGACCAAATAAAGGAACTACAAGGATCCAAAGTACCGACAACACACCCACCCACACCTAAAGAGACGGTCGATGCCGCTACTTCGCCAGAACCTGAACCTTCAACCAACAGTGAGGTACTTGAGCTACGACAACAGGTTGCAGAACTAAAAATCAAGTTGTTACAGTATGAACGACCTCCCTCTCCACCTGATCAAACCATAGAAGAAGAAACAATAGTCATTCCAGTGGAGGAGACATTTGAAGACAATTATGAGCCTCAACCCCTTCCAGGAGGCAAAATTACGGAGGAAGGCCAAGACACATATGAGGAGCCCCCATCGGCATGGATGAAGCAGGTAGAGGAGATGGGCCACACTCACGAAGAGCGCGTAGCAACTCAGATGCTGGCCATGAAAACCATTGAGGAGTCTATACTCAAGTCTAAATATCTCTCGAACTTGGCTCCTAGGCGGTTGATCACCAGTTCAGAGTTACAATATAAGCCCTATTTTGTACTGTTGGCTGACTATAATGCTGAGATCAAACGCATAACCAACCAGTACCCTACGTTCGCAACACAGTTCGAACCCGAGGACATTCCAGAGGCAGCCAGAAAGGGGGCCATATTCCAACCCATATGGAGGCAAAAGTTACTGGAGACCTATCCGGAGATGTTATGAACATGGGATCACGCTCCCATGCATTTGAAGTATAACCCTTGCTTTGGTCAAGTACAAAGAAGAAGATCATGGAAAGCATTCGCCATCAAGGTTCAGAACAACGCAAATTGTAAAGAATGGCTCAATTACCCCGCAATCGCACCCCCAACCGGCACACCTACAATATCATACATGATAGCCACCATCAGACATTGGATGCCACGCCTCCACCCCATGCCGGATGTTGCCGCTCAAATGATGCTCAAAATTTTGGACATGATGCAAGTGGTGCTAAAGACCTTTCAAAATGTACGTAACATCCAGCCTTCAATTCCGGGCTTCATCAATGGTAATTATGATTTGCTGTATGACATGAGCACGACCCCGAGCATTCGAGTAGCTTACGCATGGCATGCACGAATAAGATATCTCGCTGCCTGCTACAAGCAAACCTTTGATGATATGTTCACCACGGGGTTTTGGGAGTCACACTCAGAAGTATTCGCACCACGCCCAACCCACCTGCTACAACTATTTGCGTGTGAACAAACCATGCACTCGGAACTCTACACCACACCACACCCTGATCTGCCAGGAGCAGTCAATTGGGATGCCCTTCAGAGAGATTTGGTCAGGGGACTACGCATCAAGGAACAAGAAGTGGCAACCGACCTCCTACAGAGGTACATTGATCAAACAATGGAGCAGAGGTCTGTCAGAGGCGACATACGCTAGGGGGGGAGAGTGTTGGTAGTATACGGGAAGAAGCAAATACGGGAATACATGCAGATCTAGCACTAAGGCAACCCTTTATTTTTTCCAAACCCCTACACCATTTAAAAGTGATTCTTATCACTAAAAACCCTTGTAAATAGCATTTCACCTTTTTGTAGCTCCATTTTGTACAAGCCGAGGAGTCCTCGAGCTTGGGGAGCCTTAGAAGTAGTTTCCTGCCAATTTTCATATTTTTTAGATCTCGTTTGAGCCCTCAAATAAACCCTGGAACCTAATTTTTAACTAGGCCGGACACTAGGTCTGGACAGGGCCAAAGCTAGTCAAAAACTATAAATAGAGCTAGAGAGCTCATTTTTGAGGGAGCTTCTTGTAGTTTTGAGCTTGTATGAGAACTTTGTTGCAATAGAAGTGATTCCATTGTCTGACTCTCTTTGTTCTTGTTGTGTGTGCGCGTGTGTGTGTATGTGTGTGCATGTTAGTGTGCTTCGCACTCACACATTTGTGCCTTCACTTGCTCGAGGTCTTCATACCATCCTCATGTCTTCCCGAATTGACATTAAAGGAGGTGCTACTCATCACTAAACTACAGACTGGGAGGTGTGGAAACCCCTTCCATGGGCGAGGTGGAACTTCCCCTCTACCTCCAAGATGTGCTAACGACAGTTAAAGTGCTAGTGTGTCAAGACGAGGATCTCACTGAACCTCTTGACTTGGGCCAAGACTGGATCTATGATCATCCAGTCAACCTAAACCTAAGAAGTGGACTTCTTTAGGTCTGGGTAAAGCAGAACCGCATTACACTTGAATTAGAGAATGAGGCACTCAAGGAACTAGGAAAGGCACAAACTCCTGGTCCTTCCACGAGTACACATGAAGATGACGATGTTGTTCTTGTCCAAAACTATGTGATGCAGAGGAATGATTATCTCAACAACAAAGTCAGGGATACGATGGAACTCCCTTCTTTTCCAAAGGCGATAGGGATATGGCAACCTAAGGCGGATCAAATGTAGAAGAAGCAGATGACCTATGCTCGAAGCCATAAGAAAGTACGAAGCACGGTGTCTGAACCCCCAAAACAAGTGTGGGTGCGGAAAGGCTACCAACCTGTTATAGTCCAGTCACAACCACTAGCTCAACTTCATATTAGTGATCAATGAAAGGACACTAATAAGAAGTCCTTCAAAAATTCTTCTACTAAAGTGAAGTCTATCTGGGTACCCAAGAAGTCGATGAAGGCATACCCACAATCAAGACAAATTTGGGTGCCTAAGGCTTGCTTGCAAGCTCAAATAGCCACACACAGACCACACCATGTACAAAATGGTTCCCTCACTCAAAGAGCTGATACCCACTCTTATTCGACATGCATGAATACATATTCGCCCATGAGCATGAGCAAAATCACTTGTAAATGGGTCCCCAAAAAGCCTCATTTCCAAGCAGACACTCTCATAAAGCCCTCAGGAGTATCCACAAAACCAAAACTAAAAGTCATTCACTGCGTTTGGCAGCCCAAAGCTTGTAATAAACCCCCCGACCCCCATTTGTAAATTCATCTCCACCTACTAACTGCATCATCCTTACACTACATCTTTCCATTTAGCTCATAGGACTATTCATTCACTAACTACACACACAATCACCGAGCACTCACTGACCCAATAACCTATCACTAACCTCATGTTAATGTTGTAACACGGACAAAAATTGTTCTATCTTGTCCATTACAATGTTAACACATACTTCTATATTCTCACAGAACTAGCAAACAAGCAGTAACATGACAGAAGCAGGAGGTACCAGTTCCCAGGCGGGGTCTAGCGCCCAAATTGTGGACATTGAAACACTCCTCCTCGAACCACAACTCATTGAGAGGCCTCAGGAACTCAGAGGAGTGCATGTGCTTCCCATTCAGAACCCTCCACAAGGGCACACGTCACAGGTTGGCAAACATGCACACTGGTTCAGTGATGTCGTAGGTCCATTGGGTGAGGGCACCTACTTTTGGGAAGCAGAAATTGAATTTAATGGAAAATTGGGAAGATACCATTTCTTCACCCGTGAATTCGAGAAATATCAGGATGCAGAAGTAATGAGATGGGTATGGACGAAGGCGAGCTTGGACAGCTATTTTAGAGCACTCTTACCTAAGCCTGATTTTCTATGCTGCTCCTACTTGATTAGCACGCTCACCCCGAGTAGAGACAAAGGGGGAGATAGTACATTTGTTCTCCCATCTCTAACACTAGGCCATGAATTGAAAAGATTTAAACTTACCCTCAATTTAGTACGGGAAGCCTTGGACATGAATGGTATGCACATCCCCTCTGAGAAAGAAACATTGATCCCTTGAAGAATGAAACACAAAGATCTTAACAAACTAAAGGATATGGTCGCTATGACACCTACCATCACCCCCACATATGCACAATCATGCAACACTTCGCCTTTCCAGCCCAGGAGTGCTTCACCATGCCACCCAAAAGAATTTGGTTTAGCTTGTACTTGGCAGAAACAAAAAATCTCACTATCAATCTACCCCACTAGATCATAGATCAAATCCACCTAGCACATCAGCACTGGAATAAGAAACATAAGAATGTGCTTCATGGATGCTGTGTGCTAACAAGGATCATTTATAGGTGCTTAGCTTATGATGTGCCTATTCAAAGAGCTGTTGGCAGACAAGTCAGATGAAGAGCATACTAGCGCAAAGGAGGAGTCATGCACAATACGACAACAAGGCCCAATCATTTTTTCCATGGACCATTTACAACTCAAGTGATTTTAATCACTACACAAACATTGTAAATTCCGTTTTTGGTAGAATAGACTCCATTTTGTGCAAGCCGAGGAGTCCTCAAGCTTGAGGAGTATTAGAACTAGCTACATATCAATTTTCATAATTTTTAGGCATTTGTTTGAGCCCTCAAATAGGCTCTAGAACCTAATTTTTAACTAGGCCGGACACTAGGTCTGGACAAGACCAAAGCTAGTTAGAAAACTATAAAAAGAGCTAGAGAGCTCATTTTTTAGGTTAGATTGTTTGTGAATTGAGCTTATGTAAGAGACTTTTTGACTAATGCAAAGAACTCCATTGTTCCTCTCCTTGTTCTTGCCTTGTGTGCACGCGTGTGTGTATGTGTGTGCATGCTTGTGTGCTTCTCACTCACACACTTGTGCCTTCACTTGCTCATAATCTTCAAACTAGTCCTCACGTCTCCATGGATTGACAATTATGAGGTGAATCTTCTCACGTTGGTACTCACCATTGTGCTAGAGTGACACCAAATTTGGCGCCGTTGCCGGGGAGAGAGCTTCGAGGACGAGCGTGTGATGGTAAGACGTCGTGTTAAGACATTGGAGTTATAGGTAATATCCTTCCTTCTCTTTATTTTTCTTCATTTTTTCCTTACTTTTCCATCACCATCATCACCATCATCATCCCCACCATCTCCCACCTCCATCTCCATCTCCACAAAAAATTTCAGTTTTGGTCATATTACACTCCCCACCTCATTTCCCTCATTTCATTGTGAGAGAGAGCGAGAGAGAGCTTGCATGCTATCTATTTTTGGTGTGTTTTTGAGCTTTTGTTGCAGGAACTAGCTGTACCACCTTCTCCAGCAGTGTGCACAGGTACGACAGACTCTGCACAGGTCCCGGGACGACGACCTCTGTCTGTCGCGACAGATAGAAAAACTTAATATTTTGTGAATGCATGTTTGGCACGGTAACCTACACCATTAGAGCACTCCAAATCACTAGAAGTTTCTCAAAAATTTGCGTTTTTTCAGTCTATCGCGACAGACACCGTCTATCGCGACAGACAGAGACCCACGATAGACCCCGTCTATCGCGACAGACACCGTCTATCGCGACAGACCAAAATTCCACGACAGACCCAGTCTATCGCGACAGACACCGTCTATCGCGACAGACACCGTCTATCGCGACAGACCAAATCACGACAGACGACAGACACCGTCTATCGCGATAGACACCGTCTATCGCGACAAACACCGTCTATCGCGACAGACACCGTCTATCGCGACAGACAGAGACCCACGATAGACCCCGTCTATCGCGACAGACACCTGTCTATCGCGACAGACCAATATTCCACGATAGATCCAGCCTATCGCGACAGACACCGTCTATCGCGACAGACCAAATCACGGCAGACGACAGACACCGTCTATCGCGACAAACACAGTCTATCGCGACAGACACCGTCTATCGCGACAGACCAAAATTCCACGACAGATCCAGTCTATCGCGACAGACACCGTCTATCGCGACAGACCAAATCAGGACAGACGACAGACAGCGTCTATCGCGACAGACCCGTCTATCGCGACAGACACCGTCTATCGCGACAGACCACTCTATCGCGACAGACAGCCCCCCACGATAGTTTGTGTCTATCGCGACAGACACCGTCTATCGCGATAGACAGACATTTTCGGCAAAAATTAAGGGGTACAATTTTTGGAAATTTAGGCTAAATTTTGGGCATATTTGCACTCTCAAATACTCACACACTTGCAAAGGCCTTAGAAAAATGCATTAAAACTCCTGAAAGGTTCTGTTTGTCTGGTTAACCCCCTAAACCCTGAACGGCCATAACTTTTTCATACGAAATCCATTTTTTGAGCTCTAGGGCTTGTCGGAACGCTCGTGGCATATACTACACGCCCTCAACTGTTTTTTATAAGAATAATGCGTTGATTTTCAGATAGGATATTTGGAAGTTGACACACTCAGGGGTAGGAACACCAAGGGAGCTCTAGAGGAAATTTTTAGCAATACAAAAGGGGGAACAAGGGTCATTAAAAAAGTGTCTGAAATAAATTGTTTGTCAATCGAAGGATCAACTTGAAGCTAAACTTGGGATTCTTACAGGATCATCGAGAGCTCTTGGAGAAAGCAAAGTAAGTGCCAAGGAGAACAAGCTCGGGAACGTGCTTCCTGGGTAGACCAGCATCACCAGGAGGAGCGACTTGAGGTTGGAACATCACTTAACCCCCTCAGTCTATTCTTAGCATAGGCTAAGTGCGAGTAGTTGTTCTGATTAACTAGGGGTACGATAGGAACACTCAAGTTTGAAGAGCCCTTAATTTCTCAAGTGCAAGGGTAGGCAAAATTGTAGTCAAGGGATAACTTAAAGGAAAAGAACTTAAACTAAGCGGACGCAGAACATCAAGTACAACCCACGAAAGTGCTCCTGATGACGCTTAACTAAAAACAAGAAAACACATCCAAAGGAACTTAAAAGGAACAAGTGACTGGTACCAAAGAATCAACAACGTACAAGGGCATATGAACCTTAGGTCAGGTAGACACCTAGGGAGAGACAGACAAAGTCTTAGATCTTCAGAGGCTAGTGTCAATCATACTGCGAGGTCTTGGGCCCAGCAGTTGAGCCATCATTCGTATTACCCTAGTTCTGAGACTAGCGAGTCTGAGATGTCCCACGGTATGGAGAGACCTACAGGAAGTTCTGGGGTGCCATATTTACATAGGATGGAAGGCCCTTACAAGATGCAACTCGAGTACCTTAGGACCAACCGATTAGGTGCTAGCATCTATGAGGACGGCCTAGGAAGAGCGGTGGTCCATATTAAAAACCCTGGCCAATCCATTGGACTAGAGCGCCCAGCTGTCAAGTTTGAAAATGGACCATACTTGGACAAGGAAGGGACAATATATGTAGTCACCAGTCATCCCGATAGGACTGATGAATTTGGGAATGTGGTCCCGGAAATGGACTTAGGCGACCTAGAGCAAGGAAACATGGGCGAAGAACCTAGAACCCCCCGAGGCAAATCTGTTCTCACGAGGATTATCACACCAGAGTGGATTCCCCAAGATAATAAGAGCATAGATCTCCTCTTGAACCGAGAGATGGATGAAGCCTTTTGGAGATATAGACCTAGTCAACCGAGTGAGGTAGGAACAATCATGATATATGAGTTCAAAGATCCTGATATTCTAGGAAGAGTGACCTACTTAGATCACTCTTCAGAGAGGATCTTTGGGGTTACAGAAAATGATAGGCATGCTTACACTTGGAAAGGAGAATTTATCTTCCCCCAACCAAGATCGAATGCGTCCTTTGGTCGCCAAGGAGCTGGAACATCTCAAGCTCAGGGGACTCAAAGAGAAAGGAGTCGAGAGAGACCTGAGGTAAGCTTTGCCAACTCTTGGGGAAGAGAAAGAACGAGAATGGACACGAATAGAGGGGAACCTGAGGGACATAGAGCCCCAGGGAACCGAAGAAATGCCGATGATTTCCCTTTGCCAAGACCAAGAGAGCACACGAGGACCTTGAGACCGACCCAGCTAGTTACGTCCATGAAAAACTACTTCGATGGCACTGGAGACCCCTACGATCATGTAGCCGAGTTTAAGCAAGTCTTGAGAGCTGAACACGAGGACCTTGAGACCGACCCAGCTAGTTACGTCCATGAAAAACTACTTCGATGGCACTGGAGACCCCTACGATCATGTAGCCGAGTTTAAGCAAGTCTTGAGAGCTGAACAAGTTGAAGACCTATTCACGCAATACAATGCCTTTGGTTTAACCCTTAGGAACACCGCCCTGACATGGTTTCAGCCACTAAACGAGAGGGAGTTTAGAAGCATAGATCAACTTTTAGAGGCATTCATTATCGAATTCTCTAAAAGTGGCATAAGGCATAATACTTCCTCATTGATATACAGCTTCAAGCAGACCCCGCAAGAGACTGTGAGACTTGCAGGAAGAAGATTTAGGCAATATCTTGAGCGATGTCCTGGTCTTGAGTTACCCATAGCCGCTAAGCAAGTGGCTTTATTCTTGGATGGATTGCTAAGTACCAAATTGAGATCATATATGTACTTGAAGGACCCCCGGACTATAGAAGAATGTGTACGCATGTGCATCGATATTGAGGATAACCTAGGGGAGGAGTTAGAGCTATCCAAAATTTACAAAGATTCAGATAGTACCTCTAGCCTCTCTTCCTCACAGTCCACATCAATTGAGGAACTTGCGGAAAAAGTAGCTCAAAAACTAGGCGTCTCTAGTAAACAAATTCCTAGATTTGCCCCAGTAAAGAGGTGTTATACTTGCGGTGGTGACCATATGGCAAACGCATGTCCCATCACGGCTCAACCCCAAGTGAACCCTAGCAGCCAATATTGCACCATAGAGCGAAGGTACACAAATCACTCAGCACAGGACTGCCCATACAATAAGCAAGCGGTTAGGCAAACCTACCCCCAGCCATACCCTCAACAAGGCAGATACCAGAGTCAATATTCACCACAACAGTATATTAGGCCTCAGCAAAATTACCAACCGCAATATCAGGCCCAACTGAGACCCCAGCCAATGCTAGCACAGCAACCACCTGCTCCTACTAATGTGATTCTGGTCAAGTATGCTGCTGCAGAAGAAAACCTGAATAGAGCGATAGTCCCAATAACACCATTAATCTCAGAAAGTGATCCCAGTGACCATAGCTTTGATTCTACACATGTTGATAGTCCCCAGGCTTACTACATGCAGTCTCCTGAACATGGTGAGTCTTACTATAGTGAGGAACCGAGTTAACCTATTTGGGAGCCTGAATATGCTAATGTCATGTACACAAACCCCAACTCTAGACCTCAACCTAGGCAGATACGACCCCCTTTTCCTAGAGGACCTTGCTTCAGATGCCAGGGTGATCACCTCATACGTGATTGCCCCATGCCTGCACCTACACAACCCCAATCAGTGACGATCCAAGGCTTTTGCCAGGAGTGCAGAAAGGAACATCTCTTACGAGATTGTCCCAAGAATCCCAACAATATGCCAAAAATCACTCCAATTAATGTTATTGGGTTAGTGGTCAATTCCACAGGAAGTGTCGCTTCCACTGCACCAGTGCAGGTAATCACTAGAGCTCAAGCATTGCAGCAAAACCAAGGGGTAAGCCAGGAAAAGAGCCCAGACGCTAGCGATACTGAGAGCCAAAATAAGAAGAGAACAAGAGCTTGGAGAGATAGCCGTGAGCGTATGAAAAGGCAATGGGCAAAGAAGATGAGTGAACTTGACGAAAGTCTACGAGAAACCAAGGCCAAAATCATAGAGATCACATCTCAACCGCACTCTCACACATTCCCACCGCTACCATCCCCATCACCCTCCATCCCTCCACCCTCTAATACACCCCACGTAACCCACCCACCACCCTGAGCAGGATCAGTATTAGCTGATCCCACTCCTGAAGACATAGACATGATGCTTAAAGCACATCAGGCCTGAATCCAAGAAGGGCCAAATGTAACGGATCATGACAAGTGCTACCCTAGAGCTGACCTAGAGATAGAAAGAACCAAGCTTTGCGCGAAAATGGTCGCATTGGCTCAGACTATGTTTGAAGCCAGTCGCCTTCTCAATTACTCGGGCTCAGCCAAGACGCAATTACACTTGGATGGACTTCTAGAGAAGTTAGAGGGCATAATTGCAAGATCTGCCAAGGAAGAAAAAAATCAAGAAAGAGATAGAGCAAGCAAAAACATGACCCATCCCCCACCGAAAGCTTATGTGCCCAATTCCACTGAACCAGACAACCCCCCCTCCCTAGAAAGAATAGAGAATCTAATTGCACAATCACAAAAGGAACCCGCCCCTCAACACCATGACAAGGCTAGTGAAAGAGCAGGTCTTCCTACCCAGAAAGCCTATGTGCCTGAGGCCATTGTGCCTAACTCTACGGAGCCAGACACCTCTTCTTCTATGAATCAATACACACCAGAATTCTTGCGAGAGATTCAAGAAGAGAAATGGGCTAAAGAGAGTGAAGTTCCTCCCCTATTGAACTTGTGGATGACACACACGATCAATTCCCACAAGACCTTCCTTCCATTTATGGAGAGCAGGAGAGTGCCCAATCTCAAGAAAGATTAGACTTCGAGTCTAATTCTTTACAAGAACTACCCCATTTCACAGGCCCATGGGAAGCAAAGTCCACCTGTATGAGAGCACCTACAGTCATGGTAAGAAACAAAGATTCAGTCATACCTAGGAACACAGAGGTAGTGAAGAACACCAAAGTGCAGTGCAATCTCACTTTGGAAGAGCTGCTTAAGGTTAGACCAGAAGTGTGGAAACATGTAGCCAATCAAGTGCCCGAGATAGCAAAACCTCGTTCCCAGGTAGGATCCCAGAGAACAGTGCCAGAAATACCCTTAGACAAGATAGGAGACATGAGTGAGGGCGAAGAGGGAAACACATATCTCCCCATCACTCATCAGGGATACACAACCAAGGCCATCTTGGACTCAGGTGCAGGAGTTGCAATTGTTACCACTTACTTATGGAAACGATGGGGCAAGCCAGCTCTCAGGCCAACGAGAATGAAATTGCAGATGGCTGACGGGCACATAGAAAGACCCTTAGGACTACTCGAGGGGATAACTCTCACTACTTGTGGTGTAGAGTTTGAGCACACATTTGCTATCTGTGACTTTAGCAAAAATCAAGCCTATGAGATGATTTTGGGAAGACCATTTATGCGGCAGTTGCAAGTGGTACAGGATTGGGGAACCAATTCCTTGTATTTGCAGCACTTAGGTGTTACAACCAAAGTCAATCTCAAGGATTACTCTCATAGAGATGTCCCTCCTATCCAATGGAACCCCATCCATAGAGCCAAAGATGATACGCAATCGGTGCATTCCCTAGGATCAGGATCCTCATGGATGCATGAAGACACTCACTTATGGATGTGTAAGGTAGCAGTAGAAGAAGAGAAGAGAGAAAAAGCCAGGGAGATAGGTGCAAAAGAAACCCATAGATCAATCCAAGACCCAGCCTATGCACCTGTGGTTTTTCCAGACGAAGAATTCGAACCTCACGGCTGGGCAGAAATTCTAGCAACCATGGATGTAGCCATCAATGAAGAACAATGGACACCTCACTGTGATGAGGATGGCTATGACATTTCAATCTTCTCCATAGAGCCGATCATGGGAGAGGCAGTTTTAGAAGAGTGTGAACCTAGCCCTGATGCATTTGAGGATGCGAGCGACTCTGATCTAGAGTCAATCATTATGGACCCACCTTTTGCATCAGATGAGGAATACTTCTATGAAGTAGAGTTTCAACCCCAGAAGCACGGAGAGCTTACAAAGGATGTAAGGCTAGCCACACATGTAACGTCTAAGGAAGAAGGAAAGGAAAGAAAGAAGAGAGAAGTCACACCAGAAGAGGAAGAATCTTTGTTTGAGGTCCCGGAAAATTTTAAGAAGTATGAGATAGATGACAGGAGAGTCATGATTAGAATGCCTAAACGAGAGGCACAATCGGGAGAGGCCTATGATAACAAAGAAACCACCAAGAAAATAGTGGTAGCCATAGAAGAAGGAGAAGAGAGGTGCACTTACATAGGACATGACCTCACTGAGGAAGAAGAGCATGAGCTGATAGCCTTGCTAAGAGAATACAGAGATGTATTTGCTTGGAGTTACAAGGATTTCAAAGGAGTGGACCCGGACATATGCTCACATACGATTCCCATGACTACAGAGACGAGACCCTCAAAACAAAATCCATACACATACAATAACAACTATGTTGCCAAGATCAAAGAAGAGATAGACCGCTTGATTGAAGCAAGATTTATCTATGAAATTGAGCACACTGAATGGGTATCCCCCATTGTGGTGGTGCCCAAGAAGAATGGCAAATTACGAGTATGCATTAACTTGAAGAAGGTTAACGCAGCCACGATCAGGGATAATTACCCGCTTCCTATCACTGAGCATCTATTAGAAAGGGTGGCAGGCAAGGAAGTGTACAGCTTCCTAGATGCCATTCGGGCTTACCAATGCTCCCGCAACCTTCCAAAGGCTGATGTGCCATGTATTTAAGGAGTTCCTGAGGAAGAACTTAGAAGTCTATGTTGATGATCTTTGTGCTCATTCCAACATTAGACAAACCCATATTCCTGAACTCAGACAAATCTTTGACAAATGTAGAGAATATCAAGTCTGCCTAAACCCAGAAAAATGTGTTTTTATGGTCAGGCAAGGCAAAATTCTAGGACACATAGTGTCAAAGAATGGCATATCTACGGATGAAGAGAAAGTAAGAACTATAGCCGAATTACCTAGGCCAAAGAATGTCAAGGAAGTACAAGCTTTCATGGGGCATTCTGGTTATTACCGACGATTTATACACATGTATGCCATCATTGCAAAGCCTCTGTACGGACTTCTGACAAACTTTGAGTGGACTGAGGAATGTGAGAATTCCTTCAATGAGCTTAAACGGGGATTATGTTCAGCACCAATCTTAACCACACCGGATTGGAATAAGCCTTTCCATGTTCATGTGGATGCATCCAATTATGCCATTGGATGTGTGCTTGCACAACCTACTGGTGAAGGTAATATGGATCTTCCAATTGCCTATGCTAGTAGACAATTGAATGCAGCTGAACGAAATTATATCACTACTGAGAGAGAAGGACTAGGCATGGTGTATGCGGTTAAAAAGTTTAGATATTATTTGCTTGCAAATAAGTTTAAATTTTTTACTGATCATCAGGCATTGCTATACCTCGTAAACAAGCCATGCAATACAGGAAGATTAGTAAGATGGTTTCTCTTGCTAATGGAATATGATTTTGAGGTTGTGGTAAGGAAAGGGAAGACTCATTTGAGAGCAGATCACCTTTCTAGGCTCACATCGGGAGAAGCCCCATAAGGAGTGTCAGATGACCTTCCTGATGCTTACTTGTTTAATTTGGAGGTGGTGCCGCAGTGGGCTAAGCCATTGGTACCAGTGTTGACATACGGACCTAACCACCCAGTAATAAACACACAGGATAGAGAGGTAGTAAAATCCCAAAAGTATCACATCATGGCAGGAAGTATGTACAAGCACACAGATCAAGGGATCTTGGCTTGTTGTGTGGAAGAGGATGAGTACGCTAAATGATTGCAATTAGCACACGTAGGTGCGTTAGAGCAACACTACTCAAAGCAACGAACCTTACAGACACTAAGGAGACTCGGAGTGCATTGGCCGACTATGGAGGCTGATGTCCAAAAGTTGTGCAAGGAATGCCCAATCTGCTGCACTAAACCACCTGTGGAACATGCCACTCTTTATCAAGTGTCCATAGTGCCAGATTGGAGTGAACCTCTAGTATCCTTCTTAAGGACGAAAACATTCCCTCCAGACATGACTCTGGCTAGGCAAAGGAGTTTAGAACAAGAAGCCTAGGATTATTCACTCATTGGTGACAATCTATACAAGCGTGGTAAAGATGGTTACCTGAGACTATGTGTCCATGAGAGTGAATATCTCAAAATCTTGGATACTGCTCACCAAGGTGTAGCAGGGGGACACTTTGGACCAGATCGGGTAATCAAGGCAATACTATTTGCAGGCTTTTGGTGGCCAACCCTTCACATGGATGCACATACCTATGTGAAACGGTGTGATGTTTGTCAGAGAACTCAGTACCCTATACGCAAGGATGAGATGCCACTGAAGCCTATGATGGGCGGACGTGCGTTCTCTAAATGGGGAATAGACTTTGTTGGTCCTATTAATCCCCCAGCTAAGGGTTCACATGCTGAATATATCATCGTGGCCACAGACTATCTAACCAAGTGGGTAGAAGCAAAAGCTACTACAAAAAATGATGCTCAAACAACAGCAAAGTTCTTATTTGAAAATGTATTCACGAGGTACGGATTGCCAATAGAGTTGGTGAGTGATAGAGGCACACACTTCTTGAATGAAGTCATAGAAAACCTTCTCCAAGAATTCTTGGTGATACATAAGAAATCGGCCCCCTATCATCCACAAGCTAATGGCCAGGCTGAGAGCACTAATAAGATCTTATGCAATGTGCTGACTAAACTAGTGAACAATAAACGCTCTGATTGGGACAAACAGCTACACCATGGTGTTTGGGCATACCGGGTTGCCTATAAAACGGTACTCCAAGCCACCCCCTTTCAGATGGTATTTGGCCAAAATGTTGTGCTACCCCTGGACTTCTTGATACCTACATTGAAGGTAGCACAAGAGCATGACTGGACAGGCCATGAACTCTCCTCTCGAATCTTTGATCTTGAACGTATAGGCGAAACACGATTGAGAGCTGCAGCAGGAATCTATGCAGCGAAGAAGAGGCAAAAGGCATACTTTGATACACATGTGAAGGATAAAGGCTTGAAAGCAGGCGACCTAGTCCTAGTCTACACATTGAAGCAGCATGCACGGAAATTAGAGAAAAGAGGTTACAGGCCAATGATTATCAATAGAATCTCCACAAGTGGTGCAATTCAACTAGCCACTTTAGAGGGCGATATTCTACCAAGTTACATAAGTGGATGCAGAGTCAAGTTATATCAGGAAGCCCTTACTGAAGAGATGCTAAATCGACTCAACACTGCCAAGGAACGTAGAGAAGAAGAGAAACGAATTAGAAAAGAAGCACAGGCAGAAGCTTTAGAACGCATCCGACGAATGAAATTGAGGAGACAAGGCAGAGACCCGCATATGCTTGACACTCAAGAATCTGTAGGCTATCCTATGGCCATGTGCGAGACTTCAGGTGGGCATTCCCTTCGACCGATGGCCTTTTGTAACCCTAGGAGTAGGACAAGGAAAGGGTGCAAAGATTGTAAGAGCTTTGATTGACTCAGGTGCATCCACTAGTGCTCTCAAGTTGTCTTACTGTCAAGAATTGAAATTAACTGTCGATCCTATAGAAGCATATCTCATAGGATTGGGAGGTGTGGAAACTCCTTGCATGGGCAAGGTGGATCTTCGCATCTCCATTCAAGACGAAGTGATGACAGTCAAAGTACTAGTGTGTCAAGATGAGGACC
This sequence comes from Ceratopteris richardii, assembly GCA_020310875.1. Classification (NCBI taxonomy): domain Eukaryota; kingdom Viridiplantae; phylum Streptophyta; class Polypodiopsida; order Polypodiales; family Pteridaceae; genus Ceratopteris; species Ceratopteris richardii. The sequence continues at coordinate 121,350,367 of CM035428.1, forward strand.
TCACTGAGCCTCTTGTCTTGGGTCAGGACTGGATCTATGATCATGCAGTCAACCTCAACCTAAGAAGTGGACTTCTTTAGGTATGGGTAGATCATAGCCGAATTACAGTTGAATTGGAAAATGGGGCACTCAAGGAACTAGGCAAGGCACAAACTCCTGGTCCTTCCAGGGGCGCACATGAAGTTGACAATGCTATTTTTGTCCAAAACTGTATGATGCAAAAAGAGGCTAATCTCAACAACGGAGCCAGGGAGAGGACGGAACTCCCTTCTTTTCCAAAGACCAGAAGGTTGCAACAACCCACGGCAGATCAAATACAAAAGAAGCAGAACACTACCGATACTAAATGCCAAAAAAAGGAGCAAAGCAGATTGTTTCAGCCATGGAAGCAAGTATGGAGGCGAAAAGGCGAATACCCTGTTCAGACCAGGCCGACCCCACGGCCAAAACCTCTTATTAGTAGTCAACAACATGACATTAATGAGAAGTCCTTCATTAATTCTTCTGCGAAGGTGAAGTCTATTTAGGTACCCAAGAAGTCAATGAAGGCCAGCCCACAATCACGACAAATCTGGGTGCCTAAGGCTTGCTTGCGGGCTCAAATAGCTACACCAAGGCCGCAACCGGTACAACATGTTTCACTCACTCGAACATCTGAGGCCCAGTCTTACGCATCACGCACGGACACATATTCTTCCATGAGCACTAGTAGAATCACTTGTAAATGGGTCCCTAAAAAGCCTCATTTTCAAGCAGATACCCCTATCAAACTCTTCAGAGTCTCCACAAAATCAAGATCAAAGTCCATCCATTGCATTTGGCAACCTAAAACTTGTAATAAACCCCCGGACCCCAGTTGTAAATCCATGCCCACCTACTAACTACGTCACTCTCACACTACATCATTCCACTTAGTTCTTAGGTCCAACCAATTCCTAACTACACACACAAGCACCGAGCACTTATTAACCTACTAATCTCTCCCGAACCTCATGATAATGTTGTAATGGGGACAAAAACGGTTCTAACTTGTCCTTTACAATGTTAACACATGTTTCTATATTCTCACAGAATCAGGAGGCAAGAAGTAACATGGCAGAAGCGACAGGTCCGAGCTCACAAGTAGGAATACTTACTACACGAATCGATGTGGATAGTCTACCTGTGGATGTGCCACCAACTGAACGACCTGTGGAGCTGCAACACCTTCAGCAGATCCCGGTACCGGATCCACCCACAGGGATCACAGAAAGAGTCCATGCCAATTCTCATTGGTTCAATGGCATGCCAGGTCCATTAGGAGAGGCCAAGTATATATGGGAGTCTAAGTGCGAGTATGACAGATCATGGGTTCGATTCCAATTTTTCTCCAAGGAGTTTGAGACTCTATAGAACACCGAGGATCTCCAGACCATATGGCAACGTGCAGGGCTAGTAGAATACTTTGAAGCACCACTACCTAAACCGGATCTCCTCCGATGCTATTATTTGGTCTCCACATTACAAGCTAATGAAGAAAAGGACAAACCAGGATCATTTGTTCTTCCTTCCTTGCTGGGCAACAACGAGTTAAAGAGGTTTGAACTTACTGTGGAGTTGGTGAGCGCTGCTTTGAATATGCACGGCACACATGTACCTTCTGAGAAGGATGCTCTTGTTCCTACTAACATGAAGGATAGGAAACTATTGAAGCTTAAAGACATGGCAGCACTCACACCAAACGTGTCCATCCCTCTCCGTATGTGCATGCAACATTTTGCTTTCCCCGGCCAAGACCGCTTCACACAACCACACAAAAGAATCTGGTTTGCTCTCTACTTAGCGGAGGCAGGTGCGTTACCAATTAAGCTGCTGGTATGGATTATAGATCAATTGTATGAAGCAAATAAAAGGTCTTCTAGGAAATTAGTGGTGAACGGTTGCTGTGCAATCACACACATTATTTACCGGTGCCTACCATACGATGTTCCCATTGAATGTGCCTTAACTTGGGCACAATTACAAATGTTTAAGAAGCTCAAGACGTCCACACATCAATCCAAGCGCATGAGGGGTGCGATCCCTTGTGTCCAGACAAGGGAAGTTCTGACTACTCCTGAAGTATCGCCACGAAGGGAGACCACTGTACCTCCCTTTACCATTAGGATACCCAGGTCTGGATCTGAAACTATGACACAAGCTACCCCTTCAGCTCCTCCTGCTCCATCTGAATTTGAATTTGCTACAACTGGAGATGCTGAAGGAATGGATCCTCAGGACTTCGAAGCATTCTTACAAAGTACACAACTCTCTGATGTAGAGTATTATTCAAATGCAGAAGAACAAGGCACATCTTCACAAAGAAGAAGAAAATCTACAGACGACCGCCATGTACATTGGAGTGATGCCCAGCAAGGTCAACAACAAGGACACCTAGAAGAAGAAGGAGCATATGAAGAGGAGACCACTGAAGCCCCAACCTATACAGCAGAACTCCGAAGGCTGTATCAAATTATGGAACGAGTGCGATCGCAACAACTGCTCACCGAACAGAGCAGTAGAGTACTCATGACTCAGCTGTTGGAAGAAGCAGGATTTGACTCAGAATATAGTGAAGGTCTCTTATTGATGGCAGAAACATATGGGGTAGTAGAAGCAGTGCGGACCGCCATTAGGAGGTCTCCAGTTCAATATGATCCACGAAGATTCCAGACACGACCACGCTCAGGTAAGAATATCCAGATCCCCATTACAATGGCAGAAGGGCCAATTATTACATCCGAACCCATCAGGACAACCTCCCAAGCAACAGAAACTGCTAGCCAAGAGCACCCAGTCACCCATGAGGAATCCACCGAACCACTACCACCCACACCCCCACCATCACCTTCTAGAGCAGAAACCATGGAAATCACCTCGACCACTCAACCCACCGAACCAACCTTCATCTTCCGTACTCCCATCTCTAGTTCAACCCTATTCTCCACCTCTGATAACCCAATCTATGAAGCAACCCCCATCACTACACAATCCACCGAATCGCTCATAGAGCCTATCCTAGGACAACCATCCCCCATGCCCTCAGCCATAGTTCATCCTGACCCTAGATCCATATTCATGGGTTTCCTTGCTACCACGCAACCCTTCATGCCCTCCTCAACTCTACAACCTCAACCCCTGACCTCCATCTCTCCACTTCTCCAATCCCTCCATAACTTCCTTGCTAGAACTTTTCAACCGAGGTCTCAACCATTCCCTTTATTTTCAGCTCCCCACCCCACTTCTCATCCATTCACCACTTTCACACACACACCACCTACCATTCCAATGTATATTGTAGACCCCACACTCGCACCCACTCCTGAAAGTATGGACATTTCACCACCCACGGCACCTCCCCTCCCCCCAAGCTTCCACCTCCTCCCATTCCCCCTCCACCAATTTCACCCACACACACGTCTTCAATAGACACATCATTCACTCTTCCCCTTCCCCAATTCCCTTCCCATGCATCTTCCATTGTAAACACCACCCCCTCATCTATAGGAAATGCATTGGACACCATGCTAGCTTGTATATCAAACTTAAGGACAGATTACAATCAGCTCCAGCAATAGAATGAACGCCTGCAAGAGCACTCGGAGACACTACAACACAGACTTGTTGCACTAGTGGAGGAAAATGCTCGCCTCCACACACAATTCCAAACTCTCCAAGAGGCTCATAGCATATTGGAGGTAGAGTTACAGAACACAGATCAGGAAGCAATACAAGTGGTAGAAGGTCATCTACGGACACAGCTGGAACGCAATTCAAAGCTTCAGTGAAATATGGCCCTACTCAAGCGACATCTTGCTGCCGCTCATGAAGAGAATTGACGCCTGCAATTACAAAATCAGGAGAACCTAGAAGCAGCTATCGAAAGCACACCTGGGGTACCCATCAGCCCATCAAAGTTTCAAGCAGTGACCCCCGACAATATCAAGATCATATTGGAAGACTATGCCATGCTGCTTGAAGCACATGACCTGCTATCAGAGGAACTGGGTCAATTGAAGCAGAAACACCAAAAAGAAACAACAGCAGCCTCTCAAAACACCTCCTCCGCGGCTTCACTTCTCACAGACTCAGAGGCCTTAAAAGATCTCCAGAAACAGGTCACCGAATTGCAAGCACGTCTACTACAATATGAGAGACCACCTTCCCCTCCAGAGGCTCCCACCGACGAAGAAGTAGTACAAATTCCTGTGGAATAGACATTCGAAGAAGAATACGACCCACAACCCTTCCCAGGAGGCCAACAAACGGAAGAAGCTCAGGACACATTCGAGGCACCACGGCCTCCATGGCTACGTCAAGTGGAGGAAATCGGGAGTTCTCACGAAGAGCGCACAGTAGTGCAAAATCAGGCCATGAGGGTCATAGAGGAAACTGTGCTACAATCTGCTTACTTCAAGAACCTGTCATCGAGACGCCTTATCCTCTCATCGGAACTCCAATACAGGCCTTATTATATTATCCTGGCTGATTATAATGCAGAAATACAGAGAGTCACGGGTAAGATTCCTACCTTTGCTACCCAATTTCAACCCGAAGACCTTCCTCCAGAGGTGCAAAAAGGCAAAATTCATCAACCCACCTGGCGGCAGAAACTTCTAGAGACATATCCAGAAATGCTACGCACATGGAACAATGTGCCTTTACATCTCCTATACAATCCATGCTACGGTCCAGTTCCACGTCGCAGGTCTTGGAAGGCATTCAATATCAAAGTGCAGAACAACGCGCAATGCAAGGAATGGCTAAACTACCCGTACATTGTGCCACCACAGGGACCACCGTCGGTAGCATACATGATGGGAACAATTCGACATTGGATGCCGCGATTGAAGCCCATGCCAGATGTGGCAGCTCAAATGATGCTTAAGATTTTAGATACGATGCAGGTAGTCCTAAAAACCTTTAGAAATGCAGCCGCACCACAGGTACGTCTACCGGGGTTTACCAATGGAAATTATGATTTGGTGTATGACATGAGCACCACCCCCAGTATTCGTGTGGCTTACGCCTGGCATGCACGCATCAAATACCTCCCTGCATGTTACAAACAGACCTTCGAAAAAATGTTCAGATCAGGTTTCTGGGAGTATCACTCGGAGATTTTCGCACCGAAGCCAACACACCTGCTCCATCTCTTTGCTTGTGAACAAGCAATGTACTCTGAGTACTACACCACACCCCAACCAGAGGTCCCTGGCGCAATAAATTGGGATGCACTGGAAGCTGATCTAGTAAGAGGCTTAAGAATCGGAGAACACGAACTTGCCACCAATGTCATCCAATACTATATCGACCACCCGATAGAACAGAGGTCTGTCAGGGGCGACAGACGCTAGGAAGGGGGGCGTGTTGGCAGACAAGTCAGATGAAGAGCATACTAGCGCAACGGAGGAGTCATGCACAATACGACAACAAGGCCCAATCATTTTTTCCATGGACCATTTACAACTCAAGTGATTTTAATCACTACACAAACATTGTAAATTCCGTTTTTGGTAGAATAGACTCCATTTTGTGCAAGCCGAGGAGTCCTCAAGCTTGAGGAGTATTAGAACTAGCTACATATCAATTTTCATAATTTTTAGACTCTGTTTGAGCCCTCAAATAGGCTCTAGAACCTAATTTTTAACTAGGCCGGACACTAGGTCTGGACAAGACCAAAGCTAGTTAGAAAACTATAAAAAGAGCTACAGAGCTCATTTTTGAGGTTAGATTGTTTGTGAATTGAGCTTATGTAAGAGACTTTTTGACTAATGCAAAGAACTCCATTGTTCCTCTCCTTGTTCTTGCCTTGTGTGCGTGTGTGTGTGTATGTGTGTGCATGCTTGTGTGCTTCTCACTCACACACTTGTGCCTTCACTTGCTCATAGTCTTCAAACTAGTCCTCACGTCTCCATGGATTGACAATTATGAGGTGAATCTTCTCACGTTGGTACTCACCATTGTGCTAGAGTGACAAGAGCACTAGTGTGGTCCCGAGCCCAGGAATTCCAGCGATGGCTATCAACAATAGGGCCACCTTCAAAGAAAATGAGGGGTGCAGTTCAAATACCCTGTGCACAAGCAAGGGGTACCACCCTCACACCAAAGGTGACACCACCTCAGACCAAACATGTCCTTCCATTTACTATTCGCTTACCCAGACAAAGTGCAGAAGGACCCAGTTTGGTTTTCCCTCCGATTCCATTGGACTTGGAGTTCCCACAAGGCTACACCCTTGATGGTTTGACAGATGAAGAAATTTCCCGAATGATTAATGAGACTAATCTAGAGACAGAGGAGGCTCAGACCCGAGGACCATAACCCACCACCACGACTTCAGCTCCTACCCAACCTGAACTAGTGGAAGTAGAAGAAGATGAAGAAGAGACTAAAGAGGAAGTAAACGAGGAACACGACCAAGAGTATGAAGAAACCTTAGAACTAGCAAATATCCCAGCTTATACTGCGCAAATCAAAAGGTTGTATGAAACTATGAAAAGAGTCCAAGAGCACCACAAATTGTCACTAGAAACAGGAAAGATGCTAATAAGTCAGATGTTAGGAGAAGAAGGAGTGGACGAATTGTTTATTGAATCCTTGAACCTGCACGCGGATGCGCTGGGCCTGGATGAAGCCATTCATTCAGCTATGGCTTATATTCATCGCTTTGAGAAACGAGTGCCTACCCGTCCCATGCACTCCGACAAGCAAATTCACATAGATGTATCGGCACCAGGAGATACCATACAGATGGAAGACCATCAAGCGGCACCATCATCACCACACTCCCCACCCATCACTGCACAATTCACTTCACCCCATGACACGACCACCCCAACTTCCACAATCACCACATATGTTATGGGAATTCCCCTCTCTCCAAGAATCCATCTTGGAGGGGGTACTATGCCCACCTTCACAACACTATTCACAAACATCACATCCACCCCACCCACTGTCCCCATCTACTTGGTCACACACACTTTTGACACCATGGAAACATCACCAGCCACAGCACCACTCCCTCCCCACACACAGCCACAATCTCCCATACCCCCTCCACCCACATCACCACTTGATTCCACCTCATTCACGATTCCCTTTCCCTTGCCCATTCCTCCTGCATGCTCTCCTTTCCTAGCATTCTTAAATGTAAATAATGTGTTTTCTACTTTACATCAATGTGTATATCAACTACAGAGTGAATATCAGACTCTCGAAGATTGCCATCGTCAATTGACTATGGATCACTAGTAACCACAGAGGCGGTTTGCGACTATAGAAGAAGAAATACTGACTTGAATCAACAATATACTACGCTGGAACACGCCCACTACACCTTATTGGAAGCTCCCCAGTCATCCAAGTCTTCTGAAGTTAAGAAATTAACAGCTTTTCTTGAACTCTATCAATGAGAGAATGTCAAAGTCCGACACAACCTAACATTATTGCGGAAGCACATGGCCACAGCCTTAGAAGAAAATAAACAACTTCAAAAGCAAAACGAAGAAAACCTAGAAGCTGCTATGGAAGGCTCCCCCCATGAGATCGACCCAGAACAGTTTAAAGCAGTCCCTTCAAACACGATGAAGACAATCCTGGAAAGCTATGCTGATCTGCTGGAAGCACATGATGATATGGAAAAAGAACAAGATGCACTACCTCAATAGCTAAAGTGTTGAAAGTTTTGCAAGCTCAAGAGTGTGGGAACATGCCCCAAATTGAGCCTTCCACATCATCCACAATCAAAGGAGGATGATTTCCACGAGTTGGAGGCATCCATTTATGCCCATAATGGAAAGAAGTTGATTAGAGAAGATTTAGCTCACCTCTTGATGTGATTGGACCTCACTTTTGACATGTATATGCTTTTGATTGGTTAAAGAGGTTAGTATGTGGTCTTTAAAACCTCTAATGAGTTTTATTATGACTTAGAGTTGTGGAAATATGTGCCCAAGCTGCCCCCTTGCTTAAGCACACCCCCTACTAGCTTTTCTCTGCATATTTTGCAGAAATTTCACTTTTACACACTCTATCTATCTAGATGTTTTTGGTAGACCCCCCGGTCTTGTAATTGTTGTTTCTCCTTCATAAAGAATCCATTTGCAATGATTTTTGTCTTGTTAGAAAGCTTATAAGTTCTACTTTGTCTGGTATAAGTCTCGGGTTCAGTGCCTGCACATGTGCAGAGAAATGTTCAGAATACTGTCAGTCTAGTTAGCTCATACTCTGTGAAGAGATCAAGTTATCTGTTTTGTTGCAGCTGGTTGAGGCATCATCTAGTGTCCAAATGGAGTGATTTTACTCTCATTTGAAAGATCTTAGAGTCTAATTCGAGCCTGCAAAATTTCATTATCAGTCTTTGCATATAATCAGAGAAACTCAGAAAATACAGAGCCTATGTCTGAAAAATTTCAGGATCCTATGAGGGTTCATTTGCTTTTGTTGTGCACATAGGAGTGTTTATCCTCCGATAGTGGTATCAGAGCTATAAGTGGAGTATCAAAGAGAGAAGAAGGAGCTACTGAAGTGAAGTGAATACTTCATCAAAGTTTGAAGGAAGGAAGCAAAGAACGGGCATGTCAACAACAAGGGGAAGCAAATACATCATCAAATCAAAGACGAAGCTTCATCAAGAGGAGTAGCTCTATTTTTTGAGGTAAAATCCATCCTTTTCAACTTCATTGCATCAAGGGAAGGGTTCAAAAGAGTAAGGAGGCACCATGGCTGATCTCAATGCTCAGATTGAGAAGCTCGAAAAAGGAAGCTACCAACCATGGTGATTTAGAATAAGCAATTTTTTGATGGGGAAAGGTTTGTGGGACTTGTGAGTGGTGGAGAGCCAAAACCCTACATAGATGAGGTAAATCCAACCAATGACCAGAAAAGAGCAGTAAGAGAGTGGGATGAAAGGGACAAAAGGGTCATTTTCATTTTATCTCAGCATATTAGCAACTCTATGGTAGGGCATATTCAAGATTTGGATACAGAAGGTGTGGGAGTGCTTGGAGAGATTGTACTCAACCTCCACAAAAGCTAGAAAAATTTAGCTCAAGAATGAGCTAAATAATCTTAGGAAAAGCCCCTCTCAAGGTGCTAATGATTACATATTAAAGGTTAAAGAGCTTGCAGATGCACTAGGGTCAATCGGTTGTGCCCTAGATGATGACGATCTTGTCGCCCACACCCTAAATGGACTTAGGGATGATGAAAAATGGAGGGCTTTCACAACTTCAGTGTATGTAAGGGACTCTCTTCCTGATTTTGATCAACTAATCACTCTCATGGTGACAGAGAAGATGAACCTTGGTGGTCATAATGCCATAGCCAAGGGCAATTTTTGTATGCAGGTAGAGGAAGAGGAAGACACAACCGAGGTGCTATAAGAGGAAGAGGAAGATATCGAAGCAACCAAGGAGGTCAAGGACAACAAGAAAATGCAGGTCAAAGAGATGGAAGAGCCACAAATAGAGGAAGAGGTTCAAGATTTGGTGGAAGAGGACAACCCACTTCAAATGGATGCTTTGTATGTAGTAAGCCTGGTCATTTTGCAAACGAATGCTATCATAGAGCTCAAATACAAGGGAATCAAAGCAACAACAACAATTATAGAGGGCAAGGTAATTATGCAAACACATCATCCAGCCAAGGGAATGATTATTTACTTGCCATGAGGTATGGTGAAGATACAACTCAAGCTAGTGAAGATGTATGGTATGTAGACAATGGATGTAGCAATCATATGTCATGTCGAAAGGATCTTTTTAGTAATTTGCAGGTCCCAAAGCATCAAGGGCATGTGGAAAGAGGTGATAACTCAGAGCATACCATTCAACATGTGGGAGATATCAGTTTGGAAGGAAATCAAAGAGCAAAGTGCTTATCAGAGGTATTACATGTCCCTACTATTACCAAAAACTTGATTTCGGTAGGCCAAATGGTAGAAAAAGGCTATCAAGTTAGGTTCAATGAAAGAGGATGTTTTGTTGAGGATACAAGGGCAGGTTTCAAGCTCATAGCAAAAGGAAAAAAGCAAGGGAGAATGTTCACAATGGACATAAATCAGCCACACCATTCAATGTATGTCACATATGGAGACAAGAGGATAGCAGATTTGGATCTATGGCATAAACGAATAGGTCACATCAACCTACAGAAACTCAAGGATATGCAAAAGAGGAGCTTGGTAAGAGTCCTACCAAATTTTACATCTAAAATGTTGCATGAAATTTGTGTAGCTTGCCAACAAGGAAAACAATCAAGGCTGCCCTTCAAGAAGAGTACCTATGTAAGTGCAAATGTTTTAGACCTCATTCACACGGATGTTTGGGGTCCAACAAGAGAAGCATCCCTTGCTGGAAATAGGTAGTTTGTAACCTTCATTGATGACTTTTCAAGAAAAGTGTGGTTGTATTGCATTAGAAACAAATCAGATGTGTTCCACTACTTCAAGAAATTCAAAGCATAGGTGGAGAAGGAATCTGGCAAGTTTATCAAAACTTTGAGATCCGATGGAGGGGGAGAGTAATTCTCCCATGAATTTTCTGAATTTTTGCAGGTCAATGGCATCAAAAGACAATTTACATGCAGGTATACCCCTCAACAAAATGGGGTAGTAGAGAGAAAGAACAGACACATAGCAGAGGTAGCAAGGTGTATGCTCAACGAAATGAATATGCCGCATTGTTATTGGGGAGAGGCTACATATACAGCCACATACATCATGAATGGATGTCCTACATCAGGTATACATCATCTAACCCCTCAGGAAGCATGGAGTGGAAGAAAACCTTGCATTTCACATCTTAGAGTCTTTGGTTGTATACATGTACCTCAAGAGTTGAGGTCAAAGTTAGATGCCAAATCTGAAAGGTGTATTTTTTTGGGATATTCTATGGAACAAAAGGGGTATAAATGCTATAATCCCATCACCAAGGAGCTGAAGGTAAGTAGGGATGTTGTCTTTGATGAGTTGAAGCCTTAGTATGCATGCACAAGTCCATTGCAGGTTGAAGACATAGGTGAGACAGATTTGAAGAATGATGATAGAGTTCAAGAAAGCATGGATTTAAGTGGTCCAAGCAACTCATGCAACACAAGGGCACCCTCACCATGGAGTGGAAGGCTTAGGGAAAGAGAGACCAGCTCTGAAGAAAGCAAAGTCAAAGGCAATGAGAAGATTTTAGTTGAAGAAGGAAGCTATGTGGACGAGAGCATGTTGGAAGATGAAGAGATAGAAGAAATTCAAACTCCAGGAGTGGCAAAACAAAGAAAGAAGATGGCAACCACACCTAAAGGAAGTGAAAGAAGGTCTTCAAGAGTAAGATATCCAGTACAAAGGTTAACATATGATAATTTCATCGCAAAGCATTATGCATACATGATTCAGGTAATCAAGGACAAAGAACCAACTAGTTATGAAGAAGCTAAGGATTGCAAGGAATGGCAAGAGGCAATGAAGGAAGATCTCAAAGCACTTGATGAGAACCATACTTGGAGCTTGGTACCAGCTCAAGAAGGCATGAAGGTGATAGGTAATAAGTGGGTTTACAAAATTAAAAGAAATTCATATGGTTCCATTGCTAGGTGTTGAGCCCATAAAAGTCACGTTGGTCAAAGTCATTTGCGGCCAAAATCAAAAGGTCAAAGTCAATTGGTCAAAGTCAACAAAGTCAAGGTCAAAGTCAATAGGTGCAAAGTCAAAGTGCTAAAGTGCAGGTGTCAAAGTGCACAGGTAGTGCACAATTAATTGTCCACAAAGGGTAAATTGGAGAAAGTGGGTTGCAGGTTGCAGAGGTATTTTCTCTAATTTCCCTAAGGTTCAAAGTGTTTTTTAAAGTGTTTTGGAAGGTTCAGGTGAACCCCCTCTTATGTGCAAAAGTGAAGACTTAAAAGGAAATGTGAAGGTATGTGAAGCGGCAGCGTACGCACAGGTGAAAGTATGGTCCCCCCATTAAAATTTTGGGTTTTAGTCTAAAGTCACTACAGGACAAAACAGTGAGTCGTTGGCTGCCACTTGTGAAGACAATCTTGGGACATCAAAGGGAGCATCAAGATACCATTGCAGTTAGGAGCGTAGGTGATCGACACACTCAAATCAAGGCAAGGTCTATTCTTGGACCAATCTTAGAGTAAGCAAGGGAGGCATAGTCTAAGTGAAGCAAGAAAGAGAAGTGCAAGGGTCACCAGTGTGCGACGCAGAGAAGTGGAGTTGCAGGAGTGCATAGAGAGGGACTAAAGGATTGTGCAGAGGGTGCTAAGCTAGTCCCCCAAGGATCTCAAGGTCTCTTTGCAGTGTGCGCGTGCCGACAGAAGGTATTCATTCCTCCCCCTTAGTGGAAGCTTGGTGCAAGGTGTGCACAAGGATAAGCTTGAAGCAGGTGGAGGTCTGGTGCAGAGGAGGCCGGTGGCAAGAAGACTTTGGGATATTGGGTATTTTGTAATTGAGCACTCTGTGTGATTGTGCACAAAAGTATTGGCTTGTATTTTGCTTCAAACATTGTAATTGTCTTACTATAATCAATCGGCAGAAGCTTCCAAGGTGTATTTCCTCAAACTCCTTCTTGTCTAAGAATCCCCCCAACAAAATTTGGCACGCCCGGTGGGACTTCCAAGGAGATTTGAGCTTTGGAGAAACCAAGTGCAAAGCATAGAAGAGATCAAGTGTCGACAGAACCACGGTGCTACTTCATCAAACTAAAGGTAAATATTCTTATCAAGTGTCTCATATTCAGTGGGCTATGAGCTGCTCATGACCGCAACCCGGTCCCAAACATTGAGGGTCACCTGCAAGCAAACAAGAAGGAAGGTTGTTAGAAGTTCCTCTAGTCCACTATCTTCAACATCATCAGGTCAAGAGCATGGCGGGTCAGGTAGACTTGGAAATTTACTCTCTAGATTAAATATAAAGTTTCCTTCTTTCAAAGGCCTAGCTCAGGAGGATCTAGATGAACACGTTAGAAGGTTTTTGGCACTATGTAAGACTAGAGGCCTAATGGGTAGGGAGGATGCCTTTTTCATTCTCTTCCCTGCCACATTAGAGGGATTAGCTGATAAGTGGTTCAGCCAGTTTGCTGAAAACCATTTTACCACTTGGGATGTGATGAAAGATGCATTTGAAAATCAGTTCTAGCATGGCAACACTGCGGAGATTATCATAGAAGAGCTAGAAAATTTAAGATTGGGTCCAGGAGAAAAGTTCCCAAAGTTTGTGACTCAGGCCAAAGCACTAATGGCTAAATTGCCAGATCCACCACACGATTTTTTTGTTAATAAGTGGTTAGCTAAGCCCCTACCAATGGCCACCCAATGCAAAATAAAGGAATTAGTGTTACCTACAACCTCCATAGAGGAGTTCATCAACACAGCCACACGCTTGGAGCAGATAAGGTACCAGTATGGAGCAACTTCTTCCCAACCAACATATGGTACAGAAATGGAGGATCCAGTGATCCAGCTAAGGAAGGAGCTCGAGGGCTTAAAAAGAAATAAGCCCTACAAAGAGGAGGAGAATGTTGTTGCTCAGTTGAGAAGGGAGATTGAAGCACTAAAGCTCCAAAAGGAGGAGGAGGCCCAGGCAGAGGAATTGGCTCAATTGCGACAGGAGTTGCAGGAGCTCAAAGGAGGTGGCATCAAGAGTGGACTTTGGTGTTCCATGTGCAGCAAGCAAGGTCACATAGTAAGTGAATGTCCTCTGTTAAGTGTGACTTGTCAATTATGCAGGAAAGTTGGCCATGAGGCCCATGAATGCCAATCAAGAGGAATGCCTGCAACGACATACTGGACACAAGGAGGACCCCCAACACCAGCAAATGTGATGGCTGCGGCACCAAATCAAGGTAACAACTATAATCCTAGACAGAGGAATAACTTTGGAAATGGGCCTAGGAGGCCAATCATCTGTTTCAGATGTGGAGAATGCGGGCACTATCAAAGTAGGTGCACCCTACCAGAAAATGCCCCTCCTTGCAGGAACTGCCCTGATGCAAGAGACCATTATACAAATTGTTGTCCTAAGAATCAAGCCTCTTCATCCAGGCCTTATATTCAAATGATTTTGGTGCACAAAGAAGAAGTGTGTGATCTAGTCAATGAGCCATCACCATCTACCAGGGTGGTGCAATTAGAAGAAATAGAATCTTTGACTGTGTAGACAAGAAGCAAGGGGAAGGCTCAAGCAGACATAGGACAAGGGTCAAAGATTAAGGAATGGAATCAAAATAGAGAACCATCTGAAGATAAAGTCACCACAGGTGTAGATACAGGTCAAAAAGGAGATCTCATATGCACCAGTGATGCCATTGGACATGCCTTCAATAGGGCTCATGAGGAGTTTGATAAGTCAACTGGAGCCCATGCTCTCAAGGAATCAGAGGCTTCAAAACTACTCAAGTCCATGAAAAAGGAGGTTAGTATTTTTTATTTAATAAAGATGGATGGGAAATTCAGGTCAGAGTTATTGCAGATAATTGATGAAGCTTCCACTACAAGTTTGGTGGCAAAGACTGCTGTTTTACATAAAGGAAAAATTGTAGGGGAAGCACCCCTTACAGATTATAAAAGTCCTCGGCTGACAGCATCTCTCCAAGGTCATGAATTTCAAGGAGTTATTGTGGATGGTGGTTCTGACATTAACTTGATACCTGAACATACAATGGAAAAGATTGGACTCCACCCTTCAAGGCCTGCAAATTTCACTGTTACTTTGGCAAATCAGAGCAAAGTAAGGCCCTTGGGAGTGATGCCAAAAGTTCCACTTGAAGTACAAGGTAATCTATTCATTTTGGATTTTGTAGTTTTAAGATTGCCCCAGTTTGAAGGAGGATTTCCCCTCTTAATTGGACAACCATGGCTGAGGCATGCAAGTGTCATTCATGATTGGGGCAAGGACACTATGTGGGTACAAAAGAAAGGGCAAGAGCTGACACAGATTCATTTAGAAGAGGGCCCAGATAATCAAGGAAACACTAGCATGATGCAAACAGTTGGTATATGCATGGAAACAGAATCGGAGGATCAACCCCAAATAGATTTCGAGGAAGAAGAGGATATTCTAAATTGGCTCCAAGCAAGCAACTCTTCCTCTTGTTTTGGAATTTTTCTTAATAATTATTGCACGACTGAAGGTTATGGTGAAGATAAGGAGAAAGTCCAAGTTGATGGATTGGGAGAGCCCATCACAGACCACAGAAGGGGCAGGAAGACACCCCTCAAATACAACTTGGAGGAGGATATGACAACCACAGATAAGGAGGTTACTGAAGCTAAAGGCAAGGTAAAAAATTCTAGTGAAGAATGTTCTTTCCCAATTCAAGAAATTCTTGTAGGATGGATGCAGGACAAGGAGGAACACATTGAAGTCCAAAATACACCTGCTTATGAAGCAATGCACGAAAAGCTAGTAGAAGAAGACAAGGTAGAAGATGAGCACGAAGATAATATGGTAGAGAGAAATCATGTCCAAGAAATACAATTAGGCACTCAAGACAATAATCGGCCAGTTTTGGTGGCCACTTGGTTGTGGAGCCACCCAGGGCTCCTTGAAAAAGTAAAATCATTCTTGACCCATTATACAGATGTTTTTGCCTAGCATTATAAAGACTTAGAAGGAGTGCCCGCAACTTATGGAGAGCACAGAATCCCTCTAGTTGATGGAGCCAAACCCATAAGAGGGAAGAGTTATAGACTTAATCCAAAATATGTTGAAGCTGTCTATGTGGAAATACAGAAGATGGAGGATGCAGGAATCATCATTCCTGTAAAACACTCAGAGTGGCTCTCACCTATGGTTATAGTACCAAAGAAGAATACTAATAAAATCAGAATTTGTGTTGACTTTAGAGCACTCAACAAGGTGACCATTCCATATGGTTTCCGAATGCCTTTTGCAGAGCAGGTCATTGAAGAAGTGGCTGGGCATGCATTATATAGCTTTATGGATGGATTTAGTGGCTATAATCAAATATCAATACACCTTGAGGATCATGAAAAGACTGCTTTTATCACACCTTGGGGAACATATGTGTATGTAAAAATGCCATTTGGGCTCAGAAATGCTCCAGCCACCTTTAATAGAACGGTCAATCTCATTTTTGGCCCCCTATTGCTGGAATCACTTAGAATCTTCATGGATGACTTCTCTTCGTTTTCAGGTTCTCACAAAGAAACTCCTCTAGATTGTTTGGACCATCACTTGAGGCAGTTGCAGAATGTTTTCAAAAGATGCAGGGAGACTAAGCTAAAGCTCAATCCAAACAAATGTCATTTCCTTGTGATAGAAGGAACTCTCTTAGGACATGTGGTGTCGGCTAAAGGTATGGCCCCAGATCCTGACAAAATCATTTCTATATTAAAGTTGCCTAAACCCAATCTCCTAAAGAGATTCAGAGTTTCTTGGGGCATACTGGATACCATAGAAGGTTTATAAAAATGTATGCAGAGATAGCCAGACCACTGGCTAGACTTACAGGTAAGGAAGTACCTTTTAAATGGGAAGAAGAGGAGGAAAAAGCATATCAAACATTACGGTCAAGGTTAGTCTCTGCTGCTATTTTGATCACACCTGAGTGGTCAAAAATCTTTCATATACATGTCGATGCTAGTGCCTATGCAGTGGGGGCAGTTTTGACCCAACCCAGTGAAGAATTTAAAGTGGATAGACCAATTCAATATGCCAGTAGAATCTTGACCAAGGCTGAAAGGAATTACAGTACTACAGAAAGGGAAGCCCTAGCAATGGTTTTTGCTGTCCAAAAATTCTGTCATTACTTACTGGGAGTAAAATTTATTATTATAACATATCACCAACCACTAAAATACTTGTTCAACAAACCACAAGCCACTGATAGAATATGGAGGTGGTTATTGTTGTTCCAAGAGTTTGATTTTTCTGTAGTCCACACACCAGGTAAAGAAAATGTTATGGCGGATCACCTATCCAGAATCAATATGATGAATCAAGCTAGTGGAATCAATGATGATTTTCCAGATGCTCATATGTTTGCTGTACAAGCTCAAGGTTGGTATTATGATATCAAGAATTTCATTAAAACTGGGTTGTATCCAGAAAAGGCTAGTGCCGTGCAAAGGAAGAGACTGCTAATCAAGAGTAGACCATATACCTTCATTGAAGATAAATTATATAGACATGGCAAGGATGACAGGTTTAGGAAGTGTTTGGAAGAAGAAGAAGTGAGGGAAGTCCTTCACTCTACACATGAAGGAATAGGTGGTGGGCACCTTCCAGGGCATATTATGAGTCAGAGGATACTGGATGCTGGTCTATGGTGGCCTACACTATTTAAGGATGCAGATGAATGGGGAAAGGCATGTGACGTTTGCCAGAGGTGTGGACCTAAGCCAACAAAGCAGAGGCATAACCCCTTGATTGTTTCCACTTCCTGGCAACCATTTGAGAAGTGGGGGCTAGATTTTGTAGGGCCCATCTACCCTCCCGCAATTCCAAAAAGAGAGAAATATCTCTTGATAGCTACAGATTATGCGACAAAGTGGGTTGAAGCTATTGCCTCCCTCGACTGCACTGCCCAAACTGTTGCTGATTTCATTTATAGTAGCATCATTTGCAGGTTTGGATGTCCACTGGAAATTTGTACAGATCAGGGTACCCATTTTGTCAATAAAGTCCTGCAGGAAATTTTCAACAGGTATAGAATTCTACATAGGACCTCCTGTGCTTACTATCCAAGAGCCAATGGACAGGCTAAATTGACAAATAAGGTTTTAATCTCAATGTTAAGAAAGGAGTGTATGTTACAACCCACTTCCTGGGGCATTGCTTATCAAGGTACCCTATGGGCATACAGGTTAGCCTACAAAGAGGCCACGGGATATTCTCCATTCCAACTGGTTTATGGCATATTGCCCATTGAGCCCTTTGAATTTTTACATGGATCACCTAAGATAGCATTCATGCAGGGCAAGAAGGATTGTGATGTCTCTTAGAGGCTCGGAGCACTACATAAAGTGGAGGAGATTCGTCTACTAGCAGCAAAACAATTGATAGAGACTCAGATGAAGAGGAAGGAGGCACATGATCGACATTTATGGAACAACAACATTGAAGCAGGCATGTAAGTTCTTCTCCATAGACCTCATCTTCATACACAACTGAGAGGAAAATGGCTTCCACATTGGGAAGGACCTTACAGAGTCAAAACAATGCTAAATTGGGGTGCTGTGGAGTTAAAGACGCTGAAAGGAGAGGCCTTGCCACTGGTCAACATATCAAGGCTCAAGACCTATCATCACCTCATCTTCATACACAACTGAGAGGAAAATGGCTTCCACATTGGGAAGGACCTTACAGAGTCAAAACAATGCTAAATTGGGGTGTTGTGGAGTTAGAGACGCTGAAAGGAGAGGCCTTGCCACTGGTCAACATATCAAGGCTCAAGACCTATCATCAACACACTTGAAGAAGTATGGATCACCTGGAACTGCAAAATCTGTCCAAGTTGTACATAGCTTTCTCATCTCATTTTGCTCAGTTTTAGTAGTTTTCTTTATCAATTGCATTCTTGTTCCTGGTGTTTTTAGCAAACCTAGAAGGCATTTCATAACCTCTGCAAACGTAAAACTTTTGGGTATTTTTGGAATTTTCTAGCAATTTTAGCATTTTTCTAGCATTTTTTATCCCTTTCCGATGTCATTTTCTTGCCAAATAGGAGGAAAAAAAAAGGCTCTCTGTGGTTTGATGAAAGAAATTGGGCCTAGCCCTGTGGAAAATTTCATGAGAAAATTTTCAGAATTTTTGGCCATTTCTAGGCATTTTTTTTGGATTTTTCCTTCATTTTTCTCTATTTTTGGGTTATTTTTCAAAAAAAAAAGAAAAAAAAAAGCCCACCCAGGGCGTTTTCTTGCTTTTTTCTCCAAACCCCCCCCCCCCACCTTCCCCCCCCCCCCCCCCCCCCTCCCCAGCCCTCCCCCCCCCCCTCACCGACCACCACCGACCAACCCTTCCCCCCCCCCCCCCCAATTTTATTTTTTTAATTTAGTTTGTTATTTCTTTTATTTTGTTTATTTTATTGTTTTTTTTATTATTATTTTATTATTTTTATTTTTTAGTTTATTTATTTTATTTATTTTGTTTTTATTTATTTTCTTATTTTTTAGTATGGGCGTTCAAAAAAAAAAATTATAAAAAAAAAACAACAACAATGACATTTTTTTAAATTTTTATTATATATATGATTTAATTTTTATTATTATTATTTTTTTATTTTTAATGGCTAAAAGCTTTTGGCTCAGGATCGTGCCTCGGTTGGTCGTCTTTTACAAAAATGGAGTCATTTTCATGTTTTTTGGCACCTCTGAACTCAATTTTTGGCTTTATTTTCCCAAATTCCATCTTTTTCTTTGACTTTTGGTCAAAACCAACATGTTTGGAGCACATTTATCACATGTTTTTATTTCTCCACATTGTCCACATGGCCTATTCTCACCTTGTCTTACCTTATGTTTCATAATCTTCCACACGCACCCTCTGTAACTCTATTGTTTGATCATTTTCACCCCCTTCAGACCCCATCATCATACCCACCTGCCTCCCTTTCCCAATCTGCCCGGCCACATCCTTAACCCTCCCTATCCCTTCAATCCCCGCCCCCCCCCCCCGCCCTCCCCTCCTACTCCTTTCTACCCTCCCATTGCAACCCTTTGCTTTTCCATGGCAAAATCCAACTTTTGGTTCTTCTCTGGTGCTTGTTCTATCCTGCTTTTGGTGGACTTGGTTGCTGTTCAGATGTCCTCTTCCAGTTTTGCAGCTCCATTATCATGGTGTCCTATATGCTCAGAGTTTTGGCTATAGCTCTTCGAGACGGAGAGCACATTAGGTGGTGGGCAACTGTTGAGCCCATAAAAGTCACGTTGGTCAAAGTCAATTGCGGCCAAAGTCAAAAGGTCAAAGTCAACTCGTCAAAGTCAACAAAGTCAAGGTCAAAGTGAACAAGTGCAAAGTCAAAGTGCTAAAGTGCAGGTGTCAAAGTGCACAGGTAGTGCACAATTAATTGTCCACAAAGGGTAAATTGGAGAAAGTGGGTTGCAGGTTGCAGAGGTATTTTCTCTAATTTCCCTAAGGTTCAAAGTGTTTTTTAAAGTGTTTTGGAAGGTTCAGGTGAACCCCCTCTTATGTGCAAAAGTGAAGACTTAAAAGGAAATGTGAAGGTATGTGAAGCGGCAGCGTACGCACAGGTGAAAGTATGGTCCCCCCATTAAAATTTTGGGTTTTAGTCTAAAGTCACTACAGGACAAAACAGTGAGTCGTTGGCTGCCACTTGTGAAGACAATCTTGGGACATCAAAGGGAGCACCAAGATACCATTGCAGTTAGGAGCGTACATGATTGACACACTCAAATCAAGGCAAGGTCTATTCTTGGACCAATCTTAGAGTAAGTAAGGGAGGCATAGTCTAAGTGAAGCAAGAAAGAGAAGTGCAAGGGTCACCAGTGTGCGACGCAGAGAAGTGGAGTTGCAGGAGTGCATAGAGAGGGACTAAGGGATTGTGCAGAGGGGGCTAAGCTAGTCCCCCAAGGATCTCAAGGTCTCTTTGCAGTGTGCGCGTGCCGACAGAAGGTATTCATTCCTCCCCCTTAGTGGAAGCTTGGTGCAAGGTGTGCACAAGGATAAGCTTGAAGCAGGTGGAGGTCTGGTGCAAAGGAGGCCGGTGGCAAGAAGACTTTGGGATATTGGGTATTTTGTAATTGAGCACTCTGTGTGATTGTGCACAAAAGTATTGGCTTGTATTTTGTTTCAAACATTGTAATTGTCTTACTGTAATCAATCGGCAGAAGCTTCCAAGGTGTATTTCCTCTTCTGGTCTTTTCATTTTCTCCTACAAACCCTCAAACTCCTTCTTGTCTAAGAATCCCCCCAACACTAGGTACAAAGCAAGGTTGGTGGCCAAAGGCTTCTCCCAAAGCTACGGGATAGATTATGATGAAACTTTCAGCCCCGTAGCCAAGATGCCAACAATTAGGACTTTGATTGCAGTGGCGACATCAAGCAAATGGAGCTTATATCAGTTGGATGTGAAGAATGCCTTCCTCAATGGAGAGCTTCAAGAAGTAGTCTACATGAGCCAACCTCAAGGATTTGCTAGTATGAGGTACCCAAATCATGTTTGCAAGCTAAGGAAGGCATTATATGGACTAAAGCAAGCCCCAAGGGCCTGGAATGAGAGGTTAGTGGATTATTTATCAAGTTGTGGATACAAAGAAAGTGTTGCAGATCCATCACTTTACATGAAGAAGCAAGGAGACAAGACGGTATACATATGCATCGATGTGGACGATTTGATCATCACAGGAAGTGATATTGCAGGTATTAAAGATATCAAATCAAAGCTAGGAAAGGAGTTCAAGATATCTGATCTCGGAACACTAAAATACTTCTTGGGAATAGAGGTAATCTATGCACACAATGGCATCTTCTTGATTCAAAGAAAATACTTGTTGGATGTGCTATACAGGTTTGGTATGAGTGGTTGTAAGCCACTTTCTCAGCCCATGGAGCCCAATACAAAGTTGGTTGCAGGTCAAGGAGAGGCTATACAAGATATTACACTATATAGAAGCATAATTGGTTCATTAATTTATGCTACATTCACTAGACCTAATCTTGCATATGTAGTAGGTGTTCTCTCTCAATTTTTGCATGCACCTACTCATTATCATCTTATTGAAGCAAGAAAGGTGCTTCGTTACATCAAGCACACCATCAACCAAGGTCCATTTTACTCATATGATGCTAATCTAAGTGTCAAAGGATATAGTGATGCTGATTGGGCAGGTAGCAAGGATGATCGAAGGAGTACATCGGGTTATCTTTTCATGATAGGTACAAAAGTGATCTCTTGGAGCTCTAAGAAGCAACTCACTGTTGCTCTTTCATCCACAGAGGCTGAGTACAGAGGTTTAGCATTGGCTACATGTGAGCTACTATGGCTTAAGAAGCTACTTAAGGACTTGGAAGTGGAAGTGGAGGAGTTTCCTCTTTATGCAGAAAACATTTCAAGCATCTACCTAGCTAACAATCCCATGTTTCATGCAAGGAGCAAGCACATAGATGTTCATTACCACTTCATTAGAGAAAAGGTGATGGCAAAAGAGCTAGATATAAGGTATGTGAACGCTAAAATGGAGGTTGCAGACATGATGACAAAGTTTCTTGAAGGTACAAAGCTTGGAGGATTGAAGAAATCTATCAACATAAGGGACATAGGCTGAAGCAAGGAAAGGAAAAGACTTGAGCTTGAGGGGGAGTGTTGAAAGTTTTGCAAGCTCAAGAGTGTGGGAACATGCCCCAAATTGAACCTTCCACATCATCCACAATCAAAGGAGGCTGATTTCCACGAGTTGGAGGCATCCATTTATGCCCATAATGCAAAGAAGTTGATTAGAGAAGATTTAGCTCACCTCTTGATGTGATTGGACCACACTTTTGACATGTATATGCTTTTGATTGGTTAAATAGGTTAGTATGTGGTCTTTAAAGCCTCTAATGAGTTTTATTATGACTTAGAGTCATGGAAATACATGCCCAAGCTGCCCCCTTATTTAAGCACACCCTCTACTAGCTGTTCTCTGCATATTTTGCAGAAATTTCACTTTTACACACTCTATCTATCTAGATGTTTTTGGCAGACCCCCCCGGTCTTGTAATTGTTGTTTCTCCTTCATCCAGAATCCATTTGCATGATTTTTGTCTTGTTGGAAAGCTTATAAGTTCTACTTTGTCTGGTATAAGTCTCGGGTTCAATGCCTGCACATGTGCAGAGAAATGTCCAGAACAGTGTCAGTCTAGTTAGCTCATACTCTGTGAAGAGATCAAGTTATCTGTTTTGATGTCCTATGAGCTGAATTTTTTAATCCTCTCTCTTTGCTTCCTTACACATCCATAATTGGGCATCTTCGTGCATCCATGACTGGTCACTTGAACTGGCACTATGGATAGACAAATCATCTTCTTCCTTGTGTATGGGATTCCATTGTACCGGGGGTACATCCCTATATGCAAATGTATGCAAATTTATCTTGGTAGTGGTTCTTTGATGTTGAAGGTATAATGAGTCTCTTCCTCAGTCTTGTACTACCCTGAGTTGTCTCATGAAAGTTCTTCCTAGTATCATTTCATAATTATTAGCTTTTCCAAATCCACATATTGCTAACGTGTGTTCAAATTCCACTCTACAGGTGGTTAACTTAATTTTCTCCAATATTCCTAGGGGTCTCTCTATGTGACCATCTGCTAATTGAAGCTTCATACGAGTTGGTCGTAGGGCTGGTTTTCCCCATTTCTCCCAAATCTCTTCAGTGGCGATACCTACTCATGCTCCTGTATCTAGTATGGCCTTGCTCATGTATCCATTGTATGTGATGGGTAAACATGTGTTGCCCTCATCCCCTTTGCTAAATTCTCCAGCTTTATCCACCGGACTTTGTATAGTAGAAGGGGTTTCAGTTTCCGTACTTTCCTTTTTGTTCTTCTCATGCTCTAACTTCAATTGTCCCGCTAATTGTTTCCATATTTGAGGCTTGACACGTAGTAATTCTTCCACTATCAATCGACATTGTACTTTGGTCTTTTTGAGTTCTGCTAAATTGTCTGAGGTCTTGTTTGAAGTCTCCTTTTCCTTTCCTCGTACTATGGGAGCCCGGAAGATTATGGATTCCTTCTCATATTCTCCCATGTAGTTTGATAGGGTAGAAATGCTATGTGCTTCCTCTCTATTTTGGTCTAGTATCGAGACTTCTTCATATATTTCTTCCAAATTTGGTGTTTGCTCGTTGTCTTCCACATCTAATTCCTCAAACGGAGGTTTGGCCTTTCCATTCATTCTCCATTTATCTTCTCAAATCCTAGTCCACAACTCTCTTGGCCAATCAACCTCTAAATCAGGGACTATGGATATTGGTTTGTCTTGAGTGCGAGGTAAATCTTATTGGGATTCTTTGGATAGTCTCTGAATATATGTTCCTTTCCACATTCATTCAAATACCCTTCCCAAATCCTGGGAGGTGGTGGGTTGTATGGGGGAGTGCACTTTCTTATGAAGTGGTCTCCTCCACATCTATAGCAAGGTCCCTTTGGCATAGGCAGTCTGATGGCTGGTCTGATGGGTGTTGGTGCCTTGGGTGCGATGTACATTAGGGTTTCCCACTCTGATCCATAGATATTGTCATATCTCTCATAACCATAGTATTGCGGTATGGAAGCGATTTGTGATGACTAGTGGATCAAGTCAATCGTCTCGCTAACGGTGCACGCAGGGTGTCTATGGCAGAACAAGTATTTTTACTAAGGACCGTAAGGCAAAGTGTTTCTATATCTAATAATTGCGTCTATATAAGATGGAAGGATTAGTTCTTCACTAGTTACTTTATCTTTAGTAATTTCTGTTTCGTTTAAGTCTATTTGAGGACTATTAGTTTTTCTAGTTATGGAAGGAGGGAATAGATTTTCACTCATTTCAGGACTAGGCAAAACAATGGAAATTAAAGGTAATACTCTAGACAATCTACGATCAAACTCTAATGAATACAAAGTTTCTTCTACAATATTATCCTTAATTAATTCTTCGATGTCCATATTTTGTGTATCATTAACTTCTAATGGACTAGGAAAAAGTAATTCAAATAAAGATGAAGGTAAAGAAGTACTACTAAATGAAGCTTCGTCAGACATAAGATAAAATGCAAATAGATTAATTATAAAACTGTTTATATGAATGATATCCTATACAAAAGCTAAACAATAGAATTCCAGCTAAGTAAAATTTCTTTTCCACTCTTCAGTTCTTCAATTCGTCTTCAACAGAGGCCGCATATCATCTGAAAAATAACATCACAATCCTATACAAAAACTAAGAAACAAGCAGCAAAAGTCCAGCTTTGTATTTTTCGTTCAATTCTCTTTTCATCAAATTTGTCTTCATATAATCTGAAAATTAACATGACAACCATAAGTATGCTTTCATAAAATATTAAACACTCATTAAAACTTAACATATTAAAAACTCATGCTAATATAAGTTAATTAACTTTCTTATACATATATATCATAAGTACATACATTCATTCTTATATACACATTGAAATATACATTTCTCATCCATGCACACATGAACACTAGCCACTCATGCATTATATAACTTGCACATGCATCAAACATTCATTAAGTATACATCTTATATTTCATATGCATACATGCATCTAACATGCATATACATTAACATGCACTAACACACATGCATGAACATGCATTCACAAACATGCATACATAACATGCATGCACTAACACACATGCATAAACATGCATACAAAACTTACATGCACTAACACACATGCATGAACATGCATGCACAAACATGCGTACATAACATGCATGCACTAACACACATGCATGAACATGCATTTAACTAACATGCATAAACACTAATTCATAAACATATATACTTACCTATCATGCAAGCAAATCACCTAACATGCATGTACTAATTAACATCTATCATGCAATAACATATACATAAGTATTAACATTTAATATGCATGCACAAACTAACATCTAACATGCATTAACATATGCATGCACTAACATGCCTAACATTCACTAACATGCCTAAAATTTACATGCAAAAAATTTAACATGCAAACACTAACATCTAACATACAATAACATATACAAATTTATATCTAACATGCATCTACATTAACTTACATCTAACATGCATATAATTATACATGCCTAACATACATATAAGCACTAACGTTTAACATAAATACATAGACTATCATTTAACATGCATTTATCATAACCTTTTATCATAAGCTAAGTATGGGTTGGAGAAGTTAGACTAATGGATAAAGAAGGTAATGAAAAGATATAATCAGATAGGGTAAATGATTGGATAAGGAGAAATTGGGTAAATATGATGAACTCTTTGAGAAAGTTAAGGGATATTGGCTAAATGGATCCTTCTTTTATTAACCTGGGAAACATAAAAGAGGTTTAGGAAATCAAACATTTATTATGTAATCAATTTAGTTAAATGAGCACACACATACCCCTTCATACCCTCCCATTCATTCTCTCTCTCTCTCTCTCTCTCTCTCTCTCTCTCTCTCTGTGTGTGTATGTGTGTGTGTGCATCTGCCGTTGGCTGCGGGGGGGGATAGAAATTAGAATAAAAAAAGAAATTAAAAAAGAATAATAAAAACATTCTCTCTCTCTCTCTCTCTCTCTCTCTCTCTCTCTCTCTCTCTCTCTCTCTCTCTATGTGGCCGACGGCTGTAGGGGGACGGGAAGGAGAGATTAGCTTAAAATAAATTAAA
Organism: Ceratopteris richardii; assembly: GCA_020310875.1. Classification (NCBI taxonomy): domain Eukaryota; kingdom Viridiplantae; phylum Streptophyta; class Polypodiopsida; order Polypodiales; family Pteridaceae; genus Ceratopteris; species Ceratopteris richardii. Next base: position 121,376,734 of record CM035428.1, read on the forward strand.
TAAATAAAATAAAAATAAAAATAACATTTTCCTACTCTCTCTCTCTCTCTCTCTCTTTCTCTCTCTCTCTCTCTCTCTCTCTCTCTCTCTCTCTCTCTCTCTCTCTCTCTGCTCCACGCAGCGCGCTGCCGCTGGCAGAGATGAGAGGGAAAGGGAGGGAGAAAGAGGGGGGAGAGAAGAAGAGTATTAAAGAAAGGAGAGGGAAGAAGGAAAAAGAAAGGAAGAAAAAGGGAGGAAAAAAAGAAGAAGAAGGAAATGAATTAAAGAAAGGTAAAAGAGAACCCCCCCTGTCTCTGCGTCGTCTGAATTTAAAAGCAAAAAAGTTTGCTTCACATTGAATGAATTGCAAAAGTAAGAGAGATGGTCTTCTCTTTCCTCCTGCCAGAAGGACAACATGGAAACGAGTGCACAAACAACCATAGCCTAGAGCATAGAGTAAATAGAGTACTTGAAAATTAACATGAGCTTCTGAATACGACTCCCCTCCTCATATACATGAGAGTAGCCCACCATAGCCCACATTTTCCCTAAGTTAACTCAATCATGCAGCCTACAATAACTCCACATCAACTCAAGTTCTCTCAACCAAAAAGTAGATGTGGGTTTTTTCTCCATTTATCTTCCCAAAAATACACAATAACCACTTAAAATAAATATCCACTTGACCTTAGATTTTTATCATCCATTTAGATTTAAATAAATGCAACCCTTCAATTCTTTTTAATTATTTATTCACTTTAGAATTAATTAAATTAAACCTATTAATTAATAAATTTAAATATATTTCCATAACCTTAGTGTTATTTAAATAATATCAATTATTAATTAACATATTTAATTAAACATTTATATTTTGAAATATTTTGCTAAGGTTTCAGTTATTACATTTCCCTATTCATTAACTCCTTTTAGAGACAAAACCTACTTAATTAACCTTGTAACAATAGGTTTACCCCTAAACTAACCTGAAACCATGTTTTAACCCTCAACTAATCCATAAACTAATCTTCTATCCTTCCAAAACCCTTTAGATTTATTAATTAAACCCTTAATAATCCTTGAAATCAAGCTTTTACCCTATAAAACATGTTCAAACCCTACATTTGACCCTTGAATACCCTTGAATTTACTTTCAAACTTTAAATAAACCCTTAACTAACCCTTAATTTTTAATCTATACCCACAACTACATTTGAAAACACCTTTTTATATACTTTCCATCTTTTTACTGATCATCAAGACTTCTTTTTCTGCAAAATTTAAAATCAAACATAAAGTCAAAACTTTCATAAATTATTCAAACTTAATTTAATCATTTAATCTTTTAATTTTTAATAATATCTTAAGAGGCATCAATTCTTTCCGACATCCACCCCTACTAAACCTACACATCGTCCCGATAGACCAACCTACAGATTCAAGTGGAACATATCAAATTCTTTTGTAAATAAATTTTAAATTTTCAAAGATTTATTTTATCATGCATTCATACTTTGTGCAATTAAAAAGATTAGTACAAATATTCTAAAAAACAAAGTAGATATAAGTCATATAAATATCATGTTATACCTCTGGATCCACATTTAAACAAGCATTTATAGGAATAAATCATAAGTGTCATAGTCCTTCTGTTCATGTGACTTGCTTGGAATAAGTAACTTATCCTGCATAACAGCATATACCAAAACTTTTTCATCAGCTAATAGAATTATTTGACTCCTACTCTTATTACCTATGGTCTGATTCTCCATTCATTTCTTTTTTATTTTTCATTTCATTTTTTTTTCTTGCTTTATTACTTCATCCCAACTCAGCTCTTTGTTTGTTTTTTTAACAAACCGCCCTATACCAAAATTGGGTGTGACTCCTCGACTTGTCCACCCGGCCAAGTTTATTCCACTTGTTTGCCAACCCGACATAGCACATGACAAAACTATGTCAGCCCTACATGAAATCAACGTCAAATCATGGCTCTGGCCACCCAACCAGAGTGACTCCACCTGCTTATCGACCCATGCAAGCACATGACAACATAAAGGTTAGACCTATGATGAAACTAGGATCAGCTCGTGGCCTTGATCACCCGACCAAGGTTATTCCACCCGCCTACTAGCCCAACATAGCACACCAACTACAAACACATACATATAGGCTAAATTGGGTATGAAGTTTTATCTTTTAATTTTTTTAGAGTTCAGATCTCATAAGGAATAAATAGTAAGATACAAAAATCCCACTTACTAATGGATAAAATTTCTAGCATATACATGTATTCATAATAAGGCTACTATTTCTTCCACAAGCTTCCAATTTCAAAAGTTTCTATTTAACTATCTGATTCAATTCATATCTTAAATTCTACTTGATTTTTTTTTAATTTGAACATATCCTTTTAACTCATTCAGTAATACAATGCATATACACAAAAAATCAAAAAATCTTTAATTAAAACTTTTTCACCTGTTTTAAAATAGATCTTTAATTTTCATCAACATCTTCATCAGCATCATCATCACTAACAATCTTGTCAATCTCATAATCCTCATTATTTCGTTTCTTGGATAGTTTAACCCTTTTTCCTGCAATCAAATTTCTCAACAAAGAACCATCAAATTCCCTAAGTTTAAATGTACCATTATAAAAAACAATTACTACCTAAGTTTAGATGTACCATTATAAAAAACAGTTACTACTACATACGGACCAAACCATCTTTTAATTAACTTCTTCCTAGCATCATACTGTGTATCAAAAGTACTATCGTAAACTAATACCCAATCATCTACTTCTATAGTACGAGGTCTAAGTCTATGTTTTTTATCAAAATAGATTTTATTTTTAAGTCGTGATTCAATAACTTTTTGTACAACTTCATCAATCATTTTATTTCCTAGATTTAAGTGCATAATCCTAACAGAAATCAGATCTTCAGGAGTCATCTCATTATTCCACGGAAGGGTCGTCCATGAAATAATCTGGGTCTGGATAGGAAAAATTCGCTTCTAAGAGTACATTAGTTCTATAGGCATAAATCCTCTAGACCTAGTATATGCCATCTTGTCTGCCCATAGTGCAAAAGGAAGGAACCTAGGCCACTGCTCTGTATTACCATTGCAGGCCTTAGATATTGCCTTCACAATAGAGGGATGACCCCGTTCAATCTTACCATTAGACTCCGGATTATAAGCAGTTGTGAGAGATAGACGAATCCCATGCTGGTCAAACAATTCTCTAGCCTCTCGAGCATCTAACTCGCCCTTATCTGCTACTATCTTTTCTACAAACCCAAATCTAGAAATAACTTCTTCTAACAAAAATCTACATATGTTATAAGTAGTTTTAGTACGAAGAGCTCTACCCTCTACATGATTAGTCAAATCTTCCCTAGCTAAAACTATATACCTCATCCTATCTAAACCTTTAGGCATGGTCACTAAATCAACTACCCACTTGTAATGAATACAAGGAGGGTAAGTCAGGTGCAGAGGTTCCCTATGTCTAACTGACCAATGTACCTGACAAGTAGTACAAGAACTTACAAAGTCACGTATATTCACATACATACCTGGCCACCAATAAGATTCTCTAATTTTATCATACGTCGCATAGAAGCCTTTATGTCCTGCCCAAAGAGTTTCATGCATGTCTATCATAACTCTATTTTGAAGGTTTTTATTTTCTAAAACTCGTTGCGGATATCTAATTTTCCCTTTTGCATGATGCCAAATAAAACCATCATTTAGAAAAAAATTTAAATGCACGTTTCCTAATATCTCTAAATCTATTAGCTGACCAAATAGGTAATTGCTTCAAAGTGCTAAGATAATATCCTATATCAAACCAAATTCCCTCATATTCTTTTTCATTAAATTTTTTATACATATAAACATCACAAATATAATTAATCACATTTAATTCAGTTTCAGTCATGTCATCATTTTCAAACTTAGCCCTAGAAAGCATATCTACAACAGAGTTAGTTTTCCCAAAAATATGATTTAAAACAGGATTAATAAACTTAACATAAGATATCCACCTTAACATAGCTATGTCTGGAGAAGAACAATCAGTAATCATTCCTATTAATGGTAAACAATTTGTTTCTATTACTACATTAGCTCCTATAAAATATTCCTTGTCAGTTTTTAATGCAATAACTAAACCCCATAATTCACATGTTATTTGTGGATAATGTTTTTGAGTTTCATGTAAAATTTTAGCCCCAAATCTAATAGCGTATCTATTTCCCTCACTATCATCTTGTCCTATTACCCATCCTATACCTATGGGACTTGTATCTACAATTAAAATAATTGATTATTAGAGTAATTTACACATTTTAAAATAGGTGCATTAGAAAGTAAACTTTTTAATTTCTTCATTGCTTTAATATGAGTTTCAGTCCATTTAAATTTCCTATTTTTTCTAAGTAGATCATACAACGGATTAGCTACATGGGCATAATGTGGAATCCAAATAGCATAAAAAACACATGCTCCTAAGAAACGTCTAACCTCACTAATGTTCCTACAAGTTTCAGATAAATTATTTATAGCGTCCATTTTTGGAGGATAAGGCCTACGATCGTAGTAACCACATAAATGTCCTACAATTAAAACTTCATTAACTCTAAATACTGATTTTTCTATGGAAAATGTTAATCCTGCTTCTTCAAATCTTTTAAGTTTTTTCTCACAATCTAAAATATGATTAGATACAAACTTCCTACATCCTAAAGAATCTAATGATTCATCTTTTTCTTTTTCTTCATAGCCTTTAATCAGAATGTCATCTATAAACGGCATGGCCACATTAGGAATAAAATCATGAAGAACCATATTCATTGCATTCATCATATGTGCTACCGAGTTTGTAGCTCCTTGAGGAAGAGTACACATACGAACTAATCCTAAAGGAATCTTCATCGTAGTAATATCTCTACTCTCAGTAGCAAGCTAGAACTGATCATAACCTGAATATAAATCACCCATAGAATAGATAGAATGCCCAGCAAAAGCTTCGGTGAATTCTCCTACAATAGGGTCGGTTCCTACATTCCTAATTCTAACTTTATTTACGGGTTGTAAGTCTTGGATAAATCTAAGCTTACCATTCTTTTTAGGAATAGTAAACCATCTATTAGAGTAAGGTGTGGAGGAAGGTTCTAAAATTTTCATATGCATCTTCTCCTTTAGCAGTTTCATAAGCTTAGGTAAATGAGCCTTTGGAACTGGTATAGGGCAAAGATTCCAAGGAATATGGGCTACGGTAAATATAATCATTGGAGAGACTATTCTAGGGTCAACACATCCTATTTCATGAGGATAAAAAGAGAAAGCTTCTACATGTTTTCTTATCATTTCACGTTCAATAGGCAGTAAAAAAGAATCTTCATTACCCATTTTTATTAATTTAATAGTTTCATCAGTAAAATTATGTCCTATTTTTGAAATATCATGTAAAATGGGATCATTAGCTACTTGTTTTATTTTCTGGTCACTCCCTTCACATAAAGCCTGGGCTACAGGTTTAACTTTTTTATCGACTGTTTTATACTTTCTATTAATTTTAGCTTCATTATGAGAATCAGAAACAAATTTTAAAATTAATTCATATTCATTTAATGAGTTCAAAAGTATAACTTGCATTAAATTTTCATCATGTAAAGTTTCATTAATTTCATCAAGTAAAGAAGAAGAAAAAGATGTTTCAATCATATTTTCATTTGTAGACATATAACCTTTACTTTTAAATTATTTTTCATGTTTTTTCATTATCTTCCTAGGAATATCTTTATTATTTAAAATTTGTAATTTTGAGGATGTAAAATATACAGAAAAAGTTTCTAATTTATGTACACATTTTTGCGAGATTTCAAACCAGTTACCATTGTTGTCCCGCTCAACAATGGTGCTATACCTTCACCCTCTGCAGGACATCTTGCATTGTTTCCTACCTTTACTGTGATTGGTTCCTTTAAAGGTTGTAAGGAACTGTAAAGGTCTTTTCTACTCGTCATGTGATGAGATGCACCATTGTTCCAACACCCATGAGTCATCCGTTCTTGAATCTTCAGCCGAGGAGCACACCTCCTCTATCGTAACAAATAACTTAAGCTCTGTTTCTGCTGTGTTGGCAGACTCCTTGCCCTTGCCACCTTTTGAAGAGCCACTCTTCTCTTCTGCCTTCTTGATGTGACAGTCTTGGATTCTATGTCCTTTCTTCTTGTAGTGGAAACACTCTCCCTTGAACTTCTTTTTGTCGTTCTTCTTTTTGTCTTCACCATTTGAAGAGTCTGTTTTGCCTCCTTTGGCATTTGCTGTGAATGTAGCATCTCCTTTGCTATCACCACTCCTTGCCTTGAGCCACAGCTCCTCCTCCATGAGTAAGGCACTGAATTCTTCAAAAGTTAGTGGTTGAGGTTTGATTTGAGTGTTAAGAGCAGTTACCAAACCATCAAACTTAGGTGGACAGATTCAAAGACATCGTCGAGCTAGCTCCTCACTTGACTTTTGAACACCTGCTCCCGCCATTTCATCTCATAGATTCTTTATGCGAGTGATAAACACCTCTGCAGTCTCCCCATCAGCAAACCGTTCTGCTGCAAGCTGATTCTCCAAGTTCTGAATCTGTGTCTGATTACGAGTTTCATATTGATTTCTCAATATGTTCCATGCTTCACATGCCTTCGTAGTATGCTGAATGAGAGTCGGAACACTATCAGAAGTACTTGTAACAAGAGCACAGAGTGCATCTGCATTTCTATGTTTCCAAGCACGTAGAAGATCAGCATCAGGAGGAATCATTTGACCAGGATTATTTGGATCAGGTCTTTCTTGGGGCTCATGATCAGTCCCAAGAGCAGTCTCCAAAAGCTCATACGAATCAAGAATACAAGTGATTTTGAACATCCACAGGGTGTAGTTTGTACCATCAAGTTTACCTTCTGTAAAGGCTCGTGGTCGTATCCGCAACATTAGGATGACTGGCATCATTGCTTCTCCTGCTTGTGCGCCACCTACTCCTGTTGATGAACCACCTTGGCCCCCAATTGTAGATGATGATGCACCGCTTGACATCTTCTCTCTTTTGTTGTTCAGACCTCTACAACCTATGCATTTCTGCTTCTGCACCACTCAGAGCCTCCTGAGCTCTGATACCATGTAAGAAAATAACAGCACAACGGAATAGACCTGTAGACAGAGTTGAGAGAAAAATGCAGACAAAGATAGACACAGACTGAGAGATAGAGAACTCAAATTCTCAGATTGCCGAGCGTAATACAGTTACAATGATGGTGTTGTCCACCCGTGTGCTCCCAATATGGAGCTTAGATGGCGATCTAGACAGACTCTAGATGAAGGGCTTACTAGTGCGCAATGCTATGTAAAGCTCAACCTCGGCCGTGCTTATATAGCTTTTACAAGGCAGTTCGGTATAGATAAACGTAGTCGGGAGATACAAAATAGTCGGTAATATATCCACAAATGTCCGGGCTCTCATAATGGCTTCTCCTCATAATGGGGGCCTTACAACTTAGAGCACCATGGATCACTTGTGGTCACATGAGGGTGGAGTATTGAGCATATCTAATAGTGAGTCCAATGCTGTTTTATGCATTATATCGTCTCTAGCTTTTATTAGTGCTTCTATTGAATAATTTTTAGTTTCATTAGAGGTTTCATCATCTAGATCACTCTCGTCACATTCTAACCTAACCCCAGAAGATCTTCTTTGTGCTTCAGATATATTTTCATATAGTTTTTGCATACCTCCTTTTCCCCAATTTACAACTAGTGGAAGGTGGGTGCGGTAATCACATAATTTTTTATCTATATCTATTACTAGTTTTCTTTCCTTTGCTTCTTTTAAAGATTCACAGGCATAGGACATGTGTTCTATAGAGTCGCACCAAACACATCGTCGGGTGGGTGCACCTCTCCGTTCATTTTGAGCTACTGTTGATTCATAAAAGGTGCTACAGGCATTGGATTTATTTGAGGGGCATTAGTAAACCAGGGTCCTAAACTTGTCCTATCTTGAGTAGTTAATGAATGGACTATATTTTGAAGTGTAGCTACTTTTTTAGACATATTTGTATGCATCTACATCATATTATCTAATTTACTAAATAATATTTCAAATTGTAGTTCACTAGGAATTTTAGATGTAGAGGCTTGTTCAGTTGTACTAGAATTAATATTAACTTTAGGATTTTGAGTAGTTGGACCTACTAGTGGAAAACTTAGATTCATATCATAAAGTAATGTTTGTCTTTGTTTAATTTGTGCTACTGCCTCTACTACTTGTTTTAATACTCCCAGTCCTCTGTTAAGCCATATCTTTTCCCAGGTTCCTCAAGTCTCCTTTCTACTTCACTTCTAATGTCTGAAGGTAAAACTTTTAGAAAATATAGAATTATATCAGGTGTGAGTGTAGTCCTATCTTGCTCTGGCAATTGTGAAAACCTCTTCATAAATTCACCATGCAATTGTGTAAGGGAAATCTGAGTCTTAGGAGTGCTAAGCCATTTCATAAACCCTTCCCTACTGTGTTGACTATAATCTTCAAGGTAAAATTATTTATGCATTTGTTTTTTAAATTCATCCCATTCAAGCTCACTGTGAGGTTCTATTACACTTATAGCTGACCCTATGGCAAGCCTCACTAGAAAAGTTACCCACTTAGTTACAGGCAAACCATGCAATTTTTCTATATCCTCAAATGTGTCTAAATAATTAGTTGCATTTACCCCAGTGAATTTCCCTTTTTCCCTAAGCATTGCTTCTACTACTTTCTACCCTTGGGTTTCCGACATCATATCTCTAAATAATTCATCCATTTTATTTTGTATATTAGAACTAGACTTAAGTTTTTAAATAAAATCTTTAATTTCTTCTTGTACCTTTTCTTTTTTGTCTCTTACTAAACTAATTAAATTGTTTGGTTCCAGTTTTTCTAAAGTTTAAATCCTTTGAACGATCCTCATAACGTAGATACTAACTTTCAAATGAAAATTCTTTTTGAATTTTCAAAATAAAGTTGTACTAAAAACTCTAATATTTTAAATTCTTCCTCATCAAATCCTATTAAAATATCAACAAACAAATTCAAGTTTAGTAAATATACCTGACGGTCGATGAAGAAGCTAAAGTGCACGTGATAATTTCAAGTATACATTCTTTGAGTAAGAAAATAGCTAATACAAGAAACTAAATGCTGTGTGTGCAAACGTTTTTCTTCAAGTTTTTGATGGTAAGGGTGGCGAGACAAAGCTAATCTACTTGCCTATTCCCGTGGAGGTGCTCAGAGCATAAGCTCAGCCCTCAACACCCAGTGAATTACAAGGCTTGAGAATTCTATCTCTGCAAGATGATTCAACACAAGCTACTGCAACCACGTAACCTATACAAAACTATTGCATATACAAGAAGGAAAAAGAACTTATATATGTCCTGCTGTGTCGTTGTTCACGTCGGGTTTAAATGTGGGAGCGATTCGTGACGACTGGTGGATCAATTCAATCATCTCGCTAACAGCGTACGCAGGGTGTCTATGGTAGAGCAAGTATTTTTACTAAGGACCGTAAGGCAAAGTGTTTCTATATCTATTGACTGCATCTATATAAGATGGAAGGATTAGTTCTTCACTAGTTACTTGATCTTTAGTAATTTTTGTTTCGTTTAAGTCTATTTGAGAACTATTAGTTTTTCTAGTTACGGAAGGGGGGAATAGATTTTCACTAATTTCAGGACTAGGCAAAACAATGGAAATTAAAGGTTATACTCTAGACAATTTATGATCAAACTCTAATGAATACAATGTTTCTTCTACAATATTATCCTTAATTAATTCTTCAATTTTCGTATTTTGTGTATCATTAACTTCTAATGGACTAGGAAAAAGTAATTCAAACAAAGATGAAGGTAAAGAAGTACTGCTAGATGAAGCTTCATCAAACATATAAGATAAAATGCAGATAGATTAATTATAAAACTATTTATATGAATGATATCCTATACAAAAGCTAAACAATAGAGTTCAAGCTAAGTAAAATTTCTTTTCCACTCTTCAGTTCTTCAATTTGTCTTCAACAGAGGCCGCATATCATCTGAAAAATAACATGACAATCCTATACAAAAACTAAGAAACAAGCAGCAAAAGTCCAGCTTTGTATTTTCTGTTCAATTCTGTTTTCATCAAATTTGTCTTCATATAATCTGAAAATTAACATGAGAACCATAAGTATGCTTTCATAAAATGTTAAACACTCATTAAAACTTAACATATTAAAAACTCATGCTAATATAAGTAATTAACTTTCTTATACATATATATCATAAGTACATAATATCATTATTATATACACATTGAAATATACATTTCTCATCCATGCACACATGAACACTAATCACTCATGCATTATATACTTGCACATGCATTAAACATTCATTCATGCATAACTTAAGTATACATCTTATATTTCATATGCATACATGCATCTAACATGCATATACATTAACATGCACTAACACACATGCATGAACATGCATGCACAAGCATGCATACATAATATGCATGCTCTGACACACATGCATAAACATGCATACACAATTTACATGCACTAACACACATGCATGAACATGCATGCACAAACATGTATACATAACATGCATGCACTAACACACATGCATGAACATGCATAAACACTAATTCATAAACATATATACTTACCTATCATGCATGCAAAACACCTAACATGCATGTACTAATTAACATCTATCATGCAATAACATTTACATAAGTATTAACATTTAATATGCATGCACAAACTAACATCTAACATGCATTAACATATGCATGCACTAACATGCCTAACATTCACTAACATGCCTAAAATTTACATGCAAAACATTTAACATGCAAACACTAACTAACATCTAACATACAATAACATATACTAATTTATATCTAACATGCATCTACATTAACTTACATCTAACATGCATATAATTATACATGCAAAACATGCCTAACATACATATAAGCACTAACATTTAACATAAATACATACACTATCATTTAACATGCATTTATCATAAGCTTTTATCATAAGCTAAGTACGGGTTGGAGAAGTTAGACTAATGGATAAAGAAGGTAATGAAAAGATATAATCAGATAGGGTAAATGATTGGATAAGGAGAAGTTGGATAAATATGATGAAATCTTTGAGAAAGTTAAGGGATATTGGCTAAATGTATCCTTCTTTTGTTAACCTAGGAAACATAAAAGAGGTTTAGGAAATCAAACATTTATTATGTAATCAATTTAGTTAAATGAACACACACACACCCCTTCATACCCTCCCATTCTCTCTCTCTTTCTCTGCGTGTGTGTGTGTGTGTGTGTGCGTCCGCCATCGGCTGCAGGTTAGATTAAAAAAAGAAATTAAAAAAGAATAATAAAAAACATTCTCTCTCTCTCTCTGTCTCTCTCTCTCTCTCTGTCTCTCTCTCTCTCTCTCTCTGTGCGTGGCCGCCGGCTGCAGGGGGAAGGGAACGAGAGATTAGATTAAAATAAAGTAAATAAATAAAATAAAAATTAAAAAAAGATTTTCCTTCTCTCTCTCTCTCTCTCTCTCTCTCTCTCTTTCTCTCTCTCTCTCTCTCTCTCTCTCTCTCTCTCTCTCTCTCTCTCTCTGTGCTGCGCGCAACGCACTGCCGCCGACAGAGATGAGAGGGAAAGGGAGGGAGAAAGAGAGGGGACAGAAGAAGAGTATTAAAGAAAGGAGAGGGAAGAAGGAAAAAGAAAGGAAGAAAAAGGGAGGAAAAAAAAGAAGAAGAAGGAAATGAATTAAAGAAAGGTAAAAGAGAAAAAAAACCCCCCCTGTCTCTCCGTCGTCTAAATTTAAAAGCAAAAAAATTTGCTTCACATTGAATGAATTGCAAAAGTAAGAGAGATGGTCTTCTCTCTCCTCCTGCCAAAAGGACAGCATGGAAATGAGTGCACAAACAACCATAGCCTAGAGCATAGAGTAAATGGAGTACCTGAAAATTAACATGAGCTTTTGAATACGACTCCCCTCCTTATACACATGAGAGTAGCCCACCATAGCCCACTCTTTCCCTAAGTTAACTTAATCATGCAGCCTACAATAACTCCTTATCAACTCAACTTCTCTCAACCAAAAAATAGAAGTGGGTTTTTTCTCCATTTATCTTCCCAAAAATACACAATAACCACTTGAAATAAATATCCACTTGACATTAGACTTTTATCATCCATTTAGATTTAAATAAATGCAACTCCTCAATTCTTTTTAATTATTTATTCACTTTAGAATTAATTAAATTAAACCTATCAATTAATATATTTAAATATATTTCCATATCCTTAGTGTTATTTAAATAATATCAATTACTAATTAACATATTTAATTAATCATTTATATTTAAAATATTTTCCTAAGGTTTCAGTTATTACATTTCCCTATTCATTAACTCCTTTTAGAGACAAAATCTACTTAATTAACCTCTTAACCATAGGTTTATCCCTAAACTAACCTTAAACCATGTTTGTAACCCTCAACTAACCCATAAACTAATCGTCTATCCTTCCAAAACCCTTTAGATTTATTAATTAAACCCTTAATTAACCTTGAAATCAAGCTTTTACCCTATAAAACATGTTCAAACCCTACATTTGACCCTTGAATTTACTTTCAAACTTTAAATAAACTCTTAACTAACCCTTAATTTTTAATCTATATCCACAACTACATTTGAAAACACTATTGGAGTTAGACGTCTGTGGAAGCACGCGAACAACACAAGGAAGAAGAAGAAGCTTGGAGCACAACACACAATACTGAATGTATTACTAGAGAATGTACAAATATTAGAAGCCCATTAGGGCAATAGGCGTATATACAAGCCGAGGGAAAAAAACCTCCTAAAGAGGGAAAAAAGTGCCCCGGCGGTCCTAGTGTGTTCACACACATCACTACCTAAATATATCAACAAATCCCCCCTGGGAGTGATGCGGTGAACAAGGAGGTGGAACTCATGTATAAGGAAGTGCCAAGCTATGTGGAAATCACTCCACAAAAGGAAGTAAGCCCGAAGCTTTGCGGAAAGCTTCAAACTTCTCCCTAGGCAGAGCCTTCGTGAAAAGGTCTCCAATGTTCTCCTGCGTGGGCACATATGCCAAGTTGATCTCCCCAGCAGAGAACCTCTCCCTGACATAGTGATAATGCACCTCAATGTGCTTAGTGCGAGCATGGAACACAGGGTTCCTCGCAACTGCCAATGCGCTCTGACAGTCAGTGAAGATGGTGGTGGTAGAAGACTGGCCAACACCCAAATCAGCCATAAGGCGTCTGAGCCACACACACTCAACAGTCGCTATGAAAGCTGCCCTATACTCAGCCTCACAATTGGAAGTGGCCACAGTAGGTTGCTTCTTGCTCAACCAAGATATACATGAGCTACCAAGCATGAAGCAAAAACCACTGGTGGACACACGAGTGTCATAGCAACCAGCCCAATCTGAGTCAAAAAAAGCATGCAAATCTGGCGGTAGTGATCACCCTTTGGGATAAAACAACCCAAGTAGCCGAGTACCACTCAAGTAGCGAAAGATGCGCTTAACTGCCTTCCAATGCGTGACTCTTGGGCAATGCACAAACTTGCTCATCTGTGAGACAGGAAACTGAATATATGGCTGAGTAATGCATAAGTAAATCAAGCATCCAACAGCTTGCTGATAGAGAACAACATCAAATGCATCTCCAGCATCATGAAGACTCAATCGTAAACCTGTCTCCATAGGAGTGGCAATAGGCTTACAGTCTTCAAGGCCAAAATGCTGCAATAATGTGTCTATATTTCATTTGAAACAAAGCCATTCCACCATCAACTTGCATAAACTGAATGCCCAAATAGTGATTCAAATGCCCCAAATCAGACATCTCAAATGAGGCATGCAAATCAGCCTTGAAATCAGCAATATGCTTCTCAATAGGACCAGTGAGCAGCATGTCATCAACATAGACAACAATGATTAGAAGCACATCATTAGCACGCTTAACATATAAGGTGCTTTCAGTTGGACTGTTCTCAAAACCATGTGCAACCAGATAGGCATGTATCTTCTCATACCAAGCACGTGGTGCTTGCTTTAAACCATATAATGCCTTCTTTAACCTGCACACCTGGTTTTCATGCCCTTTCTGCACAAAGCCGTGGGGTTGAAAAACATACACTTCTTCATGTAATTCACCATTCAGAAATGTTGTTTTAATGTCCAACTGATGTACATTCCAACCATGATGGGCTGCAAGTGCACAAATGCTCCGAACAGTAGTCATACGACATGTGGGTGCAAAGGTCTCATCAAAGTCAGTGCCTCTTTCCTGTGCATAACCCTTTGCAACAAGCCTAGCCTTATACCTGTCAACTATACCATCAGGTTTACGCTTCAGCTTGTATACCCACTTAGTGCCAATGGCCTTCTTGCCAGGAGGCAAGTCACATAAAGACCATGTACCATTCTTCATTATAGCATCATATTCAGATTGCATAGCAGCCATCCAATTTTCTGAATTATGTTCTTTATCAAAAGAAACAGGCTCATTCTCATCACAGAGACTAGATGCAGCCATAGCATAACAATCTGATGCAAAGAAGGCACTATGAGAGCCTGAACGACTATGATAGGACAAAGGTGCATCTAATTTGCTGTCACGCAAAGTCTGCACCAGCCATTTTGGCATAGTTTTTGCCTGCTCAATATCAGCTCTCTCATCAACAAGTGCATCATGTAAATCTGCATCAGAAATGGAATGATCTACATCATCATATGAAATCTGCAAAGGCTGAGAAGTTGCCTCATTAGGACCAGCACTAGACTGTCCACCTGTAAAAAGAGGCATCAAAGTATCATACATGTCTTTGGAGCTAACAGATGTCTCCTTAGTACATGAAAGCAATGGCTGAATATCATCTTCCACAAAGACAACATCATGGCTAATCAGACCTTACATTTTACTGCCCAACAAAAATACATTTTACTGCCTTATCATCCAATTTTCTGCGATGTTGTTTAGGCACTAGTGCATATGCCAAACAACCAAAAACACGCAGATGAGCAACAGATGGCTTGTGATCATGCGAAGCCTCATATGGAGTGATAGACTGCAGCGCTTTAGTGGGACACCTGTTCAGTACATATGCTGCACACATGACAACCTCAAGCCAAAAACTATGTGGTAAAGCCTGACTCTTGACCATGCACCTCGCCATCTCCATGAGTGACCTATTCTTTTGTTCAGCAACTCCATTGTGTTGAGGTGCATATGGAAATGTACACTGGTGTTTTATCCCACGTTCAGCCAGAAATGCATTAAAATCAGAGGACATATATTCCCCCCCTCGATCAGAACGGAGGGTTCCCATTTTACATGCTAACAGATTTTCAACCAAAACCAAAAACTGTTTAAAGCACTTCAACACTTCGGACTTTGCTTTGAGTGGATATACCCATGCATGCCTGGAAAAATCATCAATGAAAGTCACGAAGTAAAGGTAATTTCCAAAAGAGGGTGTTTGCATAGGACCACAGACATCACTATGTACAAGCTGCAATTTCTGTGTAGCCCGAACTGAACCATCTTTTGGAAAGGAGGAATGCTGCATTTTGCCCAAAATACAGCCTTCACAAACATTTTTTCCACGTGCCTCAAGTTTGGGCAAAGAGGACACCATTTCAGATTTTTGCAGGCGTAGCAAACTAGCAAAATTCAGATGAACAAAGCGTGCATGCCAAAGCTTTGCATCTGACATAGCCTGAGAATCATTTAGTGCACATGCGAAATCATTTTCAGATATTTCATAGTCTATGAGCTTATACAGCCCACGACATAAAATGCCAGAAGCAATAATCACATCGCCATTTGACAGATCATGAACTGTACACCTGTCATCAACAAACTTCACAACCAAGCCAATCTTGGCTAATGCAAAAACTGATGACATATTCTTCTTGATCCCTGGCACAAATAAAGCATCTGACAAAGTGAAAGAACTACCATCAGTAGTAGTCAAAATGATCTTACCAACTCCCATAACAGGATAAGAGGAGTTGTTGGCGCATGTAACAGTATTCCCTATAGGGGCATGCTCGAGTGAAGTGAAGAAAGTACGCTGCGAGGTAATATGTTTGGTCGCCCCACTGTCAAAGTACCAAACATCTGAGTCTACTACAGACATGCACTGCTCATGAGAAGATGGGTCAAAACTGCAAACAGTAGTGAACGCCCATTCTTCTTCTTGCACAAGATTAGCAGACTCCGTTTTTGGTGTAGAGGCTTCTGCAACAACCATTCGAGCCTCTTTCTTCTTTGCCTCTTTTGCAGCCAGTTTTGGACAGTTCTTTATGATATGATCATTCCCTTACAGTACTTACAAAACAATTTCTGCTTTTCTGATTTTTTCTCATCTTTGTCTTGGTTCTTCGAATGTGCAGCATTTGTAGATTTCTGCTTACTAGTAGAAGAACTCCATTTTCCTTTGCCCTTCTGACTAGCCAGGAAGGCTTGATTTGCAACCCGCATAATGGACCTATTTTGCCTAGACTGATCTTCCTACAGCAGAACAAAGACTAACTCCTCAAATGACAAGGCATTTGGATTGCCTTTCATCATCAACCGAAGAGTAGAAGCAAAAATCTGATTTGAATCAGGAAGACCATTCAGAACGGTCTGCACAAGTGAGCTATCTGGTATAACCTCATCAACAGAAATCAATTGTTCCTTCAATTCTTTGATCTTTGATAGGAAATTGTCCATAGAATCACCTTCATTCATGTGCTCACTCTCCAACTGTTTTCGGAGGTATGCGACACGAGCCTCATTCCTAGCTTGGTACAATGTGGTAAGTGTATCCCAAGCATCGTTAGCTATTTTGCAAGAGCGAATATGAGGAATAATGGCACGTTTGACAAACAAAGCTATCAATACATGTGCCTGGGCATCTCTGCCATCCCAACGAATCTGCTCTGCAGTAGGTGCAACAGAAACAGCAGCACAAACAGGAATCTGCACAATATCATCTTCAACACCATCTTCATCAGCTCCAGCACCTGTATTTGCAGTACCTGTAGTTACAGGTGTAACAGGACGTCTTTCAACACCCTGCACAATGTTCCACAATCCTTTTGGAACCAATACATGTCGCATCATATAAGCCCATAATGGGTAGTTGGTACCATCCAACTTATCCTCAACAGCCAACATACGGAATACATCACTGCTTTCAGCCATGGCCGGTGACTAAAATACCTTGATGCAAAAAATTGACTGTAGCTCAAAAAGTTGAACAGAATTGCCGAGACAAATTCTACTAGACCTGTAGCAGACTTCAAGATGCTTATACTGGCAAACAGAAACTGGTATATACCTTTGGTACAAAAGGACGAAATAGCTTGCACAAGCACTGTGATAGTGCATTCAGAGGCCGAAATGAACTCAGATCGTGATTTTGACACCACAAAGCGAAGCCGTTTTGATCTCGGAAACACCCTGAGTATGCTCACCAAAATTCGTACAATTCTGAGACTGCAACCGGAGGAGTGTCGACGGCACCCTAGATGAAGCAATGTTGGAGTTAGACCAATTGTTGGAGTTAGACGTCTGTGGAAGCACGCATACAGCACAAGGAAGAACAAGAAGCTTGGAGCACAACACACAATACTGAATGCATTACTAGAGAATGTACAAAGATTAGTAGCCCATTAGGGCAATAGGCATATATACAAGTCGGGGGAAAAAAACCTCCTAAAGAGGGAAAAAAGTGCCCCGGCGGTCCTAGTGTGTTCACACACATCACTACCTAAATATATCAACAAACACCTTTTTAAATACTTCCTATCTTTGTACTAATCATCAAGAGTTCTTTTCCTGCAAAATTTAAAATCAAACATAAGTCAAAATTTTCATGAATTATTCAAACTTAATTTAATCAATTAATCTTTTAATTTTTAATAATATCTTAAGAGGAATAAATTCTTTCCGATAGCGGGTCATAAACTTGGTCGTACTCCATCACACAGGTGTCATAGGGATAGTATTCTCCTTGAGTCTGCTCGTATCCTTGAGTCATTGATTCTGTACTAGCTAATGGTCATGTTGGTACTATGGCTCTCTCCATGTTTTCCTCTGGTTGAGCATATTTAACTGGCATCACATTTTGTGGAAGTGGTGGTTGTTGTCCTAATACTGGTTGGGGTTGTCCATATTGCCCTTGCTCATATGGCCTAGATGCTCCTTGTGGCCCTAGATAGGGATTGTATCTTGGAATCTCCCTTCTTGGCTCTCTCGGAGGGTATCCATGTGGCCTATACTGAGGTTGATTTAAAGTTCATGACTGCTTGTTGAATGGACAATTCTCAGTGGTATGATTAGTGTATTTTTGTTCTATATGGAAATACAAGGTGGTTCCTTGATGTGGCTGCATATTGTAAGGATAAGCTTGAGGCAAGAAGGTTCCTCCTCTTACACACATGTGAGTTGGATGGTCTCCTCCACATAAGCTGCATCTTCGCAACATGGGTATTCTCATTGATGGATGCAGGTAGTTCTGCTATCCATGAACTCCTAACTTCTTGGCTACCAGTTTCGCTAACTCCTCTACATTACTAGAGTTAGATATCACTGCACTTCTAGTGTCTTCTAATTTTGTAGGGCTTGGTGTACTTTTGAGATCGTCAGCTAGGTTGTCCTCTAGTCAATACATTCTTGAAGGCACTCGCTCAATGTTTGCAGCCACTTTACATAGACTAAATTTCTCAAGGTCTCATTCATCAGCCTGTCTAAGAATAGTGATATCATTTTTTGCTGAGTGGATCTTTCTATTGCTCGACATCTATCCACATATTGATTGAACCTCCAGGCAGTTGTTTTCAAAGTTTCATTTGGATTTTGTTTGAAGCTATGGATTAAAGATGAAGAGTTGTGTTTAATCCCTCTCTTGATGAACTCTCCAAAGGACTCATACTGCACAAAGAAATCATCCACTTGCTCTACCCTTAGAACTTGTTTAAATTCAGCTATGTGATCGTAAGTTTCTCCCATTCTATCATAATGATTTCTCATACACTTAGTCACTTGAATTGAGTAAGTCCAAAGGACTCATACTGCACAAAGAAATCATCCACTTGCTCTACCCTTAGAACTTGTTTAAATTCAGCTATGTGATCGTAAGTTTCTCCCATTCTATCATAATGATTTCTCATACACTTAGTCACTTGAATTGGTCTTAGTCTTCTTATGGGTTCTAGTGGTCTAGGTATTACAGGAACTGCTAGTCTAATTGGAGGCATTCAAAGCTGCACTCCTAGTGGTGGTCTTGGCCTCACTGGTGGCCGATGTTGGTTGCCTAGTCCAAGGTGGGTTTGATTGTGTGTTCACAGCCTTGGCATCGTGAATTGCACATGGGTTCGATTAGGAATACTTCGTTGACTCGTCTGTCCCGACATTGTGTTCTCTGGCTCTTGATGAGTCCCAAAGGGATTATGGGAGATAGTTTCCTGCTCTCACGAAGGGAATACTAGCAACCCCATATACTGCAATTGAGCCCTATCAACTGCATCTATCGGCCAATACCTTCTTTGGTTCTTGTCTACGTATGTGACTCGAGACTCCTCTTCAGGATCTTTTAACTCATAGAAAGTCATTGGGCTTTCTTCCTGTCCGAGTGTGGGTGAATCGTTTTGTAACAATATGTTTGATCCGTGGATCAAGTAGACCTCTGGTAGGTAATCATCTTGAGGTATCAAATCCCCTCTCCAGACTCGAGTCACCACTGATTTGCCTGTTGGTGTAGTTATAAACTCTTCAAGGTCTGTTCTTCCTGAGTTTCCTTGTCCTTCCAATCCACCTCTCTGGTTGATCCGATCTGGGTGTTTTGTTACCACGTAGATGTGAACTAACTTGTCCATGTACACTCCTCCTTCATACTTGACTGTGGATCTGGGCACTATTGCTGATTCAATGGAGTTCACCATCCTTGCTACAAAACTATTTAAACCATCCAGGTAGATAGGGATCTCTTGGATGTTAGTGGACACATATTGCAGAGAGGTGCGATATTCCCCTTCTACCGTTGACATGAAGTTCTCCCTAGGGGCAGAAACTTGCATGTCTTCGGAAGCCATAGGTGTCTCCTCGATACTTGTACACTGCACAATACGATACCAACAAGTCACACAATACAATACTGAGGTTCTCGTGATACGATACTAAAGTTCTCATGATACGATACTTGTGCAAGTGATGATACGATACCGAAACCTAACATGATACGATACTGAAACTCAGACGATATGATACTAGAATCATAGACAACACGATACCACTTCTCAGATGATACGATACTAAATCAGTGATACGATACCGCTCGATCAACAATACGATACCGTGATCCGGGTGATACGATACCATGATCGGGGTGATACGATACCAAGTGGACCGCGATACGATACCACCAATCGATCGCGATCGTGATACCAACTTGACGATATGATACCAAAATGGTATCGTGATACTTCAAGTGGTACGCAACGATACGATACCAGGCGAGTATCATGATACTAGGGAATTTTGGTATCGCGATACCAAAACTCATTCGACTATGATACTTCAGCCAAAATCGCTCTTAACTCAAAAAAAAAAATTCAAATGTGTTTAGTTCTCAAACCCTCTTCACTGTTGACCCTCTGTCTCACTCAAAGACTCTCCAAAACTCTCTATTCTTCCCCACCATGCCGAAAACGTCTCTAATCAAGTGCAAATGTGTTTCTGAAGTAGTTTTGATAGTGAAAGCTTGTTGGAGTTTACCTTCAAGGATGCCTTGCCTAAGATTTGAGCTCTCAAAGTTGCTTTTTAGCTTGTAGGGCACGATACCACTCACGCGATACCGGTCACTATCTACACATGATACCAGTTCTTGCACTAGTGTCAAATGAACTGATTTTTTTGGTTCTTATATTTTTGTGATGCCTGAAACCTACTCTACACTAATTTTGGCAAATTTTTGGGTTTTTTCTTGATGTTTCCAACTTCCTCCTACTCCACTCTTCTCTCTAACCTAACCCTAACTCTTCCCTCTCTTCCTCACTCCTAACCCTAAACCTAAAAACTCATTACACACACCTCAAGGATGTGAAGTAACCAGTGTTGAAGTGCCTGACTACTTGCCACTGAATGAATTCACCTCTACAAATACGATTCCTTCACTCGTAGTTTGTACAAAGGAGGATGCAAGGGAAGGGAATTGGGGAATGGGAAGTGTGAATGCTGTGTCTACTAAAGATGTGTGTGCAAGTGAAATTGGTGGAGGAGGGATGGGGGATGGTGGAAGTGTGGGGGGAGGGGGAGGTGTCGTGGGTGGCGAAATATCCATACTGTCAGGAGTGGATGTGAGAGTGGTGTCTACCATGTATATCAGAATGGTAGGTGGTTTGTGTGTGATCGTGGTGAATAAGTGAGATGTGGATGTTGGGAATCGGATCGACGAGAAGGGTTGGGGAGTGGCTTGAAACCTACTAGAAAGGAAATCATGAGCAGGTTGAAGAACTAGTGGGATGGGTGATGGGAAGTGAGAGCCTAGAGGCAGGAAGGCCATGAAAGGAGTCGTGGTGACTGGGAATCCGAGAAAGGTGGATCGAGTGTCTGGATGCCCTATGACAAAGGTGGTGGGGGCTGGTTGGCCTATGGTGGGCTCCATGAGGGATTCGGTTGTAATGATGGTGGCATGGTAGATAGGGTTCTCAAAGGATGAAAAAAAGGTTGAACTGGAAGTGGGACTACGAAAGATGAAACTTTGTTCTACGGGGCTAGTAGTCAAGGTGATATCTACAACTTCTATTCGAGGAGGTGATGGTGGGGGGGGTCGATGGTAGTGGCTCTGCTGACTCTTCATGGGTGATTGTGGGTTCCTGGACTGAAGTTCCGGTTGCTTGGGAGGTTGTTTCGATTGGTTCAGATGTGATGGTAGGTTCTTCCATAGTGGTGATGGGAATCTAAATGTTTTTGCCTGATCGTGGTCCTGTTTGGAATCTTCGTGGATCAAATTGAACAAGAGGACTCTGTATTGCTAATCGGACTGCTTCCACTACACCATATGTTTCCTCCATCAACAGGAGACCTTTGTTGTATTCAAAGTGGACTCCAGCTTCTTCCAAGAGCTGAACCATGAGCATTCTATAGTTTTGTTCAGTGAGTAATTGTTGTGCCTGTACTCGCTCTATGATCTGATACAACCTCCAGAGTTCTGTTGTATACACTAGGGCTCCGATAGTTTCTTATTCTTCTACTTCTTCTTCTTCCTCTTCTTCACCCTCTAGGCATTCTAGTCGTTGAGATAAAGTTCTCTACTGATCATGATCCCAATATACATGGCGGCCTTCTGTGGATTTCCTCCGTCTTTGGGAAGAGGTGCCCTGTTCTTCTATGTCTGCGAAAACTTCTACATGAGAGAGTTGTGTATTCTGCAAGAAGGATTCAAAATTGAAGGTAGACATCCCTTCAATGTCTCTCGTGGTAGCAAATTCAAATTCCGGTGAGACGAGAGGAGCAAATGGGGCAGCTTGAGATGTGCCTTTAGATCTAGATGTGGGAATTCGAATCATAAAGGGGGGCATGGTGGCATGCCCTTGTGGTGAGAATTCCGGAGTCGTCAAAACTTTGCATGTCTGGACACACTGAATTGAGCCCCTCATGCGCATGGATTGATGTGTGGCAGTTTTGAGTCTCTTAAACATTTGTAGTTGTGACCACGTTAAAGCGCGTTCAATGGGTACATCGTATGCTAAGCACTTGTAGATGATGCACGTGATTGCACAACATCCATTCGCCACTAGCTTCCTAGATGACCTTTTATTTGCTCCATACAACTATTCCATAATCCATATAGGAAGCTTAATCGTTAGTGCACATGTCTCTGCCAAGTAAAGAGTGAACCAGATCTGTTTGTGGGGCTGAGTGAATTGATCTTGACCACGAAATGCAAAATGTTGCATGCACATTCGGAGAGGGATGGACACATTTGGTGTGAGTGCTGCCATATCTTTTAGCTTCTGTAGTTTCCGGTTCTTCATGTTAGTGGGTATTAAAGCATCCTTCTCGGAGGGCACATGAGTGTCATGCATGTTCAAGGCAGAGCTCACCAGTTCCAAGGTAAGTTCAAACTTTTTCAACTCATTGTTGCCCAATAAGGAAGGGAGAACAAAGGTTCCTTGTTTGTCCTTTTCCTCATTCGCCTCTGATGTTGATATCAAATAGTAACACCGTAGGAGATCCGGTTTGGGTAAGGGTGCCTCAAAGTACTCAGTCAACCCTGGGTGTTGCCATATGCTTTGAAGTTCTGGTGTGTTCTGGAGAGTCTCGAACTCTTTGGAAAAGAATTGGAATCGTATCCATGACTTTTCATACTCACATTCAGACTCCCAGATATACTTAGCCTCTCCTAAGGGCCGTGACATGCCATTGAACCAGTGAGAATTTTCATGGACTCTCTCCATTATTCCTATGGGAGGGTTTGGTATGGGTATTTGTTGGAGGTGTCGCAGCTCTACAGGTCATTCAGTTGGTGGCACTTCAATTGGTAGATTCTCCACATCAATACCCGCAGTACTTACTCCTGCATGTGAGCTAGGGCCTGCTGTTTTCTGCCATGATACTGCTTGTAGCTATTGATGCTTATCTGCTAGAAGAAGAGAGGCATATTAGCATTGCATAGGAAACAGGATGTTATGGTGTTCCCTCCACAATACTAACATGATATCCAAAGTGGTTAGGGGTTAGCGGCTGAAGTGTTCATGATGTGTGTGAATGTTGGTTAGTAGGTTAGTGATTCCCCTAGATGCATACTTTTGGATGTGCACTGTACTCAGAATGCAACTACATTAGAGTGGACTGATTTACAAAATTGGGTCACGGGGATTGATAGGGGGTTTAGGTCTCCAAACTTTGATCCTGGGATCGTAGCTTGTAGTGGTGATGACATGTAAAGGTTTTTGGATTGGATTGTGTTGGATTTGGGGCTTTTTGGGTACCCATTTCCCGATGTTCCTAAGTGTCACCAGAGATGTAATGGTGTGGAGTGTAGATGTTTACCTTGGGATTTGTGCCAAGAGTGCCTATGAGTGGGGAGTCAGTCTGGTGAGTGGAGGTGAAGCTATTTGAGCTCGTAAGTAGGTCTTGGGCACCCATATTTGTTTAGCATTTGGGATATCCTTCATTGACTGCTTTGGGATCCAAATAGAAATGGTCTGTTTAGATTGATGCCTAAGATACACCTTCGTTGTAATCCTCAATTGTGTAGCTCATTTGGTGCATCTTTGGGATCCTGTCTCCATAATCAAGGATTGTTCACCCTTGCATATTGTTGGAACTGAAGGACTCACAAGGCAAGGAAGCTTACGAAGGGAGTCAGAGAGAAGAGAAAGCACAAGCAGACAGAGTAGTCAACGACGATCTGGCAAGTAGACCAATATTTTTTTAGGACACACAAGGTGAAGGAGCAAGTAGAGAGCTCAAAGATATGTATGTCAAATAGTTAGAAGAAATCCCTACAACAATAGTCAAAGAGGTGGACACACAAGGTGAAGGAGCAAGTAGAGAGCTCGAAGATATGTATGTCAAATAGTTAGAAGAAATCCCTACAACAATAGTGATTTTCATCACTAAAAGCCATTGTAGATACCATTTTATATTTTTGTAGCTCCATTTTGTGCAAGCCAAGGAGTCTTTGAGCTTGACGAGCATTCGAAGTAGCTACCTACCAATTTTTATAATTTTTAGACTTCGTTTGAGTCTTCAAATAGGCCCTAGAACCTAATTTTTAACTAGGTCGGACACTAGGTCTGGACACGGCCAAAACCTAGTCAAAAACTATAAATAGAGCTAGAGAGCTCATTTTTGGGGGTAGCTTGTAATTGATTTGAACTTGTATGAGCTTTTTGAAAGTAATCCAAAGAACTTCATTGCTTCTCACTCTTTGTCTTGCCTTGTGTGCGCGTGTGTGTGTATGTGTGTGCATGTTAGTGTGCTTCACACTCACGCACTTGTGCCTTCACTTGCTCGAGGTCATCATACCATCCTCACCTCTTCCCGGATTGACATTAAAGGAGGTGCTACTCATCACTGAGCTACACCAAATTTTGGTGCCGTTGCCAGGGATCGAGCTTTGAGGACGAGCGTGTGATGGTAAGACGTAGATTTGAGACGTTGGCGTTGTAGGTAATTTCTTTACTTTCCTTATTTTTCTCTTTCTTACCGCACCACCATCATCACCATCATCATCCTCACCATATCCGATCTCCATCTCCATCATCGCGAAAATTTT
Organism: Ceratopteris richardii; assembly: GCA_020310875.1. Lineage (NCBI taxonomy): Eukaryota > Viridiplantae > Streptophyta > Polypodiopsida > Polypodiales > Pteridaceae > Ceratopteris > Ceratopteris richardii. The sequence goes on from CM035428.1 coordinate 121,402,137, forward strand.
CAGTTTTTGATCATATGACCTACACCACCTCATTTCCCTCATTCCACTTGTGAGAGAGAGCGAGAGAGCGATATTGTGTGCGTTGTTTTTGCGTGTTTCTTGAGCTTTCTTGCAGATACTTGCTGCATCATCATCTCCAGCACTCCGCGCAGGTACGAAACATGACGGAATTGTCTATGTGTCACCGAAGTCTGTCGATCGTGATCGACAGAAAAAATGCCCATTTGGTAAAACAAAGTGCACCACTATAATCTACATGATGAGCACATTCTAAATCACTAAAAACAGTTAAAAAATTCTGAGTTTCTCTGTCAATCGCGATTGATACAGTCCATCGCGACTGACACCCACGACCGACAACTTCTGTCAATCGTGACCGACAGATCAGTCGATCGCGACCAACAGAGACGACCGACTGAACCTGTCAATCGCGATTGACACCGTCGATCGCAATCGACAGCCACGACCGATACCTCTGTCAGTCGCGATTGACACAATCGATCGCGACCGACTGAATTTTGAGGATTGACTGAATTTCACGCGTTGCCACGTGTCCATCGCGACGGACATAGCCCCAATCGATTGAATTTAAGGTGAAAATCTCGGAACACGTGTTGATCGCGAATGACAGGACCCACGATCGACTCTGTCGATCGTGATTGACACTGTCGATCGCAATTGACGTGTTGATCGCGACCGAGAGGCCCCGACGGACACCTTTGTCAATCGCGAGTGACAGACCTATCAATCACGATTGACAGGCTTTTCGGCCAAAATTTTAGGGTTAATATTTCCAAGTCTTTGGGGTAATTTTGGGCATAATAGCAAGCTATTCGTGATTTGTGAGGTTCCTAAAAGTGTGTTTTGAGAAAAATCCTGGGATCTGTCAGCCTGTTTGAACCCTGTTTTAGCACCAGAACACTGAACTGTCATAACTCTCTCATACGAAATCCGTTTGCTGTGATTATTGATTTGTTCAATGGGTACATCGTATGCTAAGCACTTGTAGATTATGCACGTGATTGCACAACATCCATTCGCCACTAGCTTCCTAGATGACCTTTTATTTGCTCCATACAACTGTTCCATAATCCATATAGGAAGCTTAATCGTTAGTGCACATGTCTCTGCCAAGTAAAGAGTGAACCAGATCTGTTTGTGGGGCTGAGTGAATTGATCTTGACCATGAAATGCAAAATGTTGCATGCACATTCGGAGAGGGATGGACACATTTGGTGTGAGTGCTGCCATATCTTTTAGCTTTTGTAGTTTCCGGTTCTTCATGTTAGTGGGTATTAAAGCATCCTTCTCGGAGGGCATATGAGTGTCATGCGTGTTCAAGGCAGAGCTCACCAGTTCCAAGGTAAGTTCAAACTTTTTCAACTCATTGTTGCCCAATAAGGAAGGGAGAACAAAGGTTCCTTGTTTGTCCTTTTCCTCATTCGCCTCTGATGTTGATATCAAATAGTAACACCGTAGGAGATCCGGTTTGGGTAAGGGTGCCTCAAAGTACTCAGTCAGCCCTGGGTGTTGCCATATGCTTTGAAGTTCTGGTGTGTTCTGGAGAGTCTCGTACTCTTTGGAAAAGAATTGGAATCGTATCCATGACTTTTCATACTCACATTCAGACTCCCAGATATACTTAGCCTCTCCTAAGGGCCCTGACATGCCATTGAACCAGTGAGAATTTTCATGGACTCTCTCCATTATTCCTATGGGAGGGTTTGGTATGGGTATTTGTTGGAGGTGTCGCAGCTCTACAGGTCATTCAGTTGGTGGCACTTCAATTGGTAGATTCTCCACATCAATACCCGCAGTACTTCCTCCTGCATGTGAGCTAGGGCCTGCTATTTTGTGCCATGATACTGCTTGTAGCTATTGATGCTTATCTGCTAGAAGAAGAGAGGCATATTAGCATTGCATAGGAAACAGGATGTTATGGTGTTCCCTCCACAATACTAACATGATATCCAAAGTGGTTAGGGGTTAGCGGCTGAAGTGTTCATGATGTGTGTGAATGTTGGTTAGTAGGTTAGTGATTCCCCTAGATGCATACTTTTGGATGTGCACTGTACTCAGAATGCAACTACATTAGAGTGGACTGATTTACAAAATTGGGTCACGGGGATTGATAGGGGGTTTAGGTCTCCAAACTTTGATCCTGGGATCGTAGCTTGTAGTGGTGATGACATGTAAAGGTTTTTGGATTGGATTGTGTTGGATTTGGGGCTTTTTGGGTACCCATTTCCCGATGTTCCTAAGTGTCACCAGAGATGTAATGGTGTGGAGTGTAGATGTTTACCTTGGGATTTGTGCCAAGAGTGCCTATGAGTGGGGAGTCAGTCTGGTGAGTGGAGGTGAAGCTATTTGAGCTCGTAAGTAGGTCTTGGGCACCCATATTTGTTTAGCATTTGGGATATCCTTCATTGACTGCTTTGGGATCCAAATAGAAATGCTCTGTTTAGATTGATGCCTAAGATACAGCTTCGTTGTAATCCTCAATTGTGTAGCTCATTTGGTGCATCTTTGGGATCCTGTCTCCATAATCAAGGATTGTTCACCCTTGCATATTGTTGGAACTGAAGGACTCACAAGGCAAGAAAGCTTACGAAGGGAGTCAGAGAGAAGAGAAAGCACAAGCAGACAGAGTAGTCAACGACGATCTGGCAAGTAGGCCAATATTTTTTTAGGACACTAAAGCATATCAAAGAGGTGGACACACAAGGAGAAGGAGCAAGTAGAGAGCTCGAAGATATGTATGTCAAATAGTTAGAAGAAATCCCTACAACAATAGTGATTTTCATCACTAAAAGCCATTGTAGATACCATTTTATATTTTTGTAGCTCCATTTTGTGCAAGCCAAGGAGTCTTTGAGCTTGACGAGCATTCGAAGTAGCTACCTACCAATTTTTATAATTTTTAGACTTCGTTTGAGTCTTCAAATAGGCCCTAGAACCTAATTTTTAACTAGGTCGGACACTAGGTCTGGACACGGCCAAAACCTAGTCAAAAACTATAAATAGAGCTAGAGAGCTCATTTTTGGGGGTAGCTTGTAATTGATTTGAACTTGTATGAGCTTTTTGAAAGTAATCCAAAGAACTTAATTGCTTCTCACTCTTTGTCTTGCCTTGTGTGCACGTGTGTGTGTATGTGTGTGCATGTTAGTGTGCTTTGCACTCACGCACTTGTGCCTTCACTTGCTCGAGGTCATCATACCATCCTCACCTCTTCCCGGATTGACATTAAAGGAGGTGCTACTCATCACTGAGCTACACCAAATTTTGGTGCCGTTGCCGGGGATCGAGCTTTGAGGACGAGCGTGTGATGGTAAGACGTAGATTTGAGACGTTGGCGTTGTAGGTAATTTCTTTACTTTCCTTATTTTTCTCTTTCTTATCGCACCACCATCATCACCATCATCATCCTCACCATATCCGATCTCCATCTCCATCATCGCGAAAATTTTCAGTTTTTGATCATATGACCTACACCACCTCATTTCCCTCATTCCACTTGTGAGAGAGAGCGAGAGAGCGATATTGTGTGCGTTGTTTTTGCGTGTTTCTTGAGCTTTCTTGCAGATACTTGCTGCATCATCATCTCCAGCACTCCGCGCAGGTACGAAACATGACGGAACTGTCTATGTGTCACCAAAGTCTGTCGATCGTGATCGACAGAAAAAATACCCATTTGGCAAAACAAAGTGCACCACTATAATCTACATGATGAGCACATTCTAAATCACTAAAAACAGTTAAAAAATTCTGAGTTTCTCTGTCAATCGCGATTGATACAGTCCATCGCGACTGACACCCACGACCGACAACTTCTGTCAATCGCGACCGACAGATCAGTCGATCGCGACCGACAGAGACGACCGAGTGACCCTGTCAATCGCGATTGACACCGTCGATCGCAATCGACAGCCACGGCCGATACCTTTGTCAGTCGCGATTGACACCGTCGATCGCGACCGACTTAATTTTGACGATTGACTGAATTTCACGCATTGCCATGTGTCCATCGCGACGGACACAGCCCCGATCGATTGAATTTAAGGTGAAAATCTCGGAACACATGTCGATCGTGATTGACACCATCGATCGCGATTGACAGGACCCACGATCGACTCTCTCGATCACGATTGACACTGTCGATTGCAATTGACGTGTCGATCGCGACCGACAGGCCCCGACGCACACCTTTGTCAATCGCGAGTGACAAACCTATCAATCGCGATTGACAGGCTTTTCGGCCAAAATTTTAGGGTTAATATTTCCAAGTCTTTGGGGTAATTTTGGGCATAAGTAGCAAGCTATTCGTGATTTGTGAGGTTCTTAAAAGTGTGTTTTGAGAAAAATCCCGGGATCTGTCAGCCTGTTTGAACCCTGTTTTAGCACCAGAACCCTGAACTGTCGTAACTCTCTCATACGAAATCCGTTTGCTGTGATTCTTGATTTGTTCAATGGGTACATCGTATGCTAAGCACTTGTAGATGATGCACGTGATTGCACAACATCCATTCGCCACTAGCTTCCTAGATGAACTTTTATTTGGTCCATACAACTGTTCCATAATCCATATAGGAAGCTTAATCGTTAGTGCACATGTCTCTGCCAAGTAAAGAGTGAACCAGATCTGTTTGTGGGGCTGAGTGAATTGATCTTGACCACGAAATGCAAAATGTTGCATGCACATTCGAAGAGGGATGGACACATTTGGTGTGAGTGCTGCCATATCTTTTAGCTTTTGTAGTTTCCGGTTCTTCATGTTAGTGGGTATTACAGCATCCTTCTCGGAGGGCATATGAGTGTCATGCATGTTCAAGGCAGAGCTCACCAGTTCCAAGGTAAGTTCAAACTTTTTCAACTCATTGTTGCCCAATAAGGAAGGGAGAACAAAGGTTCCTTGTTTGTCCTTTTCCTCATTTGCCTCTGATGTTGATATCAAATAGTAACACCGTAGGAGATCCGGTTTGGGTAAGGGTGCCTCAAAGTACTCAGTCAGCCCTGGGTGTTTCCATATGCTTTGAAGTTCTGGTGTGTTCTGGAGAGTCTCGAACTCTTTGGAAAAGAATTGGAATCGTATCCATGACTTTTCATACTCACATTCAGACTCCCAGATATACTTAGCCTCTCCTAAGGGCCCTGACATGCCATTGAACTAGTGATAATTTTCATGGACTCTCTCCATTATTCCTATGGGAGGGTTTGGTATGGGTATTTGTTGGAGGTGTCGCAGCTCTACAGGTCATTCAGTTGGTGGCACTTCAATTGGTAGATTCTCCCCATCAATACCCGCAGTACTTACTCCTGCATGTGAGCTAGGGCCTGCTATTTTCTGCCATGATACTGCTTGTAGCTATTGATGCTTATCTGCTAGAAGAAGAGAGGCATATTAGCATTGCATAGGAAACAGGATGTTATGGTGTTCCCTCCACAATACTAACATGATATCCAAAGTGGTTAGGGGATAGCGGCTGAAGTGTTCATGATGTGTGTGAATGTTGGTTAGTAGGTTAGTGATTCCCCTAGATGCATACTTTTGGATGTGCACTCTACTCAGAATGCAACTACATTAGAGTGGATTGATTTACAAAATTGGGTCATGGGGATTGATAGGGGGTTTAGGTCTCCAAACTTTGATCCTGGGATCGTAGCTTGTAGTGGTGATGACATGTAAAGGTTTTTGGATTGGATTGTGTTGGATTTGGGGCTTTTTGGGTACCCATTTCCCGATGTTCCTAAGTGTCACCAGAGATGTAATGGTGTGGAGTGTAGATGTTTACCTTGGGATTTGTGCCAAGAGTGCCTATGAGTGGGGAGTCAGTCTGGTGAGTGGAGGTGAAGCTATTTGAGCTCGTAAGTAGGTCTTGGGCACCCATATTTGTTTAGCATTTGGGATATCCTTCATTGACTGCTTTGGGATCCAAATAGAAATGGTCTGTTTAGATTGATGCCTAAGATACACCTTCGTTGTAATCCTCAATTGTGTAGCTCATTTGGTGCATCTTTGGGATCTTGTCTCCATAATCAAGGATTGTTCACCCTTGCATATTGTTGGAACTGAAGGACTCACAAGGCAAGGAAGCTTACGAAGGGAGTCAGAGAGAAGAGAAAGCACAAGCAGACAGAGTAGTCAACGACGATCTGGCAAGTAGGCCAATATTTTTTTAGGACACTAAAGCATATCAAAGGCCATTTTATATTTTTGTAGCTCCATTTTGTGCAAGCCAAGGAGTCTTTGAGCTTGAGGAGCATTCGAAGTAGCTACCTACCAATTTTTATAATTTTTAGACTTCATTTGAGTCTTCAAATAGGCCCTAGAACCTAATTTTTAACTAGGTCGGACACTAGGTCCGGACACGGCCAAAACCTAGTCAAAAACTATAAATAGAGCTAGAGAGCTCATTTTTTGGGGTAGCTTGTAATTGATTTGAACTTGTATGAGCTTTTTAAAAGTAATCCAAAGAACTTCGATGCTTCTCACTCTTTGTCTTGCCTTGTGTGCGCGTGTGTGTGTATGTGTGTGCATGTTAGTGTGTTTCGCACTCACGCACTTGTGCCTTCACTTGCTCGAGGTCATCATACCATCCTCACCTCTTCCCGGATTGACATTAAAGGAGGTGCTACTCATCACTCAGCTACACCAAATTTTGGTGCCGTTGCCGGGGATCGAGCTTTGAGGACGAGCGTGTGATGGTAAGACATAGATTTGAGACGTTGGCGTTGTAGTAATTTCTTTACTTTCCTTATTTTTCTCTTTCTTACCGCACCACCATCATCACCATCATCATCCTCACCATATCCGATCTCCATCTCCATCATCACGAAAATTTTCAGTTTTTGATCATATGACCTACTCCACCTCATTTCCCTCATTCCACTTGTGAGAGAGAGCGAGAGAGCGATATTGTGTGCGTTGTTTTTGCGTGTTTCTTGAGCTTTCTTGCAGATACTTGCTGCATCATCATCTCCAGCACTCCGCGCAAGTACGAAACATGACGGAACTGTCTATGTGTCGCGGAAGTCTGTCGATCGCGATCGACAGAAAAAATGCCCATTTGGTAAAACAAAGTGCACCACTATAATCTACATGATGAGCACATTCTAAATCACTAAAAACACTTAAAAAATTCTGAGTTTCTCTGTCAATCGCGATTGATACAGTCCATCACGACTGACACCCACGACCGACAACTTCTGTCAATCGCGACCGACAGATCAGCCGATCGCGACCGACAGAGACGACCGACTGACCCTGTCAATCGCGATTGACACCGTCGATCGCAATCGACAGCCACGACCGATACCTCTGTCAGTCGCAATTGACACCGTCGATCGCGACCGACTGAATTTTGACGATTGACTAAATTTCACGCGTTGCCATGTGTCCATCGCGACGGACACAGCCCCGATCGATTGAATTTAAGGTGAAAATCTCGGAACACGTGTCGATCGCGATTGACACCATCGATCGCGATTGACAGGACCCACGATCGACTCTGTCGATCGCGATTGACACTGTCGATCGCCATTGACGTGTCGATCGCGACCGATAGGCCCCGACGGACACCTTTGTCAATCGCGAGTGACAGACCTATCAATCGCGATTGACAAGCTTTTCGGCCAAAATTTTAGGGTTAATATTTCCAAGTCTTTGGGGTAATTTTGGGCATAAGTAGCAAGCTATTCATTATTTGTGAGGTTCCTAAAAGTGTGTTTTGAGAAAAATCCTGGGAGCTGTCAGCCTGTTTGAACCCTGTTTTAGCACCAGAACCCTGAACTGTCATAACTCTCTCATACGAAATCCGTTTGTTGTGATTCTTGAGTTGTTCAATGGGTACATCGTATGCTAAGCACTTGTAGATGATGCACGTGATTGCACAACATCCATTCGCCACTAGCTTCCTAGATGACCTTTTATTTGCTCCATACAACTGTTCCATAATCCATATAGGAAGCTTAATCGTTAGTGCACATGTCTCTGCCAAGTAAAGAGTGAACCAGATCTGTTTGTGGGGCTGAGTGAATTGATCTTGACCACGAAATGCAAAATGTTGCATGCACATTCGGAGAGGGATGGACACATTTGGTGTGAGTGCTGCCATATCTTTTAGCTTTTGTAGTTTCCGGTTCTTCATGTTAGTGGGTATTAAAGCATCCTTCTCGGAGGGCATATGAGTGTCATGCATGTTCAAGGCAGAGCTCACTAGTTCCAAGGTAAGTTCAAACTTTTTCAACTCATTGTTGCCCAATAAGGAAGGGAGAACAAAGGTTCCTTGTTTGTCCTTTTCCTCATTCGCCTCTGATGTTGATATCAAATATTAACACCATAGGAGATCCGGTTTGGGTAAGGGTGCCTCAAAGTACTCAGTCAGCCCTGGGTGTTGCCATATGCTTTGAAGTTCTGGTGTGTTCTGGAGAGTCTCGAACTCTTTGGAAAAGAATTGGAATCGTATCCATGACTTTTCATACTCACATTCAGACTCCCAGATATACTTAGCCTCTCCTAAGGGCCCTAACATGCCATTGAACTAGTGAGAATTTTGATGGACTCTCTCCATTATTCCTATGGGAGGGTTTGGTATGGGTATTTGTTGGAGGTGTCGCAGCTCTACAGGTCATTCAGTTGGTGGCACTTCAATTGGTAGATTCTCCACATCAATACCCGCAGTACTTACTCCTGCATGTGAGCTAGGGCCTGCTATTTTCTGCCATGATACTGCTTGTAGCTATTGATGCTTATCTGCTAGAAGAAGAGAGGCATATTAGCATTGCATAGGAAACAGGATGTTATGGTGTTCCCTCCACAATACTAACATGATATCCAAAGTGGTTAGGGGTTAGCGGCTGAAGTGTTCATGATGTGTGTGAATGTTGGTTAGTAGGTTAGTGATTCCCCTAGATGCATACTTTTGGATGTGCACTGTACTCAGAATGCAACTACATTAGAGTGGACAGATTTACAAAATTGGGTCACGGGGATTGATAGGGGGTTTAGGTCTCCAAACTTTGATCCTGGGATCGTAGCTTGTAGTGGTGATGACATGTAAAGGTTTTTGGATTGGATTGTGTTGGATTTGGGGCTTTTTGGGTACCCATTTCCCGATGTTCCTAAGTGTCACCAGAGATGTAATGGTGTGGAGTGTAGATGTTTACCTTGGAATTTGTGCCAAGAGTGCCTATGAGTGGGGAGTCAGTCTGGTGAGTGGAGGTGAAGCTATTTGAGCACGTAAGTAGGTCTTGGGCACCCATATTTGTTTAGCATTTGGGATATCCTTCATTGACTGCTTTGGGATCCAAATAGAAATGGTCTGTTTAGATTGATGCCTAAGATACACCTTCGTTGTAATCCTCAATTGTGTAGCTCATTTGGTGCATCTTTGGGATCCTGTCTCCATAATCAAGGATTGTTCACCCTTGCATATTGTTGGAACTGAAGGACTCACAAGGCAAGGAAGCTTACGAAGGGAGTCAGAGAGAAGAGAAAGCACAAGCAGACAGAGTAGTCAACGACGATCTGGCAAGTAGGCCAATATTTTTTTAGGACACTAAAGCATATCAAAGAGGTGGACACACAAGGAGAAGGAGCAAGTAGAGAGCTCAAAGATATGTATGTCAAATAGTTAGAAGAAATCCCTACAACAATAGTGATTTTCATCACTAAAAGCCATTGTAGATACCATTTTATACTTTTGTAGCTCCATTTTGTGCAAGCCAAGGAGTCTTTGAGGTTGAGGAGCATTCGAAGTAGCTACCTACCAATTTTTATAATTTTTAGACTTCGTTTGAGTCTTCAAATAGGCCCTAGAACCTAATTTTTAACTAGGTCGGACACTAGGTCTAGACACGGCCAAAACCTAGTCAAAAACTATAAATAGAGCTAGAGAGCTCATTTTTGGGGGTAGCTTGTAATTGATTTGAACTTGTATGAGCTTTTTGAAAGTAATCCAAAGAACTTCATTGCTTCTCACTCTTTGTCTTGCCTTGTGTGCGCGTGTGTGTGTATGTGTGTGCATGTTAGTGTGCTTCGCACTCACGCACTTGTGCCTTCACTTGCTCGAGGTCATCATACCATCCTTACGTCTTCCCGGATTGACATTAAAGGAGGTGCTACTCATCACTGAGGTACACCAAATTTTGGTGCCGTTGTCGGGGATCGAGCTTTGAGGACGAGCGTGTGATGGTAAGACGTAGATTTGAGACATTGGCATTGTAGGTAATTTCTTTACTTTCCTTATTTTTCTCTTTCTTACCGCACCACCATCATCACCATCATCATCCTCACCATATCCGATCTCCATCTCCATCATCGCGAAAATTTTCAGTTTTTGATCATATGACCTACTCCACCTCATTTCCCTCATTCCACTTGTGAGAGAGAGCGAGAGAGCGATATTGTGTGCGTTGTTTTTGCGTGTTTCTTGAGCTTTCTTGCAGATACTTGCTGCATCATCATCTCCAGCACTGTGCGCAGGTACGAAACATGACGGAACTGTCTCTGTGTCGCCGAAGTCTGTCGATCGCGATCGACAGAAAAAATGCCCATTTGGTAAAACAAAGTGCACCACTATAATCTACATGATGAGCACATTCTAAATCACTAAAAACAGTTAAAAAATTCTGAGTTTCTCTGTCAATCGCGATTGATACAGTCCATCGCGACTGACACCCACGACCGACAACTTCTGTCAATCGCGATTGACACCGTCGATCGCAATCGACAGCCACGGCCGATACCTCTGTCAGTCGCGATTGACACCGCCGATCGCGACCAACTGAATTTTCACGTTTGACTGAATTTCACGCGTTGCCACGTGTCCATCGCGACGGACACAACCCCGATCGATTGAATTTAAGATGAAAATCTCGGAACACGTGTCGATCGCGATTGACACCATCGATCGCGATTGACAGGACCCACGATCGACTCTGTTGATCGCGATTGACACTGTCGATCGCAATTGACGTGTCGATCACGACCGACAGGCCCCGACGGACACCTTTGTCAATCGCGAGTGACAGACCTATCAATCGTGATTGACAGGCTTTTCGGCCAAAATTTTAGGGTTAATATTTCCAAGTCTTTGGGGTAATTTTGGGCATAGGTAGCAAGCTATTCGTGATTTGTGAGGTTCCTAAAAGTGTGTTTTGAGAAAAATCCTGGGATCTGTCAGCCTGTTTGAACCCTGTTTTAGCACCAGAACCCTGAACTGTGATAACTCTCTCATACGAAATCCGTTTGCTGTGATTCTTAATATTAGGATTATTAGGTAGGGTATTTTGAAGTTCACCATCCCCCGGGGTAGGAAAGCTGAAGGATCCTTGGGATTGTTTTCCATAAAGGCAAAGGGGATTTGGCGTGTGAATTACATGCATGAAGGTGACCTGTCTGTCATTTGAATTTAAGTCTTGAGCTAATTTTGGGACTTTCACAGGTCCATTGAGAGCAATTGAGAGCATCCAAAGCAAGGGTTTCTTTGCAAGCTTGAGAACCGGCTTCTTGAGCATCATAAAGCAAGGGATCAACAAGTAAGGTCGGAATATTCTTAACTCCCTTTGTCAATTCCTAGCTTAGGCTAAGTTCGAGTAGTGCTAGGAGTAAGTCAGGACAACAATAGGCACGTGACAAGTCAAAGACTATATAAGAAACCAAGTTCAAGAGATAACCTGTGTGTGACCGAGAACTTTAAAGGAAAAGAACTTAATGTGGGACGATCAACTCAAGTGTGGAAAATCAAATCAAATATTCCTGACGATGCGATATCAGACAAGATCATAAACATGATAATACACTAAAAAAGAATCAAGTGATTGACACCAATTGATCGGCAACGAGGTTGTACTTTGGGCAAAAATTGGGCTACTTAAATAGGCATATGAACCTTAGATTAGGACGACATCTAGTAAGAGATAGACAAAGTCTTAGGTCTTCAGAGGCTAGCGTTAATCATACTGCTAGGTCTTGGGCCCAGTAGTTGTCACCACTCGCATTACCCTAGCTCTAAGACTAGTGAATCAGAGATGTCTCAAGGTATGGATAGACCTACATGAAGTACAGGTGTGCCATATCTATATAGGGTGGAAGGCCCCTACAAGACGCAGCTGGAATACCTTAGGACCAATCGATTAGGTGCTAGCATCTATGAGGATGGCCTAGGAAGATCTGTGGTCCAGATTAAAACCCGAACCAATCCATTGGACTAGAACACCCAGCTGTCAAGTTTGAAAATGGAGCATACTTGGACAAAGAAGGAACCATATATGTGGTCACTAGTCACCCAGACAGGACAGATGAATTCGGGAATGTGATCCCTGAGACGGACATAGGTGACCTAGAGCAAGGGAACGTAGGAGGAGAGCCTAGGACCCCTCGAGGGAAATCTGTTCTTACTAGAATCCTCAATCGTGAGTGGGTTCCCCAGGACAATAAGAGTATAGATCTGCTCCTAAACCAAGAGACCGATGAAGCCTTTTGGAGGTATAAATCAAATAGGCCAAATGATGTAGGGTCAATCATGATCTATGAGTTCAAAGATCCGGATAGCCCAGGCAAAGTGACCTACTTAGATCACGCTTCAGAGAGGATCTTTGTGGTTACAAAACATGACATGCATGATTACACTTGGAAGGGTGAATTCATTTTCCCCCAACCAAGATCGAACGTGTCCTATGGTCACCCTGGAGCTGGAGCATCCCAAGCTCATGGAGCTCAAAGAGACAGAAGTAGAGATAGGCCAGAAGTAAGCTTTGCCAACCCAGGGGGCAGAGAAAGAATGAGAACGGAAACAAATAGAGTGGAACCTGAGGTACTTAGAGCTCCAAGGAATCAAAGAAATGCGGATGAGTTCCCTCTACCAAGACCTAGAGAGCACACAAGGACTTTGAGACCGACTTAGCTAGTTAAGTCCATGAAGAACTACTTCGATGGCACTGGAGATCCATACGATCATGTGGCTGAGTTTAGGCAAGTCTTGAGAGCTGAACAAGTTGAAGATCTGTTCATGCAGTACAATGCCTTTGGTCTAACCCTTAGGAACCCCGCCCTGACGTGGTTTCAACCACTAAATGAGAGGCAATTCAAGAGCATAGACCAACTTCTAGAGGCATTCATTACCGAATTCTCTAAAAGTGGCATAAGACATAACACTTCCTCGCTGATTCACAGCTTCCAGCAAACCCCTCAAGAAACCGTGAGACTTGCCGGGAGAAGATTTAGGCAATACCTAGAGAGATGCCCTATCCCTGAGTTACCCACACCAACTAAGCAAGTGGCTTTATTCTTGGATGGATTGCTAAGTACCAAATTGAGATCATATGTGTACTTGAAGGACCCTAGGACCATAGAAGAGTGTGTACGCATGTGCATTGACATCGAGGATAACCTAGGGGAGGAATTAGAGCTTTCAAAAATCTACAAAGATACTGATAGTTCTTCTAGTCTCTCTTCCACGAAATCCACATCTATTGAGGAATTAGCAGAAAAAGTAGCTCAGAAATTAGGTGTCACTAGCAAACAACGCCCAGGATTTGCCCCAGTGAAAAGATGCTATACTTGTGGAGGTGACCATATGGCAAATGTATGTCCCATTATGGCTCAACCCCAAGTAAATCCTAGTAGCCAGTACTGCACCATAAAACGAAGATACACAAATCACTCCGCACAAGACTGCCCATACAATAAGCAAGCGGTTAGGCAAACCTACCCTCAGCCATACTAGCAAGGCAGATACCAGAGTCAATACCCACCCCAACAGTATACTAGGCCTCAGCAAAATTACAAACTGCAATATCAGACCCAATTGAGACCCCAGCCAGTGCTAGCACAACAACCACCTGCTCCTACTAATGTGATTTTGGTAAAGTATGCTGCCACAGAAGAAAACCTGAATAGAGCTATAGTCCCAGTAACACCATTAATCTCAGAACGTGATCCCAGTGACCATAGCTTTGATTCTACGCATTGATAGTCCCCAGGCTTACTACATGCAGTCTCCTGAACATGGTGAGTCCTACTACAGTGAGGAACCGAGTGAACCTAATTGGGAGCCAGAGTCTGCTAATGTCATGTACGCAAACCCCAACTCTAGACCTCAACCTAGGCAAGTGAGACCCCCATTCCCTAGAGGGCCATGCTACAGATGTCAAGGAGATCATATCATTCGTGATTGTCCCTTACCTCCACCTACACAACCCCAGTCAGTGACGATCCAGGGCTATTGCCAGGAGTGTGGAAAGGAGCATCTTTTACGAGACTGCCCAAAGAATCCTAATAATATGCCAAAAATCACTCCTATCAATGTCGTAGGGTTAGTTGTAGACTCCACAGGAAGTGTGACATCCACTACGCCAGTGCAAGTGATCACTAAAGCCCAAGCCTTGCAACAGAACCAAAGCTTAGGCCAGGAAAAGAGCCCAGATGTTAGTGAAACGGAGAGCATGACAAAGAAGAGGACTAGAGCTTGGAGAGATAGTCGTGAAAGAATGAAAAGACAATGGGCAAAGAAAATGAGTGAACTTGAGGAAAGCCTAAGAGAAACGAGAGCTAGGATAACCGAACTCACATCCCCAACTCCCTCTCACACTACCCCTCCTCCATCATTCCCAACTCCATCCGCACCGCCACCTTCCAACCCGCCTCACCTAATTCCACCACCCCCTAGAGTAGGATTAGTTCTAGCAGATCCCACTCTCGAGGACCTAAACATGATGCTTAAAGCATATTAGGCCAGAATCCAAGATGGGCCAAACGTAACTGATCATGGAAAGTGCTACCCTAGAGCAGAATTAGAGCTTGAACGAACTAAAATTTGTGCTAAGATGGTGGAGTTGGCTCAAACCATGTTTGAAGCCAGCCGCCTTTTTAACATATCTAGCTCAGCCAAGACACAGTTGCACTTTGAAGGACTGTTAGAAAGAATAGAGAGGCTAATTGCACAATCAGAAAAGGAACCCGCCTCTCAACACAAGGACAAGGCAAGTGAAAGGGCAGGTGTTCCTGCCTAGGAAGCCTATGTGCCTAACTCTATTGAGCCAGACACATCATCTTCTATGAATCGGTTCACACCAGAATTCCTACGCGAGATTATGACAAATGGGCTAAAGAGAGTGAAGTCCCTCCTCCCATTGAACTTGTGGATGATGCACACAACCAATTCCCACAAGACATCCCATCCATTTATGAGGAGCAGGAGAGCACCCAATCTCAGGAAAGATTGGACTTTGAGTCTAACTCTCTACAAGAATTACCCCACTTTACAGGCCCATGGGAAGCTAAGTCTACTTGTATGAGAGCACCCACGGTCATGGTACGAAATGAGGACTCAGTCATACCTAGGAACACAGAGGTAGTGAAAAACACTAAAGTACAGTGCAATCTCACCTTAGAAGAGCTCCTCAAAGTGAGGCCAGAGCTATGGAAACATGTAGCCAAACAAGTACCCGAGATAGCAAAACCTCGTTCCCAGGTGGGATCACAGAGAACAGTGCCAGAAATACCATTGGACAAGAAAAGGAGACATGAGTGAGGGCGAAGAGGGAAACACCTATCTTCCTATCACCCATCAAGGATACACCACCAAGGCCATTCTAGACTCAGGCGCAGGAGTTGCAATTTCTACCACTTCCCTATGGAAGCATTGGGGCAAGCCAGCACTCAGGCTCACGAGGATGAAATTGCAGATGGCTGACGGTCACATAGAGAGACCCTTAGGGCTGGTAGAAGGAATAACTCTCACCACATGTGGTGTTGAGTTCGAGCATACATTTGCTATATGTGATTTTAGCAAAAATCATGCCTATGAAATGATCTTGGGATGACCCTTTATGCGACAGTTGCAAGTGGTATAGGACTGGGGAACCAATTCCTTGTACCTGCAACACTTAGGTGTTACGACCAAAGTGAATCTCAAAGATTACTCTCATAGAGATGTCCCGCCTATCCAATGGAATCCCATCCATAGAGCAAAAGATGATACGGAATTGGTGCATTCCATAGGATCAGGATCCTCATAGATGCATGAAGACACCCACTTATGGATGTGCAAAGTAGCAGTAGAAGAAGAGAAGAGAGAAGAATCCAGAGAGAGAGGTGCAAAAGAAACACATAGATCAATTCAAGACCCAGCCTATGCACCTGTAGTCTTTCCTGACAAAGAATTTGAACCCCACGGCTGGGTAGAAATCCTAGCAACAATGGATGTAGCCATCAATGAAGAACAATGGACACCTCACTGTGATGAAGATGGCTATGAAATTTCGGTCTTCTCCATAGAGCCAATCATGGGAGAGGCAGTGTTAGAAGAGTGTGAACCTATCCCTGATGCATTTGAGGATGCAAGTGACTCCGATCTAGAGTCAATCATTATGGACCCACCTTTTACATCAGATGAAGAATACTTTTATGAAGTAGAATTTCAACCCCATAGGCATGGAGAGCTTACAAATGATGTAAGGCTAGCCACACATGTGACCCCGAAGGAAGAAGGAAAGAAAAGAAAGAAAAGAGAAGTCACACCAGAAGAGGAAGAATCTTTGTTTGAGGTCCCGGAAAATTTTAAGAAGTATGAGATAGATGATAGGAGAGTCATGATCAGAATGCCTAAACGAGAGGCGCAATCGGGGGAGGCCTATGATAACAAAGAAACCCCAAGAAAATAGTGGTAGCCGTGGAAGAAGGAGAAGAGAGATGCACGTACATAGGCCATGACCTAACCGAGGAAGAAGAACACGAATTGATAACCTTGCTAAGAGAATACAGAGATGTATTCGCTTGGAGTTACAAGGATTTGAAAGTCGTGGACCCAGGCATATGCTCACACACTATCCCCATGACCTCGAACGCCAAACCTTCTAAGCAAAGCCATACACATATAATGATAATTATGCTGCTAAGATCAAAGAGGAGATAGATAGACTAGTTGAAGCTGGATTCATCTATGAAATTGAGCACACTGAGTGGGTATCCCCCATCGTAGTGGTGCCCAAGAAAAATGGAAAGCTGCGTGTATGCATTAACTTAAAGAAGGTCAATGCAGCCACAATTTGAGATAACTATCTGCTTCCTATCACAGAGCATCTCTTAGAAAGAGTAGTAGGCAAGGAAGTGTACAGCTTCCTTGATGGATTTTCGGGCTACAATCAAGTAGCCATAGCTCCAGAAGATCAGCATAAGACGGCTTTTGCCACTGAATGGGGCATTTTTGCCTTTAGAGTAATGCCATTTGGTCTTACCAATGCACCCGCTACCTTCCAGAGGCTGATGTGCCATGTATTTAAAGAGTTCCTAAGGAAGAACTTAGAAGTCTATGTTGATGATCTTTGTGCTCATTCCAACATTAGACAAACCCATATTCCTGAACTCAGACAAATCTTTGACAAATGTAGAGAATATCAAGTCTACCTGAACCCAGAAAAGTGTGTTTTTATTGTCACGCAAGGCAAGATTCTAGGACACATAGTGTCAAAGAATGGCATATCCACTGATGAAGAGAAAGTGAGAGCCATAGCCGAGTTACCTAAGCCAAAGAATGTCAAGGAAGTACAAGCTTTCATGGGGCATTGTGGTTATTACCGACGGTTTATACACATGTATGCCATCATAGCAAAGCCTCTGTATGGACTTTTGACTAACTTTGAGTGGACTAATAAATGTGAGCATTCCTTCAATGAGCTTAAACGGCGATTATGTTCAGCACCAATCTTGAACACACCAGATTGGAATGAGCCTTTCCATGTTCATGTTGATGCATCCAATTATGCTATTGGGTGTGTACTCGCGCAACCTACCGGTGAAGGTAATGTGGATCTTCCAATTGCCTAGACAATTGAATGCAGCTGAACGAAATTATACCACTACGGAGAGAGAAGGACTAGGCATGGTATATGCAGTTAAAAAGTTTAGACATTACTTGCTTGCAAATAAGTTTAAATTTTTTACTGACCATCAGGCACTGCTATATCTCGTGAACAAGCCATGCAATACTGGAAGATTAGTAAGATGGTTTCTCTTGCTAATGGAATACGATTTCGAAGTTGTGGTAAGGAAAGGGAAGACTCACTTGAGAGTAGACCATCTCTCTAGGCTCACATCTGGAGAAGCCCCACAAGGAGTGTCAGATGACCTTCCTGATGCTTACTTGTTTAATTTGGAAGTGGTGCCACAGTGGGTTAAGCCATTAGTGCCAGTATTGACATACGGGCCTAACCACCCAGTAATAAACACACACGATAGAGAAGTAGTAAAAGCCCAAAAGTATCACATCATGGCAGGTAGTATGTACAAGCACACAGATCAAGGGATCTTGGCTTGTTGTGTGGAAGAGGATGAGTACGCTAAATGGTTGCAATTAGCACATGTAGGTGCATTAGAGCAACACTACTCAAAGCAACGAACCCTACAGACACTAAGGAGACTCGGAGTGCATTGGCCGACTATGGAAGCTGATGTCCAAAGATTGTGCAAGGAATGCCCAATCTGCTGCACTAAACCACCTGTGGAACATGCCACTCTTTATCAAGTGTCCATAGTGCCAGATTGGAGTGAACCACTAGTATCCTTCCTGAGGACGAAAACATTCCCTCAAGATATTACACTAGCCAGACAAAGAAGTTTAGAACAAGAAGCCCTACATTACTCGCTCATTGGTGATAACCTATACAAGTGTGGTAAAGATGGTTACCTAAGATTATGTGTCCACGAAAGTGAATATCTCAAGATCTTGGAAACTGCTCATCAAGGCATAGCAGGAGGACATTTTGGACCAGATCGAGTGATTAAGGCGATCCTATTTGCAGGCTTGTGGTGGCCTACCCTACACGTGGATGCACATACCTATGTGAAACGGTGTGATGTTTGCCAGAGAACTCAGTGTCCTATACGCAAAGATGAGATGCCACTAAAACCTATGATGGGTGGACGAGCATTCTCTAAGTGGGGAATAGACTTTGTAGGTCCTATTAATCCCCCAGCTAAGGGTTCTCATGCTGAATATATCATTGTGGCCACGGATTATCTAACCAAGTGGGTAGAGGTAAAAGCCACAACGAAGAACGATGCTCAAACAACAGCTAAGTTCTTATTTGAGAATGTGTTCACCAGATATGGGTTACCTATAGAGCTAGTCAGTGACAGAGGCACTCACTTCTTGAATGAAGTTATTGAAAATATGCTCCAAGAATTCTTGGTAGTACATAAGAAGTCTGCCCCCTATCACCCTCAAGCTAATGGCTAGGCTGAGAGCACCAATAAGATCTTATGCAATGTACTGACGAAATTAGTGAACAATAAACGCTCTGATTGGGACAAACAGCTACATCATGTTGTTTGGGCATACCGAGTCGCCTACAAAACGGTACTCCAAGCCACCCCCTTTCAGATGGTATTTGGCCAAAATGAAGTGCTACCGTTGGACTTCTTAATACCTACATTGAAAGTAGCACAAGAGCATGAATGGACGGGTCATGAACTCTCCTCTAGACTATTTGACCTTGAACGATTAGGAGAAACAAGACTGAGGGCGGCTGCAGGGATATATGCAGCTAAGAAACGACAGAAGGCATACTATGATGCCCACGTTAAGGATAAAGGTTTGAAGGCAGGCGACCTAGTACTAGTCTACACTTTGAAACAACATGCGAGAAAACTAGAGAAAAGAGGCTACGGACCCATGATCATTAATAGAATCTCAACAAGTGGAGCAGTGCAACTAGCCACATTAGAAGGGGATATTCTCTCGAGCTACATAAGCGGATGCAGAGTCAAGTTATATCAGGAACCTCTGACGGAAGAGATGCTAAGTCGACTCAACACTGCTACGAAACGCAAAGAAGAAGAAAGACGAATTCGAGAAGAAGCTCAAGCAGAAGCATTGGAACGTATCCGAAGAATGAAGTTGAGAAGACAAGGTAGAGAGCAACCTAGGACAGATGCATATGCAGATCAAGGATATCATGTGGCTATGTGTGAAGTTTCAGGTATCAGCTCTCAAAGGATAATTGACCGACGTCCTTTTATTACCTTAGAGATAGGACAAGGAAAGGGTGCAAGGACTGTAAGAGCCTTGATTGACTCAGGGGCAGCCACTAGTGCTGTTAAAGTTTCGTACTATCAAAAGTTGAAATTAACTGTCAATCCTATAGAAGCATATCTTATAGGATTGGGAGGCGTGGAAACCCCTTGCATGGGCGAGGTGGAACTTCCCCTCTACGTTCAAGACGAAGTAATGACAATCAAAGTACTAGTGTGTCAAGATGAGGACCTCACTGAGCCTCTTGTCTTGGGTCACAACTGGATCTATGATCATGCAGTCAACCTAAACCTAAGGAGTGGACTTCTTCAAGTATGGGTAAATCATAGTCGAATCACAGTTGAATTGGAAAATGAGGCACTCAAGGAATTAGGTAAGGCACAAACTCTTGGTCCTTCCAGGGGCGCACATGAAGTTGACAATGCTATTCTTGTCCAAAACTGTATGATGCAGAAAGAGGATGGTCTCAACATAAAGGCAGATCAAATACAGAAGGAGCAGAGAACTACCTATATTGGAGGCCAAAAAAACGTGCGAAGCAGAATGTCTCAGCCGTTGAAACAAGTGTGGGTGCGGAAAGGCGAACACCCTGTTGCGACCATGTCAACCCCACAACCAAAACCTCTTATTAGTAATCAACAACACGACACTAATAAGAAGTCTTTCATAAATTCTTCTGCGAAAGTGAAGTCTATTTGGGTACCCAAGAAGTGGATGAAGGCCAGCCCACAATCACGACAAATCTGGGTGCCTAAGGCTTGCTTGTGGGCTCAAATAGCTACACCGAGGCCACACCCGGTACAACATGTTTCACTCACTCGAACATCCGATGCCCATTCTTATACATCACACATGGACACATAGTCTTCCATGAGCACAAGTAGGATCACTTGTAAATGGGTCCCTAAAAAGCCTCATTTTCAAGTAAATACTCCTATCAAACTCTCCAGAGTCTCCACAAGATCAAGATCAAAACCCATCCACTGCATTTGGCAACCCAAAACTTGTAATAAACCCCCGGACCTGAGTTGTAAATCCAGGCCCAACATCACTCTCACACTACATCATTCCACTTAGCTCCTAGGTCTACCCAATTCGTAACTACACGCACAAGCACCGAGCACTTAATTGTTGGTGCAGACCAATCACCAATTGAAGGCTTGGAAGATTAAAGGATGAAGGAAGGATCAACTATTGAAGCTTGGAAGAAAGACACATTCAGAGTATATGAGAAATGTACACATATGTACATAGTTTACTTAGATCTTTGCTTGAGTAAGAATCTTGTACAAATTATCTATAAATACTTTGAGAAAAGTCGGGGCATGTATGAGAGCATATGTGACAATAGTTAGAAGCCAAGATTGAGGAAGTTAGAAGTCATGAGATAGAGGAAAAGTTAGTTGAGTTAGCTCTCATCACTCAGTTGTAAACTTTTCTGAGTAATTGAAAATCTTGCGCCCGATGTTTCTGCGTCTGCTCCATCTGTGTTTGATCAATTGAGAAATCCTTTTGAGGATATCTAAGTTGTTAGTTAATGAGCCTATGACCTGAGTTTCAGAGTCTAATTGAAAACAGGATAGGAGAATTGTAAGTAGGAACATTCATATGTGTTGAATGTTCACAGTTCTCTGAAACTGGCGCATATTTTGAGTTGAAAGAAATGAGTAGTGCTCAGTGCACAGTGTAAAGTTTTACACATATGATAGCTCAAAATCTAAGTTGAGAGATAAGCTATCTACAGCTAAAAGGATTTTGTAAAACGGGTTCGACATTGTGAGAACCAAAGCTAAGAAGTTAGGGGTGTCAAATCGACTTCTCAGAAGTACAGATTTGAACATAGGCAACTTGTGAAGTTGATTTCTCAAGTTATACTAAACCTTTTTGAGAACTTTAACTTGGAGGTGATGCGCAATGTCTAGGAGATGATTCGTACAAAGTTTCATCAAAAACTTTACACATTTGATAGGTCAATGTGAAGAAATAGTGCAGCAGACTTTTCTGTGTTTTATCTTCTTCACAGATTTTCTCAATTTTGATAAGTTGAAGATTGATCCTCTAAATTAGTGGAAGTTTTGACTTACTCTTGGTATAGAGGTGCTCTAATCACAAGAGTAGGTTGTTCTTTTGGAGATTAACACTCTCCATCAGTGGTATCAGAGCAGGAGACATCAAATCAAGGAAAGGAGGATCCCGACTGCTGCAGATTCAAGAAATTCAACACTTGAAGAACTAAGAAGTGAAAGCTTGGAGTCAAAAGCCTGAGGAGAAGTCTACTCAACATCAAGAAAGGCAAAAGGAGTCTAATTCGAAGTAAATGTACATACATTGTTTGTAAAGCTTGAAGATTTCAATACATAGGTGGATACAAGATGGGAGATGCTCTACAGATAGAGAAATTGGATAGGGAAAACTATCCTGCATGGTCAATGAGGATGGAAGCTCATCTTATGAGCAAAGATTTAATTGGTTATATCACAGGAGAAGAAGAGAAGCCAGAGTTCAGAGATCCTAGTGTTCCAACTAGGGAAGAGTTAGCAGATCTGAAAAATTGGATGAAGAAAGATGCTCAAGCTAGGAGCATTATCTATATGGGAGTCAATGATTACTTGTTACCTCATATTAGAGGTCTTGAAAGTGCAACTGACATATGGAATGCTTTGGAGGAGCATTTCCAGAACACTACAAAGTCAAGGAAGGCATCCTTATGGGCAGAGTTTACTACCTTCAAGAAGAAGGCCTCTCAATCTATTTCAGACTATGTGACAAGGATGAAAGATATTGCAGATGCTTTAGGAGCTGTTGATGAAGACATTGAGGAAGATAAATTGGTAAGGCAAATCCTTACAGGGTTGAGAGGTGATGACAAATGGAAGCCATTTATTTTGTCTACAGAGTTATCACTTGACCATTTCACTCCTGATTTAAATCAATTGTTAGGTCATATGCTAACATTTGAGCAGGATGTTAAAGGAGATGGTGACAAGAGTACAGGTCATGCAATGTACTCAAAGGACAAGAAGAAGAATAGCAAAGGAAAACAACAAGCAGGTGAAGATGAAGGAACAACTACTCAAGCCAACTTCCTAAGAGGAAGAGGAGGTGGCAAAGGTAGAGGAAGAGGCAGGAACAACAAAGATGGAGGCAAAGCTTGCTGGATTTGTGGTAAGACAAATCACTTAGCTAATGATTGTTGGCATAATAATCAGAATAATGGTGGATACAATCAAAATTATAATTCAAGAGGAAGAGGTGGCAGAAATCAAAGAGGTAATTACAGAGGTAGAGGTGGAAGGAATTACTTTGGAAGAAATGCAGGTAGAGGATTCCAAAGTCAACAATACAACAACACCTACTACAATTATGCTTCAGATCAAAAGGAAGATTCAACATTGATAATGAATGCAACTTGTGAAAGGCAGAATGAAGATCAAAGAGTTTTCTACATTGACTCAGGATGTAGCAATCACCTGAGTGGTAACATATCTTTGATGACTGATTTGGAGAGTAAAGTTTTTAATCATGTTGTTCAAACAGGTGACAACACAAAGCACAATGTGAAGTCAATTGGATCAGTGAAGGCCAAGGATGGAAGCACATTATTGAGTAAGGTTTTGTATGTTCCTACAATCCCTAAGAATTTGATAAGTGTAGGACAAATTGTTGAAAAGGGATATGAAGTAAGGTTCACTAATGATGGAGTATATGTGGAAGACCCTAGCCAAGGGTATAAACAGATTGTTTCAGGAAAAAAAGAAGGAAGATTATTTACATTGAAGATTCAAGGCAATATTGGTCATGCTATGTTCACATATGGAGGACATAAGATCTCTGAGTTAGATCTTTGGCACAAGAGGCTTGGACATTTCAATGAAAGAGGTATTAAAGATATGGTTAACAATGGTTCAGTGCTTGGATTGCCTAATGTTGCAGGTCAACATATGACATACAAATGTGAGGCATGTCAATTAGGTAAGGCTCATAAACATTCCTATTCCAAGCATGGTTTTATGTACTCAGAGAAGCTTGAGTTGGTACACACAGATGTGTGGGGACCATCAAAAGATTTCAGTATAAATGGATCAAGGTATTATGTGATTTATGTTGATGATGCTACTAGGTGGATCACTATCTATGTGATCAAAGATAAGTCAGAAGTGTTTAATACATTTAAACACTATCATGCATATGCAGAAAGAATTACAGGTCATAAGTTGAAAAGACTAAGGTCAGATGGAGGGGGAGAGTATTTCTCAAATGAGTTCAGTGATTACTTATGGAATGCAGGTATAAAAAGGGAAGTTACTTGCAGGTACTCTCCTCAACAAAATGGTGTTGCAGAAAGGAGAAATAGAACTCTTGTTGAGTTTGCAAGATCCATGATGAAGGAGAAAAATTGCCCTTATTATTTGTGGGCTGAGGCTGTAAATACAGCCACTTATTTGGTCAATAGGTTACCATGTAAAGCCATGCAGGGTATGACACCATATGAGGCTTGGTGGGGTAAAAGACCTACCTTGGATCATTGCAGAGTATTTGGGTGTGTGGCATATGCATATGTGCCATCACAATTAAGACACAAATTGGAACCCAAAGCTGAAAAGTATGTTTTCATTGGTTATGATGACAAGCAGATGGGCTATAGATTGTGGAGTCCATCAACAAAAGAATTTATGGTTTCTAAAGATGTTACATTTGATGAACAAAGCACTTGGTATGCAGGTACAATCAACATCAATACAAGTGATGAAGAAGAAGTGAGTCAAAGAAAAGGTAAATCAAAAGTTCAGATATTTGATGAGCAAGAGAATAATGAAGTGCAGGTTGAAGTGGAAGAGACACCAAGATTTGATCCTGAATGTGAAGAGCCAGAAACTTCAAGGAGTGGAGAACTCAGAAGGTCATCAAGAAATAGGTGGCAACCTACAAGGTATAGTTATGATACTTCATTTCTAGCCACAAAAGATTATGCTTATATGGTGAATACAGATGAAGACCCTTCTACATATGAAGAGGCAAAAGGTAAGGAAAAATGGGAGAATGCTATGCAGGAGGAATATGATGCACTATTGGAGAATCAAACTTGGGATTTGGTTCCTAAACCAAATAGTCAGAAGATTATTGGATGCAAGTGGGTCTACAAGACAAAAAGGTTTGCAGATGGAAGTGTGTCTAGATACAAAGCTAGACTTGTTGTCAAAGGCCTTGCTCAAACATATGGTATTGATTATGATGAGACCTATAGTCCTGTGGCAAAGATGACAACCATAAGGACACTTATTGCTATTGCTGCATGTAAAGGTTGGAAGCTATGTCAACTTGATGTGAAAAATGCTTTTTTGAATGGTTACATTTCAGATGATGTATTCATGGAGCAACCTCAAGGGTTCAGAGATAAAAGGTATCCAGATCATGTGTGCAAGCTCAAGAGAGCTTTGTATGGTTTGAAGCAGGCCCCAAGGGCATGGAACTATAGACTTGTGAAGTTCCTAAAAGAACTTGGTTTTCAGGTGTCTAAAGCAGATAGTAGCTTGCTTGTCAAAGCAAGTGAAAATGGTTTCATATACATGTGCATATATGTTGATGATATAATTCTTACAGGTACAGATGAAGAAGGAATACAAAGGCTTAAGAGGCAAATGGAAAAGGAGTTCAAGATAAGTGACTTGGGAGACTTGTCATATTTCTTGGGCATGGAGATTACATATACTCAACATGGAGTATTTGTGACCCAAGAAAGGTATTTGAAGAACTTGTTAATCAAGTTTAAAATGGATGATTGCAGGGTAGCACCTACACCAATGGAGGTGAATCACAAATTGAGTAAGTATGGAGGTGAAGAATTCAAGGACATGAGACAATATCAGAGTTTGGTTGGTAGCCTTATCTATGCTACTCTAACTAGACCTGATTTATCATATGCAGTAGCAGTTTTGTCTCAATTTATGCATTGCCCAAGGAAAGAACATTGGATTGCAGGACAAAGGGTATTGAGGTACATTAAGGGTACACTCAATGAAGGTTTGTATTATGGGTTTACCTCAGATACAAATATCAAAATTTATAGTGATGCAGATTGGGCAGGTAATCCAGATGATAGAAGATCAACCTATGGATACATGTGTTATGTGGGAGATAAGTTAATCTCATGGTGTTCTAAGAAGCAACATACAGTTGCTTTGTCTTCTACAGAAGCAGAGTATAAAGGCATGGTTGAAGCTGCAAAGGAAGTAATTTGGGTCAAGACATTGATGAAGAGTTTTGACATTGTGCATGGGGTACCAATTATATTTGGAGATAACATGAGTTCATTGTATTTAGCTGCTAATCATGTTTTTCATGCCAGGACCAAACACATTGAGATTTAGTATCACTTTCTAAGAGAGAAGGTGATGGATAAAGAGATTGAAGTAATCCATACTTCAACAAAAGATCAGATAGCTGATATGCTTACAAAAGGCTTGGATGGACCAAAGTTACAAAGGTTCAAAGACATGGCAGGTATAAAGAAGATAGAGAAAACCTCAATTGATGATTGAGGGGGAGCTGTTGGTGCAGACCAATCACCAATTGAAGGCTTGGAAGATTAAAGGATGAAGGAAGGATCAACTATTGAAGCTTGGAAGAAAGACACATTCAGAGTATATGAGAAATGTACACATATGTACATAGTTTACTTAGATCTTTGCTTGAGTAAGAATCTTGTACAAATTATCTATAAATACTTTGAGAAAAGTCGGGGCATGTATGAGAGCATATGTGACAATAGTTAGAAGCCAAGATTGAGGAAGTTAGAAGTCATGAGATAGAGGAAAAGTTAGTTGAGTTAGCTCTCATCACTCAGTTGTAAACTTTTCTGAGTAATTGAAAATCTTGCGCCCGATGTTTCTGCGTCTGCTCCATCTGTGTTTGATCAATTGAGAAATCCTTTTGAGGATATCTAAGTTGTTAGTTAATGAGCCTGTGACCTGAGTTTCAGAGTCTAATTGAAAACAGGATAGGAGAATTGTAAGTAGGAACATTCATATGTGTTGAATGTTCACAGTTCTCTGAAACTGGCGCATATTTTGAGTTGAAAGAAATGAGTAGTGCTCAGTGCACAGTGTAAAGTTTTACACATATGATAGCTCAAAATCTAAGTTGAGAGATAAGCTATCTACAGCTAAAAGGATTTTGTAAAACGGGTTCGACATTGTGAGAACCAAAGCTAAGAAGTTAGGGGTGTCAAATCGACTTCTCAGAAGTACAGATTTGAACATAGGTAACTTGTGAAGTTGATTTCTCAAGTTATACTAAACCTTTTTGAGAACTTTAACTTGGAGGTGATGCGCAATGTCTAGGAGATGATTCGTACAAAGTTTCATAAAAAACTTTACACATTTGATAGGTCAATGTGAAGAAATAGTGCAGCAGACTTTTCTGTGTTTTATCTTCTTCACAGATTTTCTCAATTTTGATAAGTTGAAGATTGATCCTCTAAATTAGTGGAAGTTTTGACTTACTCTTGGTATAGAGGTGCTCTAATCACAAGAGTAGGTTGTTCTTTTGGAGATTAACACTCTCCATCATTAATAACCTACTAATCTCTCCCGAACCTCATGTTAATGTTGTAATGGGGACAGAAAACGGTTCTATCTTGTCCTTTACAATGTTAACACATGTTTCTATATTCTCACAGAGTCAGGAGGCAAGAAGTAACATGGCAGATACGGCAGGAACTAGCTCCCAGGCTGGCACCAGCCCCCAAGTCGTGGACATCGAAAGTCTTCCCATTGAGGAGGAATTGAAGGAACGCCCAGTGGCATTGAGGGCATTACACGCCATCCCGATTCAGAATCCTCCACAGGGGCACACAATGCCGGTCAGCAAAAACTCACATTGGTTCAGTGATGTGGCAGGATCTCTGAGTGAAGGCACTTACATGTGGGAGGCCGAGATAGAATTCAATGGGCGCTGGGGCAGATATCACTTCTTCACCAGGGAATTTGAGAAACTGCAAAATAATGAAGGACTGAAACCTATATGGAAGAAGGCAGGACTCTACGATTACTTCAAATTCCAATTGCCAAAGCCCGACTTTCTAAGATGCTCATATTTGATTAGCACCCTCACTCCGAGAAAAGACAAAAAGGGATACAGCACCTTTGTCCTCCCATCTCTCACAAGGGGCAATGAGCTGAAGCGCTTCAGGTTGACTATCAATTTGGTAAGGGAAGCTCTAGACATGAAAGGTATGCACATTCCTATGGAGAAAGAGACTATGGTCCCCGACAATATGAAGAACAGGAATCTGACAAAATTAAAGGACATGGTGTCAATGACACCTACAATTGCTATTCACTCGCGAATGGTCATGCAACATTTTGCATTTCCCGCTCAAGAGAGGTTCGCAATGCCACCTAAGAAGATATGGTTTAGTCTATACTTGGCTGACGCCTTTGATTTGACAATCAATATGCCCCACTGGATTATCTACCAAATCCACTTGGCTCATCAAAGGTGGTATAAAAAACAAAAGTCTGTACTGTATGGATGCTGTGCTCTCACCCGGATTGTGTATAGATGTTTGGCTTATGATGTGCCAGTTCAGAGGGCATTAATTTGGACCAGGGTATAGGAATTTCAACGTAGACTATCAACCGTAGGACCGCCATCTAAGAAAATGACAGGCGCAGTTCAGATGCCCTGTGCACAAGCCCGCGGTGCGACGTTGACACCTGAGACAACTCCACGACTTCCGAGGCGGGTACAACCCGTCACTATCAGATTACCAAGACACAACACTGATGGACCGAATCTGGTGTTCCCACCTGTACCAACCGACCTAGAGTTTCCTCACGGATTCACGTTAGAAGACCTAACTGATGAGGAGGTTGCCAGAATGATCGAAGCTGTTAACGCGAAAGTCGAGGTATAGCAAGCTAGTGGACAACAAATTGCTACAGACCAACCCCATCCTAGACAACCAGATGTCATCAATGTGGAGGGTGAAGAAGAAGAAGAACAAGAGGAGGAACATGGTGGACAATCCGAGGAAGAAGCGCAGGAATATGATCAGGAAGCTCTGCAAGTACTTGAGGGTGCCCCGGCTTATACGAAGGAATTGAAAAAGCTCTATGATACCATCAACAGGGTTCAAGAGCAACATAGACTGTCCCTCCCAGCAAGAAAAGCTCTCATGAACCAAATCCTTGAGCAGGAAGGAGTAGACGAGCAATACCGCGCCACACTTGATATGATATCTGATGCTTCAGGAGTACCTGAGACGGTGCATACCGCCCTTGCACAATCACGCAGAACGGAGCGAAGATATGGCAGGCGCCCCCCACGATCAGGAAAATAGATGAATGTATTAGTATCAGAACCACAAGGAACATCCACAACCACGGGCACTGCACACACCGTTCATGATACTGAGGAAACCCATACATCAAGTGCACCCCCGTCACCCCCTTTGCCACCCCTGCCTCCAACTCCACCACATTCACCTCCCACTACCAGTGTAACCACTACTGTCACCGCCTCCGAGTCCACTACCCATACCGAAGCATAGACCGTCAGTCAACCCACACAACCCACACACCCTATCTCCACCTCTCTTGTCTATACGGCCACTGACACAGTAACTCTAACCGCAGCCACGGAAAACCCCGTTCCCCCGATCACACTTCCTGGCAGTTCGTATTCCCAATTGCACACACCACTGTACACTTTCACCACTATCACCGCACCCACAATTCCAATGTTCACAATCCACTTTTGATTTTATGGACATATCACCCACCTCCGCACCTCTCCCTCCCCCCTTACACCCACCATCTCCCATTCCCCCACCACCCACTTCACCATTTTCCAGCACCGCATCCACATTCCCCTTCCCCTTCCCTTCTGCATTCAACACCCTTCTCGCATCCACCCCTATTAATAATGTATTTAATAATATGTATCAGTGTATGTCGCAACTACAACAGCACTACCAGCATCTGGATAACCAACATACGAGACTCTTCCAAAGCCATGAAGAACTTCAAGTACGATTCATTGATCTAGAAAGGGAAAAGCGGCTACTACAACAACAGTATGTCACTTTAGAGGAACAACATGAGCAATTAGTAGCCAATCCACCCCAATCAGATGCAGAAGAAAAACAACAAATGGATGATCTGCTACACTCCCAGATAACAGAGAATCTCAAGCTTCGACGCAACCTAGCCCTCTTACGCAAACACATGTCTACTGCACTCGAGGAGAATAAACGACTACAGAAACAAAACGAAGAAAACTTGGAAGCAGCCATGGAGGGTTCCCCACAGGAATAAATTCAAGGCCATACCCTCAACGAATATGCAAATTGTGTTGGAAACCCATGCCGACCTCCTGGAAGCCCATGCAGCATTAGAAAGAGAAAGAGATGACCTATTGAAGCAGTTGGCAACCCAGCAGGAGTCATCGAGCAACGTCACAACCATAGTTGACACGTCTCAAGAAGTCAAAAAACTCAGAGTAGAACTAGAAGAATTACGAAGTAAAGTCATGCAATACGAACGTCAACCCTCTCCCCTTGTAGAACCCGAACCTGAAGACTTAGTGCCAATTGAAGTAGAAGAAACCTTCGAAGACCCATACGTTCCCATGCCTGCACCAGGGAGCAAGCAAACAGAAGAGGGCATGGACACCATCGAGATCGAGGCTCTTGAATGGATGCAGAGGCTAGAGAAAGTGGCCACAACCCATGATGACAGAGTGGCAGTTCAGATAGCTTCCATGTCACGATTGGAAGAGGTAGTCAGAAAATCGGATTACTTTAGAAACCTCTCCCATCATAGGTGGATCGGCACATCCGACGATTTGTATGTTCCTTTCTGTGTCTTAATGGCGGATTACAATGCTGAGATCAAGCACCACACCTCAAAAGAACCAACCTCAGCTACAGAGTTTGCACCGGACGACATCCCAGCAAGTGCCAAGCAGGGAAATATACACCAACCTACGTGGAGGATTTGTCTACTGGAAACCTACCCTGAGATGGTAAGGACATGGAATAACATGCCTTTGTATATCAAATACAACCCATGCTACTACCCTGTATTTCGAAGAAGGTCGTGGCCAAAATACACAAAAACTGTGCTGACAACCAAAGGATGTGAGAAATGGCTCAATTATGTCTACTTAGCACCACCTAAAGGCCAACCTACCATAGGATATATGATTTCGACGATTCGCCATTGGGGGGTCCGGTTCAAAAATGTACCAGATGTCATGGCCCAAATGTGCCTTAAAATTTTTGAGCTCATGTTGGTCACCTTCAAGACCTTCAAGAATGTCAAGGAACCTCATCTGTCAGCTCTTGGATTTAATGAAGGTAATCAGGACCTTGTCTATGACATGAGCGCCACACCATCTATTAATGTTGTATATGCATGGCATGCGCGTATAAAGTATCTACCAGCCTGCTTCAAACAGACGTTTGAAGAAATGTTTGTCACGGGATTTTGGGAATATCATTCAGAGATATTCATTCCCAGACCATCACATTTATTGCAGTTGTTTGCAGTGGAACAAGCTCTCCATTCAGAAAAGTTGCGTATACCACATCCAGAGGTTCCCGGGCCGGTAGATTGGGATGCTCTACTCACGGACTTGGCCAAAGGGTTGAGAATTGCAGAACATCACTTAGCACAAGACGTTGTAGATTACTACATCCAACGACCCACCCAACAAGGGTCTTTCAGGGACGACAGACACGAGAGAGGGGGGGGGTGTTGGAACTGAAGGACTCACAAGGCAAGGAAGCTTACGAAGGGAGTCGGAGGGAAGATAAAGCACAAGCAGACAGAGTAGTCAACGACGATCTCGCAAGTAGGCCATTATTTTTTCAGGACACTAAAGCATATCAAAGAGGTGGACACACAAGGAGAAGGATCAAGTAGGGAGCTCGAAGATATGTATGTCAAATAGTTAGAAGAAATCCCTACAACAATAGTGATTTTCATTACTAAAATCCATTGTAGATACCTAATTTGAGCAATCCAAGGAGTCTTTGAGCTTGAGGAGCATTCGAAGTAGCTACCTACCAATTTTCATAATTTTTAGACTTCGTTTGAGTCTTCAAATAGGCCCTAGAACCTAATTTTTAACTAGGCCGGACACTAGGTCTAGACACGGCCAAAACCTAGTCAAAAACTATAAATAGAGCTAGAGAGCTCATTTTTGGGGGTAGCTTGTAATTGATTTGAACTTGTATGAGCTTTTTGAAAGTAATCCAAAGAACTCCATTGCTTCTCACTCTTTGTCTTGCCTTGTGTGCGCGTGTGTGTAGGTGTGTGCATGTTAGTGTGCGTCGCACTCACGCACTTGTGCCTTCACTTGCTCGAGGTCATCATACCATCCTCACGTCTTCCCGGATTGACATTAAAGGAGGTGCTACTCATCATTGAGCTACACATATTCATATCTGCTTCATGCCAAGAGGTACTTTATATTGCACTAGTCGTTGCTCATGCTTCTTGACTATCGGCCTCTTCTGTGTCATGTGTTGTCCTGCTTGCTTTCCTGGGATTCTCTTTGGTAGAGAAGGGAGCTCCTCATTGACTTCTACACCTTCTTCAAGAGTGACAATCTTCTACACCATAGAACTTTGGACAAGAATAGCATTGTTATCTTCATGTGGGTTCCTGAAGGGACCAGGATTTGGTGCCTTTTCTAGTGGCCTGAGTGCTTGATTCTCTAACTCAATTGTGATGTTGTTTTGGCCCACCCAATCCTGAAGAAGTCCACTTCTTAGGTTGGGGTTGACTACATGATCATAGATCCAGTCTTGGCCCAAGACAAGAGATTCGGTAAGATCCTCGTCTTCACACACTAGCACTTTGACTGCCTTTAGAACCTCTTGAATGTAGAGGGGAAGTTCCACCTCACCCATGCAAGGGGTTTCCACACCTCCCAATCCTATGAGATATCCCTCTATAGGATTGACCTTCAATTGCAACTCTTCGCAATAAGAAAGTCGGACTACACTAGTGGCTTCTCTTGAGTCAATCAAAGCCCTTACAGTCCTTGCACTCTCTCCTTGTCCCACCTCTAGGGTCACAAAGGGTTGTTGATCAACTATCCTATGGGAACGTTCACCTGATGCTTCGCACATGGCCATGTGATAACTTAGAGCTTCTTGAGTGTCAGACAAAGGATGATTTCTACCTTGTCTTTGCAATTTCATTTGTTGTATGCATTCTAAAGCTTTTGCCAGTGCTTCTTCCCGAATTCATTTTTCTTCTTCTTTACATTTCTTTGCAGTATTGAGTCCGTTTAACATTTCCTCTGTTAGGGGTTCTTGATATAGTTTGACTCTGCATCCACTGATGTAACTAGGTATGATGTTGCCTTCTACAGTGGCTAACTGGACTGCTCCACTTGTGGAGATTCTATTAATAATCATTGGCACATAGCCTCTCTTCTCTGATTTCTGTGCATGTTGCTTAAAAGTGTAGACTAAGACTAGGCCTTCTACTTTCAAGCCCTTATCCTTCACATGTGTGTCAAAATATGTCTTTTGTTTTTCCTTGGCTGCATAAATTCCTGCTGCTGGTCTCAATCATGTTTCACCTAGTCATTCAAGATCAAAGATTCTAGAGGAGAGTTCATGGCCTATCCAGTCATGCTCTTGTGCTACGTTCAATGTAGGTATCAAGAAGTCCAATGGTAGCACTGCATTTTGACCAAACACCATCTGAAAGGGTGTGGCTTGGAGTATCGTTTTATAGGAAACTCTGTATGCCCAAACATCATGGTGTAGCTGCTTGTCCCAATTAGAGTGTTTATTAATCACCAATTTCATCAACACATTGCGTAGAATTTTATTTGTGCTCTCAGCCTGTCCATTAGCTTGTTGATGATAAGGGGTAGACTGCTTATGTATCACCAAGAATTCTTGGAGAAGGTTTTGAATGCTTTCGTTCAAGAAGTGCATGCCTCTATCACTTACTAGCTCTATTGATAGCCCATATCTGGTGAACATGTTCTCAAATAAGAACTTAGCAGTCGTTTGAGCATCGTTCTTCATTGTAGCTTTTACTTGGCAGCATAGTTATCATTATAGGTGTATGGCTTCTGCTTTGAGGGTTTGGCATCTGAAGTCATGGGGATCGTATGTGAGCATATATTAGGGTCCACTCCTTTCAAGTCCTTGTAACTCCATGTGAATACATCTCTGTATTCTCTTAGCAAGACTATCAACTCTTGATCCTCATCTTCACCTCGGTCGTGTCCTATATACATGCATTTTTCTTCTCCCTCTTCTATGGTTACAACAATTTTCTTGGTGGTTTCCTTGTTATCATAGGCCTCTCCTGCTTGTGCATCATTTTTAGGCATTCTTATCATGACTCTCCTATATTCCATCTCATACTTCTTAAAGTTTTTGGGGACCTCAAACAAGGATTCCTCCTCCTCTAGTGTGACTTGTCTCTTCTTCCTCTTCTTGCCTTAATTCTTAGTGGTTACCTGTGTGGCTAATCTTACATCATTTGTAAGTTCTTTGTGTCCTTGCAGATGAGCTTCCACCTCATAGAAATATTCCTCATCTGATGCAAAAGGTGGGTCCATAATAATTGACTATATCAAAGTCACTTGCATCCTCGAATAGATCAGTGCTAGGTTCACATTATTCAATAACCAAATCACACATGATGGGCTCTATTGTGAAGACAAAAATGTCATAGCCATCCTCGTCACAATAGGGTGTCCATTGTTCTTCATTGATGGCTACATCCATTGTTGCTAAAATTTCTGCCCAACCATGAGGTTCAAATTCTTCATCAAGAAATACTACAGGTGCATAGGCTAGGTCTTGAAGTGATCTATGAGTTTCCTTTGCACCTACCTCTCTAGATTTTTCTCTCTTCTCTTCTTCTACTACTACTTTGCACATCCATAAGTGGGTGTCTTCATTCATCCATGAGGATCGTGATCCTATAGAATGCACTGACTCTGTATCATCTGTAGGTCTATAGATAGGATTCCATTGTATAGGGGGTACATCTCTATGAGAGTAATCCTTGAGATTGATTTTGGTTGTAACACCTAAGTGTTGTAAATACAAGGAATTGGTTGCCCAATCCTGTACTACTTGCAACTGTCTCAAGAAGGGTCTTCCCACAATCATCTCGTAGGCTTGATTTTTGCTAAAGTCACATATAGCAAAGGTATGCTCAAACTTTACACCACAAGTAGTGAGAGTTATCCCTTCTAGTAGCCCGTCGGGTCTATCTATGTGACCACCAGCCATTTGTAATTTCATTCTCATGGGCCTGAGTGCTTGTTTGCCCCATCGCTTCCATAGGGAAGTGGTAGCAATTACAACTCCTGCATCTGAGTCCAAAATTGCCTTAGTGGTGTAACCTTGATGGGTAATGGGAAGGTATGTGTTCCCTTCTTCTCCTTCGCTCATGTCCCCTATCTTGTCTAAAGGTATTTCTAGCATGGTTCTATAAGATCCTACCTGGGAACAAGGTTTCGCTACTTCTGGCACTTGGTTGGATATGTGTTTCCACAATTCAAGCTTAACCTTGAGTAGCTCCTCTAAAGTGACATTGCACTGCACTTTAGTGCTTTTCACCACCTCCATATTCCTAGGTATGACTGAATTCTCCTTTCTTACCAGGATTGTGAGTGCCCTTATACATGTGGACTTTGCTTCCCACGGGCCTATGAAATGTGGTAATTCCTACAAGGAATCAGACTTGAAGTCTAATCGTTCACTTGATGGGTCATCCTCCTGTTCTCCATAGATGGAGGGAATGTCTTGTGGGAATTGGTCATGTAAGTCATCCACAAGTTCAATAGGAGGAGGATTTTCTCTTTTTTTTGCCCATTTCTCTTCTTGAATTTCTCTTAGAAATTCTTGGCAATATCAATTCATAGAGCAAGTGGTGTCTAGTTCAATGGAATTGGGCACATAAGCATCCTTGGGGGGATTGTTCATTCTACCACGGGCCTTTTTGCTTACCTTGAGGGGTGTTGTCCTTTTCAATTTTGCAATTAGCCTCTCTGATCTATCTAATAGTCCATCAAAATGCAATTAAGTCCTAGCAAAACTAGAGTAGTTAATGAGGCGACTGGCCTCAAACATGGTCTGAGCCAATTCCACCACCATAGCACAAAGTTTAGTTTTTTTGAGTTCTAGTCAGCTCTAGGGTAGCATTTTTCATGATCCGTTACATTTGGCCCTTCTTGTAGTCTAGCCTAATATGCTTTAAGCATCGTGTCTATGTCCTTGGGAGTGGGATCTGCAGACTGATCCTACTCTAGGTGAGGGTGGGATTGTGTGAGGTGAGTTAGAAGGTGGTCGGTTGGAGGGTGATGGGAAGGGTGGTGGTGGAGTTGTGTGAGAGTGCATTTGAGATGTGAGTTCAATTATCTTGGCTTTTGTTTCTCTCAAGCTTTCCTCAAGTTTGCTCATCTTCCTTGTGCATTGCCTTTTCATTCTCTCTCCACTATCCCTCCAAGCTCTTGTCCTCTTCTTATTTTGACTCTCGGTCTCGCTAACCTCAGAGCTTTGTTCCTGGCCTAAGTCTTGATTTCGCTCGAGTGTCTGAGCTCTCGTGATGACTTGCACTGGGGTCTTGGAGTTCACACTGGGGTCTTGGAGTTCACACTTCCCAACTAGGTTCACTCAGGTCTTCATAATAATATGGCTCACTATGCTCGAGTGACTGCATGTAGTAAGCATGTGGGCTATCAATATGAGTGGAGTCAAAACTATGATCACTTGGTTGAACTTCCATTCATGTGCATCATCAAGAGATTGTCATTTTTTGACCTTTTAGAAGCATAATTACCTTCGCCTTTGTATGAATCTTGATTATAGCTCCTTTGGTTTCCTCCTTGGTAGCAATCTCTATCACATATGTAACATCCTTTGCCATCTTGATTCTTGTTTTGTTGATGCCTTTCTCCTCTTCCTCTTGTGCTTCATCTGCCTCTTTGTGATGAGGTTCCTTGGTCATGTCCTTGATTGCTTGAGTGGCCTTGCCTTCCTCCAAACCTTCCTTTTCCAATGCCTTGTCCTCATCTTCCTTTGCCCCTTTGATTACGTGCATAAAAAACTTGTGCATCCTTGCTTTCAGTTGAACTTCCACCTTTGTTCATCTCTTCTATGACCATGAGAGCAACCAATTGTTCAAAATTGAGAAGATTATCCCTTACATATATGGAAGTGGTAAAGGGTTCCCACTTCTCATCATCCCTCAAGCCATTGAGAGTATAAGCCACAACATCATCATCGTCTACTTGGCTTCCAATGGATCTCAATGCATCTACAAATTCCTTGAACTTAAGTATGTAGTCATTTATGCTACTCCCTGAGCTCTTCCTAAGGTTGCTGAGTCATCCTTGAGTTGGATATTCCTTTCTTTGGTGCTTGTTGAATAAAGCCTCTCAAGTGTCTCCCATACCTTCATGCTTGAATCCAAGTCTTGGATATGGCCGATCACGCTATCGCTAATGTACTGGGAAAGGATAAAGATAACCCTCTTGTCTCTTTAATTCCATTTGTTAACGGCACTTATCTGATCATTGGTTGGATTTTCATCCAACCTAGGTCTTGGTTCACTTCCACTAATCAATCTCCAAATGCCCTTGCCATAAGGTGGTTGGATATCTTAAATCTCCATAATTTGATAGTTCCCCTTATCTGACTTTTCAATTTGTGAAATAGTACTCAAAATGCGTATATCCTCATGCATGACCCTATTGTGTAAATTCCCTTGCATGAGGATATACGCATTTTGAGTACATTTCACATCCCATTTGGGAATATCAACTAACCCCCTAATATACACTCACATTCATACTACCTCACTTTACTAACTCACTAACCATCACGGATATCATGTTGGTATTGGAAGGGGAACAAAGTCTCATATCTTCCCAGATGCAATACTAATGTGATTTTTTTCTTCTAGCAAATCCAAAAGCATCAGTCACACCATCAATTATGGCTGAGATAGTAGACACTAGCTCTCAAGCACGAACTTGTCAGCAAACAATAGATATTGAGAGATTTCCTATTATAGAGGTGTCCACAGAGCAGTCTGAGGCTACCTATATGATAATCATAAGCTTCACTCTGATTGGTGGTAGTCCTCACCTTTTAGGGATGCTTAGAGATAGACCCCTAAGACCATAAAATCTAAATTTCTCACAATCTAATGAACCAAATGCTACAAAAATGTGTGCACATGAAGTAGACACTATTGCCTTTCCATGAATACTCACTCATAAATTTTGGACTACTCTAGAGAGAGGACCTATTGGTATATTTAGGTAGTGATGTGTGTGAACACACTAGGATGGCCAAGGCACTTCTTTCCCTCTTTAAGAGGTTTTTTCACCCTAGCTTGTATATACACCTATAGCCCTAATAGGCTACTTATTAGTGGTAATACATTCAGTATTGCATGTTGTGCTCCAAGCTTCGTCTTCTTCCTCGTGTTGTTCGCGTGCTTCCATAGACCTCAAACTCCAACAATTGATATAAGAGCAGGTCACTGCTTCATCTATGGCATCATCGACACCCCTCCGGTCAGAGTCCCAAAATTGCATGAAATTTGGTGAGCATACTCAGGGTGATTACAAAAGCAAAATTGCTTCGCTTTGTGGTGCCGAAATCAGCATCTGAGCTCCTTTCAGCCTCTGAATACACTATCATAGCGCTCGTGCAAGTTATTTTGTCTTTTTGGGCCAAACATATATACAAGTTTTGGTTTGCACGTATAAGCATCTCAAATTCTATTATAGGTTTAGTAGAACTCGTTAGGGTAGTTATGTTTAACTTTTTCAAATATAGTCTTTTTTTTTGCATCATGGTATTTTGGTCAGTGGCCATGGCTGAAAGCAATGATGTATTTCGTACGTTGGTTGTTGAGGATAATTTGGACGGTACCAGTAACCCATTGTGGGCTTATATGATGCAACATTTATTGGTTGCAAAAGGACTATGGAACATTGTGCAGGGTGTTGAAAAACATCCTACTATACCTACAAATACAGGTATTGAAGCTAATGCAGATGGCATTAAAGATGCTGATATTCTTTAGATTCCTATTCATGCTACGATTTCTATTGCACCTATTGTAGAGAAAATTTGTAGGGATGGCAAAGATGCTCATGCACATGCATTGATAGCCTTGTCTATCAAACATGCCATTATTCCTCACATTCACACTTGCAAAATAGCTAAGGATGCTTGGGATACACTTACCACATTGTACCAGGCTAGGAATGAGGCTTGCATTGCTTACCTCTGAAAATAGTTGGAGAGTGAGCATATGAATGAAGGTGATTCTATGGACAATTTTCTAACAAAGATCAAAGTCTTGAAGGAATAGTTGATTTCTACTGCTAAAGTTATACCGAATACCTCACTTGTGCAGACCGTTCTGAATGGTCTTCCTAATTCATATTAGAGTTTTGCTTCTACTCTTTGTTTGATGATGAAAGGAAATCCAAATGTCTTGACATTTGAGGAGTTAGTCTCTATTTTGTTGTAGGAAGATCAATCTAGGCAGAAGAGGTCCATTATGCATGTTGTAGATCAAGCTTTCCAAGCTAGTTAGAAGGGCAAAGGTAAATGGAGCTCATCTATTAGTAAGCAGAAATCTACAAATTTTGCACTTTTGAAGAAGGAAGACAAAGATGAGAAGATGGTTGTTGTAGAGGCCTCTACACCAAAAACAGTGTCTGCAAATCTTGTGTAGAATGAAGAATGGGTGTTTACTAATGTTTGCAATTTTGACCCATCTTCTCATGAGCAATGTATGTCTGCAGTAGACTCAGATGTTTGGTATTTTGATAGTGGGGCAACCAAACATATTACCTTGCAACGTAGTTTCTTCACTTCACTTGAGCCTACCCTGTAGCCTATAGGGAATGCTATCATATGTGCCAACAACTCCTCTTATCCTATCATCGGAGTTGGTAAGATCATTCTGACTATTGCTAATGGTAGTTCTTTCACTTTTTTGGATGCTTTATTTGTGCCACGAATCAAGAAAAATATGTTATCAGTTTTTGCATTAGCCAAGATTGGCTTGGTTGTGAAATTTGTTGATGACATATGTACAGTTCATGATCTATCAAATGTGGACATGATTATTGCTTCTGGCATTTTATGTCGTGGGCTGTATAAGCTAATAGATAATGAAAAATCTATGAATGATTCAGCATGTGCAGTACATGATTCTAGAACTATGTCAGATGCAAAGCTTCGGCATGCATGCTTTGGTCATCTGAATTTTGCTAGTTTGTTACACCTACAGAAATCTGAAATGGTGTCCTCTTTGTCCAAACTTGAGGCACCCAAAAAACATGTCTGTGAAGGTTGTGTTTTGGGCAAAATGTAGCATTCCTCCTTTCCAAAAGATGGTTCAGTTTGAGCTACTTAAAAATTGCAACTTGTTCACAATGATGTCTATGATCCTATGTAGTCATGCTCTTTTGGAAACTATCTTTACTTCATGACTTTCATTGATGATTTTTCTAGGCATGCGTGGGTATATCCATTGAAAGTAGTCCGAAGTGTTCATGTTCTTCAAACAGTTTTTGGTTTTGGTTGAAAATCTATCAGCATATACAATGGGCACCCTCCGTTTTGATCGAGGGGGGGAATATATGTCTTCTAACTTAAATGCATTTTTGGCTGAACGTGGGACTAAACATTGTTGGAAAACAATGTCATATATGTCCAAAATCCATTTAGGGCAGAAACCCTAATTTTGGTACTTAGTCATTTTTGGCACAAAAATTGGTAAAATTTTTATGAGTCTATCTTGTAGAGCTTGAAGAGAGCTTTTCAACGGTATATGACATTCAACCATCAGAGATCAGATTTGGGAGAAAACCCTAACCATAATTTTTTGCTGATTTAGGGTTTTGACCTCAAATGATAGATCTCGACATGAGGATCATAAAAATGTTGTCAGATAATTCATCAGGTAGTCAGAAGTGTGAAAAAGAAGGTCAAGAAGTTATTTTTAAAGTTAGCTAAAAGCAACTTTAAAAACAAACTCACTTAAAATAAAGCAAAAGCAATTTGAAAAGCGATGTGATTAAAATAAAGCGCTTTTTTGTGAGTTTTTTGCATGGAGCTTTAAAACCTATATAAGAGATTCTTGGGTCACTTTGTTAGATATCCTACACCTAGTTCAACGCCAGGTTTGGTACCTCAATAGAGGTGGTGCTCTTAGCACATGAGGCAGCCATGTTGCACTTGGAGCATGTTGAGGAGGGACTATGGAGTTCTTCTTGAAGAAGAAAAGTGTGCTCACACTCTTTCTTATGGAGAGGACTTATCTATTAGCAACTTGGTGGTGTGGATCGGCCATCGACATGATGTATTTGAAGATTATCTTCTACATGAAGATTTCGGGTTACTTCAAAGACATTGGATGGTGATTAACATAAGATTTACAGCTTATGTTAAGAATTCAGGTACATATTCTCTTTATGCACATAGGTACTACTTGAAGTATATATAAGTGGCATCCGTATCAGGAGGAGTCATATTCGGCATAGGTACAAGAGAATCAGTACATGTATGCTTTATGCATATTTGGATGAGGTGTTCAAGAAGATATATGATAGTGTGAGTAAGCAGTGACTTATGTAACACTTTACACATGTTGTCTAATCTTTCTCTATCTTTGTCTCATCATTTGTATGATTAAAGTGTGGTATGTTCATGTTTTGTCAATATTGGAAGATTGTTGAAATTTATGTTGTAGATCCTCGACCTATGGAACTTGGACCTGTGATATTAGTTATGGGCCTACTAAATTTCCAACATTTGGTATCAGAGCTTTAGGGTTTTGGTATTAGAGCATTCAAGCTCTCAGATTCCCAGGTTCCCAGACTTCTAGGTTTACAACATATGATTTAAGGGCATCTTCTAATATTTGACATTTGACATACACACTTAATCTAGATGAGTAGAGATTTGAGAATTAGACAATTGAGTCACATGATTGTTTATCAGTGTGGAAGTATGAAGTTGATGATCTGTTAGCAGTATTCTTTTGGAAGAGTATGAAAATACTTTACAGAAGTATTGTTTGAAGACCAAGACTTGATGAAGATAAGGCTACTTCAAATTCAAGGAAGAACAATGGTTTGGAGAAGATGAAGGAACCAAATCAACATCAAAACAAAGGTATTAGTTTCTACTATCAGATTACCATTTGCAGGTCATATCTTAGAAGAGCATTTATGAAGAGATTTTGAAGGATTGAAGAAGTGCTTTTATACACTTTCATTTTTTGAAAGTTAAAAGAATTAGCTACATCAAAATAGGTATCTAGAGATTTTTCTGGACAGTTTTGATAGATCTCTTTCATGGCAAGAAAGCTCATCTAAGAAGACAAATGTGGAGAGCATCAGTTTTGTTTTTAGCCAATCTTGTGTTGTAAGTTGGTTGGAAGTTTTTTGCTCACATTTTGTATCTAGAGAGGTAACTCTAGAAAGGTAATTCAGCATTCAGCCAACTCTAAGGTAAAGGTTGGTGAATTCAATCATATCAGTCATTTGAAGCAGAGTTTTGATTCAAAAATATGAGGAGATGGTAAAACATGATTCTATATTCACTTCCATTTATATACCATATTTGTTTTGTCTCTTACTCTTAGCACTAGAGGAAGAGAAAAAATCATTTGAAGAAGTTAAGAGTGCTTGCTACTTCAAGATGAAGAGAACAAAAGGTATGGAAGAGAAGTTTCAAGATGTTGACATCATTAGGTGGAAGAAAGATGTAGAAAAAGAAGGTCCAACAATTCCAAAGGGAAAGTAAGACTTCCTTTTCTCTTATATTTTCCATATACTTTTCCTACTTTGATCCTCTACATCCAAAGATAAGTCTACGAGAACATCTTGTGAAAAAGATAATTTAAAGAAGAAGCAGTTTCTTGTTTTGCATTATACTTGGTCATGATTTAGTATATTTGACAAAGAATTGCATTGAGAGAAAGAAAAGCAGCAGATTTTGAAGACAACTTGTATATTTTGACTCATATGTATGAGTTATATATAAAGAAGATTTTGAGCAGGTAGCTATATCTTCCCTCAAAGAATTCTTGGAGTGTCAATACAAAGCTACTTGGTATATGACAAGTTGC
This sequence comes from Ceratopteris richardii, assembly GCA_020310875.1. Taxonomy (NCBI): domain Eukaryota; kingdom Viridiplantae; phylum Streptophyta; class Polypodiopsida; order Polypodiales; family Pteridaceae; genus Ceratopteris; species Ceratopteris richardii. Next base: position 121,445,330 of record CM035428.1, read on the forward strand.
AGAGAAGTATATTTCTTCTTTATCTAACTCTTGAGGTAAAAGAGTATTTGTAGAAGATGTTGGAGACTTGAAGAGAGGTTTTATGTTTGGAAAAGTTACCTCATATTCAGTATTTTCATAAAACTTCAGAAAATTCAGATTTTTGATGTACCAGTCAGTTGAAGAATCTACTTTCTATGATTGTCTTTTTTTTCGGATACATGCTTGTATTCAAAAAGGTGTTCCATCAGATCCTATCACTTGATTGAGAAGTGGAGTTAGCCAAAAGAAATTCAAGCAAATACTATCAGATTTCACCCGGGTAAAATATGAAGATATGAAGTATCAACTTGTAGCTTTCGGAGTTCTCAAGGTGAGTGTTTGTCCACTTATGTTTCAAGTAGAATTTGCAGATTCTTGGAAGGATTTTGTTGAAGAAAAGTTTTACAAGTTTAGGTGAGAAGCATGGACACTTAGAGACATTCGGGTAGCAAATCAAACATTCAGTCATGAAGGTTTGATGAGAGCAGATTCTACACAGGTATTTTGTTGGAGAGATCTTGATAAGATCTATATAGATCTTGAGTATTTATGAGTCACTTGTCTATCCTTTGTTTTTCAAAGTTCTTACAATGGAAGAAGTAAGTCAAAGATTTAGATTCTATCAGATTTGTGTTGCAGAGAGATAGAAGAAGATATTTGTTATGTTGCAGAAGGTTATGAATCCTAAAATGCTTTCAGCAAGGTTTTTATGATAGATCAGCTAACCTTATTCTAGATTTTGGGAAGCTGAGGAATGACAGGGAAAGCTATTGGCATGTGCATAATGCTAATAAAAGGGTTCAGATTATTTGTTTCAGACACAGGTATTAATGTTATGAAAAATCAGATTTATGAAGGAAGACGTTCTAGATTTCATAAAGTCTGATATATTTGAAGAATTTTGGATACTAGTGTTAAATCATCCAGGGGGTGATGAAACATGAAGACTTATTTTCAGCCATATATGAAAGAATGCAAAGTCATACCTACAGGTATTCCTATATATCCTTTGTCAATTTCTCTTTATGTTCCAGCTTTGAAAGAAGAAGGAAGAAGGAGAATGTCTAGAGAAAGTTCTTGTTATTGTTCTTGTTCAGGAGAAGGTTCTAGAATTCGATTGAAGAGAAGCTTGATATTTCAGAGAGATATGTTTCAAAGGTGCGCACATTTAGGTTTATACCAGATTTTGAAGGAAAGAGGTATGAAGGACTTACAATTAGAACAAGGATAATGACAAGATGACATAATAAATATGAAATTTTGGTAAGACTCATGAGTTAAGTTCAGTTGAGTTGAGTATAGTCAGAGATGAACCAGCTAGTGTTCATAATATACTAAGTTGTGAGTTGTCTGTCACAGGTTCTGGGATTCAGTTCTTGATTTTGTTTAGTGTATTTACATGACATAGCAGAAGTACGTTGAGAAATCTTTTGTAAGGTGAATGCAAATATGTGGATCCTAGTGTATGTTTTTAGGGTTAAGAAGACAGGAGATAGCAGGTTTAGAGTCAATACTTGCTACATTTGTTGTCAAGAAAATGATTGCTTGATGTATACACTATTGGATATTTAGTTTGCATATTTTCTCAGGTATTATGGTTCATATTCAGCAAGTTGAGTTTTTGAAGTTTGAAGAAAGTCAAATTCAGTTTTGAAGAAGACTTTTGAAGAAAAGGTTTGAAGGTCAATTCGGGAGTACAAGTTTGAAGCTTATGATAGTTTGCAGATGATGAAGTTACATACCAGTTCAGTTTGTACCAATATGACATTGCAGGGGGGATTGTTGGAAAAGAATGTCACATCAGTCCAAAATCCATTAAGGGCAAAAACCCTAATTTTGGTACTTAGTCATTTTTGGCACAAAAATGGGTAAAATTTTTATGGGTCTATCTTGTAGAGCTTGAAGAGATCTTTCCAGTGGTATATGACATTCAACCATCAATGATCAGATTTGGGAGAAAACCCTAACCCTAATTTTTTCTTGATTTAGGGTTTTGACCTCAAATGATAGCTCTCGACATGAGGATCATAAAAATTTTGTCAGATCATTCATCAGGTAATCAGAAGTGTGAAAAAATAGGTCAAGAAGTTATTTTTAAAGTTAGCTAAAAGCAACTTTAAAAATAAAGCAAACTCACTTAAAATAAAGCAAAAGCAATTTGAAAAGCGATGTGATTAAAATAAAGCGCTTTTTTGTGAGTTTTTCCCATGGAGCTTTAAAAACTATATAAGAGAGTCTTGGGTTACTTTGTTAGATATCCTACACCTAGTTCAACGCCAGGTTTGGTACCTCAATAGAGGTGGTGCTCTTAGCACATGGGGCAACCATGCAGCTTGGTGGTGTGGATCAGCCATCTACATGATGTATTTGAAGATTATCTTCTACATGAAGATTTTGGGTTACTTCAAAGACATTGGATGGTGGTTAACATAAGATTTACATCTTATGTTAAGAATTTAGGTACATATTCTCGTTATGCACATAGGTACTAGTTGAAGTATATAGAAGTGGCATCCATATCAGGAGGAGTCACATTCCGCATAGGTACAAGAGAATCAGTACATGTATGCTTTATGCATATTTGGATGAGGTGTTTGAGAAGGTATGTTCATATGAGTTTGAGGATTTCTGGTAGCAAACTTGTTAGCATTCTTTGCTACTTTTGTAAGTATGTGATCTTTTCACGACATGTCTAACTTAGGGTGTTCCATAGCCTAAAGTTAGATGAGGGTTTGCTGATTATCAGTTTCACACTGATACTTCCTCTTTTTGTCACTCATGTTCACTCTTCTACAGCATATAAGGTCATACATCTCATACATATTCAGATTTCTATCCCTACATCTAAATATTCTTGTAAGTTATGTACATACACTCATCCATCTATTTCTGTTCACATAGAGTGGTTAAGAGTTTTGCTTCCACATTGTAAATTGGCATTTCTATGTATGATAGTGTGAGTAAGCAGTGACTTACGTAACACTTTACACATGTTGTCTAATCTTTCTCTATCTTTGTCTCATCATTTGTATGACTAAAGTGTGGTACGTTCATGTTTTGTCAATATTGGAAGATTGCTAAAATTTATGTTGTAGATCCTGGACCTATGGAACTTGGACTTGTGATATTAGTTATGGGCCTACTTAATTTCCAACAAACATTAGTGTACAGTGCCGTATACACCTCAAGAGAATGGAGTTGTTGAATGGAAGAATAGGTCACTCATGGAGATGGTGAGGTGTATGGTCAAGAGTCTCGCTTTACCACATAGTTTTTTGCATGAGGCTATCATGTGTGCAGTAGATTTACTTAATAGGTGTCCTACTAAAGCACTACAGTCTATCACTCCATATGAGGCTTGGCATGGCCACAAGCCATCTGTTGCTCATCTACGTGTTTTTAGTTGTTTGGCATATGCATTAGTACCTCAAAAACATCACAGGAAATTGGATGATATAGCAGTAAAATATATTTTTGTCAGGTACAGCTCTAAAAGCAAAGGCTATCATCTGTGTCATCCACAGACTAAATGCATTTTGGTAAGTCGTGATGTTGTTTTTGTGGAAGATGCTATTCAGCCTTTACTTTCATGTACAAAGGAGACATTTGTTAGCTCCAAAGACATGTATGATACTTTGCTGCTGCAACAGCGTAACGACTGGAAATACTCATGAATGAATGACTCTCCTCCCAACCTTATGCCTGTATATATAGCTGCTTGAACTAATGAGGACCACAAATGTAACTAGAGTCCACAAGTGCATGTGCAATCTCCTCCACTCCTTTCATATCCACCACTAGAGTCTATTAGTGGCTGGAGTGATCTCGACCACTACTTTAGTACCTTCCACTAGAGTCCACTAGTGGTTGTTGTACTCACCTCTTGAGTTAAGTCCACTGGACTCAAGTTAACTCACGTTAACTTGAGTTAGAAGGCTCTAGAGCTCTTTGGGCAAAACTCTCTTCCCATGCTCCCCATGGGAGTTGAACCCAAGACCTCTTCCTTCACAACCATGAGACTTAACCACTAGGCTAAGTAGATTACTTGAATATGAGAGCACATGACTTATGCTTGAGTCTACTCTTGAGATCTTTGGTCCTACAGACGAGTGACCAAACGGTATCCGATTTCAGATCTGTCTGAAGCCGTCGGATCCCTAGACCATAGACTTACTTTATTACATTCTTCCCCCCTTGGGAAAAAATTTTCGTCCTCGAAAATAAAGCTATATATATAACTGTAGGCAACCCCCGAGCCTCATGTTCTAAAACTTGAAGTACATGCATTCATTCAATTAGGTTATTTACTTAGAAACTTGAAAATAAAAAACCTTCTTTAGTTGGGACCAACTTAAAACTTGAAAGCTGGAAAACGTCGTTGGATTGTGGAAACTTTTTCCCATGTTGAATTTTCTTCAGTTCCATCCTTCCATTTTACTAAGCACTCTTCATACAAGTGGCTTCTTGTACGTTTATCTCGGGTGCGAAGTATCCTTTCAGGTTCATGAGGAACTGTTTCATGTATGGGAATAGGAAGTATAACCTGTTGTCCAACTAGATTATCTGAATCTGTTAGACTCTTCCTAAGCCGACTAACATGGAACACTGGATGAATCCAACTATCGTCTGGAAGTTGTAGTTCATAAGCCCACAAACCAACTTTCTTGGTGATTGGAAAAGGACCGCAATATCTAGGCGACAACTTGGCGCATTGACCTGTCTTGAACTTTTCCGATCTTTCAGGGATACGAAGATAAACTTGATCGCCAACCTGAAAAGTAACATTTCTTCGCTTCGGATCGGCATAAGCCTTTGCACGATCTTGAGCTTTCTTTAGGTTTTCTTTAGCTAACTTGAGCTTAAAGTTCATGTCTTGAAGGAACTCTTGAGCTGTTTGAACTCGTTCATTTTGTAGTCCTACTGCATAAGGAGATCTAGGCTGGAAACCATACATCAACATGAATGGACTAAATTCAGTTGATGAATTCTTGGCACTGTTATAGGCAAACTCTGCTAATGGAAGATAATCTTCCCAGTCAGTCTGTTTGGAAGTAACATAAGCTCTGAGTATGTCTTCCAAAATCTGATTGACTTTCTCTGTCTGTCCATCCGTCTGGGGATGTTCAGCTGTACTTAAACTTAGTTTAGTTTCAAGTCTACTAAAGACTGCTCGCCAAAAATGACTTGTAAATCGAGCATCTCTATCAGAAACTATGTCTACTGGAAGACCATAGAGTCTATAAAGTTGATTTACAAATATTTTTGCAATTTCTGGAGTCTTATAAGTAATCTTGACTGGTATAAACTGAGCAAGTTTAGTCAATCGATCAACTACAACCCAAACTGAATCAAAGCCCTTCTGAGTGCGGGGTAATCCAGAAATGAAATCCATGGAAATACTTTCCCACTTTCCTTTGGGAATTTCCAATGGATGCAGCAATCCTCCAACTTTAAGTCGTTCAAATTTATTTACTTGACATTTATGGCACTTAGATACATAGTTTTGCACATCTCGATGTAAACTAGGCCAATAAAAATGTCTTTTTACTAACTCATAGGTTCTGTTAATACCAGGATGTCCTGCACTTGGAGCATCATGGCATTCGAAAAGTACTTGATTTTGTATGTCCAAGGTACTTGGAACACAAACCTTACCTTTATAAAGCAAATATTCATCTTGGAGAGAATAGTGTTTAAACTTTCTTTCAGAAGTACTTGCTTCATTTTGTTCAGCTTGCTCAGCTGCTTTCCAAGCTTGACTGTAGCTTGGATCTTATTTGCAGCTTCCTTTCAAAGTTGAAATAAATTCACTTTGAATTTGCACAAAACTTAGGTTGTTCAGCATAGGCATCCGACTTAAGGCGTCTGCCACTGCATTGAACTTTCCTTTTCTATACCTGAGTTCGTAATCGAACTCTTGCAACTGCTCGGCCCACCTCGCTTTTCTACCTCTTAGATCAAGTTGATTTGCAAACCACTTTATGCTCTCTTGATCAAAAACTATTGTCAGCTTTGATCCATATAGATAATGGCGCCATTTCTTCAGAGCATTGATAATAGCGAACATCTCTCGCCCATAGGTAGAGTAGTTTTGCTGAGCAGGACTTAGCTTTCTACTCTCGAAAGCTATTGGTCGACCATCTTGGCTTAGTACTGCTCCTACTGCAGATGAACTTGCATCTGTCTCTAATTGGAAAGGCTTGTTCGGATCTACAATTTGTAGAACCAGGGCCGAAGCTAAAGCAAGTTTCAGTTCTTGAAAACTCTTTGCTTGCTCTTCTTTCCAATTTAACTTTTGATGCTTCCCTTTGAGTTGATCAGTCAAAGGTACTGCAATCTTGGCATATCTAGCCACAAACTTCCGATAATATCCTGCCAATCCGAGAAAACTTTGTAGTTCTCGAACCGTCTTGGGCTCAGGCCATTCAAGAATCGCTTGGACCTTTTCTGGGTCAACTTTGATTCCTTCCGCGGAAATAATATGACCTAAATACTTTACTTCTGGGGTAAAGAATTCACATTTTGACTCTTTACCGTAAAGTTTATTATCGCGAAGAAGTTGAAAAACTTTTTTCAAGTGCTCTAAGTGACTTTCATGATCTTTACTGTAGATCAGAATATCATCGAGAAAATGTACAACAAATTTTCCCAGATACGGCTTCAGCACTTGATTCATCAAAGTCATAAATGTTGCGGGTGCATTTGTCAACCCGAACGGCATCACTAAAAACTCGTAGTGACCAAACTTTGTTCGAAAAGCTGTTTTAGGAATATCATCATCTTTGATCCTGATCTGATGATAACCTTGGCGTAAATCAATCTTAGAAAAGACTGTAGCCCCTTTTAAACTATCGAAAAGATCTTCGACTAGTGGCATGGGATACTTGTTCTTTATCGTAAGATTGTTTAACGCCCTATAATCTACGCACAGCCTCATAGTTCCATCTTTCTTTTTCACTAGAAGGATGGGTGCTGCCCATGGAGACTGGCTTGGGCGGATAAATCCTTTATCCAAATACTCTTGGATTTGATTTTCTACTTCTTGATTCTGGACATAGGGGAGGCGGTATGGGTTTTGAGATTTTGGCTTGGTACCCGGAAACAGATCTATACTGTGATCAATGTTTCCACGAGAGGGTGGCAAGCCGTAGGGGAGTTCCTTAGGGAACACATCTTTAAATTCCTTCAATAAATTGTTAAATTTAACATGAACTTCTCGAGGAATAAAGGACGAGACATAAGAAACTTGATTTATATTATCAGAATCTATTACATCGGTGCCAAGGACAAGAAAAGCTTGAGTCCTGGCTTCTTTATTGACAAGTTTCTGAAGTTCAGTGTATGATATCAAAGGGATACTTGGAACATCATGCTCACCCTTGATTTTATACACTACACCGTCACGCTGGAATTCCAAAGTATTTGTAAAATAACACCTGGTCAATGAAGGACCTAGAGTCCATAGCCACTCTCTCCCTAAAACGAGATCTACCCGATCCAAGTTCATTATTTGGAAGTCCAAGGTATCTTTAAATCCTTGGATTTCTAGTTCCAAATTACATATCATTGTGTCCCAAACACGGGTGTCTTGACCGTGCATCATGGAGACAATGTATTTATGAGGAGATGGTTCTTGAGGAAGAGCCAGTTTTTTTACTAACGCATAATTGATAAAATTATGCGTAGCAGAATCATCCACCATTATCCGGATGGTGTGTCCTTTTACTGATCCATGCAACTTGACCAAATCATGTGGACCAAACTCTTGAGGTTGCCACATGTTTTTGGAGATTTGACATGAATGGGTACTGTCGCAGTGCATAATCTGAACCTTCTTTGCACTAGAACTTGCATCCAAGTCCAAAGAGTGAATCAGATTAATTTGCTGCTTACCCTTTCTTTCTCTTCCGACTGGACAGGCACGGCTTCGATGTCCAGGCTTGAGACATTTAAAGCACAAATTTTCTTTTTGCGCTTTATCATGATCTTCTGGAGAAAGGATGTGTCTAAAAATACGAGGTTTCTTAGACACTCTTTCATTAGATCTAGTCCCTTTGCCCTTACGCTTAAAATTATTCTTCTGGGAATAACTGCTTTCCTGCGGGACATCCAAACGTGAATTGTCCTCATAAATTTGTGCGACCTTAATCGCCTCTTCAAGGGATTTAGGCGCATGCCTCTTAACTTCACTTCGAATTCGCTGGTTAAGTCCTCTGACAAAACCGCGAAGTCGATGGAAGTCATCTAAATTCTTTAACTTCAGAATTACATCTCTGTATTCTGAAATATACACCAATAGCGGTCTACCCTTCTGCTGAATTTTATCCCAAGCTTCCCAATTGCGTTCCTCCTCATTCTCGGGGAGAAACTCTTTCTTGAAAAGATGGGAAAATTCATTCCAAGTGGTGGGTTTCTTGTGAGTCTCAGAGAGACTCATCCACCATGTATAAGCTTTCGGTCCTAGCGACAAACTGGCTTCTACTACTCTCACATGATCCGGGGTATGTTTGAGTTCATGGACATCTTTCCATTTCTCTAAGAAAGTCAAAACCGCGTCCTTATTCCTATCCTTATCCTCTCCAGAGAAATAAGGAGGACGGATCTCCTTTCCCAAGGAAAGATCCACAGGGCGGTTATGAGTTTCTAACATACCTACCGAAGCAACGCACAAGGGAGTAGAAGACGCTAGACTCAAACGGCTCATACTTCCCGCTAAAGGAAACATGTCTATTTGGGGAGAGGATAATCCCTTATCCTTTTCCATCCTAACCGACATTGGTGAAGTTGCGATCGTATCTGTGTGACTACCTAAAATAGTCTTACTGAAATCCTTAGGCGTCTGAAGTAAGTTCAGAATGGCCTTAAGGTGATCCTGGATTCCATCAATAGATTGACGGAGTATTGCAACCTCATCCGGAACACTGGACAACCGTCCAAGCTTTTGCTCAACTAGAAACATCCTACTCTCCATATCTTTCCTCTCGTTTAGAGTAGTGATTGTTTCCCCTTTACTCGCAAATTCCTCAACGTCTAATGCTACAATCGTCGCTGATTCTATTTTAGATGCATCAGACGCATGACTAGTATTTGAAACCATAGGTGCAGATGAATGCAATGTACGTGCAACTATTGGTGGTCTAGGCATGAATGAGGATGTTACTAAAATAGGAGCAGAAACAAACACTGACGTACTAGTAGTACTCGTAAGCGAAACGTGGCTAGAAGTCCCCTCCATCGCACACAAAGCGTTATTAAACTTACTAAGTATTCCTAACGCAAGTGGTGTGTGCAACAAAATCAAAAGAGCTATGCAAGAATATCACAAGAAATAGTCCCTGATGATTTGGTCCGTTGAGGTCAACTTGATTCTAGCCGAGAGTGCTAGAATTATGACGAAGTTAGGCCTCCAGATCTTCACTCCACCGCTTGCTCCAGGTCTTTGCTCCACAGCTTCCACTTTCTTCAAGCTTTACTCAGTCTTTGATTCTCCTTGTTTGTTTCTTTGGCTAAAAGCAAAATAATCCTCTGGTTCCAGGCTGCAAGAACTGATTTGGCTCCTTGGATGGTTGAGAGAACTTGCTTCCTTGGATGGAGAGAATTTGGCTTGCACTTCAGCTCTGATCACTGTTTTAGTAAGATTTCTTCTGCAATAGATGATAAGGAAAACGCCTTGGCGCCTTGGTCAAAGCAATCGGCTCTTAAACTGTGCACGCGGGTTCGATTCCCACAGACGGCGCAGTGCGTGAAGCTCTTTTTTTGTTTCTCTTTTTGGCTCCTAATTGTAGCCTTCTACAGCGCCAAGCAACGAAGAATGTTATGCGGGAGAACCATACGCACACGACGGTTTGGTCTTGTGGGTAGAGCAGCAGCCTCCAAACGGAGGGGTGCGGGTTCAAATCCTGTATGGCTCACAGTAGAGGTTGTTGAAGCCTTTGGTAATCGACTCCTTAGCTTCTCTTTTGTCTGCGCCCGCAAAGAGAGTGACGCCCGCCCGCAAACAGAACGACGATTCGGGACGAAGCTTCAAGATAATGGCGAGCAGGAATCTAGTCACCTTGAGAGAAGTATGCACACATGGACTTATGAGCAAGATGATGAGGATAAGAGCTATGGAGAGAATGAAGCTCTGATACCAATGCAACAGCGTAACGACTGGAAATACTCATGAATGAATGACTCTCCTCCCAACCTTATGCCTGTATATATATAGCTGCTTGAACTAATGAGGACCACAAATGTAACTAGAGTCCACAAGTGCATGTGCAATCTCCTCCACTCCTTTCATATCCACCACTAGAGTCTATTAGTGGCTGGAGTGATCTCGACCACTACTTTAGTACCTTCCACTAGAGTCCACTAGTGGTTGTTGTACTCACCTCTTGAGTTAAGTCCACTGGACTCAAGTTAACTCACGTTAACTTGAGTTAGAAGGCTCTAGAGCTCTTTGGGCAAAACTCTCTTCCCATGCTCCCCATGGGAGTTGAACCCAAGACCTCTTCCTTCACAACCGTGAGACTTAACCACTAGGCTAAGTAGATTACTTGAATATGAGAGCACATGACTTATGCTTGAGTCTACTCTTGAGATCTTTGGTCCTACAGACGAGTGACCAAACGGTATCCGATTTCAGATCTGTCTGAAGCCGTCGGATCCCTAGACCATAGACTTACTTTATTACAGCTGCCTCTTTTTATAGGTGGACAGTCTAGTGCTAGTCCTATTGAGGCAACTTCTCAACCTTTACAAGTTTCATGTGATGATGCAAATCATTCCATTTCTGATGCAGATTTGCATGATCCACTTGATGAGAGAGTTGATATTGAGGAGGCCAAAACTATGCCAAAATGGCTAGTGCAAACTTTGTGTGATAGCAAATTAGATGCACCTCTATCATACCGTACTCGTTCAGGCTCTCATAGTGCCTCTTTTGCATTAGATTGCTATGATATGGCTGCCTCTAATCTCTGTGATGAGATTGAGCCTGTTTCATTTAATGAAGCACAAAATTCTGAACATTGGATGGTTGCAATGCAATCTGAATATGATGCTATCATGAAAAATGGTACTTGGTATTTATGTGACCTCTTGGCAAGAAGGCCATTGGTACTAAGTGGGTATACAAGTTGAAGCATAAACCTGATGGAGTAGTTGATAGGTATAAGGCTAGGCTTGTTGCAAAGGGTTATGTAGAGGAAAGAGGCATTGATTTTGATGAAACCTTTGCACCTACATGCTGAATGACTACTGTTTGTAGCATCTGTGCACTTGTATCTCATCATGGTTGGAATGTACATTAGTTGGACATTAAAATATCATTTCTAGATGCTGCCTAGCATGAAGAGGTGTATGTTTTCCAGCCTCATGGTTTGTGCAAAAAGGGCACAAAAACCAGGTGTGCAACAGGGAAAAAATTAAGACCACCCTCGTAACTTAGAAGTTTATAAATATGGGCGAAATTTACTAAGTATATCACATTAGAGTTATAAATATTTTGGCAAATTTGAATGATAATTTCCATTTGAGCTATAAATATTTTGGTGAATTTTTATGATAACTTCCATTTGAAATATAAAGTTTTTGACAACCTTTGAGTATAACCTCCCTTGAAAGTATATAAATTTTTGCTTATTTGGTTCTTCCAAAACTTTCCATTTCCTATAAGGGTGTCATTCGACCATTGAACTTTTTTTAAAATCAAAGATCGCTGGTTATTCAACCATTGGGGATACTTCAATTGCTCTTTGTCATCCACAATGTATCATTGTATAACAATTGAATATGGTCATATGGCATATAAAGACCAAATGGTTTGGTTTATTTTTTATCTAACAAAGTAACCACAAAAACACACATGCATACATGTTAAGCACTTTCACGCAATGCAAAATGTATGTTGTGTTCTACTAGATTCAATCTGGTTTCCATTTTATCTTACCATAACAAAACATTTACCGTAGTGGAACATAGACAAACAATGAACTCTCAAATTTAATAAGTAGCTATAAATGATATTCAAAAATCTATATTTTTCTTCTAGGCCACACTCTTTAACAATGCCAAGTAGAAGTCTCCGTTCATGAACTTTCAATAAGATTCATGCATTCCTATCATGATGTCAAATAATAAATTTCCCAATGCACTTGGCAAAATAGTAAACCATCCACATTGTCTTGAGCTCTGCATAGTGGAATCATTATGAATAACAACCACAATCGGTTAAGATCTTCTCTACTACATGTTCTTGTTCTTTTAGCATAATGAAATCTTCCTTCAGCAATGCTTTAGATCAACCAAGGCCATTTCCATTACCTTGACAATAGATATCCAAGTTCTTTAGCAATGCACCTCGGCAAGATGATACATGGCATAAAACCCAATATGATGCCAATCAATCTCCATCAGATGTTGCAAACATGAAAATGTCCTTAAAATCAAGCCTCTTATCTAAATGCTACTTCAACATAGCAAGCAAAAGACTATGTTATTGAGCTTCATCAACTATTACACATTAGAACTAGTAAGGAAAACTCATACATAATGCATAACTATAGAATGACATGAATGAATCATGATTGTCATAATCATAATGTTTGGGAGTTTTCACGTTCATTGTGAGGTAGTCGTAAGTGAGCCAACAAGAGGATCATGTGTATTGGAGGCTTTAGATTCTATTGTCACATGTTTGGAGTGTCACTGAACCACCTTTCTAAGTTTACGATAAACCATAGATGAAATATCTTTTAAGAATCCTGCATCCATAATATATTGAATAACTGGGCTCTTTTCCTTGCCCCTATCTCCCCGCTCAAAGCCACCCTTACCTACTCTATGAGACAAAGCAACCCACCCATGGTGTTTTAATAAAGAGAACAGGCTGCCAGTGGCCTCATGACCTACAAGATGGAATATGTAGTCATATGGTTTCTTGAGGTAAGCATCCCCAAGGAAATGTCCATATGACTGGCATGAAATGTGGATCTTTTACAGAGTTGACTTGATACATTTTTCCAGGTTCCCAAACTGGTCCTTCCCACTCGAAGTGCAATCTATTACTGAATCTACGCTGGATTTCATTGAATAGTGACCCATGATTTGAAATTCTTAACAGGCTCTCCATTAATCACTGTTAATTTCATATGCCCAGCATGATAATATGTATCATACATTTCCAAGAGTTTTTAGCACATATATACACCTCTAGCTATAGCCTCACTAGATTCTTCTTATTCCCCCAGCTGAAACAGTTAAATGGATGATGTTGGTCAGTAGGGTTACACTGAAGTTGGGTTAACCGAACACTGTCATTTTGCAGATGCCTTTCAAACATTGAATCCACTATCTAAAACTCATGCTCCATGTCTCGCTTTTTATAAAAGGAGATGGAAGAATTGGGAAAACCTATCCAGTGTAGGCTTCAAATTATGGTTAACTTCAAAATAGTAGCATGCGTGTCCTGTCTTTGTAAGTGTATTGGAGGAGCCTCCATGTTTGTAAAGGAAACTGTCATTCTCATTTTCATCAAACTTCGAGCTTCCCATAAAGTGCATGTGTTCGAGAAAATGAAAAAATCAATATGTGCGTCTTTAGGGTATGCAAAAATCCCAACTCCAACTAAGAGAACATCTGCAACTAAGTTTTTTTTGAGATTCCAGAGTCATGGGTTTGCATAGCATAACTACTATTAAATTGGATGCACTTTCTTTGACCCAAAGCCTTGATTCAGAACTGATTCCTCACTGAAGCCATACCATGGATCCCTCGAGCTTCTCCCTCATACTGGCATTCCACCATCCACAAGTGACAGAGATCCATATTGATAATCTACCTTGCATCTGTCCTTTGAAAGTTTCTAGGCTTTGTGTCGTTCTGATGATGTTTTGAAACCTTTTTGATTCTTGATCTTCTCAATAAAATTGTCATCTGGATCACTCATCTGCACATCCTACATTTGCCTCAAAAATTTCACCATCAAATCATAGTAAGCAGATATTATAATAATATTCTTTCTTTTGCAATAATATTCAATATTTATGAGCATGTATGGCTTCAGAATTCCACTCACCCTCCTTCAATTTTTGTCATAAAACCTTCACAGGGTTCCCAACTCTTGCCAACAAAAATGTCCTTCAGAGCCTGTCCACAATAGGAAGGTAATCAGAAAGATATTTTCTCTCCTCTTCTAACAGATAATTATTCCATGATCCAACCGAGAGAATGTCATCCAAATCCAACAAATCAAAGAGTTTTGTATCCCCAAATAAACTTTATGTTCTCAGAGCAAAAGGTAGAACATTTTTATTGTTCACAAACTCCGCAGATTTATTTTCGTCAGTCTGAATTCGAGTTCTAAATGGAGTTTGTCCTCATAAAATCATATAATCTAATAGACCAAAGGCTAGAGAAACCACTGCAGATGAATCCGGAGTGTATTTTTCCTCACCAATGGCAGGAGAGTGTAGACCTCAACTCATTTATCTGTCTAATATGAACAATGTGGATTTCATTCCTTGCAATTCTTCTTCTCTCAATCAGTTAAAATCCACGTTTCTACACGTTCAACAATGGCTTCCTTTGCATATGTTTCATTTTCTTGCAACCCAAGAGAACAGTTTTATCCAATGGAAAGCCTTGCACTTGAGGCATACGATCAAAGAGCATACGATCAAAGAGCTGCCTATAACACAAATATATAAAATTTTCTACAAAGCTATAGTGATTATAGAAGTTCATAAACAATATGATCTATTAGGATGTGTACCGAAAGCTTATTAGGTGGGGCTTTTGTTGAAGGTCCAATGGCTCTATTGGTTCAATCATAAAAAGTGTTTGTGAGTGATCATAGCATCCATACATGTCCATTCAAATCGTTTAATACAACAAACATATCCAGTCAATCTCTACATTGTTCCTTGGAATCTTCTTGATTTGATGAAAAAGGCATTAAGACCGAAGACGCTATTGAAATCATAAGAGTGACACACCTATGCATAATTCCACAAGACAATATTGAATTGAACTAATTCTAAGCTTTACCTATGCACCATGAAATATTTTACGTTATGTACACATTCCACATATGAAAAATGGTATAGTGCATGATGAATGTTAAACATTCCATATGGTCTATGTTCATAAAAACTAAACGTCAAAAAGAATGAATGTTAAACAGTCCATATGGTCTATGTTCATAAAACCTAAACTATGATGAATGTTAAACAGTCCATATGGTCTATGTTCATAGAAAGATACTAATCTTGAAAAGTCAAAATGTGAAACATATAATGACTTGTACAAAGCACTTCTGAACAAGATTGAAGTCACTCCATCGGATCCTATGGATATTACTTATTTGAAAAACAGACATGTTCTAAGCCTCTCAAACATAGGTTCTCAAGTTCACATACACGTTTGATGAGAATCAGACAAAAAAAAATGTCTTTAAGATATTGATACTTGAACAGCAGAAGACGTTGATGAAGGATTTGGGGTGGAGCAAGATGTTCAAATCTCCCCATGTGACCCTATGAGAACACCAAAAGAATCCATTTTCTTCATAGATAGAATGAGTTTCCTAAAAAGGCAACTCCTTGAGTAGTCACTGCATCATAGCATTGGTTATCAAAGGTATTGGGTGTGATCACATCCAAATTTGCGAAGTTAGTGGGGGCTTATTGTTTGACATTGATTCAAGGTGTGACACCTTCCTCCTATTGACAAAAAAATATGAAATCTTGGATAACTGGAGTGATAAGACTCTCTCTCTCTCGGGTTGCTTACCTGAAAGTTTCAAGAGATTGACTGCATCAAGATCTACAATCTCAAAGACGCTCAACAGTTATGAAATATTTTCAAATGGATCTGGCAACATTGAAAGAACCACACTCATGTTGGCAAAGGTCAAGCCATCCCTTCCCCCAAGTGGAAACAATAGTTGGGTCCCATCGCCTACACATATATTAGCACTGAACTTTATAAATCTCATAGTTGACAATACATTCATATCCAATTAGAGAAGAATCCTTGAATACATCAATATAGTTGTAATGAATGATCATTTGCTCTACACAACAATTGTACAGATCACAATCTTCTGTACACCAACAACTCCATGATTCAAGAATAACAAACTTTTATAAATATAGCACCAAACTATGACATGCGTAATGGATCAAAACAAGTAATGTCACAAGTGTATGTGCATTTATGAATAACAATATTAAACATGTTGAATGAATGATAAAATTGTTGAGAAAGGTATGGATATATCAGAGAGCTGATACTACTGTGGGAATTCACCGAGCCCATAAATGCCACTTCTCAAAATACAAAGTCAAGGTCTAAAGGACTTTCCTTCACATTGGAGTCTCTAGTACCAAGGGACATGACGTTAGTGCAGGAGATGGTGTTGAAGCAAAGCTTCTCCACCTATGTTTGGATGTCATTTATGATGCTGAGAGCCTCTTGGCATAGCCTGAAGTTCGGGATTAATGTCTATGCATTGCCATCCCCAACCAGTATCATTGATCAATCGCATCCCTAGAGATTCACACAGGCAAGCAAAGAAAATGTGATTAGCCTCGTGCAGAAACATATCACAGAACCTCCGTATCCTGATACACATAAATGCACCTTCAGCACATACCCATGGTCCTGTGCAAATCTTCCTTGCATGAAGTATTGAGGAAACCAAGAACAAAAGAAATGGTACATGTTGACGATTTGTCCTCGTGACTCCATCTAAACGAATCTCTGAGCGATGATTCAACACTTAATTTTTTGCCCATTCATACAAAAATGATAGAACATAAAACAAATGTAAACAAACATGGATTAGAATCCCAAATCAACACCATTGATTAAGACGCTCTAAATTTATTTATATTCACTTCCATAAGCTATGATTCGGCTACATGGTGAGAAAAAGATGAAGTGCCTCAAAATCAGCGTTATGATCTATGATACTTCTCAAATTCTTTCAACAGAGTATTGAAAGTTTTGTTAGGTTTGATATGAGTACAGTACAATGATAAAAAACCTCAAATATCTCAAGAGGATACTGAACATATTCTAATTCAAATGTAGAAACGAATTCCACATCTATCAACAGTCAATCGAATGCCTCCAAGAAAAGAAATGCAAGACGGGATCACATTAGCAATTACAATGAAGAATAATGACGGACTCATCATACTACGCGCGCTCACCTTTTTATAGGTAGGAGGCAACCATACTATTGAAGAAACCAAGAAGAATAGAAAAAGTACCTCTGGTTAACGCTTTGTACTTGTGACTTCATCGGGGCGAATATCTAAGCACTCATACGACTGAGTTGTGCGCAGAGGGCGATTCGTACCAATCAACACGCATGTCCAAAGTCGTGTTGTGGCGAAAAGAACCCATTATACAAAAGTTAGGGTTCAAAATTTAGACGATTTTTGTATTTATGAGACTATAAAAAAATAGATTAATTTTTTAAATTTCTCTATAGTTTTGCCATTGGGCTAACATTCGCCCCTATATTTTTCTCCGGTGTGCAAGTTAAAGAAGGCATTATATGGTTTAAAGCAAGCACCATGTGCTTGGTATGAAAAGATACATGCTTACCTCACTGCACTTGGTTTCGAGAACATTCCAATTGAAAGCACCTTATATTCTGTGAGAGATTTTTCTTTTCAAAAGGAAGTTTGTTCGTGCCCTACTCTCTCATGCTTGAATTAATAAAGGAGCAATTATATAATGAATGGGCTTAGAGCCCTTGAGATCCCCTATATCCCACAAAGCAAAGGTAGCATGCTTTGGAGGCACGATAGCTGTGATAGTCCAAATTTGGTAGGAAACCTAAGATTCGATGGGTGACAAAAATTTCAAAGAGAGTTACAAAGAATTTTGATGATTTTTTTCTCACCCTCATGAGTGACCCGCTTTTTTTTTATCTTGTTTTTTCCAAAACAAACATCCTATGGTGTCTAAAAGGTGGAGATTTTTACAATTACATATTCTTCTACCTAACAAGCTAAGGGATTCTTCAATCGACCACTCTTTCAAATGGGCATCAAATTTGATCACACATCTTTCTTTCCATATCTTTGAGAGTTCTTCCCCTCTAACAACATTGCACAATGCAAAAGAGCATAAAATTATGTCTCCAAGCAACACTTGTTTCCAATTTATTTGCCTTTCAATGCTCAAAATCTAGTGAGAGATTCCCATATTAGGTAGCTTCTAGGGCATGACAAAAAGAGATGGACAAGGTCTTCTTTGCCCTGAACACTAAGCTTACACCAAGGAGGGGACCCAGAGGTTTTATTCACTTTGGCATTGTTCCATGATGGAGGGTTTTCCACATAAGAATGGATATTTTTTTCTCAATGAGAGGATGACATGGGTTCCTGCACACAAGTTTCCATATGTTATACTAGTTCTAACACCATCTCATCTTAAGGGAGATATGACAGTCAAGATGCTTATGGATTCTAGAATTTCATCCAAGTTATTACTATTGGACCATCTTAACCCTTCAATCAAGGGCAGATCATTCCCAAGAAGGAGACGAGTCTTTGAATTGTCCCAATAGTTGGTTCTTTGTCTGAAAAGGCACGATTCATCATTTTTAACTCTCCTAATAGGGTCTATGTCCTCAAATCATATCCAATGAACTCTCTCAAGGTTCTAGAGATGTTTCCACTTGTGAAAATATTTCTTTTACAGCTCCTTTGCTCTTTAGATGTTCTTTGGTTCAACTTCTTTCATTCCCTTAATAGGAAACCAATTAGAGTCATTTTGTCTTATGCAAAAATCCAGATCCTTCCACCTATGGATTCCCTTAAGCATAAGAGAGGATTTGTCTCAAAGAATAAGTTCTTTTCCATGAAGCTTCCACTTTGCACCATGCTTTGATCAACCACTTGGTAGCCAATTTATCTATCATAACTCCCACATCTAGCATGCCCAATCCATAGATCTTAGAAAATTTACACCAAGGTCTTGTAGGAGGACACTTTGGACCTGATCGAGTGATCAAAGTGATTCTATTCTCAAGTCTTTGGTGGTCTACCTTCATATGGATGCTCATACCTATGTGAAGTGGTGCAAGATGTTTCAAAGAACTCAGTATCTGATATGCAAGGATGAGATGCCACTAAGACCGATGATGGGAGGAGGAGCATTCTCTAAGCAAGGAATAGACTTTGTAGGTCCTCTTAATCCCCCTACCAAGATTTCACATGTCGAGTACATCAGTGTCACGACAAACTATCTGACCAAATAGGTTGAGGCAAAAGCAACTATGAAGAACGATGCTAAAACAATAGCAAAATTTTTGTTTGAAAACATATTCACTAGATATGGATTACCTCACAAGAAATCTAACCTGTATCACCCACAAGTAAATGCACAGGTCAAGAGCATGAATAAGACCCTATGCACTAGTTGACTAAGCTTGTTACTAACAAATGTTTTGATTGGGACAAATAGCTTCATCATGCTATTTAGGCATATCAAGTTCCTTATAAATTGGAACTCAATGCAACTCCCTTTCATATGGTGTTTGGCCAAAATGTTGTGATTTTGTTAGACTTTTTGATACCCACATTGAAGGTGGCACAAGAACATGATTGGATTCACCGTGAGTTATCTTCAAGGATCATGGATCTTGAAAGATTAGGTGAGATAGATCGAGATCAGTTGCGGGTATATATGCTACAAAAAAGAGGCAAAACACATATTTTGATGCACACATAAAAGATAAGGGATTAAAAGTGGAAGATCTACTTCTGGTATATACATTGAAGCAACACACACGAAAGTTGGAAAAGCATAGCTATGGACTAATGATCATCAATAGGATATCAAGAAGTCGAGTTGTCCAATTAGCTACCTTAGAAGGCTTGTTATTAACCAACTATATCAATGGTTTCCGAGTGAAGATTTATCAAGATCCATTGATAGAGAAGATGCTAAATTGAATCAATGTAGCTAAGAAGCACAAGGAAGAAGAGAAAAGAATCCAAGAACAAGCATAGGTAGAGGCCTTAGAGCATGTTTGGGTAAAAGAGCAACATCTCATGATAGAGTTAGGAAGTTACAGAGTCAATGATCTAGGCACACCACAAACTCCTAATCCTTCTAAGATTAATCATGACGAAAGGATTCTCCACATATATCATCACAGAACAGTTTACCACGAGATGCACTATTGGTAATAGCATTGCAAAATGTATCCCATGATGATGGCAAGGTGCATAACAACAACACTACTTTCATTTCATGATCCACATCCATTTTTTGAGCTTATAACTGGAAGAATATAGCATCAAACTCATTTAGATGAGTAGCAACACTATCTATGTTCTTCATCCAAAGATCATATAACTTTCTCATCATATACACTTTATTTGATGCCATTTCTTTTTCATATGTATTGCATAACTTCTTCCAAAACTCCTCTGCACTTTCACAACAAGTAAACATTATCTCAGAGGTGCAATTGAATGGTAGACCTGGCAATTTCATCAAACTCATCCTAATCATCTTCATCCATGTAGGCTAGTTTAAGATTCCATTTATTGGCCTCCATATCTTCCTCTAAATCAGCACATCCTTAATCTAATTCTTCCATAGAGAGAAGTTTGTGCCATCAAATTTTTGGATCTCAAAATGGCCTTTGCCCTACAAGTTATAGCTCCTCCTTAGAACACTCACACTAGACCCTGATCCACCAAACATACCTAAGACCTCTGATGCCATGATGATAGAGAATTGAATAGAATGATAATGGAGCTAGAAGATTCCAAACACCACTAAAGCTCAAAAAAGGATGACCAAGTGCCAAATTCTAGTAAAAAATTTAGTAGTCTTCCTAGAAAAATTAATTAATGAGCTATAATGAACAAAAAAAAGGATTATGTGAGAATAAATGTGCTCACACCAATAAGTGTATCAAGGAGTAAATCAACCATGACAAAACCAAAAATTCTGGAAAAAAATTGCTACAGTATCCTCTGCAAAATGAGTATATGACCACTGTCAAAATCTCATAAAATTGCAACTACTGACATGTTAACCTGCATAGTGAATCATTGACTCCACTGCATATAATCAATTACCTGAAAGAGGCCAACTAGGCTTATCGAGCACCTATGAAAAACTATCATACATCTCCTATGGTGAGGCTAGGTAAGTCTTCCACCTGCATCACCACCCTAGAGACCCTGATGTTTGGGTGTCTCCTAGTTAAGAAAACCTCACTATGACCCTCTCTATCAAACATAAAAGGATTTATGCAGAAAACATAATTGTTATATCAATGTCCATATGGACATACATAACTAATATCTAAAAAAGCATACATAGTGTGTATGTGCTCAATATATACAATAAAATGGCACTGAAAGACTGAATTCACAGCCCAAACACTAGCCAACAACATCTGTAAGTGTTTTTCAACTTTTTTTTTTTAGGCTCAAAAACCTACATAAATTTGTGGTGGATGCTCCCATCACAACTGAAAACATTTCAAGAAATCTATAGATCTATTAGCGTGGCTGAAAACACAGCACCAAATATGGGTATTTAATGTTAGAGAAGTACAAAAGAGCACTCTTCATGATGTTCTTGAACGTGTGTAATGAGAACTATGGGTGAAAGTACCCCAAAATGACTCCAAAAATCACCCCAAAAATGCTTCAAAATAGCCTTTCAAAGCAAAGAATGAAGCTTTGAGGGACCAAAACATGTTCAAGGTAATGTTAACCTTAGTCTTCCCCTTCTTCAGACACCACAAGAGTGTAGCTTAATGGGAAGAGAGCTTGTGAGTTAAGCGGGCTCTATGGGGAACAAATTAGCATGGGTGACCTCCCAAGAAGTATCAGGAACTTCCATCTTCCTTGATCGTTAAGGTCCTCTCGTGCACGTAGCCAATAGGACCAATGGTGGCTTTGGTGGCCCAGATGACAAGGTATGCCAAGGTCTACGCCTTGGTCACCACCGTAGTCATAAGCCTTAGAGGGCTTTTGGGTGGGGGGCAGGTGCTTGCTTCGCTCACACAAAAGGAACAAATCTTTTGCATCTAAATGCTCTGATACAAGTGAAGTATTTTGAGAGTGATGCACTAGAGTGGACTCCTTCTCGAGAGCTCCATGACAATATCCTCACACTATAAAATGGAGCTCCAAACACCACACATAGTACTCCACAACAATGCTTCAGAATACAGAGAAACCACACAATGCATTGACCATGAACACATATTTATTAGGTCACACAAATGTTGTAAAACTTATAGTATGTGGTTGACCAGGCCACAATATGTTTTATTAAGGAACATATACAAAACTATTTGGCATCCATTTGGCCTTTCACATGGATGCTAACAGTGACAACCTTCATAATAAGGTGTACTCATTGGGATATCGAGATCCTAATTCTTCGCAACCAAGTGCGAGCAATGCAAATCCATTAAAAGGAAATCATATGCCTATTCTGAATATCCCCCAAGCATACATGATGCCCCAAGCTATCCCTCCAATACAACCAATTGATCAGCAATATCCTATGCCTCCAACTCAGCCCATGTATCAAAGAAATACTAGGCTCAATGAAAGACAAGGAATTGGAGGTAGAAGGTGTTTTGGTGTGATGCACATGAGCACTTCTCCTACGCATGCAAAGAACTAAAGCTAACAAAAGAACATTACTGGTTGTGGACATAGACAAGTAATTATGTGACTTTAGAACCTTTCTATCCCTACATGTAAATTGGGGGGGGGGGATGAAAAAGCTATATGAAAATCTATGAAAGGAAGACATGAGATTGTTATGCTTAGTTTTTTTCAAGTGGATGCCCTAATTGCTAATTTTTTACAGGAACATGAGGAAAAAGTTGACACTAAATACATTGTTGATAAAAATATTAAATCCATAGCTCAACCACTACCAAGAGATAGTTATGAGAAATATAAAAGAGTGTTTGATGAACCTACACTTAGAAAACAAGAATTGATAGGGCATCATTTTACCAACAAGACAACTAAGTAGATTAAATTTCATGAGAAGGTATTTCTTATAGATATTGAAAAAGAACATTAACTGAAGTCATCAAAATACATGAAAAAGTGTTCTCTCTTTTTCCACAAGAAATAGGCTATTCAGATCCAAAAAAGTTCCACCCATGGTCATTTTCAATGTGCCTTATATTCCATGAAATCTATGAGCTATTCTAGTTCCAAAAGCTCATTTACCTAAGCTGATGCAATTGGTGGTGTTGAAGAAGAGTCTGGTCCCAAAGCAGATGCACTATTCGTCCCAAGGGAGAACCCTCCAGCCTTATTTATTCCTCCATAGCTAGTTCATTCATCTAGTGGTGGTCCTTCTAATGTGCCTTCAGAAATAAGGGAATGAAGAGGAAGATGGCATGTTTTTTTCTTCTCATAAATGAATCTGCTTATGTTCAAAGGTACGGTTGTAGTGAGGCTTTCATCATCATTTGTCAAAGAGGAGCTACATAGAGAGAGAGAGAGGTAAAAAGAAACAATAGCAACAGAACGAAGGAGGAGTTCTCATTGAGTTTTCAGGTTCTTGTTTCTTTTATAATAGAGCTAATGAATTTACATTGCATTGATAAGTATCTTGATTATGTTCTAAGGTCTCTCTTCTAGAAGCTCTAATGTCTTTAGCACGTCTACTATAGTAGGTAAAAAGGGACTGGATCTACTTGACAGCCACCTCCCAAGTTTTAGTAGGAGGTAAGTTAGTGGCAAAATTATAAGAGACAATACTTTTAACTTTGTCAACAATGAAAGGAATATCTAAGAGCTTGGCATCTAGATGAGGCCACCCGGACCTAAATTGTGGACTACCCCTTTGTAAGGACACAACAAGGGGCTTATGATCAGACAACAAAAGGTCGCTAGCCGTCCTACTACAAACATTCAAGCAGGACTGCAGAAGAGAGGCATTTATGTAAAGTCTATCAAGCCTAGCAGCAGAGTAGCCATTACCTGAATGATTGTTAGACCAAGTAAAACCAGTGTGAGAGGACACATTCATAATGTCATCATTCAACACAAAATTATACCAAGCCACTTTCTCATATCCAAAAACAACATCCCTCTTACCATCAAGCATATCCTAAGGCACAGTGACCATGTTAAAATCACCCAACATTATAAGGGGACCTTCAATACTAGCCAACTCATCCCAACACTTATTCCTATCAGAAGCAAGATTACCAGCATAAACACAAACTAGAGAAGAGAAAGGGAAAACCAAGCTTTATAGAAATCCACTGATGAATAGCACTAAATAAAATTTTTCAATATAGTAGGATAGAGTGCTCGAAACACCAATAACCGCCCCACCTTTACCACAATGGTCAGTGTTGTGCCAAACATAATCATTGGAAACAATCTTTAGGTTAACCATTAGTTTATTTTTATGAGCTTTTACTTCTTGCAAACAAATAAAATTAACTCCATCCATATACTTGAACCAATTAGATAGCATTTTAGCTCTAACAGGTCAAAGAGACCTCTGACATGAAGAGATAAGAAGTTGATGTTATTCATGACCAAACCAAAAAAAGAAAAAGTTACTTCCTTCTATTCTTTTTTGGTTTCCTAACATATAATGAAGAACTGACAATATCCTTTCTTTTAGGATGAGCATTAACCAACTTGCTTACACCTGGATATCCAAACTGAGTGTTAGGAACCACTTCCTGATACCCATCCTCAGCATCCATATTATCTAGTTGATGCTTGTCTAATGCATTTAGTTGAGCATCAAACAAATTATTATCTGAAACACAGCTTGTCTTGATATTACATCAAGAACAGTTTTTCCCCGCCTTTGTCCATCCTTCGTCCCTAGGCATAGACATGTCTTTACCTGGCTGGACCTATATATCAAAATTAGCCACCTGATTAGGATCAATGTTTTCTTTTTGGGAATCAGCCCATCCCCCCCAATACTTAATCTTGGAAAGGATTGAGCGCTCCTTCCAGGAGGACATCAAAGGGATTGGAGTTAGGGTTGGAACTCTTTTCTTTTCTGGCTCGTTTTTTTTTTTCATAGAAAGCACTGCCTGGGAAGCTGCAGCCTGAGGAGCCACTTTATCTTTCTCTACGAACTCATTAAGACCTGCAAGATCATCCTTCCCATCAGGATTTGCATCAGATTGCTTCAGAAGAGGGCAATCCCTTATCATATGTCCTTTTTTATAACAATTATAACACACATTAGGTAGATTTCTATACATTACTTTTTGTTCATGAAGGAGCTTACCCTCAGTATTCTTGATATATAATGTGGTTTTTATTTCTCTAGCAATGTCCTCCTTGATCATAACTTGAGGATCCCATTTGGGATTAATTCCATTGTTTTTAACCCCTTGCCCTAAAACTTTGCCAATTTTACTACCTAGATTCTCACCCTAGGGATAAAAATCTACCTGTAGTTCAGGGAACTCTGCCCAAATTGGGATTTTGGTAGGCTTAGCTCCCTTAGGGTTAAACCTTGGGAACCATTTGAAAAAGGAAACAAGAACCCCTTTTATAATCCACTGCCCTTCTGAAATAACATATAAAGCACTATTCGCATCCTCGAAGAAAAACAAGTATATCCATTAGGTAGGTATTGTATTTGTTTGACAAAAATCCCACGGGCTTCCCAACTATTTTTCATCCAATTCTTCAATATCTCCTAGGGAGGGGAGGACCCTGGCAAAACCCAATCACAAGGTGTTCACTGAGTTGATTTTTCCAACTAATGAACTTATTACTATCAATAATCAGCTCATTATCATCCCTAATGTCTTGCATGTCTTCTATCTCTATCTTATGCGGGTTTTCGAACAACAAACCTTTGCCTTTACCTCCATCAATAGAAACATTAGAATAGGAAATACCTTGCGAGGGGACATAATGAGGGACTCACCCAATAGGAGAGCCTCCAGCAGTCGATGCCTCCAAATATGACTTACCGGCTTGGATTTGAGAGCTTGAATGGGAGGTCAAAGCTATATCAATCGGAGAAACGTTGCAATGGTGAAGAGGTCGATCGACAAGGACATGCGTAAGGTTGGCTTGGGCAAAACCATTCACCAACGCTTCGTGGAGAGCCATGGACCCAACACCAAATGGACATAATGCACAGGATCACTGTGTGCGAGCCCCTCTCCCTAGGGAGCATTGGGGGAGGGGGAAGCTACAGGGGTGAGGCCCAAAATTGATAGAAGCCTTCACAAACCCTAACTCACTTCATTGTACTCTCACTTGATCCTCCTATCTCGAATAAATTCGCCATGATGTGCACTGTTGTTGCTATGAAAGAGAGAGAGAGAGAGAGAGAGAGAGAGAGAGAGAGAGCAAGTAAGCGATGTATTGGAGGACACCCAAGGCACATAGCTCAAAGGTCTCGGGTCATTCAATGAAGAGGGAATTGGCTGCTGCTGAAATGAGAAATAAGGGAATGAAGAGGAAGGTAGCATGTTTTCTTTTCCTCTCCGAAATGCATATGCTTATGTTCAAAGGTACAGTTGTAGTGAAACTTCAAGTTCAACTTTAGAAAATAAATGGGAGTAATTAATAATTGTACGAACCCATTGCTTGCATTCTGAGTTCGTGATTTAGTACTAACCATCCACCGTAAATAAGAATCTTAACATCTTAATCCAACAATCTCCTTTTTGAATTAAATAAAGAAAAGTACAAGAGAAGGGGACTAGTGGCCACGGGACCCTCAAATCCCGAACTTCTTTTATATTAAAAAAAAAAACAATCTCCTTTTTGGAGGATGAAGATCTAGAACTTAAAGACCCATACTCATGCATGATCAGAATCCCTATTAAATCGTTTTTACCAACAATCTGGTAGTAGTACATGAATACTCTAAGGATAAAATACAAACATAAATGTATCCTCCTTTCTCATAACCTCTCGGCATACCTGGTGAACCCAAGGTGAAAGGAGATGAGAAGTAGAACTCTTCAGCTCACATATATACTAGAGAAGAGAGACTAGCAAGAAGCAAGACTTGATGAATTTTTCCATCCGACTCGCTATGGGAGAAACTGCAATTGCTCAAATGGATCCGATAACTTTGTTTTCTCATTTCTAGCGAGACAGAAAGATGGGAGGTGCCATTCAAGCATTTCATGAGCATGTTTTCAAGCAAAATGGATATTTTAGTAGTACAAATATCACATGATTTTGCAAGGAGTATGACCTAGAAGCCCAATACCTCGGGGCTAGGCTTACTCCTATGAATGACTTAGAGCTTACTTTCCATCAATGATACAATAACGAGACTCATGAGATATACAATGGGATGGGTATTTGCACAAGAAGTCATAGCAAAAATTATAGCTAATGATTCTACCTGTGAATGTGAATGTGTTAGCATTAAAGAAAAGTGTTTGTATCAAAGCTTATGTGCATGCATGATGAGAGGGGGGTGTAATGCGTGATGTGTTCCAAGCATGTTATTGTGCATTATGTGTTTGCATTCATATGTGTGTGTAAGTGTTCATATGATGAGTGAATATATGTGTAATTTATATGTGTATCTACATATTTATTATCATTTGAGTACATGAGAAAAAGTGTGCTAATGTATCTGTAAGTAAATATAAGTGTGCATAAAACACATACTAAATGGAATATGATCTTATATGTATGAGGAAAGTTGTTTACGTGTCTTTTTTCACGTAAGAAGGGGGAAAAGAAGGTGCGATCTTGGGAGGCTTCATCTTTGAGAAAAGGTTAAAGATAGCATGGTTTTAGGAAGATCAGGGGAGGCCTCGGTCAAGAGAGTGCTGGGGGTTAAAAATAGAAATGTTAATGAAGATCAGGGGAGGCCTCGGTCAAGAGAGTGCTAGGTTTTAGGAAGATCAGGGGAGACCTCGGTCAAGAGAGTGCTGGAAGAGAAAAGAAGAAATGTTAGTGAAGGTGAGGAAGAGAAGAGGAGAACTAGGTGATAAGTGGAAGCATTACAAGACCAACCACAAAGACCAAATCAAAATCAACTGACACAAATAAATCAGCCTACCCAAATTGTTCCACCATCGCTACAGACAACAAATCAACCAAATCAAATTCCAACTCAAACTCAATATCCTACTTCTGTTGAAGTGTTGATTCCTACATAAATTACTAATCTTCCTGAAGATCAAAAAATTAAGCCTACAAAAAGAAGCTAGGAAAAAGCACGAAACCCATAATATTTGTTGAAGTCACACATTGAGCAAGACAGAGATCTAAATCAAGTTCTCAAAAAGCGAGTACTTGATAGTGTGATTGGGTTTATAATAGGTGAGTTGTTGGGGATAGCCAAGCGAGAGTTTCTAGATGTGATTATTGACCTCTTAAGAAGGAAACGATAAGCGATAGCTGATGCTCAGGAATTTGTGAGGGCGGATGAGGATTCACCTCTTCAAGTCTCACAAGCATGAGCACAAGAAGAGAAAAATGTGTTTGAACAGATCAAAGCTAACATGCATACATGTGCACATAAGGAAATGTATTTAGAACAAAGATCTCAAGAAGCAATTCCTTCAAGTCACTATACCAAAGACCATTGGGCTCGAGTCACGATGGAGACATTAGTTAGGTTGGACAAGATCAGTACTCCTGTGGTTTCTCTTATTGACCACAAATCCGAAATTAATCTTATGTCTGAGAATGTCTATATGAAGGGAAAGTGGCCAATTGACATGCAGTCAGGATGGAGAATCCGAGCTCCTAACACAATGCTAGGAAATCTACAACCAATTAATAAAGTGACTATTTGGAATATGGGAAATGGACCGATCATAGATGAATATGCGGAAGCATTTTCTAGGAGATCTATTTACTCGATGGGAGACTTGCATTCTAGTTACGATCAATTCTAGGTAGCTCTCAAGAGTCATGATTTGACGAACATGAGGACACCTCTTGGGCTTGTTTGCATGTGTGTCTTGCCACAAGGAGCCATGAAATCAGTGGCGCATATGATGAATGGTATGCATAATGTATTGAGGGATTTTATTCCACATCTGACCATGCCATTCATTTATGGCATTCCAACTAAAGGATGTGAAGAGAGGGATAACGTTGTGACTCTTGATGAAAATGGATATCAAAAGTTTGTTAAAGATCATATAAATGAGTGTTATTCCATTCTTAGTCGACTAGAAGAGGTGCATTTGACATTATATGTAGAAAAATCATTATTTTGAATGCACAATGTGCTAATTTTAGGAGGTCTATGTAGTCACAAAGGAAGAAAACCATGCCCAAAGAAAGTAAATGCTATTCAAAATATGAAAGAAATCTGCTTCTTAATCATCGAGGTGAGGAGATTTCTTGGTGCATGTGTTTTCTATGTAGTATGGATTCCACATTTTGCACATGTAGCAAAGCCACTCTATCAACTACTATGAAAGGGGAAAGATTTCAATGGAAGGAAATCCATATTCAAGCTATGAGAAAATTGAAGAAGGCACTCTTAGAGGCTCTATTGCTCGGAAAGACTAACTATAGTGACAAAAAACTAATTTACATTACTATAGATACAAGTCCAACAGGCATAGGTTGGGCAATTTGACAAGAAGATGACTAAGGAAAAAGATACGCCATTCAGTTTGGAGAGAAGGTGTTAAGAGAAAATTGAAGAAGGCACTCTTAGAGGCTGTATTGCTCAAAAAAACTAACTATAGTGACAACAAACTAATTTAAATTACTATAGATACAAGTCCAACAAGCATAGGTTGGGCAATTTGACAGGAAGATGACTAAGGAAAAAGATACGCCATTCAGTTTGGAGAGAAGGTGTTAAATGTTCATCACATAGCTACCCTCAGATCAAGCGAGAACTCTAAGAAATAGTGATTGCATTGAAAAGTGATAAAGAATGTTTAATTGGAGCAAATGTAGTAGTGAAAACAAATTGCTTATCATTGTTAGGGATAATCATGAGTTAACTTTGATCACAGACATCGTTATGCTAAGATGGATAGCATATATTAAGTTGATAAACCGTGAATTTGTCCATATAGCTAGAAGAAATAATGTAGTGGTTGATATGTTTTCATGAGCTATATATGAAGACGAAGGCTTGACGACCTCAAATGATGAATATATAGGCTTAGAATTTTATGCTTCACATGCACATACCTCTAGCCTTGATGAAGCTTGTGCAAGATCGAACAAAAATGAGCTTACTTATCAAATCGAGAAGTTAGAAGCTAATATCCAATCTTCCAGAAGAAGGAAAAAAAAAAGAATTTAGGAAGCGAGAAAGAAAATAAAAAGAGAAATGAGAATATTTACGAGATTCAAATGGGAAAAACAAAGAGATTTAACAAGAGTGAATGAATGGAAAAAGATCAGAAAATATTTAACTACCATGTCTCCTTATCCAAAATGGAGTGAAGAAAAGCTCAGGAACGTTTGAAGAAAATCAAATAGTTATTTTTTGAAAAACGAGTTGCTTTGGAGATGTAAACTTTGATTGAACAAAATTCCTCAGCGGATTGTAGGTTGTAATGGAGCAAAAGAACAAATTATGAGTGAGATGCATACTTCGTTATGGGCTGGACACAAAGGCTTTCGAGGAACATATGAGAAGATAAAAGAAATGTATTCCTGGCCTCGAATGTATGTAGATGCTCAAAATTATGTGACCACATGTAAGATTTGTTAGGTGTTCTCAAATGTAAAGCATAGGGATGAATTGCATCCAGCATATCCATCAAACATCGATTATAAATGGGTTGTTGATTTCGTCACAATGCCCTTAGGGATACAACAGATGCGATACATTGTACTCGCAAGAGAAGATTTGACAAATCATGTTGAAGGGAGAGATCTGAGAACAAAAACTACAAGTAATGTGTACAAGTTTCTATTAGAAGATGTATTCAACAGGTTTAGAGATGTTGAAAAGATAGCTACTAATAGAGGTGAGCTTGACACTCAGGAAGCAAAGGATTTCTTTGAAATGTATGGTATTTGGCTATCACTCACCATAGCATATAATCCAAAAGCCAATGGAAAAATTGAACATGGAAATCCTCCAATCATTAAAGCCTTGGTTAAAGCTTCCAAAGGAAAAGTCAAGAATTGGCTGAAGTATCTTCCTTTTGCCTTGTGGGCAAATAGGATGACATACACAAGGACTACCGGATACATGCCAGTGGAACTAATGTACTATGAGAAACTTGTACTACCAATGGAGTCACATTTTCTAGCTCTAGCATGGACCTCATTTCCCTGGAAAGATGAGATGTCAAGAGAGCATCTTCTAGCAGTACAAATCCTTCAATTGGAAAGAGGGAGAAACCTAATAGAAGAAGCTACGATCAAATTTAGAGCATCAAGAGAAAAGAATAAGATAGCAGACAAGTCCCATAGACTGAGGCCCAAGAAGTTAAATGAAGGTGATTGGGTGCTTGCCTATGATAGTTTGCTAGAGACACAATATGAAGCATAGTGCAAATTAGTAAAGAGGTGGTTTGAACCTTATGTGATATGCATTGAAAGTGTAAACTATGCAAGCGCAGGGCGGACAAAGGGGTCAAAAGAACTTAATGTGGACAAAAGTCATGAGACTGATCACTTAGGGTAGGTTTAAGGTCAGCCTAAGGTAGTGGAAAAGTCTAGAGAGGCATCTAAAAGCTATAAAAGAAGGTGAAGAGTCATCAAATGCATGGAAGTCTTGTAGGTCATTGAAGACTAAGAGACATATACTCAAGGAGGATCAAGGAGAGAGTCATCCAAGGCTCAAGGAGCTAAAATGCAGCTCTCCAAGCTAGGAAAAATGCAAAAAAGGACATTACATGCATAGAGGAGGAGGAGATATCAAGCCCACACCCCTAGTCTCTTGTAGGTATAGACATAGTGTGCTTATAACATCTCTAACTCTTTGTGTACATATCCAATTCAAGAGATTTAACGTGTATTCTATAGCTTATTATGTGTCTTAATTTCCTTAAGATGGCTTCTTGAAATCAGTTCTATGTGCAGAGAAATTGGTGTATCTCTATAATCCTATTTTCTCCATATCCTACATCTTTGCATAGTTTGTTTTGTATAGAGTTGTTGACTTACCTAAATAGATCCATTTAACATGTTCTATAGCTTATTGGAAAGATTATAAAGCATATAAGTGTGTCTAAAAGCTTAGGTGATTTGGATCAGTTTAAGACTAGGCCAATTAGATTTTTTATATAGGGTATCAAAAAGGTGTATGAAGGGGCCTATGTATTGGGTTCATTTCACTTCTAGTGTGCAAATCTAAGGGATTAAATTTGATCAGTTGGTATCAGAGTAGGAAACATCCTTTGAAGACTCTAAGAAAAGGACACAAAAGCTTGGACATCAAGGCTAAGAGGTACATCTCAGTGTAATCTTGATTTCCCATTCATTAAGGCAAATCTAGGTCAAAAAGTGGAGATGCTTGACAAAGACAACTATCAACCATGGAGGTTCAGAGTCATGAACTACCTCATGAGAAAAGGTTTATGGCCTATTGTGTGTGGAGATGAAGATAAGCCCAATGTGGATCCCAAAGATCCAAGGATCACCAATCAAGAATTGAAGATGTTGAAGGATTGGGAGGAAAGGAATAGGAGAGCTAGCTTCTACATATCACAGGTAATCTCTAACACTATGATTGGTCATATATCAGATTTTGATCATACTAGAGATGTTTGGGAGGCCTGAGAGAAGATATATGCCACTTCCACAAGAAGCAAAAAGATGCAGCTTAAGAATGAACTCCACTCCTTGAAGAATGGTAGTGGTCAATCTATTGTTGACTACACCTTGAGGGTGAAGTAGTTGAGGGAGCAATTGGCATCCATTGGATGCAAAGTAGATGAAGAAGAGCTTGTGCATATTACTCTCAATGGATTGAGAGCTAAGACAAGTGGAAACCCCTTATTACTACCATCTTGTATAGAGATCCTCTACCAACTCTTGAGGAGTTGATCCCACACCTAATGGTAGAAGAGGTTGCCATAGGAGACACGTCCAAGTACCATGGTCATTCACAAGTCCTATATGTTAGCAAAGGCAAAGGCAAGAGTGGCAAGGAGGGAAAGGAGGAAAAATAAAGTTGAAGTAGTCCAAGGAAGAAGATTCAGATTCAAGAGGAGATAGCAAGCCATCATCTTCAAGGAAGGGCAAGAATGGAAAAGGGAAGAACAAACCTCATTGAGGTAAAGTTTGTTTTATATGTGATAAGAAGAATCATATTTCTTCAAATTGCTCTATCAAGGATGAAAAAAGCAAGAAGAGTAAGAAAGTACAAAGTGGTACATAGACTCTGGATGCTCTAATCACATATCATGTATGGAGGAATCTTTTGTTCATATGTAGGTCCCAAGCTCAAAAGGTTGTGTCGATACAGGAGATAACATTGAGCATCCCATTACACATGTGGGGGATGTGAAGCTAGGTGACGGCAAATCTGTCAAGACTCTTAAAGATGTGCTCCATGTTAAATCTATTTCCAAGAACCTTATCTCTGTAGAACATATGGTAGAGAGAGGTATGCAGGTTATATTTGATGCAAAAGGATGCATGTGAAGCAAGGAAGCAAGTTCATTGCCAAGGGAAGGAAAGAAGGCATATTGTTCACACTAGATGTTGCTCCTACACACAACAAGGTATATTATGTGATGATGGGCAACAAAAGGATTGCAAAGATTGATCTTTGGCACAAGAGGATAGGACATATAAATATTCCCAAGTTAAAAAGCATGTGAAAAATAGGTTTAGTGTAGGGACTACCAAATCTTGAAGGCCAAGGTCTACATGAGTTTTGTGATGATTGTGAGCTAGGTAAGCAAGCAAGGAAGCCATTTCCAAAGAGTGAGTACAAATCCTCTAAGATCTTGGAGCTTATACACTCATATGTATGGGGCCCTAGCACATGCTTCATTGGGAGGAGCTAGGACCGCTCAAGAAAGGTATGGCTATATGTTATCAAGAAAAATGAGAAGTGTTTTCATGCTTTCAAAAGTTTAGGTCCATTGTTGAGAAAGAATGTGATGCACACATCAAGACACTAAGGTCAGATGGAGGGGGGGAGTATTTCTCCAAGGAATTCTCAAAGTACTTGTAGGACAATGGCATAAAGATCCACTTTACATGCAAGTACACCCCTCAACAAAATGGTGTAGCAAAGAGGAAGAATAGGCATTTGGTTGAGATAGCTAGATGTCTGTTGACACTCAAGGTCAAGCACAAGGCAGAAGAATGCATCAAAGAAGTGGATACACAAGAAGAGGGAGCATGTAGGGAGCTCCAAGAAGCACGAGTCAAATTTTTAGAAGAAATCCCTATAAAAACAGTGATTTTGATCACTAAAAACCATTGGAAATATCATTTCACATTTTTCCAAATCCATTTTTTTCAAGTTGAGGAGGCCTTGAGCTTGAGGATATTAGAAGTATCTATCTACCAATTTTCATAATTTTTAGACTCCATTTGAGCCCCCATGTAGCTGAGTGATGAGTAGCACCTCCTTTAAGGTCAATCCGGGAAGACATGAGGATGGTATGAAGACCTCGAACAAGTGATGGCACAAGTGTGTGAGTGAGAAGCACACTAACATGCACACACATATACACAAACACGCACACAAGGAAAGAACAAAGAGAGAGACAATGGAGTTCTTTAGATTACTCAAAAGTGCTCTTACAAGTTCAATTCTACAACAAGCTAACCCCCAAAAATGAGCTCTCTAGCTCTTTTTATAGTTTTTGACTAGTTTTTGCCCTGTCCAGACCTAGTGTCCGGCCTAGTTAAAAATTAGGTTCTAGGGCCTATTTGAGGGCTCAAATGGAGTCTAAAAAATATGAAAATTGATAGGTAGGTACTTCTAATGCTCCTCAAGCTCAAGGACTCCTTGGCTTCACAAAATGGAGTCAAAACTATCCAAAAACGGTATTTACAAGGTTAAGCTAGTGATGAAAGTCACTGTTCAAATGAGGTTTGGTTGGAAAATTTGGATGGCCTATTTGCCAAATCTTTGTTGACTACTTTGTGTGCTTGTGCCTTCTCTCCGCTCTGGCTCCCTTCTTTGGCTTCCTTGTATTGTGAGTCCTTGGGTGCCTTGACTCTTGCCAACACCCCCCCCTCTCGCGTCTATCGTCTCTGACAGACCCTTGTTTGGCTGAGTATTTGACATAGTATTCAACCATGTCTGAAGCTGGGTGGTGTTCTTCCAGCCGTAGCCCCCGTGCTAAGTCTGTCAAGAGGGCATCCCAATTCACTGGACCTGGAACATCCAGGTGTGGCAAACGCAGCTGTTCCGAATGTAAGGTTCGTTCCGTTGCAAAGAGATGGAGGAGATGGGAGGGTCTGGGAACAAAGATTTCAGAGTGGTATTCTAAGAACCCTATGACGAACATCTCTTCAAATGTTTGCTTGTAGCAAGCGGGGAGGTATTTAATTTGTGTGTGCCATGCATATATCACCTGGATGGATGGGGTTGTGCTCATATCGTAGACCAAGTCGAGGTTACCTGCTGTGAATCCGACTCCTGCGAAATGTGAATCTTTAATATTTTTGAAGGTTCTGAAGGTAACCAGCATCAACTCGAGTATCTTTATGCACATCCGAGCCATTACATCTGGAATGTTTTGCATTCTGACTCCCTAGTGGCGGATGGTAGAGATCATGTAGGCCACCGTAGCTTGTCCTCGTGGTGGTGCCAGGTACACGTAATTGAGCCACTTTGCACAGCCTTTAACATTCTTCACAATGATGGAAAACTCCGGCTATGTGCGTCTTCTTAGTATGAGAGCATAGCAGGGATTATACTTGATGAATAGTGGCATGTTATCCCAAGTTTGAACCATCTCAGGGTAATTTTCTAGGAGTCATAGCCGCCAGGTAGGTTGATAAATTCATCCTTGTGTAGTGCTCTTCGAGATATCATTAGGGCCGAATTGAGTGGCAAAGGTTGGATCCTTGCCACATCGGCATTGAATTTCTACGTTGTAATCTACCAAGAGCACACAATACAGCACATACTGATCATCATTGGTGCCGATCCATCTGTGATGAGACATGCTTCGAAAATATTCTGATTTGATAATGGTGTCCTCAATCATCTTTCGTATTGGCCGTTTTTTCGAGTGTGTGCATCCATTATGGGGCTTCTACCTCTAGAGTGTCCAATCCCTCAGAGGTTTGTCGGCCACTCGGCATTGGCATAGGAACCTATGGCTCCTCATAAGAGTCTTCTACGTCTATGGGTACCAGTTCTTCTGCTTCTGGTTCGATCATCGGGGAAGGTTGTCGTTCATACTGAAGGAGCTTCCTCTACAATTCTTCTACCTGCTCCTTAAGCTGCTTTACCTCCTCTATAGGTAATGTCCACTCTATGATCTTTGGTTGTTGTCCTTGTTCCTTTAGTTGTCGACGAAGTGTGTCTTGTTCTTTTTCTACATCATCATGTGCTTCCAGAAGGTCGGCATAACTCTCAAGAATGGTTTGCATAGTCCTTGAAGCAACAGCTTTGAATTTTTCAAGGTCGATCTCCTAGGGAGAACTCTCCATGGCTGCCTCTAAATTCTCTTCATTCTGCTTTTGCAAGCACTTGTTCTCTTCGAGGGCAGTGGCCATGTGCTTTCTGAGTAAAGTCAAGTTGCAATAGACTTTGACATTCTCTACATGATATAGTTCAAGTAAAGCTGTTAGCTTCTTAACCTCGGAGGATTCGGAAGGTCGGGGAGCTTCCAATATGGTTTGGTGGGCATGTTCAAGTGTAGTGTATCGTTGGTTCAAATCCACATTTTCTTCTTCTAGAGAGGTAAGCCGTCTTTGTAGTTGTTGGTGCTCTGTGGTCAATTGACGATGTCGGTCTTCGAGAGTTTGATGTTCACTCTGTAGCTGATACACACATTGATGTAACGTAGAAAACACATTACTTACATTCAAGAATGCTGGGAAGGGAGAAGATGCAGGGGGAATGGGAAAGGGGAAGGGACATGTGAATGAGGTGGAATCAAGTGGTGATGTGGGTGGAGGGGGTATGGGAGATTGTGGTTGTGTGTGGGGTGGAAGTGGTGTTGTGGCTAGTGATGTTTCCATGGTGTCAAAAGTGTGTGTGACCATGTAGATGGGGGCAGTGGGTGGGGTGGATGTGATGTTCGTGAATAGTGTTGTGAAGGTGGGTAGAGTAACCCCTCCCAGATGGATGCCTTGAGAGAGGGGAATTCCCATGACATATGTAGTGATCGTGGACGTGGGGGTGGTCGTGTCAGGGGGAGGAGTGAATTGTGCAGTGATCGGTGAGGAGTGTGGTGATGACGGTGCTGCGTGATGTTCTTCTGCTTGTGTGGTATCTCCCGGTGCCGATACATCCATGTGGATTTTCTTTCCGGAGCGGAGGGGGCGAGTAGGCACTCATTTCTCAAAGCGATGAATGTAAGCCATAGCCGAATGAATGGCTTCATCCAAGCCTAGTGTGTCCGCGTGCAGGTTCATGGATTCAATAAACATTTCGTCCACTCCTTCTTCTGCCAACATCTGACTTATTAGTATCTTTCCTATTTCCAGTGATAGCTTGTGATGCTCTTGGACTCTCTTCATAGTTTCATACAGCCTTTTTATTTGTGCACTATAAGTTGGGGCACCTACTAGTTCTGGAGTTTCTTTGTATTCTTGATCATGTTCCTCATCTGCTTCCTCCTCAGTCTCTTCTTCATCTTCCTCAACTTCCACTACTTCTGGTTGGGTCAGGGCTGAAGTTGTTGTGGTAGGGTGTGGTCCTTGGGTCTGCTCTGCTTCCATCTCAAGGTTAAACTCATTAATCATCCTGGCGATTTCTTCATCTGTTAGATCATCCAAGGTGTAGGCATGTGGGAACTCCAGGTCAGAGGGGATCGGAGGGAAAACTAGATTGGGTCCTTCTGCGCTCTGTTTGGGTAAGCGAATTGTAAACGGACGGACACGTCGCTGTCGAGATGAAATCCCGTAGGGAGTGTGCATTGTTTTTTTTCAAAGTTAAATGATTTTATGAGTTTTGTGTGATGTTTTATTGAGAAAGTGGTAAAAATTGTATATGTTTTGATCGATTTAATTGACTGTGACATGCAAAACCATGTGATTTTGTAAATAGTCCATGAAACTAAGTCTAGCCCCATGGAAACCCTAGGTTGGAACCTTAGTTTTGTCATTTACCATAAGTCTAACCCTTGGAATTTATTTAATTTGTGTATAAAGTGTAAAAGCAAACCTTAGTTTAAGAAAAATAAAAAGATAAAAAGAAAAAGACCCAAAAATAGAAAGAAGAAAATTAGAAAAATAAAAAGAGAAAAGCCAAAAATAGAAATAAGAGTTGGAATTTTTCCAAAATAGAAAATGAACATGCAAGGTGATCTGCAAATAGAAAGTTAATTAAGGAGGTTAGAAGTTTCTAGAAGAAAGTCCAAGGGGGGAAGGCCTATAAATAGGTGCCTAAACTCACTTGTTCCTCCCCATGGATCTTACTTGTGGAACTTCTGTCCAGGTATGCTCCTTTTCTATTATTTTTCATTTATGTTTATCTTCTTCTTCATACATTACAGTACTCCATCTAGAGAGAGAGAGAGCGTGCTAGTCGGCATTAGTATCTGCAGAGAGAACATAGACAGATTCATGAGGAGTCGGAGGCATATGTAGGGTTAATCTCTAATTATGATGCTTTGGAGTCATCCATTTGGTTGCGGATTTTGATCTAATGATTCTAATATCATTACATTAATCACGTTTAATGCTAATGGCATACACTCACAGAAAGAAAACCCAGCGCGTGTTGCTATTGGCATGTCGTAGAGAGGAGTAAATAGAAAGAGTAGAGAGGCACGCGGATGCCGTTGACATTGTTTGAGAGAGAGATGGAGATGATTTCATGTTTGCGATTAACAGAGAGAGGAGAGAGATAGTTGCGCGCTGCTCGGAGAGTCGGAGTAGAGTATGCGGTCGGTGGCAGAGAAGGTTGACTGGAGATTGTGAGTCGTCGAGACGCGTAGAGACATGGGGTCACTACATGTGTGGACAGAGAGAGAGAACACGTGGTATAGAAACAATGGACACAGAAAGACTTGATCAGTTGTGCTGTTGTCGGCGCTGCGCATACGATAGACAGGGATAGGCTGGAGGTGGCATTATTGTAGAGATGTTCAGACGATCAGTCCAGGTGGTAGACAGAGAGAGATTGTAGGCTCTAAACTTGTGTGACACCATCGTCGGAGGAAAAGAAGGATGAGAAGATGGTGACGGAGAATTATCACGAAAGAGAGAGAAACGGCACTATTACACTGTGTGTGTGTGTGTGTGAGAGAGAGAGAGAGAGAGAGAGAGAATGTCGGTTAAGTGATAGAGGAAAGATAAAACTAAAAAGGGAAAGAAGAAAAATAAAAGGAAATAAACAGAGAAATAAAATAAATAAAGGGAAATGTAAGAAACGAGAAAAAGAAAACGAAAAAGACAAAAGAAAAAGGAAAAACAAGAAGAAGGAGGAGAGAAAGAAAAGAAGGAAATAGATAGAAAGAAGGAGGAAATGGAGGGAAGAAAATAGAAGAAGAGAAAATGGAGGGAAGAAAAGACAAGAGGAAGGAAGAGAGGAAAAGAAGAAAGAAGGGGAGAAGAAAAGAAGTGTTTATGACCATGCATATGTTTTTTCCTATGTGTCTATGTGCATGAATGCCATACGATTTCAAAGAGAAAAAGAAACAAATCAAAATTATAGTAGTTTTTATTATGAGTTTTAATGTGCCAATGACTTTACAAGTATGTTTCATTCTTTTCGAGAGGTACTAATGATGTTTATGCCCCACCTCATGGATCTTGCTTGTGGAACTTCCCTTCAGGTATTCCAAGTTCATGATTTGAGAGATTATATGAAGTGAAGAAAGAGATTGAAGACTAAAGATAAAGAGCTCCCCGTGGATCTTGCTTGTGGAACTTCTTACTAGGTTATTGAGTGATTGGAGGCTATTGGGGTTTATGAAGTGAAGAAAATCATTCTGAAGAAAATTTGAAGTAAAGATTTGAAGTAAAGTTTGAAGACCGAAGACCCAAAGTGAAGAAAAGATCCATCTGCGAAGACTGAAGCCAAAGATCCTAGGCGCCTTTTTGCACTGTAGCGAGAGGCCTATCATATCCAGCCGATCTGCACTGTAGCGGCGGCGTTTATTTGTATTTACCTCTTCCGCACTGTAGCGGATTTTTGTATCACGGACCCGCACTGTAGCGGGCATCACTGTATCATTCACTTTTATTGGTCGACTATCGTTACTTTTTTATCGCATCATTGAGCTTCGTCTGCATCCCGTGGATTACTGCTATATCCGGTTGTCTCTTTCCCGACACCTACGGTCCCATGCGTACGCATGCACGTCTCGTCACTTCCGAGGGGCAAGGGTCCCGACGAGGATCGCACACACTTTAGAGAGTTTAGGAGATGCGCCCAGCGCGTAGACGCCGCTCGTAGGATAGCAGGAACGGTACACCAGTAAGGGGCCTCATCCAACCCCAGCGCCGGCTTCCTGCCCGACCTCCTTCTTCCCGACATCGCGTTTCTGGAGGGGTCACCTCTCATGTGGTGGTGGCTCCCCTTGCTTGGGCACATGGTAATTGGACTGCACCTCTCATTTTCTTCAATGGAGGACCCGTTGTTGATAGCCGTCTCTGGAATTCCTGAGCTCTGGACCACACTAGTGCTCTTTGAATAGCTACGTCATAAGCTAAGCACCTGTAAATTATTTTTGTCAGCGCACAACACCCATGAAGCAAGTTCTTTTGTTTCTTATTCCAACGTTGATGTGCTAGGTGGATTTGATCTATGATCCAGTGTGGTAAATTGATTGTGAGATCCTCTGTCTCCGCCAAGTACAAGCTGAACCAGATTCTTTTTGGTGGCATCGTGAAGCATTCTTGGGCGGGGAAGGCGAAGTATTGCATGATCGTTCGTAGGTGGAGGGTGATGGTAGGTGTCATAGCAACCATATCCTTTAACTTGTTAAGATCTTTGTGTTTCATTCTTCCAGCGATCAATGTTTCCTTCTCTGTGGGAATGTGCATGCCATGCATATCCAAGGCCTCTCGTACTAGGTTGAGGGTCAGTTTGAATCTTTTTAGATCGTGCGCTGGTGTTAATGAGGGTAGCACAAAGGTACTATCACCTCCCTTGGCTCTGCTAGGGGTGATGGTACTGATCAAATAGGAGCAACGCAAGAAGTCCGGCTTAGGTAGGAGTGCCCGGAAGTAGCTATCCAATGCCGCTTTGGTCACCCAATTCCTCTGATAGCTGGTCATGTGCTTCAAGCAGCATGGCATAGTCTTCCAATATGATCTTGATATTGTCGGGGGTCACTGCTTGAAACTTTGATGGGCTGATGGGTGCCCCAGGTGTGCTTTCGATAGCTGCTTCTAGGTTTTCCTGATTTTGTAATTGCAGGCGTCGATTCTCTTCAT
Source organism: Ceratopteris richardii (assembly GCA_020310875.1). Classification (NCBI taxonomy): domain Eukaryota; kingdom Viridiplantae; phylum Streptophyta; class Polypodiopsida; order Polypodiales; family Pteridaceae; genus Ceratopteris; species Ceratopteris richardii. Next base: position 121,486,804 of record CM035428.1, read on the forward strand.
GAGCGGCAGAAAGATGTCGCTTGAGTAGGGCCATATTTCACTGAAGCTTTGAATTGCGTTCCAGCTATGTCCGTAGATGACCTTCTACCACTTGTATTGCTTCCTGATCTGTGTTCTGTAACTGTACCTCCAATATGCTATGACCCTCTTGGAGAGTTTGGAATTGTGTGTGGAGGCGAGCATTTTCCTCTTCTAGTGCAGCAAGGCAATGTTGTAGTGTCCCTGAGTGCTCTTGCAGGCGTTCATTCTGTTGCTGGGGCTGATTGTACTCTGCCCTTAATTTTGATATACAAGCTAGCATGGTGTCCAATGCATTGCCTATAGATGAGGGGGTGGTGTTTACAATGGAAGATGCATGGGAAGGGAATTGGGGAAGGGGAAGAGTGAATGATGTGTCTATTGAAGACGTGTGTGAAATTGGTGGAGGGGGAATGGGAGGAGGTGGAAGCGTGGGGGGAGGGGGAGGTGCCGTGGGTGGTGAAATGTCCATGCTTTCAGGAGTGGATGTGAGTGTGGTATCTACCATATACATTGGGATGGTAGGTGGTGTGTGCGTGAAAGTGGTGAATAAGTGAGAAGAGGGTGGGGGAACTGAAAATAGAGGAAATGGTTGAGACCTGGGTTGAAAAGTTCTAGCAAGGAAGGCATGGAGGGATTGGAGAAGTGGAGAGATGGAGGTTGGGGGTTGAGGTCGTAGAGTCGGGGAGGGCATGAAGGGTGGTGTGGTAGTAGGGAAACCCATGAATATGGATCTGGAGTCAGGATGACCTATGGCTGAGGGCATGGGGGATGGTTGTCCTAGGGCAGGCTCTATGAGCGATTCGGTGGATTGTGTAGTGATGGTGGTTGCTTCATAGATTGGGTTATCAGAGGTGGAGAACAGGGTTGAACTAGAGGTGGGAGTACGGAAGATGAAGGTTTGTTCGATGGGTTGAGTGGTCGAGGTGATTTCCACGGCTTCTGTTCTAGGAGGTGATGGTGGGGGTGTGGGTGGTAGTGGCTCGGTTGATTCATGATGGGTGACTGGGTGCTCTTGGCTAGCGGTTTCTGTTGCTTGGAAGGTTGTCTCAATGGGTTCGGATGTAATAATCGGCCCTTCTACCGTTGTAATGGGGATCTGGATGTTTTTACCTGACCGTGGTCGTGTGTGGAATCTTCGTGGGTCATATTGAACTGGCGATCTCCTAATGGCGGTCCGAACTGCTTCTACTACCCCATATGTTTCTGCCATTAATAAGAGACCTTCACTATATTCTGAGTCAACTCCTGCTTCTTCCAACAGCTGAGTCATGAGTACCCTACTGCTCTGTTCGGTGAGCAGTTGTTGCAATCGCACTCATTCCATGATTTGATACAGCCTTCGGAGTTATGTTGTATAAGATGGGGCTTCAGTGGTCTCCTCTTCGTATGCTCCTTCTTCTTCTAGGTGTCCTTGTTGTTGACCTTGCTGATCGTCACTCCAATGTACATGGCAACCGTCTGTGGATTTTCTTCTTCTTTGTGAAGATGTGCCTTGTTCTTCTGTATCTGAATAAAACTCTACATCAGAGAGTTGTGTACTTTGTAAGAATGCTTTGAAGTCCTGGGGATCCATTCCTTCAGCATCTCCAGTTGTAGCAAATTCAAATTCAGATGGAGCAGGAGGAGCTGAAGGGGCAGCTTGTGTCGTAGTTTCAGATCCAGACCTGGGTATTCTAATGGTAAAGGGAGGTACAGTGGCCTCCCCTTGTGGCGATACTTCAGGGGTAGTCAGAACTTCACGTGTCTGGACACAAGGGATTGAACCCCTCATGCGCTTGGATTGATGTGTGGACGTCTTGAGCCTCTTAAACATTTGTAATTGTGCCCAAGTTAAGGCACGTTCAATGGGTACATCGTATGCTAAGCACCGGTAGATAATGCGTGTGATAGCACAGCAGCAGTTCACCACTAATTTCCTAGAAGACCTTTTATTTGCTTCATACAACTGATCTATAATCCATACAGGAAGCTTAATGGGTAACGCACCTGTCTCCGCTAAGTAGAGAGCGAACCAAATTCTTTTGTGCGGTTGTGTGAAGCGATCTTGACCGGGGAAAGCAAAATGTTGCATGCACATACGAAGAGGGATGGACACGTTTGGTGTGAGTGCTGCCATGTCTTTAAGCTTCAGTAGTTTCCTATCCTTCATGTTAGTAGGAACGAGAGCATCCTTCTCAGAAGGTACATGAGTGCCGTGCATATTCAAAGCAGAGCTCACCAAGTCCAAGGTAAGTTCAAACCTCTTTAACTCGTTGTTGCCCAGCAAGGAAGGAAGAACAAATGATCCTGGTTTGTCCTTTTCTGCATTAGCCTGTAGTGTTGAGACCAGGTAGTAGCATCGGAGGAGGTCTAGTTTGGGTAATGGTGCCTCGAAGTACTCAGCTAGCCCTGCACGTTGCCATATGGTCTGAAGATCCTGCATGTTCTATAGAGTCTAAAATTCCTTGGAGAAGAATTGGAATCTGACCAAAGATCTATCATACTCGCACTTAGACTCCCATATATACTTGGCCTCTCCTAATGGGCCTGGCATGCCATTGAACCAATGAGAATTGGCGTGGACTCTTTCTGTGATCCCTGTGGGTGGATCCGGTACCGGGATCTGCTGAAGGTGTTGCAGCTCCACAGGTCGTTCAGTTGGAGGCACATCAACAGGTAGACTATCCACATCAATTCCTGCAGTAAGTATTCCTGCCTGTGAGCTCAGACCTGTTGCTTCTGCCATGAGAGTGCTTGTAGTTGATGATGCTTATCTGCTAGAAGAAGAGAGAGGCACATTAGCATTGCATTGGAAACAGGATGTTATGGTGTTCCCTCCACAATACCAACATGACATTCTGAGTGGTTAGAGGTTAGTGGGTGAAGTGTTCGTGATGTGTGTACAAGTGGGTTAGTAGGTTAGGGTTCACCCTAGATGCATACTTTGGTTGTACAATGTTCTCAAAATGCACCTACATCAGAGGGAAAGGATTTACAGAGGTGTGTCGGGGGGTTTGATATGGGGTTTAGGTCTCCAAACTTTGATGCTGGAATCGTTGCTTTTATTGGCGATGATGTGTGAAGGTTTGCGTACTGGAGTGTGTTGGGTTTGGGACTTTTTGGGTACCCATTTCCAAACATTCCGAGGCGTGACCGAGAATGTGGTGGTGTGGAGTGTAGATGTTTGCCTTTGGATGGGAGCCAATAGGACTCGTGAGTGTTGGTTTGATCTAGTGATTGGAGGTGAAGTTATTTGAGCTAGTAAGCAGGTCTTGGGCACCCATATTTGTCTAGCCTTTGGGATAGCCTTCATTGACTGCTTTGGGACCCAAATAGAAATGGTTTGTCTAGAGTGATGCCTAGGGTACACCTTCGCTGTAGTCCTCGACACTGTAGCTTGCTTGATGCCTCTTTGGAATCCTGTCTCCAAAGTTGAGGGTTGTTCACCTTTGCATATCCAGATCTGCTTCATGCCATGGGGTATTCGGTATTGTACTGGTTGGTGTTCATTCTTCTTGGTCCTCGGGCTCCTCTGTATCTTGTAGTTTCTGGCTTGCTTTCCTCGAATTCTCTTTGGAAAAGAAGGGAACTCCTTGTTGACTTCTATACCTTCGCCATGAGTGGCAATCCTTTGCACCATAGAACTTTGGTCAAGAGTAGCATGGTTCATTTCAGGTGGACTCCTGGAAGGACCAGGATTCGGTGCCTCTTCTAGTGGCCTATGTGCTTGATTTTCTAATTCAATCATTATGTGATTTTGGCCTACCCATGCCTGAAGAAGTCCACTTCTTAGGTTGAGGCTGACTGCATGATCATAGATCCAGTCTTGGCCCAAGACAAGAGGTTCGATAAGATCCTCGTCTTCACACACTAGCACTTTGACTGCCATTAGCACCTCTTGATGTAGAGGGGAAGTTCAACCTCACCAATGCAAGGGGTTTCCACACCTCCCAATCCTATGAGATATGCCTCTATGGGATTGATTTGTAATTGAAGCTCTTGGCAGTAAGAAAGTCGAACTGCACTAGTGGCGGCCCCTGAGTCAAGTAAAGCTCTCACTGTCCTTACACTTTCTCCTTGCCCTACTTCTAGGGTTACAAAAGGCCGTCTGTCGATTATTCTATGGGAATGTCCACCTGAAGCCTCGCACATGGCCATGGGATAGCCTAGAGGTTCTTGAGTGTCATGCATAGGCTGGTCTCTACCTTGTCTCCTCAATTTCATTCGTCGGATGCGCTCTAAAGCTTCTGCCTGTGCTTCTTCTCGAATTCGTTTATCTTCTTCTTTACGTTTCTTGGCAGTGTTGAGTCGATTTAGCATCTCTTCAGTCAGGGGTTCTTGATATAACTTGACTCTGCATCCACTTATGTAACTTGGTAGAATATCACCCTCTAGAGTGGCTAGTTGAACTGCTCCACTTGTGGAGATCCTATTGATGATCATTGGCCCATAACCTCTCTTTTCTAGCTTCCGTGCATGTTGCTTCAAGGTGTAGACTAGGACTAGGTCTCCTGCTTTCAAGCCCTTATCCTTCACGTGTGCATCGAAATATGCCTTTTGCCTCTTCTTGGCTGCATAAATTCTTGTTGCAACCCTCAATCGAGTTTCACCTAATCGTTCAAGATCGAAGATTCTAGAGGACAACTCATGGCCTGTCCAATCATGCTCTTGTGCTACTTTCAAGGTTGGTATCAAAAAATCCAATGGTAGCACTGCATTCTGGCCGAAAACCATCTGAAAGGGCGTGGCTTGGAGTACCGTTTTATAGGCAACTCTGTATGCCCAAACAGCATGGTGTAGCTTTTTGTCCCAATCAGAGCGTTTGTTATTCACTAATTTCGTCAGTAAATTGCATAAGATCTTATTTGTACTCTCAGCCTAGCCATTAGCTTGGGGGTGATAGGGGGCAGACCTCTTATGTACTACCAAGAATTCTTGGAGCAGATTTTCAATAACTTCATTCAAGAAGTGAGTCCCTCTATCACTGACTAGTTGTATAGGTAATCCATACCTGGTGAACACATTCTCAAACAAGAACTTAGCTGTTGTTTGTGCATCATTCTTTGTCGTAGCTTTTACCTCTACCCATTTCGTTAGATAGTCTGTGGCAACAATGATGTATTCAGCATGTGAACCCTTGGCTGGGGGATTAATAGGACCTACAAAGTCTATTCCCCACTTAGAAAATGCACGTCCACCCATCATAGGTTTCAGTGGCATCTCATCCTTGCGTATAGGATCTGAGTTCTCTGACAAACATCACACCGTTTCACATAGGTATGTGCATCCATGTGAAGGGTCGGCCACCAGAAGCCTGTAAATAGTGTTGCCTTGATCACCCGATCTGGTCCAAAGTGTCCTCCTGCTACGCCTTGGTGAGCAGTTTCCAAGATCTTGAGATATTCACTTTCATGGACACATAGTCTCAGGTAACCATCTTTACCACGCTTGTATAGATTATCACCAATGAGTGAGTAATCCTGGGCTTCTTGTTCTAAACTCCTTTTCCTAGCCAGAGTCATGTCTAGAGGTAATGTTTTCGTCCTCAGGAAGGATACTAGTGGTTCACTCCAATCTGGCACTATGGACACTTGATAAAGAGTGGCATGTTCCACAGGTGGTTTAGTGCAACAGATTGGGCATTCCTTGCACAACTTTTGGACATCAGCCTCCATAGTAGGCCAATGCACTCCGAGTCTCCTTAGTGTCTGTAGGGTTCTTTGTTTTGAGTAGTGTTGCTCTAATGCACCTACATGTGCTAATTGCAACCATTTAGCGTACTCATCCTCTTCCACACAACAAGCCAAGATCCCTTGATTTGTGTGCTTGTACATACTACCTGCCATGATGTGATACTTTTGGGCTTTTACTACCTCTCTATCCTGTGTGTTTATTACTGGGTGGTTAGGCCCGTATGTCAATACTGGCACTAATGACTTAGCCCACTGCGGCACCACTTCCAAATTAAACAAGTAAGCATCAGGAAGGTCATCTGACACTCCTTGTGGGGCTTCTCCCGATGTGAGCCTAGATAGAGGATCTGCTCTCAAATGAGTCTTCCCTTTCCTTACCACAACCTCGAAATCATATTCCATTAGCAAGAGAAACCATCTTACTAATCTTCCTGTATTGCATGGCTTGTTTACAAGATATAGCAGTGCCTGATGGTCAGTAAAAAATTTAAACTTATTTGCAAGCAAATAATGTCTAAACTTTTTAACTGCATATACCATGCCTAATCCTTCTCTCTCCGTAGTGGTATAATTTCGTTGAGCTGCATTCAATTGTCTACTAGCATAGGCAATTGGAAGATCCATATTACCTTCACCAGTAGGCTGCGCAAGTACACACCCAATAGCATAATTAGATGCATCAACATGAACATGAAAGGGTTTATTCCAATCTGGTGTGGTCAAGATTGGTGCTGAACACAATCTTCTTTTGAGTTCATTAAAGGAGTCCTCACACTCATCAGTCCACTCAAAGTTAGTCAGAAGTCCGTACAGAGGCTTTGTTATGATGGCATACATGTGTATAAACTGTCGGTAATAACCACAATGCCCCATGAAAGCTTGTACTTCCTTGATGTTCTTCGGCCTAGGTAACTCTGCTATGGCTCTCACTTTCTCTTCATCAGTGGATATGCCATTCTTTGACACTATGTGCCCTAGAATCTTGCCTTGCCTGACCATGAAAACACACTTTTCTGGGTTCATGCAGACTTGATATTCTCTACATTTGTCAGAAATTTGTCTGAGTTCAGGAATATGGGTTTGTCTAATGTTGGAATGAGCACAAAGATCATCAACATAGACTTCTAAATTCTTCCTCAGGAACTCTTTAAATACATGGCACATCAGCCTCTGGAAGGTAGCGGGTGCATTGGTAAGCCCGAATGGCATTACCCTAAAAGCGAATATGCCCCACTCTGTGGCAAAAGCCGTCTTATGTTGATCTTCTGGTGCAATGGCTACTTGATTGTAGCCAGAGAACCCATCTAGGAAGCTGTACACTTCCTTGCCGGCTACCCTTTCTAATAAATGCTCGGTGATAGGAAGCGGATAACTATCCCTGATAGTGGCTGCGTTAACCTTCTTCAAGTTAATGCATACACGTAATTTACCATTCTTTTTGGGCACCACTACAATGGGGGACACCCATTCAGTGTGCTCAATTTCATAGATAAATCCAGCTTCAACCAAGCGGTCTATCTCTTCTTTGATCTTGGCAGCATAGTTGTCATTGTATGTGTATGGCTTTTGTTTAGAAGGTATGGCCTCTGTGGTCATGGGAATCGTATGGGCGCATATGTCAGGGTCTACACCTTTCAAATCTTTGTAGCTCCAAGCAAATACATCTCTGTATTCTCTCAGCAAAGCTATCAGCTCATGCTCCTCTTCCTTAGTGAGGTCATGTCCTATGTAAGTGCACCTCTCTTCTCCTTCTTCTATGGCTACCACTACCTTCTTGGTGGTTTCTTTCTTATCATAGGCCTCTCCTGCTTGTGCATCGCGTTTTGGCATTCTTACCATGACTCTCCTATCTTCTATTGCATACTTCTTGAAATTTTCAGGGACCTCAAACAGGGATTCTTCCTCCTCTGGTACGGCTTCTCTCTTCTTCCTTTTCTTTCCTTCACTCTTAGTGGTCACTCATGTGGTTAATCTCACATCATTAGTGAGCTCTTCATGTCTCTGAGGGTAAACTTCTACTTCATAGAAATATTCTTTGTCTGATGCAAAGGGTGGATCCATGATGATTGACTCAAGATCGGAGTCACTTGCATCTTCAAATGCATCAAGGCTAGGTTCGCATTCTTCTAAAACTGCATCTCCCATGATTGGCTCTATGGAGAAGACAGAAATGTCATAGCCATCCTCATCACAGTGGGGTGTCCATTGCTCTTCATTGATGGCTACATCCATAGTTGCTAGAATTTTTGCCCAGCCGTGAGGTTCAAATTCTTCGTCCAAAAATACCATAGGTGCATAGGCTGGGTCTTGAACTGATCTATGTGTTTCCTTCGCACCTACCTCTCTGGCTTTCTCTCTTTTCTCCTCTTCCACTACCACTTTACACATCCATAAGTGAGTGTCTTCATGCATCCACGAGGATCCTGATCCTATGGAATGCACCGATTCCGTATCATCTTTGGCTCTATGGATGGGGTTCCATTGGATAGGAGGGACATCTCTATGAGAGTAATCCTTGAGATTGACTTTGGTTGTAACACCTAAGTGTTGCAAATACAAGGAATTGGTTCCCCAATCCTGTACCACTTGCAACTGCCGCATAAATGGTCTCCCCAAAATCATCTCATAGGCTTGATTTTTGCTAAAGTCACAGATAGCAAATGTGTGCTCAAACTCTACAGCACAAGTAGTGAGAGTTATCCCCTCTAGTAGTCCTAAGGGTCTTTCTATGTGACCGTCAGCCATCTGCAATTTCATTCTCGTTGGCCTGAGTGCTTGTTTGCCCCAACGTTTCCATAAGGAAGTGGTAGCAATTGCAACTCCTGCACCATAGTCCAAAATGGCCTTGGTTGTGTAGCCCTGATGAGTGATGGGGAGATAGGTGTTTCCTTCTTCTCCCTCGCTCATGTCTCCTATCTTGTCCAAGGGTATTTCTGGCACTGTTCTTTGAGATCCTACCTAGGAATGTGGTTTTGCTACTTCGGGCACTTGATTGGCTACATGTTTCCACACTTCTGGTCTAACCTTAAGCAGCTCTTCCAAAGTGAGATTGCACTGCACTTTGGTGTTCTTCACTACCTCAGTGTTCCTAGGTATGACTGAATCTTCGTTTCTTACCATGACGGTCGGTGCTCTCATACAAGTAGACTTAGCTTCCCATGGACCTGTGAAATGGGGTAGCTCTTGTAAGGAATTGGACTCGAAGTCGAATCTCTCTTGAGATTGGACGCTCTCCTGCTCTACATAAATGGACAGAAGGTCTTGTGGGAATTGATCGTGTGTGTCATCCACAAGTTCAATGGGAGGAGGAACTTCACTCTCTTTAGCCCATTTCTCTTCTTGAATCTCTCGCAAGAATTTGGGTGTGTATCGATTCATAGAAGAAGGGGTGTCTGGTTCAGTGGAGTTAGGCACATAAGTTTCCTTGGGAGGAATGCTTATACTATCACTTGCCTTCTCCTTAGCCTGGGAGTTGGTTCCTTTTCCAGACTTTGCAATTAACATCTCCAATCTGTCTAACAGACCATCAAAATTCAATGGTGTTCTAGTGGAGCTAGAGCAAGTGAAGAGGCGACTGGTCTCAAACATGGCTTGAGCCAATTCCACCCATCTTGGCACACAACTTAGTTCGTTCAAGCTCTAGATCAGCTCTAGGATAACATTTCTCATGATCTGTTACATTGGGCCCTTCTTGGATTCTGGCCTGATATGCTTTAAGCATCATGTCTAGATCTTCAGGAGTGGGATCGGCTAAGACTGATCCTACTCGGGGTGGTGGTTGGGTTACGTGTGGTGGATTGGTGGGTAGAGGAATGAAGGGTGAAGGGGATGGTAGTGGCGGGGATGTGTGAGAGTGCGTTTGAGATGTGATTTCTATGATTTTGTCTTTGGTTTCTCGTAGACTTTCCTCAAGTTTGCTCATCTTTCTTGCCCATTGTCTTTTCATACGTTCACGGCTATCTCTCCAAGCTCTTGTCCTCTTCTTATTCTGGCTCTCAGTCTCGCTAACCTCTGCATTCTTTTCCTAGCCTAAGTCTTGGTTTTGCTTAACTGTCTGGGCTCTCGTGATGACTTGTACTGGGACTGTGGAAGTCACGCTTCCTGTGGAGTCTACCACTAAGCCAATAACATTGATAGGAGCAATTTTTGGTATATTGGCGGGGTTCTTGGGACACTCTCGTAACAAATGCTCCTTTCCACAATCGGGATAAAAGCCTTGAATTGTCACAGATTGGGTTTGTGTCGGTGCAAGTAGAGGGCAATCACGAATGAGATGATCTCCTTGACAACGATAGCATGGCCCTCTAGGAAATGGAGGTCTCATCGGCCTAGGTTGGGATCTCGACTTGGGGTTGGCATACATGATGTTTGCGTATTCTGGCTCCCCACTAGATTCATTCGGTTCTTCATAATAATATGACTCACTATGCTCCGATGATTGCATGTAGTAGGCCTGGGGGCTCTCAACATGGGTGGAGTCAAAACTATGATCACTTGGATCACTTTCTGAAAGCGAGGATGTCACTGGCACTAAAGCTCTATTTAGATTTTCTTCTGCCGCTGCATACTTTACTGGAATCACATTGGTGGGAGCAAGAGGTTGCTGCGCTAGGACTGGTTGCGGTCTTTGTTGCCCTTGATAGGATGGTTGATAGATTTGCTGGGCCCTAGCATATTGTTGTTGTGGGTACTGATTAGGGTACTTTCCTTGTTGTGGATATGGCTGAGAATAATTTTGTCTAACAGCTTGTTTGTTATATGGGCAGTCTTGTGTTGTATGATTGGTGTACCTCCTTTCTATGGTGTAGTACTGGTTGTTAGGGTTCACTTGGGGTTGAGCCATGATGGGGCACACATTAGCCATATGGTCTCCTCCACAGGTATAGCATCGTTTTCTTGGGGCAAATCTAGGAATTTGCTTGCTAGAGACACCTAATTTCAGAGCTACCTTTTCTGCTAGATCCTCAATTGATGTGGATTGTGAGGAAATGAGGCTACTAGAACTATCTGAGTCTTTATAGATTTTTGAGAGCTCTAATTCCTCCCCTAGATTATCCTCAATGTCTATGCACATGCGTACACATTCCTCTATGGATCTAGGGTCCTTCAAGTACACATATGATCTCAGTTTGGTGCTTAACAATCCATCTAAAAATAAGGCCACTTGCTTGGATGGAGTGGGTAACTCTGGGGCCGGGCATCGCTCTAGATATTGCCTAAATCTTTTGCCTGCAAGCCTCACTGTCTCTTGAGATGTTTGTTTGAAGCTGTATATCAGGGAGGATGTGTTATGTCTTATGCCACTTTTAGAGAATTCGATAATGAATGCCTCTAGAAGTTGATCGATGCTCCTAAACTGCCTCTCGTTTAGTGGCTGAAACCATGTCAGGGCGGTGTTCCTAAGAGTTAGACCAAAGGCATTGTACTGCGTGAATAGATCTTCAACTTGTTCAGCTCTCAAGACTTGCCTAAACTCAGCTACATGATCATAGGGGTCTCCAGTGCCATCGAAGTAGTTTTTCATGGACTTAACTAGCTGGGTCGGTCTCAAGGTCCTCGTGTGCTCTCTCGGTCTTGGCAAAGGGAAATCATCGGCATTTCTTCGATTCCCTGGGGCTCTATGTCCCTCAGGTTCCACTCGATTTGTTTCCGTTCTCGTTCTTTCCCTTCCCCAAGAGTTGGCAAAGCTTACCTCAGGTCTCTCTCTACTCTTTTCTCTTTGAGTCCCATGAGATTGAGATGTTCCAGCTCCTTGGTGACCATAAGACACATTGGATCGAGGTTGGGGAAAAACAAATTCTCCCTTCCAAGTGTATGCGTGTCTTCCATGCTCGGAGACCATAAAGATTCTCTCAGAAGCATCATCTAAGTAGGTCACCTTGCCTGGGCTATCAGGATCTTTGAACTCATAGATGGCAAGAGCTCCCACTTCATTAGACTTTTCAAGCTTGTACCTCCAAAAAGCCTCATCCGTTTCTTGGTTCCAGAGCAATTCTATGCTCCTATTATCCTGGGGAACGAACTCTAGAGTGATTATTTTTGTTAGGACCGATTTGCCTCGAGGGGTTTTCGGCTCCTTTCCTAAGTTCCCTTGCTCTATGTCACCTAATTCAGGTTCAGAGATTATGTTGCCAAACTCATCTGTCCTTTCAGGTTGGCTGGTGACCACGTACATTGTTCCCTCTTTATCTATGTACGAACCATTTTCAAACTTGACTACAGGGTGTTCAATGGGCTGGTTCGGATTTTTAATTAGGACAACAGATCTTCGCAGACCATCCTCATAGATGCGTGCACCTAGGCGGTTGGTCTTGATGTATTCCAATTGAGTCTTGTAGGGACCTTCAGGTCTTTCTAGGTATGCCATTCCTGAGCTACCTACAGGTCTTTCCATGCTATACAACATGTCAGAGTCACTCGTTTCTGAGTCTAGAGCGTAGGGGTAATCACTCAATTGTTGAGCCCAAGATCTGGCTGTATGCTTGACGCTAGCCTCGGATGATCTAACGCTTTGACGGTCTCTCCCTAGGTGTCTTCCCGATCTTAGGTTCATATGCCCTTTGTACGTTGTTGGTTCTTTGGTACCAATCACTTGTTCCTTTTGAGTTCCTTTGGATGTGTTTTCTTGTTTTTAATTAAGCGTCGTCAGGAGAACTTTAGTGTGTCGTACTTGATGTTCTGCGTCCGCCTAGTTTAAGTTCTTTTCCTTTAAGTTATCCCTTGACTGCAATTTAGCCTATCCTTGCACTTGAGAAATTAAAGGCTCTTCAAACTTGAGTGTTCCTATCGTACCCCTAGTCACTTAGGACAACTACTCGCACTTAGCCTATGCTAAGAATGGACTGAGGGGTTTAAGAGATGTTCCAACCTCAAGTCGCTCCTCCTGGAGATGCTTGGCCACCCAGGAAGCACGTTCCCAAGCTTGTTCGCCCTGGCACTTACTTTGCTTTCTCCAAAAGCTCTCGATGATCCTATAAGAACCCCAAGTTTAGCTTCAATTTGATCCTTCAATTGACAGACAATTTTATTTCAGACACTTTTTAGTGACCCTTGTTCCCCCTTTTGTATTGCTAAAAAATTTCCTCTAGAGCTCCCTTGGTGTACCTACCCCTCAGTGTGTCAACTTCAAAATATCATATCTGAAAATCAACGCCACGAGCTTTCCGACAAGCCCTAGAGCTCAAAAAATGGATTTCGTATGAAAAAGTTATGACCGTTTAGGGTTTAGGGGGTTAAACAGACAAACAAAACCTTTCAGGAGTTTTAATGCATTTTTCTAAGGCCTTTGTAAGTGTATGAGTATTTGAGTATGCAAATATGCCCAAAATTTAGCCTAAATTTCCAAAAAAATTACCCCTTAATTTTTTTGCCAAAAATGCCTGTCTATCGCGATAGACGGTGTCTGTTGCGATGGATGGGTCTGTCGCGATAGACGGTATCTATCGCGATAGACGGTATTTGTCCAGATAGATGGGTATGTCACGATAGACGGTGTCTGTCGCGATAGATGGGTCTGTCGCGATAGACGGTGTCTGTCGCGATAGACGGTGTCTGTCGTGATAGACGGTGTCTGTCGCGATAGACGGGTCTGTCGCGATAGACGGGTCTGTCGCGATAGACGGTGTCTATCATCTATCGTGGTTTTGGTCTGTCGCGATAGACGGTGTCTGTCGCGATAGACGGTGTCTGTCGCGATAGACTGGATCTATCGTGGAATTTGGTCTGTCGCGATAGACAGGTGTCTGTCACGATAGACGGGGTCTATCATGGGTCTTTGTCTGTCGCGATAGACGGGTGTCTGTCGCGATAGACGGGGTCTATCGTCTGTCGTGGTTTTGGTCTATCGCGATAGACTGGATCTGTCGTGGAATTTGGTTTGTCGCAATAGACGGTGTCTGCCGCGATAGACGGTGTCTGTCGTGGAATTTGGTCTGTCGCGATAGACGGTGTCTGTCGCGATAGACTGAAAAAACGCAAATTTTTGAGAAACTTCTAGTGATTTGGAGTGCTCTAATGGTGTAGGTTACCATGCCAAACACGCATTCACAAAATATCAAGTTTTTCTATCTGTCGCGACAGACAGAGGTCGTCGTCCCAGGACCTGTGCAGAGTCTGTCGTACCTGTGCAAGCTGCTGGAGATGGTGGTACAGCTAGTTCCTGCAACAAAAGCTCAAAAAGCACACAAAAACAGATTGCATGCAAGCTCTCTCTCGCTCTCTCTCACAATGGAATGAGGGAAATGAGGTGGGGAGTGGAATATGACCGAAAAACGGAAATTTTTGTGGAGATGGAGATGGAGGTGGGAGATGGTGGGGATGATGATGGTGATGATGGTGATGCAAAAATAAGAAAAAATGAAGAAAAATAAGGAAAAGAAAGGATATTACCTATAACTCCAATGTCTCAACTCGACGTCTTACCATCACACGCTCGTCCTCGAAGCTCTCTCCCCGGCAACGGCGCCAAATTTGGTGTCACTCTAGCACAATGGTGAGTACCAACGTGAGAAGATTCACCTCATAATTGTCAATCCGTGGAGACGTGAGGACTAGTATGAAGACTATGAGCAAGTGAAGGCACAAGTGTGTGAGTGAGAAGCACACAAGCATGCACACACTTACACACACACGCGCACACAAGGCAAGAACAAGGAGAGGAACAATGGAGTTCTTTGCATTAGTCAAAAAGTCTCTTACATAAGCTCAATTCACAAACAATCTAGCCTCAAAAATGAGCTCTCTAGCTCTTTTTATAGTTTTCTCACTAGCTTTGGCCTTGTCCAAACCTAGTGTCCGGCCTATTTAAAAATTAGGTTCTAGAGCCTATTTGAGGGCTCAAACGGAGTCTAAAAATTATGAAAGTTGGTATGTAGCTAATTCTAATACTCCTCAAGCTCGAGGACTCCTCGGCTTGAACAAAATGGAGTCTATTCTACCAAAAATGGAATTTACAATGTTTGTGTAGTGATTAAAATCACTTGAGTTGTGAATGATTCATGGGAAAAAATGATTAGGCCTTGTTGCCGTATTGTGCATGACTGCTCTATTGTACCTGTATGCTCTTCATATGACCTGTATGCCAACACCCTGTCAAGCATTGTGTCCAGAAAGGGGAGAGGAAATGGATCCGGTACAGTGGCCGCATTCAATTTCCGGTAATCAACACAAATACACAGCTATTTATTTTTCTTCGGAACAATCACTATCGGAGATATCCATTCAGCATGCTCAATTGGTACAATGAATCCCACCTTCAGTAACCGATCGAGTTCTACTTTGATCTCTGCTGCATAATTGGGGTTCATTCGGTAACTAGGTTGTTTAATTGGCTTCGCCTCTAGTTTGAGCACTACCCGATGTTGATAGATCCGCGGGTCTAGGCCTTTCATATCTCGATAGTCCCAAGCAAAAACATCAGAGAACTCATGCAAGAGTTGTATCAAATCATCTTGAAATGTCTCTGACAATCTTGCCTTAATCTTAACGGGTCGCAGGTTATCCGCATCACCCAAATTATATGTTACTAACTAATCTTGTGGTACATAAAATTGTCGAGGTTTTACCAGATCATCAGATGACTGTAAAAGTTGATGTAAGGTGGCTCCATCCATAGCGACACTATCATCTGCATCTGCATCTCTGGTCACTGGTACCACCGTGCAAGCGGCCGAACTCCACTTGTCTGCGATCGACTGGAGATCTACAGTACCTAATGAGATCAGATCCTTATTGGTCTTCAGAAACGCCTCTTCCTTGTCATCAGATAAGCCATCCAACATGTGGACCGGCTCCGCTACATATGGTCTTGCATGAAGCTCGCAAGGCTGCATGGCATCCAATTTAACTACATAATTACGGTGATTATCTTTGAAAGTTAACTCCTACGCAGACCAATCCTGTACAACTTTGGCTTGTTTCAACCATGGCCGTCCAAAAAGTAGATTGTAGTCGAGGCTGGATTCTGGTAGTTTGAGGACAACAAAAGTCATTTTGAATGTGGTACCCTGCAATGTAATCAGAATATTCCGTACTAGTCCCATCGGATGGACTCGAGATTGGTCTGCCATGCGGACAAAAAATTGTACGGGCTCGATTTGGGTCCAACCCAATTGCTTGCAGAGTGCTGCCGTTGCTATATTCACACCTGAACCGCCATCAATTAGCACTTGAGTAATCTTTTGGTTTTTATGTCAAACAGTGATCAATGGGACTGAATGATCCACCGTAGAATCAGCTTCCGGTTGTATTGTTGCAGTCGTCGGAGTACAGAAAGATCCGGGACTAACCTGTTGTTGGAATTGCTGCCTGACTCCTGGCACCAAGGCAAGCAATTGTCCCAAAGGGAGTGTAATTGAAGCCTTAGATAGGATATCCCATACCTGATCTGTTTGGATCGTACTTCTCACCTGGTCTGATGATGATTCTACTATTGCTCGGACAGAATTTTGTTCATTTGATCTTGCCTTAGGCAAGGGAACCTGTGTTACTAGAATTGGATCAGGAAACACAGTTGGCTCTTTAGCTGTCCATTGACTAGCCGTTGTATACATTCGCTGCTGCTCGCGGATACTAGGCTCGAACACCTCAGCGGCGGGCTGCAAGTGCTTACCCGATCTGGTCTGAACCACTGCTGCTTGTGATTCAACTAGTGAAATATAGACCATGTTGGTCATTGGATTTTGTCGCTCCTTCTTCCTTTTCTCGTACTCTGTTGCATCCTTGCAAAATCTACGGATGTGGCCAATCTCGCCGCAAAAATGACATCGAGGTGGTGGAAGAGAAGTACCTTCCGCTAATGTACCCTCCTGCCATCGATTTGAATTGAAATTGGTATTCCGCTGACCCCGGTAATTCCTATATCCTTGCGACTGGTTGGTTCACATCTGTGGTGGCACATAATGGGCTGCTAGCTGACCTGGTTCCTATATGATGGCATTTACAGCTTCTCGCCCCTGCACTTTGGCATTATACATGCAATTTTCCATTGAGTGTCCTGTTGTGTTGAAGATGGCACAATACATCTGGTTAAGGGCACATGTAGCACTGGTGTGCCCTGAATTTTTGCACTTGGTGCAATATATCTATTTAGCCGGATCATCTTGTACATTCTTACTGGCTTTCAGCCACTCCAAGTCTTTGGTGAATCCCCCAACTTTATGCTCTAGTTGTAGGGCCATCGCAATAATAGCATCCAGTGTCATAGCACCCACACAGCAGATGATCATGATTTGTCTTAACTGTGGGGTCAAACCGTTAATGAACCACTGGGTTATAACATCATCCGGTAGACTAGCATGTGCCGGAGGCAGTTGTCTTAAGTGAGTTCTAAACAATGTTGCGTATTCCTGAACAGTCTGGTGCGACTTCTGTCGATTGTTCTACAAATAGTCGAAGATTTCAGCAGGATTCTTCTTCAATCGGAACCTCTGTAAAAACGCATCCCTCATAGCATCATAGTTAACGAAATGATTAATATCATACTCAGTCAACCATCTAGCCACTTCATTAACTAAGGTGGCCTGAAATACGATAGCCTTATACGCCGGATTGGGTGGATGGTTCATCACTACATAGTTTATCTCAAACGTGTGCACATGTGCATCAGGGTCATCACCCAGAAATCCACCGAATTTTGTGTAAGTCACCCCTGTTGGAACCGGTCACAGTGGGATGAATGGATGTGGCTATTGTTGTTGTTGCTGTTGTTGTTGCTGCTGTTGTTGTTATTGTTGACCACTCATGGTGCTATTATTGGTATTGTTGTTGTTCCCTAAGTTTTGAGGGGGTGTCTCTTGTCCTTCGGAATCTGTATTATCAGATTGCTCACCTTCCGGCTCGAAAATGTCGTTGAATCTCTTACTTATCTCCAAATCAAATAGTTTGTCCTCAGCTTTAGTATCAAAAGTAGGCAAGCTTGCCCCGAACAGTGGTGAACGTAACAAGGATCCACCAGGTACTACTGCAGTATCATCGGAAAACTTCAGACTCCCACTAAATGGCACCGAACTCCCACCGGAAATTATCGAACTTTCACCGCACCAAGTTGTCTTTCCACAGGAAGCGGTCTCACTTGGTAACACAACTTTATCACCGAAAATAGTCGAATCCTGACCAGATAACATCGGATGAGTTGTGCATTGTGTCTCTATAC
This sequence comes from Ceratopteris richardii, assembly GCA_020310875.1. NCBI lineage: Eukaryota > Viridiplantae > Streptophyta > Polypodiopsida > Polypodiales > Pteridaceae > Ceratopteris > Ceratopteris richardii. The sequence continues at coordinate 121,504,648 of CM035428.1, forward strand.
ACCCAGAAATCACTGCATCTTCTTCAGAACGAACCGGAATCACACCGGAATCTACCGGAATCTCATCATGTGTCACCGAACTGGCACCGGAATCGCTGTTAACTGGCTCTGATCCTTTGACAACTGGGCTTAAATGGCATGCACTTCTACCACCTGGGGGTGTCCCTAATAGATTTGGAACTGCCCAGGGATGCTGGTCTCTTCTATACTTCAGATAAGACTCGCCGGACCGAGTAACCGGCATATATCACCTCTGCACCGCTTGCCTTACGCACTGCTCTAACTTTACTGAGTATTCTCAATCTATTGCCATCTTCCCACAGACGGCGCCAGTGTTAAAAGGGGACTTTCATCACGTCCACTTTTAATCTCTTCGGGTTCTTGGGGATGGTAGGGGTCTGACAATGCAGAGGCCCTTTATCTGATTTTCCCAACTTAACTATCAAATTAAGCAGTACGCTACTATCTAGTATAACTTCTTTTACATTGTATTACTGTTCGTATTTCGGTTATTACTTACATAGTCTTTAACGCATAAATTAATGATCACCGTTGCTTAGACTGATTAACGTCAACATAACATTACTGTGTTATCAGAAATTAATGTAATTCAACAAAGACAGAGTAACAGTACTTAGAATATCTGAAATCTGCACTACGGCATCTCCACAAGATTGCAAATCGCCGAGACAGACAGTCTGGCGATCCCCTTTTTCTGCCACCGGAGAGCCCCATAATGTCTCTTCATTAGTAGGTAAAAAGTTACATCACTTCACTATGCCCTTTCGGTGCGTGCGGTATATGAAAATATAAAAGTTACATTGTGCCAATCCGGCGGCCTAACACTATGGAATGCTCTAACTCAGTATCATCTTTAGCTCTATGGATGGGATTCCATTGAATAGGGGGTACATCTCTATGAGAGTAGTCTTTGAGATTGACTTTGGTTGTGACACCTAAGTGTTGCAAGTACAAGGAGTTGGTTCCCCAATCCTATACCACTTGCAACTGTCGCATAAATGGTCTTCCCAAAATCATTTCATAGCCCTGGTTCTTGCTAAAGTCACAGATAGCAAATGTGTGCTCAAACTCTACACCATAAGTAGTGAGAGTTATTCCTTCTAATAGCCCTAAGGGTCTCTCTATGTGACCATTGGCCATCGACAATTTCATTCTCGTTGGCCTGAGTGCTGGCTTGCCCCAACGCTTCCATGGGGAAGTGGTAGCAATTGCAACTCGTGCGCCTGAGTCCAGAATTGCCTTGGTTGTGTATCCGTGATGGGTAATGGGAAGATAGGTGTTTCCTTCTTCTCCTTCACTCATATCTCCTATCTTGTCCAAAGGTATTTCTGGCACTGTTCTATGAGATCCTACTTGGGAACGAGGTTTTGCTACTTCTGGCACTTGGTTAGCTACATGTTTCCACAGCTCTGGCCTAACCTTGAGTAGCTCTTCTAGAGTGAGGTTGCACTGCACTTTAGTGTTTTTCACTACCTCTGTGTTCCTAGGTATGACCGAGTCTTCGTTTCTTACCATGACCATGGGTGCTCTCATACACGTAGACTTAGCTTCCCATGGGCATGTGAAATGGGGCAATTCCTGTAAGGAGTTAGACTCAAAGTCTAACCTCTCTTGGGATTGGGTGCTCTCCTGCTCTCCATAAATGGAAGGAATATCTTGTGGGAATTGATCATGCGCGTCATCCACAAGTTCAATGGGAGGAGGGACTTCACTTTCTTTAGCCCATTTCTCTTTTTGAATCTCTTGCAGGAACTCTAGTGAATACCTATTCATAGAAGAAGACATAAGCTTCCTGCGGAGGACTGATTATTCTTTCGCTTGCCTTGGCTCTTCCTTGGGATATGGCTTCCTTATCAGATCTTGCAATTATGCTCTCCAACTTCTCTAGCTATCCATCAAAGTGCAGTTGTGCCTTAGCTGAGCAAGAGTAGTTGAAAAGATGACTGGCTTCAAACATGGTCTGAGCCAATGCTACCATTTTAGCACAAAGCTTGGTTCTTTCTATCTCTAGATCAGCTCTAGGGTAGCACTTTTCATGATCTATCACGTTTGGTCCTTCTTGGATTCTGGCTTGATATACTTTAAGCATCATGTCTATGTCTTCGGAAGTGGGGTCAGCTAATACTGATCCTACTCTAGGGGGTGGTGGAATGGTATGAGGTGGGTTGAAAGATAGTGGATTAGATGGTGATAGGGATGAAGGTGGTGGTGGTATGTGAGAGTTTGTTTGAGAGGTGAGTTTAAGAATCTTCACTTTTGTTTTTCTTATGCTTTCTTCTAATTCGCTCATCTTCTTAGACCATTGTCTTTTCATCCTTTCTCGACTATCTTTCCAGGCTCTCGTCCTTTTCTTGGTTATGCTCTCAGTTTCAGTAACCTCGACACTCTTTTCTTGGCCTAAACCTTGGTTCTACTGCAATGCCTGAGCTCTGGTGACCATTTGCACTAGTGCAGTGGAAGTCACACTGCCTGTAGAGTCTAGTACTAATCCAATAACATTGATAGGAGTGATTTTTGGCATATTATTGGGGTTCTTTGGGCAATCTCGTAAGAGATGCTCCTTTCTGCAATCTTGACAAAATCGTTGAATTGTCACTGATTGGGGTTGCATAGGGGCAGGCAGTGGGCAATCACCAATGAGGTGATCTCCCTGACATCTGTAGCATGGCCCTCTAGGGAATGGGGGTCGTACCTGCCTGGGTTGAGTTCTAGGATTGGGATTTGTGTACATGATATTTGCATACTCTGGATCCCAACTAGGTTCAATCGGTTCTTCACTATAGTAGGATTCACCATGTTCAGGAGACTGCATGTAGTAAGCCTGGGGGCTATCAATATGTGTAGAGTCAAAGCTATGGTCACTAGGGTCACTTTCCAAAAGTAATGGAGTTACTGGGACTATAGCTCTATTCAAATTTTCTTCTGCAGTTGCATACTTTACGGGAATCACATTGGCTGGAGCAGGAGGTTGTTGGGCTAGCACTGGTTGAGGTCTCTGCTAGGCTTGATATTGTGGATGGTAGGTTTGTTGAGGCCTAGTACACTATTGTGGTGGGTACTGGTTCTGGTATCTTCCTTGTTGAGGGTATGGTTGTGGGTATGTTTGCCTAACTGCTTGCTTATTGTAGGGGCAATCTTGCGCGGTGTGATTGGTGTACCTCCGTTCTATGGTGCAGTACTGGCTACTAGGATTGACTTGGGGTTGAGCCATAATGGGACATACATTCACCATCTGGTCACCACCCCAAGTATAACATCTCTAACTGGGGCAAATCTTGGGATTTGTTTGCTAGAGACACCTAGTTTTTGAGCTACTTTCTCAGCGAGTTCCTCAATAGATGTGGATTGCGAGGAAGAGAGGCTAGTATAACTATCTGAATCTTTGTAGATTTTTGAAAGCTCTAATTCCTCCCCTAGGTTATCCTCTATGTCTATGCACATATGTACGCACTCTTCTATGGTCCTGGGGTCCTACAAGTACACATATTATCTCAATTTGGTACTTAGAAGTCCATCCACGAATAAAGTCACTTGTTTAGCTAGTGTGGGTAACTCTGGAACATGGCATCTCTCTAGGTACTGCCTAAACCTTCTTCCTGCAAGTCTAACCATTTCTTGAGGAGTCTTCTTGAAGCTATGGATCAATGTGGAAGTATTATGCCTTATGCCACTCTTAGAGAATTCGGTGATGAAAGCCTCTAGAAGTTGGTCTATGCTTCTGAACTGTCTCTCATTCAATGGTTGAAACCATGTAAGGGCTGTGTTCCTAAGGGTTAGACCAAAGGCATTGTACTGCGTGAATAGGTCCTCAACTTGTTCAGCTCTCAAGACTTGCCTAAACTCGGCCGCATGATCATATGGGTCTCCTGTGCCATCGAAGTAGTTCTTCATGGATTTAACTAGCTGTGTAGGTCTCAAAGTCCTTGTGTAGGTCGGTCACGATTGACACGTGGTGCGTGAAAGGCCTTTCGATTGTGGTTAGTTGGTCATTGACTCTGTCAATCACGATCGACGTGTCGGTCGCGATTGACGAGTCCGTCAACAAGTGTCCGTCGTAGTTTGTCGATCGCGATTGACAGAAAACTGAGGAATTTTAAAATTTCAAACACATATTCAAGAAGCTCTAGGCCTACACATCACACTTATGCACTTAGTTTAGCAAAAGGATCACTTTTTTTGTTGGTCGCGATTGACAGAGGTCAATGCCTCGGGACCTACACAGTAAAAAATTTTACCTGCTGAAGCTGGTGCAGCTACTGGGGATGTTGATTCCTGCAGAAAATCTCGGAAAACACGCAATAGCACAAACATGCAAACGCTCTCTCGCTCTCTCTCACAAGTGAAATGAGGGGAAATGGTGTGGGAATGGTGATATGACCAAAAAGCTAAGATTTTCGTGATGATGGAGATGGAGGTGGGAGATGATGATGATGGTGAAGAAAATAAAGGAAAATAGATCAAAGTGAAGAAAATACCTATAACTCCAATGTCTCAACTCTACGTCTTACCATCACACGCTCGTCCTCAAAGCTCGATCCCCGGCAACGATGCCAAAATTTGGTGTAGCTCAGTGATGAGTAGCACCTCCTTTAATGTCAATCCGGGAAGACATGAGGATGGTATGAAGACCTCGAACAATCGATGGCACAAGTGTGTGAGTGAGAAGCACACTAACATGCACACACATACACACACACACGCACACAAGGCAAGAACAAAGAGAGAGACAATGAAGTTCTTTAGATTACTCAAAAGTGCTCTTATAAGTTCAATTCTACAACAAGCTAAGCCCCAAAAATGAGCTCTCTAGCTCTTTTTATGGTTTTTTACTAGTTTTGGCCCTGTCGAGACCTAGTGTCCGGCCTAGTTAAAAATTAGGTTCTAGGGCCTATTTGAGGGCTCAAATGGAGTCTAAAAAATATGAAAATTGATAGGTAGGTACTTCTAATGCTCCTCAAGCTCAAGGACTCCTTGTCTTGCACAAAATGGAGTCAAAACTATCCAAAAACGGTATTTACAAGGTTAAGGTAGTGATGAAAATCACTGTTCAAATGAGGTTTGGTTGGAAAATTTGGATTGCCTATTTGCCAGATCTTCGTTGACTACTTTGTCTGCTTGTGCCTTCTCTCAGCTCTAGCTCCCTTCTTTGGCTTCCTTGTCTTGTGAGTCCTTGGGTGCCTTGACTGCTGCCAACACCCGAAATAAGCCTTGGAACCTAATTTTTAACTAGATCGGACACTAGGTCTGGATAGGGCCAAAACTAGTCAAAAAACTATAAAAAGTGCTAGAGAACTCATTTTAGAGGTTAAATTTTTTGTTAGCTTGTTAAAGAGTTGGCTGAGTAGAGATTAAAGCTTTTGTAACAGAGTTCTTGTGCAATTGAAGCTTTCCATTGTTCTTCTCTTTGATCTTGCTTTGTGTGTGTGTGTGTGTGTGCATACATGTATGTACTTGTTACTCACATTTGCCCACCACAATTGCTCACGATATTCATATCCTCCTCATGTCTCCGCAGATTGACAAGTAAAGGAGGTGGTACTCACACTTGAGCTACACCAAATTTTGGTGCCATTGTCGAGGATCATTGCTTGAGGACGAATATTGTGATGGTAAGATCCTAGATTTGAAACGTTGGAAGGTAAAAAATAGTCATTTTTTGTCAAGTTTCTCATTTTCCATCTTCATCTTCATTTTCTGATCTCCCATCTTCATCTTCATTTTCTGATCTCCCATCTTCATCTTTACTGAAATTTTTCTTTTTTGAGTGTATATTCACTACTTTCACCTCATTTTTCATTCATGGTTGTGCAAGAGAGAGAAAGAGAGGCAAAATGTTTTTGTTTCTGAGTTTTTGTGCTATCTGCGATCCTTTGCACAACACCCGGGCCAAAATTCTCAAAAAATCACGAATTAGAAAAAAATCACAAATTTTTGAAATTTTCAAATTTTTTTGAATTTCATGATTCTCTAGTTGTCCACCTAAAATCACTTAGAAAATCGTGACTCTTTGGGTCTTTGAATCTCAAGAAATCATGACTTTTTGGCTTTGGGCTATCAAGGAAATCATGATTCTTTGGGCTCCAATCTTCGAGAAAATTGCGAATCTCTACTATTAAATTTTTGAAGAAATCGTGAATTTTTGTAAGACTATCTTAGAGAAATTTGTGACTTTTTGGAAGGCTAGTTTTGAGAAAATTGCAAATTTTTGCACCCCAATTTTTGAGAAAATCGCTAATTTTTGGTTCCATAAGTGTGAAAAATTTGTGACTTTTTGGCTTTTTAAGTGTGAAGATCGCGACTTTTTAGCATTCTAAGTGTGAAAAAATTGCAACTTTCTACCTTCCATTATTTGAGAAAATCACAAATTTTGCAAGGCGACTTTTTGAAGAAATTGCGAATTTTTGCAAGGCGACTTTTTGAAGAAATCACGAATTTTACAAGACAAATTTTGAGAAAATCACGACTTTCTACCATCCATTCTTTGAGAAAATCATGAATTCTTGGATTCACATTTTTGAGAAATTCGTGAATTCCTGCACTCAAAGTTTAAGAGAAATTCGCACATTCTACTTGGAAAATTTTGAGAAATTCGTGACTTTCTGCCATCAAGATTTCAAGAAAATCACGAATTTATGCAATCAAGTTTTAGAGAAAATTGCGACTTTTTGCCATTAGCTTTTGAGAAATTCGCGACTCTTTGCATTCAAATTTTCAATGAAATCATGACTTTTTGCAAGGCAAATCTTGAGAAATTTGCAACTTTTTGCAACTCATATTTTGAGCAATTCGCGACTTTCTACCATCCATTTGTTGAGAAATTTGGGACTTTTTGAAAGAAGACAAGAGTAAGAAATCATGAATTTTTGGATACTTACTGAGCAAAAGAATTGTGACTTTTTGGGCTTTTGGTTTTCACAAATTCACGACTTTCTGGCTATATGACTCTCAAAAAATTGCAAATTTCTAACACATCCTATTTGTCTGTTTTGACCCCTAGGAGCCTGATTTGACATAACATTTTCATCCAAAATCCATTTTTTGAGCTCTAGAGTGTGTTGGAAAGCTGGTTTCCAATCCCACATGGCTTCAACTATTTTTCTTAAGAATAATTTGTTGATTTTCAAATAGAGTAATTTGAAGTTGAACTTCAGGTGGGATTGGACGCCAAGGGAGCTCCAAAGGATTTTGAGCAATACAAGGGGGGGAGAAGAGTCTTTAAAAATACATGAATCAAATTTTCTATTAAATAAACTAAATTCTAAGCTTGATCTAAACTTGGGACTTTTAGAGGTCCATTGAGATCCATTCAAGAGAGTCAAAGCAAGGTGGCAAGTTTGTTGCAAGTTTGGGAATGTGTATTTGGAGCATTCAAATGTGATCAAGGGAGAAGCAACTTGAGTTTGGAATCATTCTTAACTCCCTTCGTCAATTCTTAGCTTAGGCTAAATACGAGTAGTGATACTAATCAATTAGGGCTACAATAAGTATGAATCAAGTCCAACAAAACCCTAATTTTTCAAGTTCAAGCATAGTTAAGATATTTAATGCGACAAATCATTGAGAAAAAAGTACTTAAGTGGATTGATCACATCTCAAAGTGTGATAAAACTCAAGTTCTCCTAATGACAATTTTTGTCAACTAAGATTACACCAGAGAAATCTATAAAAGAATAGGTAACTAATTCAAAAGAACATTGCAACATGGTTGTACTTGGGAAAATTGGGACTAGTAGACAAAGCTTATGAACCTTAGGTCAGGTAGACACCTAGGCCAAGATAGAAAAAGTATCAGATCATCTGAAGCTAGTGTCAACCACACAGCTTGGTCGTGGGCACAACAACTTAATGATTATCCCTACATGCTAAGCTCAAAAACAAGTGATTGAAAAATGTCATTTAGCATGGAGAGACCTCCACGTAGCTCAAGCACTGCCTATTTACAGACTTCAGAAGGTTCCTATAAGACACGGTTGGAATATATTAGGACCAACCAATTAGGTGTGCACATCTATGAGGATGGGTTGAGGCGATCAATTGTGCAACTCAAAAATCTAGATCAATCATTCGGACTTGAACACCCAGTGATCAAATTCAAAGAGGGCTCATACATTGACAAGCAAGGAATCATGTATGTGGTTATGAACTTACGAGACAGGACAGATGAGCTTGGAAATATCATTCCCAAGAATGAGATAGGAGACCTAGAGCTAGGTGACCTAGGAGGAGAACCCAAGATCCCTAGAGGCAAATCGGTCCTAACCAGAATACTCACACCAGAATGGATTCCCCAAGATAACAAAAGCATAGAATTGTTTTGGAATAGGGAGACAGATGAAGCTTTTTATAAGTTTAAGACTAACCAACCTAGTAGAATAGGAAATGTGATGATATATGAATTTAAAGATCTTGATATCCCTAGAAAAGTGGTCTATTTAGACAACACATTAGAGAGAGTATTCATGGTAACAGAGCATGGTAGGCATGCATACACTTGGCAGGGCAAATCAATTTTCCCTCCACCAAGATCTAATGTTTCCCAAGGCCTCCAAGGAGCAAGATCATCCCAAGCTTATGAAGCACAATGAGAACGAACAAGAGAGAGACCTGAGGTCAGTTTTGCACACATTGTGGGTAGAGATAGATCTAGACTTAAAGGTGAAAGACCTGAAAGAGAGAGACATAGAGCACATAGGCATCAAAGAGGTGAATATGATTTTCCCTTGCCTAGGACCCAAGAGTACCCAAGAACCCTTAGAGCCTCTCAAGTGGTCAAGAAACTGAAAAACTACTTTGATGGGTCAGGAGATACTTATGATCATGTGGCTGAGTTCAAACAAGTGTTAAGAGCTAAACAAGTCAAGGACTTGTTCACCTAGTTTGCGGCATTTGGTTTGACTCTCAAGGGCACTACCTTAGCTTGGTTTCAACCCTTGAACAGTCACAATTATCAAAATATAGGTCAACTGCTAGAAGCAGTCATCATAGAATTTTCCAAGAGTGTCATCATGCATAACACATCATCCTTGATCCACAGCTTAAGGCAGACACCCCAAGAAACAGTTCGACTAGCTGGATGCAGATTTAAACAATATGTGGAAAGATACCCGACACCTAAATTACCTACACAATCAAAACATGTTTCCTTGTTTTTAGTTGGACTCATAAGCAGAAAACTTAGATCATATGTTATCTCAAGGAGCCAATCACGCTAGATCAATGCTTGAGAATGTGTATTGACATACAAGAAAACCTGGGTGAGGAGTTAGAATTGTCCAAAATCTATAAGGATTTTGAAAGTTCTACTAGTGATACTTCTAGACCCTCCATTGAGATAGATGAGATAGCTTAGCAGGTCGCAAGGCAGCCAGGAGTTCAAAATAGACAAACACCAAGGGTCACCTCGTTGAAGCAATATTATACTTGTGGAACCACATTGCTAATGATTGCCCATTGCAAAACCAGAACATGAGAGAAATGAATGCTCCATATTGCACTATTGAGGGGAAATACACCAACCATACAGCTCAAGATTGACCATACAATAAGCAGGATGTCAAACAAACTTATCAACAACCATACCAATAGGGTAGGGTATCAGAGCCAATACCAACAACCATTTCATAGGGCACAACAATATCAACCTCAATACCAACAACATACCAGGCACCATATAGACCACAACCAACTACCACCTCTTGCGAATGTGATTCCAATTAAGTATGCAGTAGCAGAGGAGAAGACTAGTAGAGAATTAATGTCGATGACCCCTTTGGTCTCAAAAAATGACCCTCTTGCTCAGAGTTCTGACTACACTCATGAGGATAGCCCACAAGCTTATTACACAGAGTCACCTAAGCACAGTGAGATGTATCCCTATCAATATGAGGCACTACCTATGGAACCGACTTGAGAGCCAGAATAGTACAATGTCATGTATATAAATCCTAACCCCAGACCCCATTTGAGACAAATGAGAACACAAGCCCTAGAGGACCATGTTTTAGATGTCAAGGTGACCATTTCATTCATGAATGTCCCCACACACTGGCTTCGAGACAAGGACAAAACATCACAATACAAGGCTTTTGTCTTGAGTGTGGCAAAGAACATCTCTCGAGAGATTGTTCAAGGAACCCCTCTAGTGTGCCCAAGGTTACACCAATTAATGTGGTGTGGTAGGCTTAGTGGTGGATTCAAGTTCAAGTAGCATTAATGTGGCTTTTATATAGGCAGTCACTAGGGAACAAGCCTTAAAAAAGGTTAAACTTGCTGAACAATCAGATTCAAGTAAATCAGAAGAGCCTAGTAAGAGGAAAACAAGAACATGAAAGGATACTAGGAAGAAGGCCAACCATAAGTGGGATCAAAAGTTATCCTAATTAGAAGAAAGCCTGAGGGACGCAAGAAAAAAAATAGTAGACATTGCATCTCAAAACCCCTTGCATGCCAAAAATCCATTCACTCCACTTCATCCCACTCCACTACCCATTGTAAATAAACCACAACCAGGGTCTGGTCTTGCAGATCCAACCCCAGAAGGCTTGGACATGATGTTCAAGACCTACCAAGCTCAACTTCAAGAAGGGCCAACAGCTACAAACCTAGACAAGAGTTACCCCATAGCAGATTTAGAGATTGAACGGACAAAGATCTGCATGAAAATGGTAGAACTAGCTTAGGCTATGCTCAAGACCAATAAATTGTTCAATCAGACAAATTCTATCAAATCGGGTTTGCATTTCCTATGTCAACTGTAGATAGTACAAGATTGGGGAACGAACTCCTTGTACTTACAACACTTCAGGGTCACAACAAAGGTCAATCTAAAGGATTATACATTTAGAGATGTACCACCCATATAGTGGAATCCTATCCACAAGGTGCAAGAAGATTCAATCTCTGTGCATTTAGTAAGTTCTTCTGATCTATCCTGGATGCATGAAGATACTCACTTGTGGATGTGCAAGGTTGCAGAGGAAGAGGAAAGATGCCGAAAAGCGAGAGGAGGAGGCAATTCCCAAGGAACCAGACCGGTTAGAGACCCATCCTACACACCGATGATCTTTGCAAATGAGGAATTTGAACCTCATGGTTGGGTAGAAATCTTAGCCACCATGGACATTTCCATCAATGAAGAACAGTGGACGTGTCATTGTGATGAGGAAGGTCATGATATCTTTTTGTTCATGTGTGAACCATTGCTAGAAGACTGTAACTCTAATGAGGTCACACATGAAGAAGAGAATGATGAGGATCTAGAGTCCAATGTGATGGATACATACTTTGACTTAGAGGAGCACTATCTAGAAAATGTAGGAGTATTTACCCTAAAAGAAGAAGAATCTATCACAAGCATTAAAACAATAAATTCCAAGGAGGAAATTGAAGCTAGTCAAAAGAGAAAGAAAAGAAAACCAATGAAACACAAAGAGGAGGAATCATTGTTTGAAGTACCAAGAAATTTCAAGAAATATGAAGTTGAAGACTAGAAAATTTTGGTACGAATGCCGAAGAGAGAGGCCATTAGAGGAGAAGCATATGATAATAAAGAAAAGGCCAAAGAAATTGTAGTAACCATTGACGAGAATGAAGAGTGATGTACATACATAGGAGAAGACCTAACTGAAGAAGAAGAAGTAGATCTTGTAGCTTTATTAAGGGAATATAGGGATACTTTTGCATGGACCTATAGAGACCTAAAGGGAGCAGATCTGACAATCTGTTCTCATACAATCCCCATGATGACTGATGTCAAGCTCACCAACCACAAGCCCTACACATATAATGAGACTTATGCAATCATAATAGAAGAAGAAATTGGGAGATTGATTGACACCGGATTTATCTATGAGATTGAGCATATTGAATGGGTGTCCCCCATCATAGTGGTGCCCAAGAAGAATGGAAAGTTGAGAGTGTGTATTAACCTTAAAAAAGTTAATGCCACTACGATAAGAGATAGCTATCCACTTCCAATCACCAATCATTTCTGTTGGTGCATTTTACCCAAGCCTACATGCTTGATATGCTTGATATTATGCTCATTTGTAAGTCACATGTGTAGTCATGTGAACACCTCTTGTAAAAGAGTTCATTTTTATCTCTTGTATTTGAAAAAAGAAAAAAGGAAAAGGATGGCTTACCTCATGCATGATGTAAAAGCAAAGTCGTGGCTCTATCTACCTAAAACCACGAATTTTTGAGCTGAGGGAATATCTCCTAACTTTGGGGATCACTTTTAGGTGGAGCCATTCAAATTCGAATTCAAAACTCCCTCCAAGAATAGCTATAAAAAGAGCAAGAAGGAAGAGGCGATTAGCAAGCCTTGTACGTGACCACTTCATGTCATTTTGTAGAGATTGAAGAGCTTACTCCATAGCTCTATCATTCTACTCCCATTGTGCAAAGATTCATTGCCAATGTGGTTGTAATCATATGTGAATCTATACATTTATCATCATTTACTTCTCTGTTTTGTTCTCTGCTATACTCACTCAGAGCAGTACCTTCAGAAGGTCATATCTCGAGTTCTACTAAACCTTTTTCAATGCTTTAACATGCGTTGGATAGCTCATATTGTCTACTTTTTGCCTATAAATTTCCATGGTCATTGGACTAATAATTTTGAAGATATCTGCAATTTACTGCTCACTGGTCTATCTTTGCAGAGCCCCGAGAATGGCGGGCATGTTCCAGACTTTGTAAAAATTTGTTCTCAGTGCTCAGTCCATCATTTGAAGTGTTTTAACTTGGAATAGCAAGCTTGTTAAGTCTATTTGCTATGCCCAAAAGGAATGTTTCTAATTCCTACCAAGTTGAGAGCACTGTTCATTTTTTCCAGCAGGTGTATGTCCAAAAATAGCAAGTTTTGGGAGCTAGTCATTTTGCAACTAGTTTGTCTTGACTTAAACTTTTGGGATACATCTTCCAAAGTACTTGGCTGATATTTTGGTGGATTTAGGAAGCTCAAAGGGTCTACTAATCAACTCTGAAGTCTCAATTGGCTGGTGTCAAGCTGGTTGTAGCGGCACCTACTCATCTTTGGATTGCATCCACCATCTCTCGTCACAGTGGTATCAGAGCATAGTCAAGCAACATGGGAGATGGATTTCCATCAACAATTGACAAATTGGATCGAAACAACTACCCGGCATGGTCTCTAAGGATGGAGGCTTACCTTCAAGGGAGGAATTTATATGGATTCATATCCGGAGATGAAGCAATGCCAACCATGAGGAACAAAGGGCAACCATCACATGAAGAAGTGGAAGGACTTTCGAATTGGCGTTCGAAGGATGCACTTGCAAGGTCCTATATTCTAAACTCAATCTCTGATTTTCTTTTACCTCATGTCAAGGGACGCAAGACATCAAGAGAGACTTGGAATGCACTTGCTTCTTTCTTCTCTTCCAACACTCGAGCAAGGAAGAACCAATTGTGGATGGAGTTCACAACAATGAAGAAAAGCCCGAAGCAAAATGTGACTGATTATGTCACAAAGATGAAGGAGATTTCCGACCAACTTGGAAGCATTGGAGAGGTAATTGAAGAGGAGCAAATCATTAGACAAATCATAAATGGAATCAAAGCAGACGACAAGTGGGAGTCATTCACAACAGCCATGGATTTATACATGGATATGCATGTACCCGACCTCAACACACTCATGGGCCAACTCTTCACTCATGAAGCAAAGATTAGCAAAGGTGGTGAGTCCTCAAGAGGTAATCAAACTTTTTCCTTATATTCTGATAAAGCTAAGGTCAAGGACAAGTCAAAGAATAGGAAGAATGAAGATGAAGGTAGCTCTTTCCAAGCAAACTTTGCAGGTAGAGGAAGAGCTAGAGGAAGAGCTAGAGGTGGAAAGCAAGGCAGGGGGAGATTCCAATCATCTCAACCTTGCAGCATATGTGGCTTATCTAACCATACTACTGAAGAATGTTTCAGGAATCCAAGGAACTCAAGAGGAAGAGGATCCAATAGAGGTGGCTATGGATCAAATAGAGGCAGATACAATGGAGGCTACAACAACAACAACTACTACAACAACAACAACTATCAAAGTGGCCATAGAGGAAGAAGAGATTACAATAACTACGCAGAGGACCAAAATCAAGAAGATTCATTATTGATTATGAATCTATGAGCGAAGAAGGGTAAGGATGATGATCACATATTTTACATTGATTCGGGATGCTCAAACCATGTAGCAAGAAATGTGGCTTTACTTTCTGATTTGGAAGATCCTCATAACAAGCATGAAGTGCAGATAGGAGATGACACAAAGCACCTAGTGGAGAAGATAGGTAATGTGAAGACATCAGATGGGAATATGAACCTCTTAAGCAAAGTCTTGTATGTCCCTACAATTACCGAAAATTTAATAAGTGTTGGACAGATTGTTGAAAAAGGATTGCAGGTTAGATTCAATCGATTTGGAGCATATGTTGAAGACCCAAGGCAAGGCTTTCGAAGGATTGCCAAAGGAGAAAAGACAAGAAGGCTTTTCACTTTTGAAGTGGAAGATACAAAGAACATAGCTTTGTTTAGCTATGGATCTCAAACTCTTACAGAGTTGGAGATATGGCACAAAAGGCTTGCTCACATTGGTGAGAGGACACTCAAACAGATTTGCAGGGACCAAAGTGTACTTGGTTTGCCTAATATCACAAGGCAACACATGATATATATATATATATATATATATATATATATATATATATATATATATATATATATATATATATATATATATATATATATATATATATATATATATATATATATATAAGTGTGAAGCTTGTCAACTCGGCAAGGCGCATAGACAACCTTTCAATAAGAAAGGATATATGTATCAAAATCCTTTGGATCTAGTGCACACGGATGTGTGGGGTCCAAGTAAGGAGCCATCTATATCAGGCTCAAGATATTATGTGTCTTTCATAGATGATTGTAGCAAGTGGACCATTCTGTTTTTCATGAAGCATAAGGATGAAGTGTTTAATTGCTTTAAGAAGTATATTGCTCTTGTTGAAAACCAAACAGGTAGGACTTTGAAAAGACTCAGATAAGATGGTGGAGGAGAATACTTCTCTTCTGAATTTGATGCCTTCTTGCATGAAAGAGGCATTAAAAGGGAAGTCACTACAAGGTATACACCCGAACTCAATGGTGTAGCAGAGAGGAGGAACAGAGTTATTGTTGAAGCTGCAAGGTCCATGCTCAATGAAAAGGGATTGCCAAACTACCTATGGGCAGAGGCTGTGTCTACAGCCACATATCTCATAAATAGACTTCCATCTAAGTCACTAGATGGAACCACTCCATATGAAGTGTGGAATGGAAGAAGACCTAGTCTAGAGCATTGTAAAATCTTTGGATGCTTAGCCTATGCTCACATTCCTTCTCAAGTAAGAGGGAAACTGGATCCCAAGGCAGAGAAGTGTGTATTCATTGGTTATGATCAACACCAAAAAGGATATAGATTGTACCATCCAACCAATAAAGGATTTTCTGTGAGTAGAGATGTATTTTTTTATGAAAACAAATCATGGTTTGATGATGACAAGAAAGTGAAGCTGCCATATGACTTGGATGAAGATTTTCCATCACTTCAACCAAAGGAGCCAAAGCAGATTGAAGAAAGTGATTCGGAGATTGACCTAGAAGACTTGGAAAGACTAAAGCTATGGAAGAACAAAGGTAAATCAAAGATGCAGGATGCTACATATGGACCCGAGAGCTCACATCAACCACTTAGAAGGTCTTCAAGGGAGAAGAAGAAACCAGAGAGGTTTGGTTATGATACTTCTTTGGTCACCAAGCACTCAATCTACATTGCAAAGGATTCAACCAATGAAGAACCTACCACATTTGAAGAAGCACAAAGCAAGAAAGCTTGGAGAGATGCAATGGATGAAGAAATGGACGCCTTGAAGGAGAATGACACTTGAGAGCTTGTACCTAACAAGCCATCTATGAAGATAATCGGATCTCGATGGATATACAAAATCAAGAGGAATCCAGATGGAAGTATAAATAGACACAAAGCAAGGTTAGTTGCTAAAGGGTTTGCTCAAACCCATGGTATTGATTATGAGGAGACTTTCTCTCCTGTTGCAAAAATGCCTACAATTAGGGTTCTCATTAGTCTTGCTGCATCTAGAAGTTGGAATCTCTATCAAGTTGATGTAAAGAATGCTTTCTTGAATGGATGGATTTTTGAGGAAGTGTATATGGCACAACCTCCTGGATATGAGGATGCACATCATCGTAACTATGTATGCAAACTAAAGAAAGCTTTGTATGGATTGAAGCAAGCTCCAAGAGCTTGGAATTTCAGATTGGTGACTTATTTGCAGGACCAAGGATTCAAAGCTAGCAAGGCAGATACCTCTTTGTTCATAAAGAGGAATGGATATGAAGTGATCTATTTATGTGTGTATGTTGATGATATTATTATCACAGGCAATGATCTTGAAGGAATCAAACAGGTAAAGAGTCAAATGAAGGAGGAGTTCAAAATAAGTGACCTCAGACCACTCACTTATTTTCTTCGATTGGAGTTGATCTACACAGATTCAAGTATATACATCACACAAAGGAAGTATGTGCATGACATGCTCGTCAAGTTCAAGATGGAAAATACCAAGTGTGCAGGTACACCTATGGAGCAAAATCATAAGCTTAGTGCTTATGAAGGAGAGCCAATTGAAGACATCACAAGCTATCAAAGCTTGGTTGGAAGTTTGAACTATGCAACACTCACAAGGGTGGATATATGCTATAGTGTTAGCATATTGAGTCAGTTTATGCATAAGCCGAGAAGACCACATATGGAAGCGGCCAAGAGAGTCCTCAAGTACCTAAAGGAGACCATGAATGAAGGTTTGTTCTATTCATATACTTCAGATATTGAGTTAAAGGTCTACTCAGATGCAGATTGGGCCGGATCTAGAGATGATAGAAGAAGCACATCCGGGTATATATCATTTGCATGATCAAAAATCATTTCTTGGTCATCCAAGAAGCAACCAACCATGGCATTATCTTCTACCGAAGCTGAATATAGAGATTTGGCTAATGCAACTCAAGAAATCATGTGGTTAAAGTCTTTGTACACAGATCTTGGACTTCATTCTTCAACACCTCACATTTTTTGTGACAACACAAGCTCACTACATCTAGCAGCCAATCCCGTATACCATGCTAGAACCAAGCATATTGAATTCCACTACCATTATGTAAGGGAGAAGCTAATGAGCAAGGATATCCAACTGTCCTATGTCTCTACAGATATGCAATGTGCAGACATGTTGACTAAAGCTCTTGATGGTACAAAGCTAAGTAGATTCAAGTTGATGATTGGCTTGCAGGAAATCAAGGACAATTGAAGACTTATTTGGAGGCCAAGCATGTTAGGCTTGAGGGGGAGATGTTGGTGCATTTTACCCAAGCCTACATGCTTGGTATGCTTGATATTATGCTCATTTGTAAGTCACATGTGTAGTCATGTGAACACCTCTTGTAAAAGAGTTCATTTTTATCTCTTGTATTTGAAAAAAGAAAAAAGGAAAAGGATGGCTTACCTCATGCATGATGTAAAAGAAAATTCGTGGATCTATCTACCTAAAACCACGAATTTTTGAGCTGAGGGAATATCTCCTAACTTTGGGGATCACTTTTAGGTGGAGCCATTCGAATTCGAATTCAAAACTCCCTCCAAGAATAGCTATAAAAAGAGCAAGAAGGAAGAGGCGATTAGCAAGCCTTGTACGTGACCACTTCATGTCATTTTGTAGAGATTGAAGAGCTTACTCCATAGCTCTATCATTCTACTCCCATTGTGCAAAGATTCATTGCCAATCTGGTTGTAATCATATGTGAATCTATACATTTATCATCATTTACTTCTCTGTTTTGTTCTCTGCTATACTCACTCAAAGCAGTACCTTCAGAAGGTCATATCTCGAGTTCTACTGAACCTTTTTCAGTGATTTAACATGTTTTGGATAGCTCATACTGTCTACTTTCTGCCTATAAATTTCCTTGGTCATTGGACTAATAGTTTTGAAGCTATCTGCAATTTACTGCTCACTGGTCTATCTTTGTAGAGCCCCGAGAATGGCGGGCATGTTCCAGACTTTGTAAAAATTTATTCTCAGTGCTCAGTCCATCATTTGAAGTGTTTTAACTTGGAATAGCAAGCTTGTTAAGTCTATTTGCTATGCCCAAAAGGAATGTTTCTAATTCCTACCAGGTTGAGAGCACTATTCATTTTTTCCAACAGGTGTATGTCCAAAAATAGCAAGTTTTGGGAGCTAGTCATTTCGCAACTAGTCTGTCTTGACTTAAACTTTTGGGATACATGTTCCAAAGTACTTGGCTGATATTTTGGTGGAATTAGGAAGCTCAAAGGGTCTACTAATCAACTCTGAAGTCTCTATTGGCTGGTGTGAAGCTGGTTGTAGCAGCACCTACTCATCTTTGGATTGCATCCACCATCTCTCGTCACAATTTCTTGGAGCGTGTTGTAGGCAAGGAAGTTTATAGCTTCCTTGATGGATTTTTAGGTTATAACCAAGTAGCCATTACCATTGAAGATCAACAAATGGCCTTTGCCATAGAGTGGGGAATCTTTGCATTTTGTGTGATTTCATTTGGGCTCACTAATGCACCTGCAACATTCCAAAGGCTCATGTGTCATGTCTTCACAGAGTTCTTGCGAAATAGATCTTCATGAAGTGTAGAGAATATGGAGTTTGTCTGAACCCAGAAAAGTGTGTGTTCATGGTTCATCAAGGTAAGATCTTAGGTCATATTGTTTCTAAGAATGGAATATCAACAGATGAGGACAAAGTAAGAGCCATAGCGGAGTTGCCAAGGCCAAGGAATGTTTAAGAGGTACAAGCCTTTATGGGACATTGTGGATATTACCGTAGGTTTATTCACATGTATGCGATCATAGCTAAACCTCTTTATGCTCTATTGACAACTTTGAGTGGAACGATGAATGCAAAAATTCTTCAATGAGCTAAAGAGATGTTTGTGCATATCACCAATAGTGACTGCACTTGATTGGAATAAACCATTCCATGTCCATGTAGATGCATCCAATTATGCAATACGATGTGTGCTAGCACAAACCACAGGTGAAGGAAATCTCGATTTCCCTATAGCATATTCTAGCAGACAACTAAACACAGCTCAACAAAACTACACAACAACTAAAAGAGAAGGCTTAGGCATGGTATATGATCTGAAGAAGTTTAGAAACTATCTATTGGTTAACAAGTTCAAGTTTTTCATTGATCATCAAGCTTTATTATATTTGGTCAATAAACCTTGCAATACAGGATGCTTAGTAAGATGGTTCTCTTACTAATGGAATATGACTTTGAAGTGGTTGTTAAGAAAGGTAGAACCCACCTCATGGCAGATCACCTTCCTTGCATCACTTCAAGAGAGTCAATGCAAGGAGCCTCTAATGATCTGATGCTTATCTATTCAATTTAGTTGTTCCTAAAGGGGCAAATAAGTTGATACCTATCCTTACCTTTGGACCCATAAATAAGAATGTGAAAACAAACAAAGATGAAATTGTAAAATCACAAAGATATCAAATATTGGCAGCAAGTATGTACAAACAAGATACAGAGGGTGTTGTAGCTTGTTGTGTCGAGAAGGATGAACATAGTAGTTGGTTGCAACAAGCCCATGAAGGATTAATCGGAAACCACTATTCTAAACAACAAACATTGTAGAATCTGAAATGTTTAGGAGTGTATTGGCCTAGCATGGACAAAGAAATACATGAGTGGATTAGGAATTGTCCAGTGTGTCAAGAGAAACCCCCCGTGAAGCATGCTACCCTTTATCACATGTTTGTAATTCCATAATGGAGTGCTCCATTGGTATAATTTATGAAATCGAGAACATTACCCAACGAGGCTAGTCTAGCAAGAAAAGGAAGCATGGAGCAAGAGGCTCAATACTACGCCTTAATAGGAGACAACCTATATCAAAGAGGCAAGGATGGTTACTTAATATTGTGCATTCACGAATCATACTATTAGAAAATCTTAGGAACTAAACATGGTGGTGTTGTAGGTGGACACTTCGGGCTAGACCGAGTAATTAAGACCATTCTATTCTCAAGACTTTGGGGGCCCACTCTTCATATGGATGCACATACCTATGTGAAGAGATGCAACACATGGCAACATGCACAATATCGGATCAGAAAAGATGAGATGCCTTTGCGGCCAATGATGGGAGGATGCACATTCTTGAAGTGGGGTATAGATTTTCTAGTTCCTATTAACCCCCTGGATAGAAGCTCCCATGTAGAGTACATTATTGTAGCCATAGATTACCTTACAAAGTGGATAGAAGTAAAATCCACGACAAAGAATGATGCTCAAACAATGGCTAAGTTCTTATTCGAGAATGTTTTCACCAGATATGGGTTACCAATAGAGCTAGTAAGTGATAGAGGTATGCACTTCTTGAATGAAGTCATTTAAAACCTTCTCCAAGATTTCTTGGTGATACATATGAAGTCTGCCCCCTATCATCCACAAGCAAATGGAAAAGCCAAGAACACTAATAAGATCCTATATAATGTATTGACACATCTGGTAAATA
The DNA here is from genome assembly GCA_020310875.1 of Ceratopteris richardii. Classification (NCBI taxonomy): domain Eukaryota; kingdom Viridiplantae; phylum Streptophyta; class Polypodiopsida; order Polypodiales; family Pteridaceae; genus Ceratopteris; species Ceratopteris richardii. The sequence continues at coordinate 121,525,315 of CM035428.1, forward strand.
ATAAATGCTCTGATTGGGATAAGCAACTCCATCTTGTTTTTTGGGCTTATCGAGTTGCCTACAAAACGGTACTCAATGCCACCCCATTTTAGATGGTCTTTGAACAAAATGTTGTGTTACCATTAGAATTATTGATCCCCACTTTAAAAGTAGCACAAGAGAACAAGTGGAATAGACACAAGTTGTCCTCCAGAATATTTGATTTAAAATGCTTAGATGAGACCAAGCTACGAGCAGTAGTAGGCATCTATGCTACAAAGAAAAGACAAAAGACATACTTCAATGCACACATCAAGGATAAAGGATTGAAAGAGGGAGACAAAATTTAAGCAACCATCCAAAGATGAAGACATCAAAAGTGACTGGTATGTGCTCTTTTCATAACCCCATCTTTTGCACCATTCAGGTCATGCATTTCCATAGTATACATTAATATAGGTCCACCTTACTAGGTTGTGCATAGACGCAGTTGAGAATCCCAGGCACATGAGACACATTTGACATATGTAAACTATTTTATTGATATTAACCTCTTTCTTCTTGTTTTATGACACTGCTAAAAAAAAAGAGGATTAAAAGAAAAAAGAAAAAAATACAGAAAAAGTAGGAATAGGATCATGTGCGCAAAGAATCTCATCAGTGAACCATCAACAAGGATATCCATCAACAACGCAAGAAAATCTAATGGTCAATCACTGTGATGGGAGTACAAGACAAAGAGATAAACATCAACCAACCATTCACCATGGTAAGAATTCCCTACTTTGGCAACACTATAACAATGATAGATTAGAAAAACTCTTCCTCAGCATCCCTTGAGCACTTAGCTCAAGACCCAACTTATTGCACCATGCTTGCTGCAATGCATTCCCCAAGTAAGTATGCATAGGGCCACATTACAAGGCCGTGCACAAGGCACATATTTTCTTCAACCCATGCACTAATGCACTTACCCATCATTCATTATGGGTTATGATTACTTGGCATTATAACTATGAAACCCATAGTTGAAAGATCCAGAGGACATCAAGGTTACAACATCAGTATCTATGAAGCAGTTCACAGTCGATAGATGCTCAAAATCAACATTGACAACCTCTTTAGAGTAATTGGTAATTTTGAAAGATCACGAATACATCATCACACTAGAATCCAAGGTAGAAGTACATACAAAAGGACTAAAACTTGTAAGTGCTAGTAGTGACAAAACGAAGAGCCGAAAAACTAATCTTGCTACAATGGGAAGACAAATCGCTCTTGTTCATACACGATGGACACTACCTCTCAAAGTACTACCTAGAATACCCACTACAACAAGGGTCAGTCATCCCAAGGGGGGGGGAGTGTTGACACTCAAGGTCAATGACAAGGCACAAGAATGCATCAAAGAAGTGGATACACAAGAAGACGGAGCATGTAGGGAGCTCCAAGAAGCACATGTCAAATTTTCAAAAGAAATCTCTATCAAAACAGTGATTTTGATCACTAAAAACCATTGTAAATATCATTTTACATTTTTGCAACTCCTTTTTGTTCAGGTCGAGGAGTCATCAAGCTTGAGGAATATGAGAAGTATCTACCTACCAAGTTTCATAATTTTTAGACTCCATTTGAGCCCCTGAATAAGCCTTGGAAGCTAATTTTTAACTAGACCAAATGCTAGGTCTAGATGGGGCCAAAAATACTCATAAAAGTATAAAAAGAGCTAGAGATCTCATTTTAGAGGCTAGCTTTTTTGTTAGCTTGTTAGAGAGTTGATTGAGTAGAGATTGAAGCTTTTGTAAGAGAGTTCTTGTGCAATTGAAGCTTTCCATTGTTCCTCTCTTTGATCTTGCCTTGTGTGCATGTGTGTGTGTGCATGCATGTATGTGCTTGTCATTCACATTTTCCCACCACAATTGCTCACAATCTTCATATCCTCCTCATGTCTCTGTGGATTGACAAGTAAAGGAGGTGGTACTTGAAGGGCTTTGGTGTGGAGAACAAGAGGAGGAAGGAGGAGATGGAGGGAGAGAGAAGAGAGGAGAGACACGCGGACATGCGTGGGAGCCTCGAAACCCACATAATGAACTCTCTTGAGGCAATGCTCTATATATGATGTATATATATGAATATGGGGGTAAGGTCACATGACCCTTACATCCCCAACAATCTCCCACTTAAGGGTCAATGTGACCATAAGTGGTAACATATACAAAGAATGATGTAGGACTATACAATAATGTACAGGAAGAGTCTGAATCTCTACCCATACCAGATCAGCCTACACCAACTGCCTCGAACAAGGTGTATCCATGCACCTCAAACTGCTCTAGACTCGTATCGATAAGAGTCGAGCTCACATATGACTGATGCAAGAACTGATGAAGTTCCTGCAAAGCTCCCACTTGCTCTATGCCTGTGTCAATCATCGAACGACTGACAACTCCAAGTGCAAATGCTCCAATAGCAACTGCAATATCTGGTCTCGAGCATAATAACTCGTACATCAGACTCCTGAATGCTGACGAAACCTGTGCTATCCTGGCTAGCCTAAGTATGTCAGCCATGCCTATATCCAAGGCATCCAAAGCACCATCATCAAGACCAACATGTCCTGAAACATGTGTGTCAACATCTGGCATGAGCGAATCCAAGAATGACTGCATAACTGCTGACTCCTCAACATATAAATCAGCCATGCTCACAACCAAGGATGTATCTAGCTGTGCATCATGAGAGCTAATATGCTCTACCATACACTGTATACCATGAGAGCAATCCTGCTCTATCACACCAAGTGTATGATCATGCTCCACATGAGCTAACTGCACAACATCAATACCAAGGTCAAACTGATGATCTAACTCTAAGTGAGTATCATCACAATGCTCTATATGAGCATCCATATCATGCTCTAAAGCATCCAAATGATCATCCAAAGTGTGCTCCATAAGAGCATCCATATGATCAACCAAACCATGCTCTACATAAGTATCATGAGCATCCAAAACATGCTCTACATGTGCATCCATCTGAGCATCTAAATCATGCCATACATGTGCATCAAGAATGTCCATAGACCTATCTATAGATCGACAAAATGAGACATGACGAGTCTCATATCGCACATAAGGCTGAACTCCCACTAAGACGAGACTGTCTCTCACATGAAGTACCTGCAGTGGATACCTGTGCCCAATCCTAGCACCTCTGACAAGCGTAAGCTGTCCCAACTGCAATTGAAAATGATGCTCACCAAGGAATGCATAACATCTGCTCTCCTGTAACTAGCTAACTGAAATCAAGCTCATAGGGAATGAAGGCACATAGCGTACATGTCTGAGTATAAGTGATGCTCCACTAGGTAGCATAAGGCATATATCTCCTGCACCCTCAATGTCATATGTCGTACCATCAGGCATGTGCACACATCCACGACTCTCACCTGAGAATCGACAAAACCACTCACGATGTGGAGTAACATGAAAACTGGCTAATGCATCAAGCAACCAAGCCATATGTGTGCTATCTAATGAGCAAGAGGAATCATGAGATGAACCATAGGAGAAAGTGATATCACCATCACTGGCATAATCAACTACCATAGACTCTCCTGAAACCACTACCTGATCTACATCGGCGTGCATGTCTCTGATGTCGTCGTCGCATCCGCCTGAAGCAACGTCGTCGAATATGGCCCTCATGACCACAATGCCAACATCGAAGTCGTCGATGTGATCTATGTCTCACATGAGTCAATGGACTCGCATACATATCATGTAGTCTCTGCCATAATGCACTACTCATCTCCTCATACATAAGAGACTCATATATAGAATCCACAAGCTGTAATCGGATAGTGGAGCTGGCCAATGCATCCATATCCATCCATATGTGGTCGGGCATGTCACGAGGCCTCTGTGCATCTCTATGCACATACATGTGTAACCCTACACGAACCAATGTATGCCACATCTGAGCTTTCCATCTCGGAAAGTCAGTCCCATCGAATCGAGAAGACACCATGCTGGCAATCCAAGACTAGCAATGTAACAAGAGACTAAAAATAATACTCTATCCTCAATAGGATTATACCTGCATATCCATATGCATAACTCACATCACATATGTCTCACTGGAGAAAGAACCATGTGAACAACTTGTCACATAACCATGCATCTAGCATGCACATAAAACCATGAGCATAAGTCCTGCTCACCAACTCTCCAAAGTGACCAAATAGATGTGAAAGAATCCTGGGAAAATTTCGACAGAGTATCCCCTGTAAACTGAGCAATCAAACAAGATAACCAATAACCAATAACCAAAGAACAATAAGTAACCTGCCACCACCTGTCATTGATCCAACCAAAGATAATGGCAACTACATATGCCAAAAAGTGATAGCAATATATGCCAATATAATGGTGATGCACCTCCCACTCAAGAATGAATCCTGTAAGATGGTCCAACCTGTCACGAACAACCTGTGACCAAGTCCAAGTGAATGGAGATAAATAATGATCCAAAGCTATCGCACAAGCTTCAAGATCCACTAGAGTTCTCTTCTAGCATAAAAGGTGTCGAAATTTCAACAGCATCTCCTCTGCAAAATGGACTCTAAAACCAAAATAACCATGTGGGAATCACCAATCACATATGCCAAGAATCACACTGGCAAATAGATATCAATCAATGACCAAATGCTAATAACGGTGACAAACAAACGTGTAACTAAGGCTCCAATCTGGATCATGTACCTGCAAAGAAAACGAAGATACAAGTACCAACTAAGATCCAATGTCAATCTCTCATATAATGATGTGCAATCAAAAAGTAAATCCATAAACAAGTGGCATAAGCAAGATATAGACCACAATGCCACTATACATCCATGATCAAACTCATGATGACATAAACCTCAAAAAGAGTATACCACAATGTCATCTTACATGCCAAACACGTGACAGGATCATGCTCTACTCTCATATGGAGGAGCTACCACAATGACCATACATGTACAATGCCTTGAAGCTCTAAAAATAAGAGCTTGCACACCAAAAATTCTCTCTCGAAGAAGTTCCAAAGCCAATTCAACCTCCAAGTGCAATTAGGGTTGTTTGGGCAAAAATGTGTTGCTCTGTGTTTTGCTGTTTCGGAGGTGATAACCTCTGAATCTGAACTTCTGGTCTTCAGCAAACTTTGAGATCTGATCTTGGCTACGTAACGAGATAAAGAACACCTCAATCGGAGGTACGTAGCTCAAGATATGCTCAAAACAAGCACCTGCTATCAATTTCACTTTCACTTGCAACAGTACTGCTCTGTATTTTGCAGTTTCGGTGACCTTTCACTGAGAATCTGAATCTGAGTTCTTCTACAAAGTTGTAGCTATCTTTCCAAGCTACGAGTAGCAAGTTGAATCATCGCATTCCAAGCTGTAGAACTCAAGTTATGACAAAAAACCGACCTACTGTCCTACTCAATGTAGATTCGTCTTAAACAATTCTCTACGTTTTTTGAATTTTCGGCACTTCAGAAGTCCGAACCAGGTTCTATACCCTTTTGTGAAATTGTAGCTCTCTGTGTTAGCTACGCACAAAACTTTAAAACGCATCAATCGGAGCTTTGTAGCTTAAGTTATGACCAAAATACTGAACAGCTGTCAAGAGATGCCGACCTGCACTTCTACCTCTTCTCACCTAAGCTTCCATTGAAGCTTCTTGCACACTAGCCTTCAGCATGCTCTGATACCAATGAAGGGCTTTGGTGTGGAGAACAAGAGGAGGAAGGAGGAGATGGAGGGAGAGAGAAGAGAGGAGAGACGCGCGGACATGCGTGGGAGCCTCGAAACCCACATAATGAACTCTCTTGAGGCAATGCTCTATATATGATGTATATATATGAATATGGGGGTAAGGTCACATAGGGCTTGGAATCAGAGGCTAGTGGACTTCTTGAAGAGTTGTGGTTTCTCTTTAAGTGATGTAGATCCACCCTTGTCTATGAAGAAAACAATTGACAAGATATGTTTGATATGCATATATGTAGATTTAGGTGTGCTAAAGTATGTTCTTGGCATTGAGGTGATATATGGGAAAGAAGATATCTATCTCTCTCAAAAGAAGTATCTTCTAGATTTGTTGTCTAGGTTTGGCATGACAGATTGTGAACCAATAGCTCAACCTATGGATTCAAATGTCAAGTTAACAAAGGAAGATGGTAAGAAGCTAGAAGACCTTACACTATATAGAAGCTTTGAGGGATCATTGATCTATGCTACATTCACAAGACCCCACTTGTGCTACATAGTTGGAGTTCTATCTCACTTCATGCATCTAGCCACAAATACACATCTCAATCATGCAAAGAGAGTATTAAGATATGTGAAGAATATAGTTAATTACGGGTTGCTATACAGATATGATGAAGAGCTTCAAGTAAGAGCATGGAGTGATGTAGACTGGGTAGGAAGTGTTGATGATAGAAGGTCAACTTGTGGCTATGTTTTCATGCTAGGTAAAAAAGAAATTTCATGGATGAGCAAAAAGCAGCCCACAGTTGCATTGAGTTCACCATAGGCATTTGACGACCATGAGGACACCACTTGGGTTCATTCACATGTGTACCTTGCCACAAGGAGCCATGAACTTGTTGAAATAAAGAAAACAACTCCTAATCTACTATTGATCACACACTAATTACATTAAGGAGGATGGAACAAAAGAAATGAAAACATAATGAAATTGATTAATATGAAAAGACTTACATGAGTTGCTCTATGAGCATGATGACTCCATGAGGAGGGAGTGCACACTCTTGGAAACGGGCTAGAGTGAATGGCTTGTGAGGAGTGAAGGGAGGCCTTGCTTATATGGAGTTTGGGAGAATTCCCTTGCATGTGGGATAAATGAGCTTGCATGAGAATGAAAGTGGACTTGGACAAAAGGGTGGAGCATGGAACTCTCAACACCCCCCTCCATGTGATGACCATTTTGTTTTCTAATATGGGGGACTAGTGACATCTGGGATCACTTAGTCCATTGGTTTTTAGGATCTAAGGACATATGGGATCCTTATGAATTGGACATATGGGATCCAAGTTTGGGACATATGGCATCCCGTGGCTTTTAGTTCCATGGACATATGGGATCCATGGTTTGTGGACATATGGGATCCATGGTGTGTGGGACATATGGCATCCTACGGATCTTGGGACATATGGGATCCCAAGACATATACTTGGACATTTGGGATCCAAGTGGTTTTTGGGATCTAGGGACATATGGGATCCCTAGACATATAGAGTTTACATCATGGGTTAGGTAGTGCTTTTGGAACCATTTGCCTTCTCCTTTGAGCTTTGTTGATGAAGTCCATTGTTGTTGCAATCTTATTGAGATTTATTGATGGGATCCTCTGGTAGGGTCCTCCTTCTTCTTTCATTTTTGGATATTGATTTAGAAGCCTTGGTCCTCCTTCCTTACCATGTGAGATCCATTGTGAGGATCCTTGGGTGTTGTTTGGTGTAGCCATTTTGATGTTGTGGGAAGGTCTTACCACATATATGTGGTAGAGTCTAATCCCATTACAATAGAAATTCACTATATGATCTCTCTACAAAGGAACATGTCTAAATGACTACACATATCATGGAGCGAGTGATCTCAAAGGCTTTTTTGTAATGTCAAAGTTTGAATACAAATAAGATAATATGATTTGAGAGCTTTGTGCATTACAAAGAATTAGATCATCTTGCCTTCATAAAAAATGAGTTTTGAAATCGAGATTGGATACCTGCACATTTAGTTACCTGTAAATTCATTTATTATGCTTACATCAGTGATGAGTTCATTTCTTACGGCAACTTCTACAAGTCTGTAGCACTGTACATTGTATCCATGCATCTCCCCTTTGGGTTTCTTGAAATAGAGAATTGCTACGCATGCTAGAGAGCATAGGCCATGGGTCCCACATCTGACTCACTCCTTTCCTCTCCATTAGACGATTGGAATTTGGCAATCTGATCTTTCTCAAGCACTCTAACTCACTCCTTTCCTCTCTCCATGTCCGAGTTTTCATCATGGCTCATTTGAGCTTGAAATCCAAAAAGTGGTGCATATGAAACTTCTAGTTCAGCATGATCGATTCTCTTGCTGACACATTCTAGGGTTGCAAGTAAATCGGATGTAATAGAAGACCTGAAGAGCAAGTGAAATGAAGTGCTTGGTCATGGTTGTAGGAGGAGGTAGGAGATGTGCCAGCGACTGATAGAGGTGGATGAGCAGATAGTAGCTATAGTTCTCTCCCTTTGAATTCAGCTCATGGCTTAATTTGTGGGTTGCTACTTGTGCAATTGTTGGGTTGTACCATAGATAATTCTTGAAGTTTAGCTTATGAACTAGAGCAGCCAGTCCATCCATCTCACTGATAGGATTATCAATTTTTCCAGATATCAACAGTAGCATCAATGCTATTATACAAGTGTCACAGAGAAACTCAATCATCGGATGACATAGGAAAGTGATCCGCCACAGATGGTTGACGCTAGTAACATATAGCACCATCTTCTCTTCAAGAAAAGATGGATTGGAAGCCTAGTCCCTCAAGACGGATTGGAAGCCCAATCCCTCTCAAGACAAGTTCGAGCTTCAGATGCGCTATAGTATTCTTGTTCGAGTTGGAGAAGATCACCTATAGATGGATTATTAAATGATATGAACACGAATCAAATGGCTCCATGATGATCATCACTCAAGCAGTGTTCTTGCTTGATTTGAACAGCTAGAAGCAGAGCAATGAAGGAGAATTGTGGATGATGCCTAAGCCCAATGGCATAGCCATTTTCTTTTTATATTGAGGGAATTCCATGCATGCTACTTGCTACATAATGAATACGTTGATCTGCGAGAGTCACAGCTACTGATGGCAAAGGAGAACAAGATTCTAACTCCATAAGAATGAAGCTTGATGTACCGGTGCACCAAAGTCATTTACTCTATTTTTTTCTTTGACGATGCAGAGAGCTATCAAGGATTTAATGTATGGTCCTAAAGTGCTCAAAAACATTAAACATACCAGAGAGAAGGAGAAGTGTGATGTAATCTTTTGACAATCACATAGTGAATGATAAAAAAGGTACAAGAAAAAGAATGTACTAATCATGCTTATTGCACAATGGAAATAGTTCTCAAAAGCACTAATTATTGTGAGAAGGAAAATAAAAAATTGAAACTGATAACCATGCTTAGTGGAGAATGGAGATAGTGCTTACTATTAATCACACACTTTTACATTAAGGAGGATGGAACAAAAGAAATGAAAACATAATGATCTTGATTAGTATGAAAAACTTACATGAGTTTCTCTATGAGCATGGTGACTCCATGATGAGGGAGTGCACACTCTTGGTAATGGGCTAGAGTGAATGGCTTGTGAGGAGTGAAGGGAGGCCTTGCTTATATGGAGTTTGGGACAATTCCCTTGCAAGTGGGATAAATGAGCTTGCATGAGAATGAAAGTGGACTTGGAAAAAAGGGTCGGGCATGGAACTCTCAACAGAACTCAATGGCACATATGATGAATGGTATGCATAAGGTACTTAGGGATTTTATTCCACACCTAACTATGCCATTCATCAATGACGTTCCAATTAAAGGATGTGAAGAGAAGGATAAAGATGTGACTCTTGATGAAAATGGATGTCGAAATTTTGTTAAAGATCACATAAATGATTGTGATTCCATTCTTAGTCGATTGGAAGAGGTGCATTTGATGTTATCTATAGAAAAATGATTATTTGGAATGCAAGAAATGCTAATTGTAGGAAGTCTATGCAGTCCAAAAGGAATAAAACCATGCCCAAAGAAAGTAGATGCTATCCAAAATATGAAAGAAATCTCCTCCTCAATCACAGAGGTGAGGAGATTTCTTGGTGCATGTGTTTTCTATGTAGTATGGATTCCACATTTCGCACATGAAGCGGATCCACTCTATCAACTCCTATCAAAGGGGCAAAGATTTCAATGGAAGGAAATCCATACTCAAACTATGAGAAAATTGAAGAAGGCACTCTTAGAGGCTCTATATGTTCACAAAAGCTGACTATAGTGACAACAAACTAATTTACATTACTATAGATACAAGTCAAACAGGCATAGGTTTGGCAATTGGACAGGAAGATGACCAAGGAAAAAGATATGCCATTTGGTTTGGAGCCAAGGTGTTAAATCTTCATTAAAGAGGCTACCCTTTGATTAAGAGAGAACTCTCGAGAATAGTGATTGCATTGAAAAACAATAAAGAATACTTAATTGGAGCAAATGTAGTAGTGGAAACAGATTACTTGCCATTGTTAAGGATGATCATGAATTGTTCCACTCTAGACATCGCTATGCTAAGATGGATAGCATATATTAAGACACTAAACCCTAAATTTATCCATATAACTGGAAGAAGTAATGTAGTGGTTGATATGTTGTCACGAGCTATATATGAAGATGAAGACTTGATGACCTCAAATGATGAAGATAAAGGCTTAGACTTTTATTCTTCACATGTACACACCTCTAGCCTTGATGAAGCTTGTGCAAGATCAAACAAAAATGAACTTACTTATTAAATCAAGAAGTTAGAAGCTAATATTGAATCTTGGAGAAGAAGGAAACAAAAGAATTTAGAAAGCGGGAAAGAAAATAAAAAGAGAAATGAGAATATTTACGAGATTCAAATGGGAATAACAGAGGGATTGAACAAGAATGAATGTGAAATGTAAAGAGTTTAAGAAATATTTAAGTACCATGTCTCCTGATCCAAAATGGAGTAAAGAAAAGTTCAAGAATGTTTGAAGAAAATCAAATAATTATTTTTTGAAAGACGATTTTCTCTGGAGACATAAACTTGGACTGAACAAAATTTCCTAGCGAGTTATAGGTTGTAACAAAGCAAATGAAAAAAATATGAGTGAGATTTATAGTTCGTTATGGGTTGGGCACAAAGGCTTTCAAGGAACAAACAAGAAGATAAAAAAAAGGTATTGATGGCTTGGAATGTATGTAGACATTCAGAATTATGTAACCACATGTAAGATTTGTCAGGTGTTCTCAAATGTAAAGCATAGGGATGATCTGCATCCAATGTGTCCATTACACATCCATTATAAATGGGTTGTTGATTTGGTCACAATGCCCTTAGGGATACAACAGATGTGATATGTTGTACTCACAAGAGAAGATTTGACAAATCATGTTGAAGGGAGAGCTCTCATAACAAAACCTACAAGTAATGTATGTAAGTTTTTATTAGAAGTTGCTAATAGAGGTGAGCTTGACACTCAAGAAGTAAAGGATTTCTTTGAAAAGTATGGTATTTGCTTGTCACTCACCATAGCATATAATCTAGAAGCCAATGGAAAAATTGAGTGTGGACATCCTCCAATCATTAAATCCTTGACTAAAGCTTGCAAAGGAAAAAGATAGGATGATGTGCATAAGGACTATTGAATACATGCCAGTGGAACTAATGTGCTGGCATAAATGTGTACTATCAATGGAGACACATGCTCTAGCATGGACCTCATTGCCTTGGCAAGATGAGATGTCAAGAGAGGATCTTCTAGCAGTATAAATCCTTCAATTGGAAAGAGGGAGGAACCTAATAGAAGAAGTTGTGGTCAAACTCAGAGCATCAAGACAAAACAATAAGATAGCATTTGACAAGTCCCATAGACTAAGGGCCAAGAAGTTAAATGAAGGTGATTGGGTGATTGTCTATGATAATTTGCTAGAGATGCAATATGAAGCCCAGTGCAAATTAGCAAAGAGGTGGTTCGGACCATACATGATATGTGTTGAAAGTGTGAATTATTCAAGCTCTAGGTGGAATCTCTGCATAGTCTGTCTTGTATAGAGTTGTTGACTGACCTAGACAGCTCCATTTGAGATGTTCTATATCTTGTTGGAAATTTTATGAACCATACTAAGTGTCTTTAAAAGCTTAGGTGATTTGGATTATTGTAAGGTAGGTGAATCAGAATTTGGCTATAGGGTAGCAAAAAAGGCGTATGAAGGGACCTAGGTATTGGGTTCATTTCACTTCTAGTGTGCAAATATGAGGGATTAAATTCCATCAATGTGTAAATTGTTTAACAATGGTACATGCTCGCTTAAACAGCTAGATGAAACAAAGTTAAAGTACTTGATTGTTGGGAAAAAAATCAAAATTTTTAAGAGAAGAGAAAATGAAAATTATGAAACATTGATAGATGAAGAAAAAGAAGAACATGAAGAAGCTGAAAAATTTATTGAAGAGGATAAAGATGGAGAAGAAATATAAATTGAACTTGAGAATAAACAATTTTTACATGTATGCATGTAAATATTGATAAATGTATACAAATAATAATGATTAAGACATCATTTTTTTGATGTCCAATAATAGTAATTGTGACACATATAAAGAGTGATCAAATATCAAATAATGTGTATGTGTAAAAGTGTAGGTAAGCATGTATTAATTTAAGTAAGTGTATGCACATGTATGCATGTTAATATATATATATAAATATCGTATGTGTGTTTAGTTTCTAATGCTTCTTTTCTTGCAAGTAGGGTTGTAGAGGAAGAGAGAGAGAGAGAGAGAGAATTGTAGCTTAGTTGCATAATCATGGAGAAAAAATCTTCTACTGAAGTAGAAGCATCATCTAGAATAGTTTCAAATCAAACTAGGAATATAGTTTCAAATCGAACTAGGAATATATCTATAAATCAATCTTCAATTTTTATTTTCATTTCCACTTGTTTGTTTCCCATGCATGTGAATATTTGAGTAGACGAGGAGACAATTGACGGTTTTATTTCTGAATATTTGCTTCCTTTGAAATAGAACAATGTAAGAACTTGGGTATATACATTTTGTGAGTATGTTAACATTTTGTTTCAATAAAATTTTTAAGAGTTAAGCAGAATAAGACCTAAGATCACAAGATTGGAAGTCAACATTTTCTATTGCACATAAATAATAGCGAGGAAAGTCTTCTGATCTTGTGATCTATCATGTGTGTATATGTGTGCTATATGATCATGCTTTATTTTAGTTTAGAGTTCTAGAAAAAAATCTTAAAGAAAGTTAAATAATGGGAATTATTTGTATATATATAATGAGATGAGATGTCTAGAGTTCTAGAAAGAATTCTTAAAGAAAGTTAAATAATGGGAATATTTGTATATAATGAGATGAGATGTTTGAAAGTTTTCATCAAGTTCTTTTAGAAGAAACAAGAATCTCATGTTATCAAGTGAACAATAAAGATTCACAATGAAGAAAATAGATATGATTGAAAATGTAGAATTCATAGGGGCTACTAACACCACACAGGTGATATGTTTTTGTTTCACTTTTCTTTTCATTTTGTACATGTATATATATGAAGACTTCATGTTACGAGTATGTGATATATAAATAAATGCATAAATGCTAAGGGAATTAAGTAGATTAAGAATTTCATACATCTATTATGATTACATGCAATGCATGGAAGACCAGGAATATATGAGTAGGATTGGTTAGCTAACTAGGGCTTTTGGGAACAAAGACCAGGGAAAGTGAAGGAAAGACTTAAACTGAGTGCTTGTATATGCTAGTATATGTGAACCCTTGATGGATGGGATTCTTTGATTTCTACTTTTGATCCCTCGCCTATTCCTATCTCAACATAGATTAAGATTTAAATAAGCCTTCATATACTAGCTAGCTATATATCTATGTGTATGTGTCGCCTTTGCATTGCGATGGGCTAGTAGCTAGGTGGAGCTACCTTGGTTGGGTGATTAGGGCCATGAACCGATGTTAGTGTAGCCTATGCACATTTCCATCACAAATCAGAGGTAAATTGGATCCTAAGGCACAAAAATGTGTGTTTATTGGATATGACCTAAATCAAAAAGGGTACATGTTATATAATCCAAGTACTAAAGGTTTTATTGTTAGTAGAAATGTTGTCTTTGATGAGAACAACTCTTGGTTTGAAAATGATTGCAAGAAACTCAAACTACCTTATGACCTAGAGGAGGATTACCCAACATTGCAAAAGGTAAATGATCACCTACATGAAGACTCAAGTGATTCTGATGATGATTAAAAGACACCAAGGAGGAATATCAAGGCTTGGAACAATAAAGGTAAAGAAAAGATGCAAAAGTTGAGAGATGTTGTAGAATCTTCTCAACAAACAATAAGGAGATGAACTAGGGAAAAGAAAAAGTCAAAAAGGTATGGATTTGATACTTCTTTGGTCACTAAACGTTCAATCTATATTGCTTAGGATATCAATTCAAAAGAACCATGAACCTTTGAAGAAGCTAAGAAGAAAGTAGAGTGGAGAGAAGCAATGGAAGAAGACATAGAAGCTCTTCAAGAGAATTCGACATGGGACTTGGTTCCCAAGAAGCCATCCATGAAGATCATTGGATCTAGGTGGATCTATAAGGTAAAATAGAATTCAGGTGGTTCAATAAACAAGTATAAAGCAAGGCTTGTGGAAAAAGGGTTTTTTCAAACCCAAGGCATAGATTATGAGTAGACTTTCTCTCTTGTGGCAAAGATGCCTACAATCAGAGTGCTCATGAGTATAGCTGCCTCAAGGAATTGGAACATCTATCAGATGGATGTAACAAATGCATTCTTGAATGGTTGGATTTCAGAGGAAGTGTACAAGATACAACCTCCTAGATTTGTAGATGAATCACACCTTGGGTATGTATGTAAACTCAGGAAAGCTCTATATGGACTGAAGCAGGCTCTTAGAGCTTGGAACCATAGATTAGTTACATTATTACAGGGCAAAGGATTTCAATTGAGCAAAGTTGATTCATCACTCTTCATTAAGAAAAGTAAATTTGAAGTAATATACTTTATGGAGAGTGTTAATCTCCAAAAGAACAAGCTATCCTTGATGTTAGAGCACCTCTATATCAAGAATAACTCAAAACCTTACCAATTTGAAGGACCAATACCAGATTATCGAATTTTGAACTAACTGTGAAGAGAGTCACTACTTCATAAAAAGTCTGCTACATTTAACTCACTCATTGACTAACCAAATGTGTAAAGTTTTCAATGAAACTTTGTAGAAGGTGTTGCCTATAGATTGTGCACCTTCTCCAAGTTAAATCATCTCAAAAGACTCAATTGATCTTGAGAAATGATTCAAACAATTCACCTATGTCTAAAACTATATTTCTCTATAGTCGACTTTGACACCTGTAACTTTTAATGCATAGTTCTCTCAAACTATAACCCGTTTATTCAAATGCTTTTAGCCATAGGTATCTTACCTTCCAACTCAAAGAATGAGTGCCTACTTGCTCAAAACTTTACACTGTGGAAGGAGAATTGACCAAAACATTAGCATCAAATTTTGCGCATGTTGCAACTTCACTTCTTTACATTTACACATGTAAATGTTCCTACTCTCAATTCTCTCAGCCTGATCACAATTAGAGTTTGAAAACTTGTGCAAAGGTCAATCAACTATAGACTTAGACTTGTACAAAAGCATTTCACAAAAGATTAAACACAGAAGGAGTACTCAACAAAAGATCAGGTGCAATTTTTCTTCTTCTCGGAAAAGTTTTACATCGGAATGATGAGAGAGATCTTCCTCACTTCTAAAGTGTCTAATGACTCTTACAACTTCTAATTCTTCTCATCTCATGCTCTCTCATACTTGTCGCGACTTTCTACTTGTATATATAGGCATATATGTACAAGCTCATGACCATACAAAATGTTTAAGTGAGCTAACTACAAATTAATGTACATATGTATACAAGTCTTCATTTCCTGAACGTACTCTATCTTCAATTGTCAATTGTTGATATTTTCTTCATCCTTTGACTTCAAGTCTTTATCCAAAACATCAATTGGTGATTGACTTGCACCAAAAACTCCCCCTTAGTCATCAATTGAGGCTTTCTCTATCTTCTTTATACCTGCCATGTCTTTGAATTTCTGTAGCTTTGGTCCATCAAAGCTTTTGGTTAGCATATCTGCAATCTGATCTTTTGTTGAAGTATGTACGACTTCAATCTCTTTATCAATCACCTTATTCTTTCCTAGGGCAATGCATGAATTGATACAACACTCCAATTGCATATGACAAATCAGGTCTAGTTAATGTAGCATAGATTAGACTACCAACCAGACTTTGATATAGCTTCATATCCTTGAATTCTTCTCATCCATATCTACTCAACTTATGATTCACCTCCATTGGAGTAGGTGCTACCCTGCAATCTTCCATTTTAAACTTGATCAACAAGCTCTTCAAATACCTTTCTTGACTCACATACACTCCTTCTTGAGTATATGAGATCTCCATGCCCAATAAATATGACAAGTTTCCCAAGTCACTTATCTTGAACTCTTTCTCCATTTGTTTCTTGAGGATTTGAATTCCCTTCTCATTTGTACCTATAAGAATTATGTCATCAACATATATGCACATGTAAATGAACCCATCATCACTTGCTTTGACAAGCAAGCTACTATCTGCTTTAGATACTTGAAAACCAAGTTCTTTCAAGAACTTCACAAGTCTATAATTCCATGCCCTTGGGGCTTGCTTTAAACCATACAAAGCTCTCTTGAGCTTACATACATATTCTGAATACCTTTTATCTATGAACCCTTGTGGTTGCTCCATGAAAACATCATCTAAAATATAACCATTAAGAAAAGCATTCTTCACATCTAATTGACATAATCTCCAACCTTTACATGCAGCAATGGCTATGAGTGTTCTGATAGTTGTCATCTTTGCCACAGGACTATAAGTCTCATCATAATCTATACCATATGTCTGTGCAAACCCTTTCACAACAAGTCTAGCTTTATACCTAGATGCACTTCCATATGCATCCATCAATGTATAATACTCTTCCTGCATAGCTTTCTCCCAATTTTCCTTACCTTTTGCCTCTTCATATGTAGAAGGGTCTTCATCTGCTTTCACCATGTAAGCATAATCTTTAGTAGTCAAAAAAGAAGTGTCATAGCTATACCTTGTAGGTTGCCATTTGTGTCTTGATGACCTTCTGAGTTCTCCACTTCTTGAAGTTTCTCGTTCATCACATTTTGGATCAAACCTTGGCACTTCTTCAACTTCAACTTGTACTTCATTGCTATCTTCCTCATCAAATATCTGAACCTTTGATTTACCTTTCTTCTTATTCAAAACTTCTTCATCACCTGCATGATTATTGATTGTACCTGCATACCAAGTACCTTTCTCATCAAATGTAACATCCTTTGATACAAGAAATTGCTTTGTGGATGGACTCCACAACCTATATCCCATCTGCTTATCATCATATCCAATGAACACATACTTTTTGCCTACCTTGAATCTTCAATGTGAAGAGTCTTCCTTCATTCTTCCTTGAAACAATTTGTTTATACCCATTGCTACTGTCTTCCACAAAAATTCCATCATTAGTGAACCTTACTTCATAACCTTTTTCAACAATTTGCCCTACCCTTATCAAATTCTTTGGAATTGTAGGAACATACAGAACCTTACTCAAAAGAGTACTTCCATCCTTGACCTTCACTGATCCAATTGACTTCACATTGTGCTCTGTATTATCACCTGTTTGAACTACATGATGAGTTACCTTATTTTCCAAATCATTCATCAAGGCTATATTACCACTCAGGTGATTGCTACATCCTGAGTCAATGCAGAAGACTCTTTGGTCTTCACTTTGCCTTTCACAAGTTGTATTCATAATCAAGGTTGAATCCTCCTTCTAATCTGAAGCATAATTGTAGTAGGTATTGTTGTAGGATTGACTTTGGAATCCTCTACTTTCATTTCTTCCAAAGTAACCTCTACTACCTCTACCTTTGAAAATTACCTCTTTGGTTTCTGCCACCTCTTCCTCTTGAATTAAAATTCTGATTATATCCTCCATTATTCTAATTATTATGCCAACAATCATGAGCTAAATGATTTGTCTTACCACAAATCTAGCAAGCTTTGGCTCCATCTTTATTTCTTCTACCTCTTCCTCTACCTTTGCCATCTCCTCTTCCTCTTACAAAGTTGGCTTGACTAGTTGTACCCTCTTCTTCACATTAGGGGAAAAAATGAACCCTGAATGGGCCTTTTAGATTAAGGAGTGATTAGTGATGGACCAATCAGAAGAGGGTGGTGGCCACAGTCTATGCCCTATAAAATACTAGGCTGAAGGGGGGAGAGGGGACATATTTCTCCCTTATTTAATGAGCTGCCTCTAGAGAAAGAAGGAATCTCGTAACTCAGTTGGGCCCAAAAATTCAAAATTTCTAAAAAGTTAAAAAACTCATCATAACACCTGAAAATGGACCCCCCATTACTTTTTAGGGTCAAAAGTACTCTTTTTCACCCCAAATTCAAAATCCGTGCATGTTTTGAGCTGAACAAATGGTTTTTTTTCAAAAATACTCAAAAAAGATTTATTTCCCTCCTACACCTCACATTTTCATACCCAGGTCCCAAAAAGTCATCTTTTTCCACTACTTTCACTCTGTAGCACACCATTGAAGCTCCTGTTTCTACACTCCAAACTACTTGCATCTCTTATCTCAAATTACTGTTGTAGCTTGAAGACCTTTAGCTTCAATGGCAACAGCTAAAGCTTCTAGGCGACCGAAAGATGAAATCCTCACATTAAGATGTCACAATATCAAAGCCACAGATGGATAGTGGCTATCACATGAGTACTCCAAAGGTGCATGGGTGTACATGCAACCCTCTAGAGTTGGCCTCATCGAGTTAGAGATCGTGGAAACTTAGATCTTCATTGGAAGGGAAAGTTACTTGGCTTCAAGAAGCACAAAGACAA
This sequence comes from Ceratopteris richardii, assembly GCA_020310875.1. Taxonomy (NCBI): domain Eukaryota; kingdom Viridiplantae; phylum Streptophyta; class Polypodiopsida; order Polypodiales; family Pteridaceae; genus Ceratopteris; species Ceratopteris richardii. Next base: position 121,544,181 of record CM035428.1, read on the forward strand.
TGGGATGATTGCTATTGTACAACATGTTTTTACAATGGCAACTATGAAACTTGAAAACTCTAGTAGAATGAGATATCCTGTGAATTGTAAGTATTACTCTACAATATCTTATGTTTTCTTGTGTCAGATATATTTTGAACTATTTAGATATGTTTTTTTTTGTTTCAGATATATTTCCTTCTACTTTGGTGGAAGAGCAACCACTTCATAGTCTTATAGGTACTTTCCAAGCATTGCATGCAGATGTTGGTGCACTAGTCTTTCCAGAAATATCTCTTGCTCAACTTTACCATGATAGAGTTTTCTTTTACACACATAGATATGTTGTACCCTCTACAACGAATGGTTTTGGAAGGTTAGAGAGAATTGAAGTACATTCTCTTCTTAACTTGGAGTGGCCAAAACCTGATATATGGTCTGTATCATCTTTGAAGCAAAAGATGGTAATGGATATACATAACGCTTTGAAATTCACAAAACTATCTAGGTCTGTAGGTTTGCACTGGTCTTTTCCCATTCTTTGTTTTGTATATTTATTCCAAGGATTCTCATTCCAAGAGACTTCCACCATGTTCATGTGTAAAGATATCACATATGAGCAAGTCGAAAGTCTTCTTGGTGAAAATTGGGGTTCCATAGAAGGAATTGCAAAAGGTGATAAATATCTTTGTAAAATAGGTGGAACATGTATGGGATTTTGATATTTGAAACAACGTACTTCATTATACATTAGATTCTACTATGATCGTTGGATGTGCAAACTTGGCAAATGGATACCATTTCAAAGTTCAGAGGGATCTTTACATTCATTTGAAATAAAGCTTAGATTGCCCAATAATGAAACAAAAACTATTTTAGTGAATAATCATTGGACCTTGGCTAATCTGAGAGAACACTTGATGATTATGGGGTTTGAAGGACTAACTCAATCCAAATTCAAAATTCAAGGACATAATGTGAGAAATGTTTCGTGCTTTTGTTAAAGTAACTTTTCATTATTGTTTATTTTACTTTAATGACATCAATTTCTTGCAAATTGATTACAGGTGGGCAGAAGAATGGATGCAAAATGAAAGTCCCTGTAGATTGGAGCAAAGATGGAACAAAACTCTCATTGTCATAGTTCTTTTGCAACCTGATAATGTCACTTCTTGGGCCATAGTCATTTTATCTCATGGTTTTTGCTCTTTCAAGAACCTTGTAAAAAGTAGGACAATCGATTCATGTTAGATATTGTATATACCTTCTTCTCTGCAATGGTAATTTCAAATCTTTTGGAATGTCAAAAATTTCGTTCACTACTTTGAAATGTGGTTGCTCATGTTTTTTTCTATGCATTATTTTGTCATCAGAAACACATTTTTTGAAATTGCACTTCTTTATTCTATACTTTTAAAAGCGGGCCCAATCAGTTTAAAAACTTGAAACTGCTATAAACATGGGTTCTATGTGCTCATTTCTCACATTTGCACTCTCAAAGAGCTAGAAAGCATAGACAAGCCAGTAGAATTCTCGCGCGCAAGCAATGGCTGCTAGCACTTCCACTCCCATGAAATCTCCTTGAGATCTATTCATGGTTCATACTACGGTTTTCATTTTATACGATGCATTTTTTTGGATACTACAAACTACAATGGTCGTACGGATTTGTATGACCTAGTATGTAGAGTCCCTAATCTTGAAGGGACAATAGCCATGAACTCCGATGTGATCGATGAGATCACATATTTGAATTCTATATATTAAGATATGCCATAGATATTCCAACGTTTTGGTATATTATGTGGAGTATTCCCCCGTGCACCATGATTAACTTCTTTTGATCATGGACTCACTCTCAAAAGATGTTTTCCTTGTTTTTAACCAATAGTTAAAAAAGAGGGAAATCTTTTATTTATGGAACTTACCCGTTCCCAAATAGAACTTTCTTCAGTTCCATCCCTCCATTTAACTAGGCACTCTTTATATAAATGATTTCTTGTTTTCTTATCTCGAGTGTGTAGTATTCTCTCAGGTTCATGAGGGATGTTAAGAAGGGAGATTGGTTGAATGATTGTATCCGAAGATACAAGATTGTCTTGTTCAGCCAGTTTTCTTTTTAATCGACTTACATGGAATACTGGATGAAGTAAACAATCTTCTGGGAGTTCTAACTCGTAAGCCAAAGTCCCTATTCTTTTAAGAACCTTAAAAGGGCCACAAAATCTCGGAGAGTTTTTAGGACAAGGTCCTGTTTTTAATGTTTTAGATTTCTCAAGAACTTTAAGATATACTAATTCACCAACCTAAAAGGAAATATCTCGCCTTTTAGGGTCGCTAAAAGATTTAGCTCTATCCTGGGCTTTCCTCGGGTTTTCCTTGGCTAGTTTTAGCTTAAAATTCATATCTTCTAAGAAATCTTTTGGTGCTTGGACTTTTTCGTTTTGAAGTCCAAATGCATAAGGTGCTCTAGGTTGAAACCCATACATTAACATAAAAGGACTATATTCCATTGCAGAATGCTTTGCACTATTGTAAGCAAATTCTACTATCGGTAGATAGTCTTCCCAATTAGTTTGGGTAGAAGATATGTATGCTCGTAACATATCTTCAAGTATTCAATTGACTCTTTTAGTTTGACCATCCGTTTGAGGATGTTCAGCAATACTCAAATTAAACTTAGTTTCTAACTGACTGAATACAACTCTCTAGAAATGATTAGTGAATTTTCTATCTCTATCAGACACTATGTCTTGAGGTAATCCATAGAGTCTGTACAGTTGCTCTATGAATAATTTAGCCAATGCTAGAGTTTTTACTATAGTTCGAGTAGGTAAGAAATGAGCCATTTTGGTCAATTGGTCAACTATGACCCAAACAACATCATGACCTTTAGGGGTACATGGCAAGCCTATAATGAAATCCATGGAAATACCTTCCCATTTTCCATGTGGAATTTCTAAGGGATGCAACAAACCCCCTATCTTAAACTTTTCAGCTTTGTTAACTTGCAATTAGTGCATCTAAGTACATAATTATGTACATCCTTATGTATACTAGGCCAGTAAAACTGCCTTTTTACTAATTCATAAGTTTTGTTGATTCCAAGATGTCCTGCGCTTTGGGCATCATGTTATTCAAACAAAACTTTTTTTCTAAGTTTGGAATTACAAGGAACATAGATCTTTCCTTTGAACAACAGATATTCATCTTGAATACTGTAATGTTTAAACTTATCTTCATTTTTATAAGTTTTGGAGTAGAAACCTTCTTCCAGGCTTCATTAAAACTAGTATCTTCTTGATACTTTCCCTTCATGAGTGTTACTAACTCATTCGAAAATTGTATGAAACTCAAAGAATTTAACATGGGCATCTTGCTTAATGCATCTGCCACAATATTAAATTTTCTCTTTCTATATCTAAGTTCATAATCAAATTCTTGGAGTAATTTGGCCCATCCATCATAATCTATATCTGTAGAACCGGGGCCGAAGCTAAGGCTCTTTTAAGTATTTCCATACTTTCAGCCTGTTCCTTCTCCCAGGTGAGGCTTTTAGGTTTACTCTTTAATTTCTCAAATAAAGGGGTTGAGATTTTTGCAAAGTTGGGTACAAATTTTCTATAATATCCTGCTAACCCTAAAAAACTTTGAAGTTCTATAATAGTTTTAGGGTGAGGCCAGTTAAGAATAACTTGGACCTTATCAGGATCTACTTGAATCCCTTTATCAGATATAATGTGTCCAAGATATCTGATTTTTTATGAAAAGAATTCACATTTATCTTCTTTTCCGAATAATTTATTGTCTCTTAGAACTTGGAACTTTTTCCAAATGTTCTAAATGAGAGGCTGCATCTTGACTATAGACAAGAATATCATCAAGAAAAACAACTACAAATTTTCCCACATAAGGGCTTAATATAGTGTTCATTAGTGTCATGAACGTGGCTGGGGCATTTGTTAGTCCAAAAGGCATGACTAAAAACTCCAAAATGCCCGTATTTAGTTCTGAAAGCTGTTTTAGGAACATCTTCAGATTTAATTCTAATTTGATGATATCCTTGACGGAGATTAATTTTTGAAACTATCTTAGCTCCTTTTAATTTATCAAATAAATCATCAATTCGGGGCATTGGATATTTATTCTTGATCATAACTTTATTCAAGGCTCGATAGTCAATGCATAGTCTCATTGATCCATCTTTTTTCTTGACTAAAAGAATGGGTGCTGCCCAGGGTGAAAGACTAGGTTGAATGAATCCCTTAACTAGGTATTCATTTAACTGCTTTTCTACTTCAGCCTGCTGGGAAAAAGGGAGTCTATAAGGGGATTCACATATAGGCTTAGTTTGTGGGAGCAAGTCTATAGCATGGTCGACTTGCCATGGGGAAGTTCTTTTGGAAAAACATCCCGATAATTATTTATTAAACACTTAAATTTAAACCTTTCATGTTCAGATAAAGGAGACAAGATATAAGAAATTGGTTTCATATTATGTACATTCTTTACATCAGTTGGAAGTATCATGAAAACTTCCGCTTTTTGAGTATTTACAAGTTTTTTCAACTCCATGCTAGAAATCAAAGGAGTACTGGGCACATCATGCTCTCCTTGAATTAGATAACGGATTCCATTTCTTTCAAATTCTAAAATATTCATCTGATAGCTTCTTTTAAGTGTTTTCCCTAAACCCCAAAGCCATTCTCTACCCAAAACCACATCAGTTCTTTCCATGTGCATGATCTGAAAGTCTAATTTATCTTTATAACCTTGAAATTCTATTTCGAGGTTATAGATCATAGTATCCCAGACTTTCTTGTCTTGACCCTGCATCATAGACACAACATACTGATGAGGTGACTTTTGCTGGGGCAACTTTAGTCTCTTCACCAGTGAGTAGTTTAGGAAATTGTGGGTGGCCGAGTCGTCTATCATGACTCTGGCCTTTTCACCACTTATACAAGCATGAAGTTTGACCAAGTCATGAGGTCCAAACTGGTTTTGGACCCACATTGAGTAAGACAAACAACACTGATGCTTGTTGTCTTCGTGAAGGACTTCCACTTTTTTCCAAACTTTACTATTTTCGAGATTCAATGTTTGGACTAAGTGTATTCCTATCTTTTCTTTCCCTACCTCACGGGTGGCTTTTTGTTGTCCCTTGGTCATGCAATTCTTACTAAAATGTCTTGGGTTAAGGCACTTAAAGCAAAGATTCTCATTTTTTGCTTTTTCCCAAACCTCAGGATCTAGCCTAGGCCGTGAAGGTCTAGGGGTTTTAAAGTCATCTTTTTTGAATGTGTCTAGCTTTCTTTTACCTGGTTTAAATTTTTTATTGTCTCCAACAAGATGAAGTGGTTGTGTTCTAGTTTTAGCATGATCTTCATAGATCTGTGCTAACTTAAAAGCATCTTCTAAACTTTTTGGAGCACTTCTTTTCACTTCATGTTTGACTTGCTTGTCGAGACCACGGATGAAACCTCTTACCTTATGAAAGTCATCTAGGTTTTGCAATTTAAGTACTATTTCTCGATAATGAGAAATATATAGAGAAAGGGGACGTCCTCTCTGCAAGACTTTGTCCCATTCTTCCCAGTTTTGCTCATCCTCATTTTCTGGTAAGAATTCTTTTTTGAAGAATTCTTCAAATTGATTCCAAGTTTCTAGGATCCCTTGAGACTCCTTTAAGCTCATCCACCACTTATAAGTCTTAGTTCCAAGTGATAAACTTGTTTCTAAGACTTGATAAGCTTCAAGGGTGTTTTTTAACTGATGCAAGTCTTGCCATTTTTCTAAAAATGTCAAGGCTGCATCTTTGTTTCGGTCTTTATAATCTTCCCTTGAAAATTGAGGTGGTTTTAAGTCTTTTGCAAAAGACAAGCTTCTAGACTTAATGGCAGTATGAGGAGGATTTACTTCATTATCTTTATTTTTTAAAGATACATTACTATGCAAGGGTAAAGGGGCATCAGTTCCCTTACTAGATGATGGGTTCCTTGGTCGAAAAGCCAAGGAACCCATTTGGGCAGGTAAAGGTAAGGATGGACAAATCATATTAAGAATTTGTTCCATCTTCCCTTTAACTTCATTGATTGAAGTATGAAGGGTACCCATCTCGTTTTGGATTTCTTTGATAATGAACATATCCGCTTGGATATCGTTCATTTTTTCATCCAAACCATTCAACTCTTTATAAATATTTATTTCCTGCCTTTCTTCTTGGCCTATCTCTGGAAGACCTAGAGTATAATCTAATTGTCTACCCCCTTCTTGCAGTGCATAATCCTCTTCCTGCCTAGGTATGTCTAATAACATGTTACTTGTGTAGGAATCCCCCATACTTCAGTGAATACTTTGGAATCAACTAGAAATAAGAAAATGCCGTTTCTAATACTGAAGGAAAATAGATGAAAATTAAATCCAGTACTTCCCCGATACACCGCCTTGGTTGAATTTTCTTAGATTCTTCAATCTTCAAACCTCCACTGCTCGTTCTTCTGGCCGATGTGTGCTTGATTGGTGTTCGATTGGAGATTGATTCCCCGTGGGTACTGGTTGAAAATATTCTCCTTCTAAGGGCTTGTTGGAGAGTAAAGAGGCACAAAAGAGGAGACCCAAAATTTTCAAATTAATGGGCATATTTTTCTATTTCAAAGTCTTAGGAAATTCCCTCAAGCCATCTAAATGCACTAGAGGAGTCCTCTAGATGCATAATCCCAACTCATTGTAATATATTCCTCGTAAATTAGTAGGAAATTCACTTTTTAGTAATAAAGTGCCGGTCTCTTGTGTGAAAGGACCAATTTTAGGGCACATGTATATAAGTCACTTTGTGACTCTTTGTAGGGACTTTTTTGCCATTGTGAAGAAGGAGAGCTCCTGATTTTCGAAATTGCTTCTTTCTTGCAGATTTTCATCTTCTCTTTGATCTTCTATGTGTGTGTAATGCTTGGAATATGTGTGTAGGACTGTTGTCTACCCCTCCTCGCTGTTTTTGAGCTATTGTAGTGTGTGTGTGAGCTAGCAGAAGTTGTGGAGTGAGTGTGGGTGTTTCTCATCATTCACTGTTTTGGTCATAACTTGAAGCATAGTTGTCATAATCGAGTGAAGCCATGTCCAATAGATGCGTCTCGTCGAGAGCTTCAAAATGAACTCGCTATTGGCCATATTCAGAGTTCGGAGCTGGGAGAAATATTCAATTTAGTGAAAACTACTGTAAGTGGTATCGCGACAAACGTAATAGTCGAGATATTACAGAACTGAGCCAACATGAGAGGGCACTACTGGTGTCCCAGCTTACTGCTGAATTTGAAGATCAAATAATCCAGGTCATGAAGGAAGCTGAAATTGAGAGCAAAAACTTGGAACAAATCTTGAAGCCTTTTAATGTACCATATGGCCTCCTGAAAGAGCAAACACGGCAATATATAAAGACAACGACAAATAAAGAGCCTGACAACAACCTCTAGTTTAGCAATAACACTTTCAATTATACTCAAGAGGAATTCGAGAAGGTTGATCCTATATGGAGATGAAAACTTCTGGAGAAGAACCCTACATTGCGGGTACAATGGGAAGCATCGCCATATGCTCTTTAGGTAAACCCATCTTTTTGTCCAATACCCTGCAGACACTCTTGGTCGCAATTTTGGGAAGGACAGCGCCAGGCTAGCATCAATGATCAATGGCTAAATTATCCATTGTTACCAAGCCCACCGCATAACTACCTACCAATGGAAGAATACATGGTCAAAACCATGGAATTTTGGATTACGAGATATGCGACTGTTCCGGATTTGGTCGTCAAAATGACCAATAAAACTTTTGGCATGCTCTTGAATGTAATTAAAGTCTTCCAACGCACAAAATATATTTTTGAACTTCATCGGCATTACACAAGGATCTGAAGCGCTCATTTTTTATCTTTCCACCATCCGGAGCCCCTTAACACTTATGGCATACTATTCAAGACGTATGTTTCTGCCAAGCACATATATGCAAACATTTGAAGAAGCATTTTTCACTGGCTTCTTCGAAATTGATTCAGAAATTTTTGTAAAGATGACATCAAATCTTAATGCAAGGCTGGTGGCTTACGAAACAAGCTTTTTTGCGGATCACTGACAAGCACCAGAGGATGGAGTGAAGTCCACCCAGTGGAAAGAATTTATGATCTGTCACGCCAACCTGCTTAATCAAAGAGAGCAAACTGCCATTCAAACGTACTCACGTCGTAACAAAAAGCCTGTCGGGGATGACAAAGTTCAGGAGGAGGGACGTGTGGAAGGGGAATCGAGTAAGAAGAGAAGAAGAAGAAAATCAAAGACCAAAATTGTTCAATAAAGAATGAAGATAATAAAGGAGAAGAACCACCCTCTACCCAAAGCCCCGCAGGGGCACGCATCAGGCAACAATGCCAAACACCCAGGTCCTGAGGAATGGAATTAAAGAACAATTAGAACCAGGACATTTCATGGGAAGGATGAACCAGGGCCATGAAGTATCCATGAAGAAGTGCAAGACAATACTTGGCAGGTAATAATCCTCCCACTGATAGCGTGCGTTGGCAGAAAATAAACAAGCTTAAAGCAATGCAACAGGGTCAGATGTGTGAAGACAAAGACATATCAGAAGACCAAAAGCTAGAAAGAGGCAAAGGCTAAAAAGTTGAAGAGGGTGACTAAGAACATCACATTCTTAGTCACAGATGGCATGCGTGGCAGCCCAACTGAATGCAGCAACCCAGATTTATGATGTACGGAATACCAAGGGGAAAACAGAAGCAAAGGACATACATCGGATAAAATAACAAATTCGCTGATAATCCTTATCGCTTCTTTGACCACTGGGTGCGTGTATTCAGAAAGCTTAGACAAGCAGCAAACGAGAAGCAAAAGCCTATCAAGGGACGACAGAGACAAAGAGGGGGAGAGTGTTGCAGAGTAAAGAGGCACAAAAGAGGAGCCCCAAAATTTTCAAATTAATGGGCACATTTTTTCTTCTTCAAAGTCTTAGGAAATTCCCTCAAGCCATGTAAATGCACTAGAGGAGTCCTCTAGATGCATAATCCCAACTCATTGTAATATATTCCTTGTAAATTAGTAGGAAATTCACTTTTTAGTAATAAAGTTCCGGTCTCTTGTGTGAAAAGACCAATTTTAGGGCACATGTATATAAGTCACTTTGTGACTCTTTGTAGGGAATTTTTTGCCATTGTGAAGAAATTGCTTCTTTCTTGTAGATTTTCATCTTCTCTTTGATCTTCTATGTGTGTGTAATGCTTGGAATGTGTGTGTAGGACTGTTGTCTACCCCTCCCCACTGTTTTTGAGCTACTGTAGTGTGTGTCTAAGATAGCAGAAGTTGTGGAGTGAGTGTGGGTGTTTCCCAGCATTCACTGTTTTGGTCATAACTTGAAGCACAATTGTCAGAATCGAGTGAAACATATCCAATAGATGTGTCTCATTGAGAGCTTCGAAACAAACCCGCTATTGGCCATATTCGGAGTTCGGAGCTAGGAGAAATTCTCGATTTAGTGAAAACTTCTGTAAGTGGTATCGCGGCAGACACTTTCAGTATATAAGTGAGTTATAGAGGTGGATTAGTCTTTTCTCACACATATAAGCTGAAACACTTCATTTTCCAGCACGTGTGCACATGTCCTCATACACTTGGTTAGGTCGTTTCATCGGATTGACAAATAAGCATGTGTCAATTCCCCACTATACGCACTTGTGTGGCAAATGAGGTTTAGTCTCTTTGGCACAAGTCCTTAAGTCTTCTTGACTTAGATACACAGGGCTTGATCAATGAGCCTTGCTTTGTTGGATAAAGCAAATCTTTATTGATCAAATGGCTGCGGGCTCAAGTCTCGTGTGGGACCTTCTCCTTTTAAAAGCGTCTGAGAGATTCAGGTTCAATCCCCGCGTGTGACTCCTCAGAGATAGGACCTCTTTTAAGGGCATCATGGGACCTCTCGATCGACAAGCTGTAGGTCGTAAGGTTGAACTTCAAATTGAAGCCGATTGATCTCATGTTCAAACGCCTAAAGTGGGTCATAGACTCGTAATACAAAAGAACTCGAGTGCATGAGCCCCTCGATTATGGTGACTTTTTACAGGATATGATTGGATGACTCAAAAGTGTACTTCTCTGAGTTCTGCACCCGCAATCATCAGCTAGATACCCGGGCAGTTCGATGCACAGAGCCACAGAGACGCTTTGAATAAGCGGGGTCGGCGGTCGCGTCCAATTATCCTCCTCAGTCAAGGGGTGGTTGGTGGGAAAATACTCCTTTAATAATGATTGTACCTGCATAAAGCTACAAAGATTCGATGGTGCTGCTCCAACGGCGTCGTCTAGAGAGAGAAGGCTCAATACTGCTCTGATCGCCGGCCTGGGCCCTGCACGCATTTCAACTTCCACGAGGCAAACGCCAAACACTCACCCTGACTTGAAAGAAGGCCCGACTATCGATGGCGTCTTGTTAACTGCGTGCGTGGGCTCCATTGGCTGGAGGTTCTTTGACCATTAAATGATTAAGGCTTTACCTACCTGGAGGTTGGGTGGGTACCATCTTTAGGCTCTGGCGGCAGTACTTGAGCAAGCACAAATTTCAACCGAAAGAGTAACGACTCAGTTACTGATGAATTCGCGATGCAGTTACTGATGAGTTTGAATTTTACTATAGCCTCCAGTAGATTGCCTACACATGAATCAAGAAACACTACAAGTACTTGAAAAAGAACTTGGCTCTAATTACCACTGTTGTGAAAACTCCTTCCTAGAGTATAGCATCCACCAGAGAGTGAGTGAGTATGTATCCACCCATCCAACTCCACCCATATATATACCAAAGGTCCAAGAGTTGCATGCCTTAATTTTTAGCCATGTGTCCTTCCAAGTGTCCTTCATGTGGATACTTTCCAAAGAGAATCACATGGCTTCTATTTCAATTGAAGTCACGTACGAGTCAAGGTGTCACTTGGGAGAAGCTTCTCCCAAGACTAAGGTTTTATTCTCTTAGTTTAATTTCCTAAGGTAACAAACCCTTCAATTTGAGACTTCTATGAAATAAAACCTCAAGGGTTAAATCCAAGAAACATAGGTTCCTTTTGGAGGGTCTAACCCATGATTTATACAACATTATCCTTTGAATACATTGCTTGACTTGCACTCTTATCACCATCACCTTTGACATCCTGCTCAAAAGTTAGCATGTGTCCTAGCAACTGATTTAAATCAGGAGTGAAATGATCTAGTGAGAATTCAGTAGACAAAATGAATGGCTTCCATTTCATCTCCTCTCAAACCTGTGAGGATTTGCCTTACCAATTTATCATCCTCAATATCTTCATCAACTGCTCCTAATGCATCGCATAGATTATGATGAGACATTCAGTCCCGTAGCTAAGATGCCAACTATAAGGACAATCATTGCTATTGCAGCTTCAAAAGGATGGACTCTAAGTCAATTGGATATAAAAAATGCATTCTTGAATGGATACATATCAGATGAGGTATACATGGAACAACCTCAAGGGTTTATAGATTCCAGGTATCCAAATTTTGTTTGCAGGTTGAGAAGAGCATTGTATGGATTGAAGCAAGCTCCAAGAGCTTGGAACTATAGACTGGTGAAGTATCTCAATGATCTTGGATATCAAAGTTCAAAATCAGACCCAAGTCTACTTATCAGAAGAACAGAGGAAGGTACAATCTACATTTGTATTTATGTAGATGACATTATAATCACAGGTACTTCAGATGAAGGAATCAAGGAGGTAAAGAGATTGCTTGAAAAAGAATTCAAGATCAGTGACCTAGGAAAGTTATCATACTTTCTTGGAATGGAAGTTACTTATACAGATCATGGCATATATGTGTCACAAGAAAGGTATCTTCTGAACTTGTTGAAGAAGTTTGATATGGAAAATTGCAGAGAAGCTTCAACTCCACTTGAAGTTAATCACAAGCTCAGTAAATATGATGGTGCAGACTACAAAGATATGAGGAAGTATCAATCTCTTGTGGGTAGTTTGATTTATGCTACACTAACAAGACCTGATCTTAGTTATGCAGTGGGAGTTTTGTCACAATTCATGCATTGTCCAAAGGACCCACATTGGATTGCAGGTCAAAGAGTTCTCAGATATATCAAAGGAACTATAAAGGAAGGATTATATTATCCTTTTACATCAGATTTGAAGTTGAGAGCCTATAGTGATTCAGATTGGGCAGGTAATCAAGATGACAGAAGATCAACTCATGGTTACATGATATATATTGGTTATAAGCTTGTAAGTTGGTGTTCAAAGAAACAACATACAGTAGCATTATCATCAACTGAAGCAGAGTACAAAGGACTTGTGGAAGTAGCTAAGGAAGTCATATGGATGCAGACATTGTTCAAGAGCTTAGGCATTGGTCAAGGTACACCTACAATACATGGAGATAATATGAGTTCACTTTATCTTGTAGCAAATCCAGTATTTCATGCAAGGACAAAGCACATAGAGATACAGTATCATTTTCTCAGAGAAAAGGTAATGGAGAAGGAGATTGAAGTGGAGTACATTTCTACTAAAGATCAGTTAGCAGACATAATGACAAAGAGCTTGGATGGTGTGAAGACCAGCAGATTCAAAAGCATGGTAGGAGTAAAAGAAAAGAAGATGATATGAAGAAACAGGGAATGTCAATTAGTGATTGAGGGGGAGCTGTTGGAGAAACACTCACTAATTGGACCTATATTTGAAGGTCAAATCTTAGGAAGAAAACACCATGCCTACGTGAAGGGACAAATTCACAAGTGTATCATATTTGTAAAGTTACTTCACTTTAGTTCTAGAAGTTTTTTAAAATCACGAGAATACGAAAATCTATATAAGTTAGTTTGTATCAATTGACGCGTAGAGAGAGTGAGAGAGAGAAGAAGTAGAAGAAGGAGTTCATTTTATACGACTGAGTATAGTCGGGCTTCTCTGAGTGAGAAAGCATCTGTAAAACTTCTGAGTTTTCATAGCTATGAGAAAGAACTGAGTAAAGTTCTGTGTATGAGTCTCTCTCCATCATCTCCATGCTTGCCTACTGTGTGATGAATTCAAAAGTTCAAGTTTTCTGAGCAATTCGATGCCTGGCATCGAATCTTGGCTGATAAGTCATTATTTCCATTCTATGTGTGTTAACTGTTGTTGAATCTTTTAAAAACATGAAGTTTGTGGAGCAACTCGATGCCTGGCATCGAGTTTCAGCATAAAGTGGATGCCCGGCATCGACTTCTAGCATACAAGTGGTCTTCTTCATGTGTGTGTAAAAGAGAGTATTTCTGGTGCAGAAAAAGGGCCTAAAAAAGCTCAAAGTTGATGCCCGGCATCGACCTTGACTGAAATTCGATGCTAGGCATCAAATTTTTATTTTTAGACACCCAGAAATACTAAAACAGGCAAAAAATTCCAATTTTGGATGGTCATACAGGGTCATCTTGTGAGGGCCATAACTTGAGTTCTAGAGATTCGTTTGATGCATATGATAGCTTTCTGGAAAGCTCTACTCTTCTAGTTTCAGTTTATAAAGTTTCATGGAGAAATAATACTTGAGCTAGGAGAAATTAGCAAAATACTGAAGGTATGTCATTTCGGTGACTAGGAATTTCTGTAGAAGCAAAGTTCTCACTTTAGGCTATCATTTCTCAAAGTTTGGAGTGGCAATGAGTTAATGGTGACCATAGAGGTGTTCTAGTGTCACATTAATTCATTTCTTGTGGTGTTTCATACATCAACAAGAGTTTGGTATCCCAATAGGTTAGATCTATCCCTATCTCCTAGAAACCCTAAGGAGAGGAGTCATAATTGTACTCCTAGTCTCACTAGTTTCAATAGCTAGATCATCTCATCTAGTCAACGACCATCACAAAAAATAAATATTATTGATTCTCTCTAGAGTCTCCATGTGAGTCTCAATCTAACCATTGATTTTCTAATCTCCCACTTGTCTTTGATAAAAGAGTGCCACTTCTATCTAGAAAACCAAAATGGGAAAGTGAAACTCTCTCTCTCTCTCTCATAATCTCATCAAAGGAAAAGAGCTCTAGTAGTGGAATTGATTCCACGTTCCCTTTCCCTTTGAAAGAGATTCTGTTGAATCCAATTGCTCTACTCATCCATAACTGATAACATCTATATAAGTTCTCGATGTGTTTTCCTTCAACAATAGTGAGAGTAATTGAATTCCTTCTGAAATATAAAGTAAGAGATGTTTTCTAACATCACTTCTCTCTTGTGGAAAACATACTCTATTCTTCTCCTATGAAGAAATGATGTTTTCCTTTCTTTTTTCTCTTTCAAAGAACAAGCCCTATAGTGGGACCTCTGAGCTAAAGTGAGATCTTCCTTGATCTTTGAGTTGATTCCCACGTGCTCCCTTCCTTACAAGAGAATTTTTATGAATTCATTTGCTCCTCTCTTCCATAAACTAATACATAATTCTTCATTACCTACATTCCTATGAAGATAGAGAACAAATCTCCCATAAATAATTAAGGTATATATGGTGAAGAGCAGAGGAAATAAATTCCTTCTTAGGGTCAAAGCCCTTTGCTAAAATGGTCAGCAACAATATGAGATGATACCATAATAAACAAATATGTATCCATACTAAAGAAACTACCTTTACCAACCATCATCTGTGCATGGATCTATATGATCCATTCACACTAATGTAATTATCCTTCCCAAAACTATAACGTGAGTATGTGATATCAATGGTGATAAAATCACTCATCACATTCTCTATTGGAAGAATAAATTGTCCCTAACCTATGAAGGATAACTCCCAATCCTAAGGAGATGTCTACTCAGAGCTGTCCACTGATCTAATGAGACATGCCACCATGAATGATGAGTCATTTTCTCCTTGGGCATAGAAGATGAGTACTCAAATGGAAGTCATTTCCACTATCCCATACCAATGGATTCTTCTTTCAATTCATGGTGTCATACCTACACTAAATCGAATGTATATTCTCTCTCTATACACACACACACACACACACACATATATATATATATATATATATATATATATATATATATATATATATATATATATATATATATATATATATATATATATATATGTATGTGTAGAGCCCTAACCGGTTGAAACTAAAGGTGCAAAATATTTCTTCTCGTAAGGTTCAAAGGATGAATTTAAAATCTTAAGGTGCAAAAGTAAAGAATTAAAAGGAAAGGTGAAGGTGGAAGGCCGGCAAAGGGGAAATAGGCCGCCCAATCAAAAATTTTATTTTAAAAGTCACTCTTGTTCTAAAGTCACTACAGGACAAAGTAGCGAATCGTTGAGGACCAGTTCAAAAAGACAATCTTGGGACATTGAAAGGACACCAAGATTGTATTGCAGTTAGAGTGCGCGAACCGGCGGACTCTCAAGGAAAGAAGGAAAAAGGCTATTCTTGGATTGAGAGCTAGGAGCAAGGGAGAGCTTCAGAGGAAGCAAGAGAGGAAGCAAGAAGAGCCTCCAGTGTGCGACGACATTCACGAGTGCAAGAGGTGTCAAGAGGAAGGTGTGCAGAGAAGGCGGGTTGGATTCCAAGAGTTCCAAGATCTGTTGCGTGTGTGCGCCGTGATATCAATTCCTTAGCTTGGCAGAAGCTTAGTGCAAGGTGTGCACAAGGGAAGTGGGAAGCAAGTGAAGGATTGGTGCACGAGAGGCCGCTGCTAGAGGACTTGAGATAATTGGTCGTCAGTAATTGATATTCTCTGAAGTGGTATTTAGTCATTGATTAGACTGTGCGCAGTCATTGTAATTGTTGAAGGATAATCAATATTCAAGGTTTCCAAGAGTATTCCTTTGCAGAAGTTCTCACTGTTATTCCATTTTCATCATCTCCTTTTTCTCCTACAAACCCTCAAACTCCTTCTTGTCCCCGAATCCCCAACAAATTTGGCACGCCCGGTGGGACATCCAAGGAGCTTTGAGCATAGGAGACTATATATTGCCATTGGAGGACAATATTCCTGTCGACAACATTACTCCAGTGGGCCAAAAGGTACATACTTTTATCAAGTGTTTCATTTTAAGTGGACTATGAATAGCTCATGACCGTGACCCGGTCACAAACCTTGAGAATCAAGTGCAAGTAGACAAGAAGAAAGACGAACAGAAGATCATCGAGTCCACTTTCATCGACTTCATCGGTAGGAAGCATGGCAGGACAGGTGGACCTAGAAATCTTGCTCTCCAGATTAAACATAAAATTTCCCTCCTTCAGGGGTTTAGCCCAGGAGGACCCAGATGAGCACATTCGACGATTTCTTGCATTATGTAAGACTAGGGGGCTAATGGGTAGGGAAGATGCTTTCTTGATACTCTTCCCCGCCACATTGGAAGGTCTGGCAGACAAGTGGTTTAGCCAGTTTGCTGAAAATCACTTTACCTCTTGGGATTTGATGAAAGAGGCCTTTAAGAATCAATTTCAGCATGGCAACACGGCTGAGATCATTATAGAAGAATTGGAAAACTTAAAGTTGGGTCCAGGAGAGAAGTTCCCAGAATTCGTGACCAGGGCCAAAGCATTAATGGCTAAACTACCGGATCCACCACACGACTTCTTTGTCAAGAAGTGGTTAGCCAAACCTTTACCTGTGGTCACCCAATGCAAAATAAAAGAGTTAGTGCTACCTACTGCCTCTGTTGAGGAATTCATCAATACGGCCACCCGCTTGGAACAGATAAGGCACCAGTATGGTGCAACTTCTTCCCAACCATCATATGGTACAGAACTGGAGGACCCAGTAAGCCAGTTAAGAAGGGAACTGGAAGGCTTGAAAAGGAATAAGCCCTATATAGAGGAGGAGACTACTGTAGCTCAGCTGAGAAGAGAGATTGAAGCCCTCAAGCTCCAAAAGGAAGAGGAAGCCCAAGCAGAGGAACTAGCTCAGCTGAGGCAGGAGTTGCAAGAACTAAAAGGAGGCGGCATTAAGAACGGATTCTGGTGCTCCATGTGCAGCAAGCAAGGACACATAGTAAGTGAATGTCCTTTGCTAAATGTGACTTGTCAATTATGCAGGAAGATTGGGCATGAGGCCCATGAATGCCAATCAAGGGGAATGCCGACAACGACATACTGGACACAAGGTGGGCTCTTGCCACCAGCAAATGTAATGGCAGCAGCAACAAACCAAGGTAATAACTATAATCCTAGACCGAGAACTAACCTTGCAAATGGGCCTAGAAGGCCGATTATTTGCTTCAGATGTGGAGAATGTGGGCACTACCAATCTAGGTGCACCCTTCCGGAAAATGCACCTCCTTGCAGGAATTGTCCAGAGGCAAGAGATCACTATACAAACTGTTGTCCTAAGAATCAAGCCTCTACTTCCGGACCCCATCTCCAAATGATCTCTGTATTCAAGGAGGAGATATTACCTCAGGTGAATGAACCCTCACCATCCACTAGAGTGGTACAATTAGAAGAACTCGAATCTTTTGCAGTACAGACAAGAAGCAAGGGAACGACAAAAGTGGTAGAAAATCAAGAATTGATAATTAAGGAATTGAACAAAGACAGAGTTGCAATTGAGGACAAAGATACTACAAGTACAGACACAAACCACAATGAATGTCTCACAGGCACCAGCGATGCCATTGGGCATGCCTTCAAGAGGGCTCAAGAAGAGTTTGGCAAAGCAAATGAAGCTCACTTTCTTAAAGAGTCAGAGGCTTCAAAACTACTCAAGTCAATTAAGAAGGAGGTTAGTATTTTTGATTTAATAAAGATGGATGGGAAATTCAGGTCAGAATTATTGCAGATAATTGATGAGGCTTCTACGACAAGCTTAGTGGCTAAGACTGCTATCTTACATCAAGGGATAATTAGGGGGGAAGCACCCCTTACAGATTATAAAAGCCCTCGGCTTACAATATCAATCAAGGGCCATGAATTTCAAGGTGTTATTGTAGATGGTGGTTCTGGCATTAATTTGATGCCTGAACATACCATGAAAAGGATTGGACTCCACCCTTCAAGACCTGCAAATTTCACGGTTACTTTGGCAGATCAAAGCAAAGTACGGCCCTTAGGGGTAATCCCAAAAGTTCCACTTGAAGTACAAGGTAATCTATTTATCCTGGATTTTGTGGTTTTAAGATTGCCCCAGGTTGAAGGAGGATTTCCTCTCTTAATTGGAAGACCTTGGCTGAGGCATGCCAGTGTCATTCATGATTGGGGTAAGGACACCATGTGGGTACAAAAGAAAGGGCAGGAGCTGACACAAATTCATTTAGAAGAAGGCCCAGACAATCAAGGAAACACTAGTATGATGCAAACAGTGAGCATTTGCATGGAAACAGAAGCGGAGGATCAACCCCAAATAGATTTTGAGGAAGAAGAGGATATTTTAAGTTGGCTTCATGCCGGCAACTCTTCTTCTTGTTTTGGAATTTTTCTTGATAATCCTGGTACAATTGGAGGCTATGATGAAGACAAAGGAAAGGTCCAGGTTGATGGATTGGGAGAGCCCATCACTGACCACAGAAGGGGCAGGAAGATACCCCTCAAATACAAATTGGAGGAGGATGTGTCAACATCAGATAACGAAGTTTCCAAAGCTAAAAACAAGGTAAAAAACTCTGAGGTTGAATGTTCTTTCCCAATTCAAGAAATCCCTGCAGGATGGATGCAGGACAAGGAGGAAATCATCGAAATCCAAAATACACCTGCTTATGAAGCAATGCACGAAAAGCTAGTAGAAGAAGACAAGGAAGCAGATGCACAAGAAGATAATATGGTAACAAGAAATCCGGTCCAAGAAGTACATTTATGCGCCCAAAACAATAATCAACCAGTTCTAGTGGCCACTTGGTTGTGGAGCCACCCACAGCTCCTGGAAAAGGTAAAATCATTCTTGACCCAGTATGCAGATGTTTTTGCTTGGCATTATAAAGACTTAGAAGGAGTGCCTGCATCTTATGGAGAGCACAGAATTCCTCTGGTTGAGGGAGCCAGACCCATCAGAGGAAGGAGTTATAGACTTAATCCAAAGTATGCCGAAGCTGTCTATGTGGAAATCCAAAAGATGGAAGATGCAGGAATCATCATTCCTGTGGAACACTCAGAGTGGCTCTCGCCTATGGTCATAGTACCAAAGAAGAATACTAATAAAATCAGAATTTGTGTGGACTTTAGAGCTCTCAACAAGGTGACCATTCCAGACGGGTTCCCTATGCCTTTTGCAGAACAGGTCATTGAAGAAGTGGCTGGGCATGCACTATATAGTTTTATGGATGGCTTCAGTGGCTATAATCAAATATCAATACACCCAGAGGATCGTGAAAAGACTGCTTTTATCACACCGTGGGGAACGTATGTGTATGTAAAAATGCCATTTGGGCTCAGAAATGCTCCAGCCACATTTAACAGAACGGTCAATCTCATTTTTGGCCCCTTATTGCTGGAATCACTTAGAATCTTCATGGATGACTTCTCTTCATTTTCAGGATCTCACAAGGAAACTCATCTAGATTGTTTGGACCAGCACCTGAGGCAGCTGCAGAATATTTTCCAAAGATGCAGAGAAACTAAGTTAAAGCTCAATCCAAATAAATGTCATTTCCTTGTGACAGAAGGAACCCTTTTAGGACATGTGGTATCCGCTAAAGGTATGGCCCCAGATCCTGACAAAATTCTCTCTATATTAAAGTTACCTAAACCTAAAACTCCTAAAGAGATCCAGAGTTTTTTGGGGCATACCGGTTATCATAGAAGGTTTATAAAAATGTATGCAGAGATAGCTAGACCTCTGACTAGACTCACAGGTAAAGATGTACCTTTCAAATGGGAGGAAGAGGAGGAAAAAGCATTTCAGACATTAAGGTCACGGTTAGTGTGTGCTCCTATCTTGGTCACCCCGGAGTGGTCAAAAATCTTTCATATACATGTCGATGCCAGTGCATATGCAGTGGGAGCAGTTCTGACTCAACCCAGTGAAGAATTTAAAATGGACAGGCCAATTCAATATGCCAGTAGAATCTTGACCAAGGCTGAAAGGAATTACTATACTACCGAAAGGGAAGCACTAGCAATGGTCTTTGCCGTTCAAAAATTCCGCCATTACTTATTGGGGGTAAAGTTTATTATTATATCAGATCACCAACCTCTCAAGTACTTACTCAACAAACCACATGCTACTGGTAGAATATGGAGGTGGTTACTGTTATTCCAAGAGTTCGATTTCTCGGTAATCCATAAGCCAGGAAGAGAGAATGTGATGGCGGATCACTTGTCCAGAATAAATAGGAGGGATCAAACCAGTGGTATCAATGATGATTCCCCTGATGCACACTTGTTTGCTATACAACCTAAAGGATGGTATGATGATATCAAACAGTTCATTAATACTGGATTGTATCCAGAAAGTGCTAATGCTGTACTAAGAAAGAGGCTGCTTATCAAGAGTAGACCATATACTTTCATTGAGGGTAAACTCTACAGACAGGGCAAGGATGACAGGATTAGGAAATGTTTAGAGGAAGATGAAGTGAGGGAAATACTGCAATTTGCACATGAAGGAACAGGTGGTGGGCACCTTCCAGGGCATATCATGAGCCAGAGAATACTAGATGCTGGTCTATGGTGGCCTACACTCTTTAGGGATGCAGATGATTGGAGAAAAACATGTGATGTGTGCCAGAGGTGTGGACCTAAACCCACCAAGCAAAGACATTACCCTTTGGTAGTTTCCACTTCTTGGCAGCCCTTTGAGAAGTGGGGATTAGACTTTGTTGGGCCTATATACCCTGCGGCACTTCCAAAAAGGGAAAAGTACTTACTGATAGCCACGGACTACGCAACAAAATGGGCTGAAGCTATTGCATCAACGGACTGCTCTGCACAAACAGTGGCTGACTTTTTGTATTGTAACATCATTTGCAGATTTGGATGCCCGCTTGAAATCTGTACCGATCAGGGTACTCATTTTGTTAACAAAGTACTGCAGGAAATTTCCAACAGGTATCGCATTTTACACAGGACTTCTTGTGCATACTACCCACGAGCTAATGGACAAGCTGAGTCAACGAACAAAGTATTAATTTCAATGTTACGAAAAGAATGCATGTTACAGCCGACCTCTTGGGGACGGGCCTATCTGGGTACATTATGGGCATACAAACTGGCCTATAAAGAGACTGGGTATTCTCCCTTTCAATTAGTTTATGGCTTGGTTCCTATTGAACCATTTGAATTCATCAGAGGCTCTATAAGAACGGAAAGACTAGAGAAAAATGGGATGGAAGTTCCAGCACGACTGACTGCTTTGCATAAACTGGAAGAATTGAGAATTTTAGCCTCCAAACAGTTAGAGAAGCTTCAATTACACAGGAAGGAGACTCATGACAAAAATCTATGGCAAAACAATTTGAAGCCTGGAGATTTAGCTCTGCTACACAGACCACAAATTTCTACTCAAACAAAAGGAAAATGGATCCCTCACTGGGAAGGCCCTTTTCGCATCACGAAGATGCTACAATGGGGTGCTGTGCAATTGGAAACACTGGATGGAGACACCCTACCCTTGGTTCAGCTGTCCATGATAGTGCACTTTGATCTGTCGTGCATCCGACGTGGAAGAGAGAAGCTGTGGAAGAGAGAAGACGCACTCCTTCCCCCCTCCACCTCCCTCCAACTTTTCCCAAAACCTCCACTTCCACCTCTCAATCCCCCGCTCCTTCACTCCCTCTTCCACCATACCCCCCCTCATCCTACACCTCAACCCCCCCTCCACTGGCAGCCCTCAGCACACCCCTCTCCGACCCCACCCGGCACCCAACCACCCCCCCCTCCGACGCTCAGCGCCCCCCCTCTCCGACCCCTCTACACACAGCCCCCCCCCTCTTCAACACCCCTCTACACCCAGCCCCCCCCCTCTTCAACCCCGCGCAACACCCACATCCCCCCCCTCCGGCCTCGCCCGGCACCCAGCCCCCCCCCTCTTCAACCCCGCTCTACATCCAGCCCCCCCCCCTCCGACCCCGCCCGGCACCCAACCACCCCCCCTCTCTGACGCTCAGCGCCCCCCCTCTTCGACGCTCAGCGCCCCCCCTCTCCGACCCCTCTACACCCAGCCCCCCCCCCTCCGACTCCGCCCTACACCCAGCACCCCTCTCCAGCCCCGCTCGGCACCCAGCACCCCCCCTCATCCTACACCTCAACCCCCCCCCCCACTGGCAGCCCTCAGCGCACCCCTCTCCGACCCCGCCCGGCACCCAACCACCCCCCCTCTCCGACGCTCAGCGCCCCCCCTCTCCGACCCCTCTACACCGAGCCCCCCCCCTCCGACCCCGCCCGGCACCCCGCATCCCCAATCAACCCCCCCTCGCACCCCTCGCACGACCCCAATCAACCCCCCCTCGCACCCCTCGCCCCCTCCGCCTACACCCTCTCCGACCCCACGTGACACCCAACCACCCCCCCTCTCCGACGCTCAGCGCCCCCCTCTCCGACGCTCAGCGCCCCCCCTCTCCGACCCCTCTACACCCAGCCCCCCCCCTCCGACCCCGCCCGGCACCCCGCATCCCCAATCAACCCCCCCTCGCACCCCTCGCACGACCCCAATCAACCCCCCCTCGCACCCCTCGCCCCCTCCGCCTACACCCTCTCCGACCCCACATGACACCCAACCACCCCCCCTCTCCGACGCTCAACGCCCCCCTCTCCGACCCCTCTACACCCAGCCCCCCCCCTCCGACTCCGCCCTACACCCAGCACCCCCTCTCCAGCCCCGCTCGGCACCCAGCACCCCCCCTCATCCTCACATCCACCCCCCCCCCACTGGCAGCCCTCAGCGCACCCCTCTCCGACCCCGCCCGGCACCCAACCACCCCCCCTCTCCGACGCTCAGCGCCCCCCCTCTCCGACCCCTCTACACCCAGCCCCCCCCCTCCGACCCCGCCCGACACCCCGCATCCCCAATCAACCCCCCCTCGCACTCCTCGCACGACCCCAATCAACCCCCCCTCGCACCCCTCGCCCCCTCCGCCTACACCCTCTCCGACCCACGTGACACCCAACCACCCCCCCTCTCCGACACCCAGCCCCCCCCTCCGACCCCGCTCTACACCCAACGAACCCCCCTCGCACCCCTCGCCCCCTCCGCCTACACCCTCTCCGACCCCGCGCGACACCCACATCCCCCCTCCGGCCTCGCCCGGCACCCAGCCCCCCCCTCTTCAACCCCGCTCTACAACCAGCCCCCCCCCTCTGACCCCGCCCGGCACCCCGCATCCCCTCGCTCCCCCTCGCATCCCCAGCCTAACCCCCTCGCACCCCTCGCCCCCTCCGACCCCGCCCCGTACAGCCCCGCCTTCCCCTACCCAACCCACCCCCGCATGCCCCCACCCAACCCCCCCTCGCACAGCTCGCCCCTCCGCATCCACCCTCTCCAACCAGCCCCGTCCAGCCCCCTAAGCCCCGCCCCGTCAAGCCCCTAAGCCACGATCGCCCCCCCTGCACGACCCCCATCAACCCCCCCTCGCACCCCTCGCCCCCTCCGCCTACACCCTCTCCGACCCCGCGCGACACCCACATCCCCCCCCTCCGGCCTTGCCCGGCACCCAGCCCCCCCCCTCTTCAACCCCGCTCTACAACCAACCCCCCCTCCCAACTCTCCGCCTCCAACCCCACCGCACCCCCTCCTTCCTCCCCCCGTGCGCCCCCCTCTTCCTCCCAACACCCTCCACCCCTCAACCCCTCTGCCCCTCTCCCACCACCTCAACCCATCGATTCCTCTCCCCCTGCATAGGCTTTCTTTTGTTCCACTTCTTCTCCCCATTTCCATCAATGGCGGACCCCGCTCCGGGTGCTCGTTCCGATCCTACCTCCGCAATTCCCTCTGACCATCCCAATCCACCTCCTCCCTCATCGGCAGAACAATCTGTTCAAGCTACTCCAACACCTCCTACGGCCCTTGATCTTCCCATTTATTCCATACACTCTGATTCCACCGACCTTTATTCCCCACCTCCCCTCCCACACCCTCCTTCTCCTTCCCAATCTATGTCTCATTCATCCCACCCATCTTCACCAACCGGGGATTATATGCGCCTGTTTCTCCCACCTGACTTAAACCTGCAAATCCGAATGCATCTATCCCTACCTACCATTGCCCTTCGTCAAATGTTTTCCATTGAGGATCTTCAGCAGGCGGGCTTGTGGGGCTTGGCTAATGTTTTCTTCAATAACCCCGCCAATTTTACCCAGGTTTATGAAGCTATCCGCCTCTTCCCTCATTTTAGAACCGGCACTCTCTTCATCCCAGACATTGCCGCCAGTATTGGGTCTCCCCTAATAAATTTTCGTGCTCCCCCTTTCCTATACTCTGGACTGTCCGCCTCGGCCACTATTGCCTTTTGTACCACACACTTTCAAAGTAATGCTAGGTTTTTGCTCCGCATGACCACCCTTCTCAATGTGTTCATCTTTTTCTTCTTACTACGCAGTCAAACCTCTTCACTTCCCTGGTCAGATATTCGTATCGCCGATCCGCTTTTCTGCTTTCTCCATAGCCGTCCTTACCCTTACGCAACCCTCATTTATAGTTCCTTGACTTTGCGCTCCCGTCGACTCCGCGGGGCTATCTCTAGAGGCTCTCATGCATTTTCCATCTATTCTGCACCCTTCTTAGCTTGGCTATATCACATTCCCGCACAATCTGCACACAATGTTGCTTATCTCCCTTCCCAACCTGGACCGTCCATTGCTCCATCTCCCTCCCCCCCTCTAATCTCAATTGACTCAGCTTCCGCATCGACACCCGCATCCGCACCCCCTGATGTAACCTCCTTCCCTCCCCAATCTTCTTCACCTATCCCTCCTGCCTCCACCAACTCTCCATTCATGACTAATCCCCCTGATGTAACCTCCTTCCCTCCCCAATCTTCTTCACCTATCCCTCCTGCATCCACCACCTCTCCATTCATGACTAATCCCCCTGATGTAACCTCCTTCCCTGCCCAATCTTCTTCACCTATCCCTCCTGCATCTACCATCTCTCCATTCATGAGTACCCCCCCTCACGTCCCCTCCTTCACTACCCAATCTTCTTCCCCTTTCCCTCCTAGATCTACCACTTCTCCATCCATGCCTACCCCTCCCATTATCCCTAGACCTCCCCTCTCTTCAGCTTTCACGCCACTCATTCAAACACAGCTCAACCCTCAAAACCCCACCTGTATGCCCCCAATTCACCCGGATTACACCTCTCCCTCTATCAGTAACATCCCTGGCAGTCGACCGCTCCCTTCCCCCAATCCTTCACTTCCCACTCCATCTGCCACTCCAACCCTTCATCCTCCTCTGCAGTATATTCCCCCTTCCCCTCCCCCTCCTGCCCCAACGGCCACTCCCACTCCGCATTTTGACCTACCATCAACCCCTTCATTTTTGCAATTACTACAGGACGCGAATGTAGTCGCTATCGGCAATGCTCAGGCCTCCCAGATTTCCTTGGATTCGGTTTCCGCAGCAGGTTCGGTTCATCAACAATATATATCAACAATAGAAAACATCAATCGCATGGCCACCTCTCAATGGCACTCCCTCAACGAAACGGCGCGATTGCTCAAAGAAGAGAGAGATCATTATCGCGATATGGCCGACTCTGCGTTGAAAGCCTTAGAAGATCTTCAGAATCGATCCAACTTAGGGCTTTGTGCTAATGCTGCATGTAGACGTATCCGCAGGGAAAGGGATCATCTTAGGCAATGCCTTAGTTCGCTACAGCTTATGATCGAACAAGCTTCTGCTCCTTTGCCCCCTTCTCCATCTACTTCGGCTGACAATCTCAACCATCCTCCTCAATAAATTGCCATCTGTGTCCATACACTACTCATCACTTTGATTTCTAAATAATTGCCTTATCTTTTTTTCTTAACTAAATAATATAAACACCCTTTACCTCTTTTCTTGACTCGGTTTCGTTGTTTTCATGTCTGGATCATTGCAAGTTCTCAGTTTTTGTATTGCTGTTGTCTCTCCGGGACGGAGAGATCTTTAGGTGGTGGGCATCTGTAGAGCCCTAACCGGTTGAAACTAAAGGTGCAAAGTATTTCTTCTCGTAAGGTTCAAAGGATGAATTTAAAATCTTAAGGTGCAAAAGTAAAGAATTAAAAGGAAAGGTGAAGGTGGAAGGCCGGCAAAGGGGAAATAGGCCGCCCAATCAAAAATTTTATTTTAAAAGTCACTCTTGTTCTAAAGTCACTACAGGACAAAGTAGCGAATCGTTGAGGACCAGTTCAAAAAGACAATCTTGGGACATTGAAAGGACACCAAGATTGTATTGCAGTTAGAGTGCGCGAACCGGCGGACTCTCAAGGAAAGAAGGAAAAAGGCTATTCTTGGATTGAGAGCTAGGAGCAAGGGAGAGCTTCAGAGGAAGCAAGAGAGGAAGCAAGAAGAGCCTCCAGTGTGCGACGACATTCACGAGTGCAAGAGGTGTCAAGAGGAAGGTGTGCAGAGAAGGCGGGTTGGATTCCAAGAGTTCCAAGATCTGTTGCGTGTGTGCGCCGTGATATCAATTCCTTAGCTTGGTGGAAGCTTAGTGCAAGGTGTGCACAAGGGAAGTGGGAAGCAAGTGAAGGATTGGTGCACGAGAGGCCGCTGCTAGAGGACTTGAGATAATTGGTCGTCAGTAATTGATATTCTCTGAAGTGGTATTTAGTCATTGATTAGACTGTGCGCAGTCATTGTAATTGTTGAAGGATAATCAATATTCAAGGTTTCCAAGAGTATTCCTTTGCAGAAGTTCTCACTGTTATTCCATTTTCATCATCTCCTTTTTCTCCTACAAACCCTCAAACTCCTTCTTGTCCCCGAATCCCCAACAATATATATATATATATATATATGTGTGTGTGTGTGTGTGTGTGTGTGTGTGTGTGTGTGTGTGTGTAATATGCAGGTGGACTCGAATGAATCCCATATCCTCAAAGTAGTTTGGTTCTTGTCAACATGTGACATTGGATATCCCTTTCCATTCCAAACTAACTTATTCCTAGGTACCAAGATTGATTCTAAGTACCTCTCTCTAGATCCCAACATACATATATGTATTGGGTACCCCAACAATTCCTGACTAAGGGATCTATGCTCTATATCATAGAGCTAGTGCAATGACTATGGCCTTCCTTACCATCACTTGAATCACATAAGCACCCATTGATGCTCTCTCATGAAACCCATCTCTATGTTCCCATATAATTGGTTTGCTTAGTAGTGTAGAAAAAATGCTTCACTGCTTACTTAAGTGATGTGCATGAGTGAAACTAGTCACTCTTTGGGTATTCCTCATGATACCCCATAGTCTCCTAATCATAATGTGAGACTCTTTTGAAGATAAGTAAATCTTCAATACATTGGAGATGATGATAAATATATCTCCCGTGATCCTCTATGCAACTTCCTATAAACTATAGGATTGGTTGTGCACATTCCTAATGGTGAAGGTATATCTCCTTCCCCTTGGCAATCCTACGATCTAAATCCATAAGGATTATGTTTAGGTATCCAATTATTACTAAAGTTTTCCTATCTATGGTGCTTTGATGGTCCTAAGTCCATCAAGTGCATGATTAAAAGCATACTTATTAATGTTTGCAGAGAAGGCATGTTACCATGCCATAAAATTCTTACATAAAAATAACTGCATATAAAATTTCATGAGGTGGGAAAGTTTTCGATAGCATTTCCCCAAGGAAATGGAGTTCCAAAAAAGTTTAACCATAATATGAATCAT
The DNA here is from genome assembly GCA_020310875.1 of Ceratopteris richardii. Classification (NCBI taxonomy): domain Eukaryota; kingdom Viridiplantae; phylum Streptophyta; class Polypodiopsida; order Polypodiales; family Pteridaceae; genus Ceratopteris; species Ceratopteris richardii. Next base: position 121,571,968 of record CM035428.1, read on the forward strand.
AAGGCCTTACGATCCAATGGCACAAAGGCCATTCACTATATCATAGGGCTTGGCAAGCCCTTGGCATACAAGCCATACACTCAAGTATGAACTCCATAACCTACAAAAACATAAAATGCTAGCAACCATGCTTTGGTTGCGTAACCTTGTACTTACTGCAATCATCTTTCCTATAAACCATCAAAAGTGTGTTCCTACCAAGTTGATCCATACATTTAGAATTAAAACAATGACCAACTTTGATGTATGCATTCCGATCCATGCATGTATATACAAAACATGCCAAAACATAGACCACAATGCTTTAAAACATAAGCAATTCGTCCCTAAATGGTTTGATGTCAGAATTGCATGCATCCAATTATTTTTTATGAGCTTTGAGACCTCTACACTTTCCTCACCAGGCCCTAAATCAAACTTTGAAAGGTTTTATGACATCAGATCACTTTCCAAAACATCAAGCATGGTCAAATGATTATCAAAATAATGAAAATATACCAAAAAATGTATATGTAATCCATTTGTAAACCTACAAAAACCTTTTTAGGAACTAAAAATAATCATAAAATGTAGTATACATTATATGCAAGTGTTTCAAAGTGGAACTACTTCAATCGCCTTTTCGATTTGCAAGATATGGCATCTAGAAAGTAGTTGTCAAAAACTGTTCAGAATTTCAAGACCTTCAGAGAGCTAGAAAAACACAAGTTTTCTAAATTTTATTTTTAGAAAATGAAAGAAGATATTGTGCTCTTCAAAATGAGCAATAAAACGTCCAATTTGGAGTTTTGCAGCCCAAGATATGTCCTCTCCAAAGGTGACATGTCAAACTAGTGAACTAGTTGAGGTGCTAGACAAAGGTGTGAAAATGTGATTTTTGAAGTGCCTAAAAGCATTCTTCCATCAAAAAATTCTAAATTTCTCACCATAAGCTCAGAGAGTAATATATGAAGATGCTTTGACATATTTTTCACATTTCCAAATCCTCCCTTCTTGCATGCTATTTTTCTCCCCAAACATTGCATAGACCAAGACTTTTACTTTCAAGTCTAGTTTGTAAGCTCAAGAAGAGCTTGTATGGACTTAAACATTCCCCTAGACAATGGTACCAAAATTTTGATGCTTTTATGAAGTCTCAAGGCTATTCTCAAAGCAATGGGGATCATTGTCTCTACACAAAGAGATGCTCAAATGGCAGCTTGATATGCTTGATACTTTATGTCGATGATATGTTGATTGTTGGGAAGTCCTCTTATGACTTGTAAATTCTCAAAAGGAAGTTGAGTCAGACATTTGATCTGAGGGATTTGGGGGATGCCAAACATATTCTTGGCATGAGCATTACTCGTGATGGGAGTAAAAGATTTATATACTTGTCTCAAATTGAGTACATATCCAAAGTAGTTCATAGGTTCAATAGGGAGGGTGGAAAGGCATTTAGTACACCTTTACCCACATATGTGAAATTGAGCAAGGATGATTTCCCCAAATTAGATGAGGAAAAGGAATTCATGACCAAAATTCCCTATCAGTCTGCTATTAGTAGTCTCATGTATGTTATGGTAGCTGCGAGACCAGACATTGCATTTGCAGTGACAGTTGTGAGCAGATATATGTTTAATCCTGACAAGAAACATTGGGAAGTAGTCAATATGATTTTGAGATATCCGAGTGGCACTAAGGACCAATGTCGATGCTTAGGTAGAGGGAAAGCATCAATTATTGGTTACACAGATTCTGACCATGTTGGTTGTGTAGACAATCATAAGTCTACATCACGGTACATTTTTCATTTTGCTAGAGGTGCTATCTCTTAGAGATCTCGTCTTCAAGAATGTGCAGTTGTTTCCACGACAAAAGCAGAGTATGTTGCAGCAAGTGATGCATGTAAGGAAGCATTGTGGCTTTCTCATCTTGCTTTTGATATGGGTTTACCTCAGCATGTACCTCATTTGCTCAGTGACAGTTAGAGTGCTTTGGCTAAGAATCTAGTCTATCATGCAAAGACCAAGCACATTGAGGTGAGGCATCACTTCATGAGAGATTGCTTAGCCATTGAGCGCATTATTCTTGAGAAGGTTCACACTCGAGATAATGCTGCAGATGCTTTGACTAAAGCTCTACCATAGGATAGCTTTCAACACTATTGTCATTTAATGGGAGTTACTTGATTCATGATCTTACACAGTCACTTGTATACTGTGTAACATGCCCATCAGGTGGGAGGTATAGTTTGTATACTTACACTCAGGTATTCTTTATCATTCTTTATTTTTCTCCCATAGTCACTTTGGCCATATGGGCCTTTAGTGGGAGATTGTTACCATTAGTGTCCATGTGAAAGGCCAAATGGCCTTGTCAGTAGAATCAACACGTAGAGTATTATTGTCTTCATCAAGTACATTAATATTGTTGTCATGTATAACGATTCTAATTTCTCTTTGAGATGTTGATATATCCACATCAGATGATGAATCATCAACATGATTTTCTTCTATCTCTGTAACAATAAAGTGTTCAGACAATGACCGACCTCTAGGTTGAAGATGAATGACGGTTTTTATAAAAAATTGATTGTTCAATGTGCCTAGGAAGAATATATGGTTCTCTAGTTAATCGCATTATTTTCAAAGAATCAATTGCCCAAAACCTAGATAATTCCCTTCTCAAAGTGGAATTACTACCTTTATACTCAGCTTGAAACCAATCAATCTTACAAATAACCTATCAAACTCTAAAGAAACAAAAAATCATTATCATGTGCTCTAAAAAATAATAAATTATATAATAAAAAATAAAAACTTATTTTTACCTGTATGAATATACGAAACGATATTTCATAGATACCAACAATTGTTCCTACGTAGCCAAGTTCGCTATCTATAAGGTTTGTATCTTTTGAGCTAGCACGTGATAGTTGCTTGAAAGAAGAAACAATGCTAGAATCCTCTGTTTTATGTAAAGAATCAATCATTTTGACTCTAGTATGCTATCCAAAAGCCCACATATTTGTGAACGTTTGAGCTTGCAATAAAAATCAAATTGTTAAAGAGAAACTAATATACATAGATGTGAGCAAATAGAATATTATTAAAATTAAGTTACCTTTCTTTCACAACCTATCATTAGCTCCCTTTGCTCATCTGAAATTTCATTATTTGCATTGGTTCGTTGCATACGAGTATATAGCCAATCCATGAAAGAAGATGTATTTGTATTCTCGTTACCATCGAGATTACGTCTATATCTTTTGTTACTCTCTCTTTTACTTTGGAGATTTCAAACTTCTTGTTCATATCTGCTAAAGAATGCTTGCATGCATTCGTTATTATATGCTACAAAAGTAGAAACATCACTTTTTTCTTGTAATGTAAATTGAAATGGAACTCCCTTACCTGATAATACCTCATCTGTTATTTTTGAAGAAGTCTCGTTGGTCCATGCACATGGAGCTTCTTCATGAACTCTTTCAAGGTATTCACTAACATAATACATGCACTTTTCAAGCATCCATCCTTTTGCCATAGATCCTTCTGGCTTTACTCTTTGTTGCACATAACCTTTTAATATTCCCATAAATTGCTCAACCCAAAACATCCATCAAGTGTTTACAACACCTGCAATCTCTATCTCATCCACAATATGGACTAATAAATGAACTTAAATATTAAAAAATGATGTCGGAAGATCTTTCTCCATCAAACATAGTAGCTCCCTACATTCACGTTTCTTTTGTGGGATCGAGTTTTTGTCAATCTCTTTTGATGTAATCCACCTGTTATTATCATAAATCAAATATTAAAGAAATTATTTCATAAATAAAACATAACAAATAATCTTATATATCAAATATAAAAGTATGATAATTACCTTAATAAGCGATCCAAGATGATAGATTATGTCCCATACTCCTTTCGTTGTACATGCATCGATAACTAGAGGTAGGATGTGCTTCAAAATGTTATGCCAATCATGTGTCTTTAACCTAGATAAGCTTCTATCATCCACAGTAAACATGTTTTGGAAAGATGCTCCATATCCTATAGGTGTTCGAATCGATTTAATCCTACTGTTGATAGTTTGTATCTCTTTTGTTGTAAGTATCCAAGGAGTAGGTGCATAAGTTGTTTCTTGCCGAGTTCTATAAAAAATTGGCCATAAATTTGGTTTTGAGTTTTGCTCTTTTAAATCATTTCTTGATGCTATTTTGTCTTTCAATCCAAGAAGATGTTGCCATAATGAATAACCAATATTCTTGAAGATATGCATAGGATCAAGAAGATGACAAACCTTTAACTCCTTCCAATACCATATTGACATATTCTCTGCTAGTGCCAATTTTTCTTTACCTCTAATCTTTACATTCTCATCATATTCATCATCATTGAAGATTTTGGATTCTGGATCTATAAGAGGCCCATTTGTCCATTTTCGATACCAATCCATAGGGGTCATTGATTTTTGACACTAACCTATTTCAATCTACTTGTAATTGATAAACGACAAGTCCGTGACGTGTAGGAGGTATATTAGCACTATTAATAGAAGAATCATCCTCATCATCATTGAGCAAATAGTCCTGTATATTAAGTATAATTTGATTTTGTATATGATTTTCAATTAAAATAATGATATTAATTTATAGAATCAATACATACCCAAGCTCTATCACATTGATCAAGAGTTGGTTCATGCTCAAAACTACCATACTCTGCCTCATGTTCAATACATTCCAATCGTGGTCTTTGATACGTACCATAGCAAAAATTACACCAATATATAATATTCTCTTAATAGTAAAAATCATCATAATTCCTATCGGAGGACACATGTGAAGATGTCATTGCATGGATAGGAGGTGGTGGACTACCCTCTGATTGATCAGAATCTGAGTATAATATAACAATAAAAATCAGTCATGTATGTATCTATCAAATATTAGAATCAAAAGTTTGATATACTTTCAATAAGTAGTCCTTGCACAATTACGAGACGGTGGTGGAGTTCCCTCTGCTTGATTAGAATCTGATTATGTAGCAAATGAAGGTAGTAGATATTAATAATCTGATTATTTACATACATACACATTCACATATACACATTTACACATACACACATATTCACATATACACAAATACACATTTTGACATATAAATACACATACAAAACTATAAATGTATGATGTGTGTATGTATGTATGCATATGTGGATGCATGTGTGTGTGTATGTGTGCATGTATTTATTATGTATGTGTGTATCTATATGTGCGGGTATATGTATGCATGTATCTATATGTGTGTAGGTATGTATTTACTATGTATGTGTGTGTATATGTGTATGTGTATGCATGTATCTATGTGTGTATGTGTATGTGTGTATGTGTATATGTGTAAGTATAAGTGTATGAGTATATGTATACGTATGTGTGGATATATATGTATGTGTAAGTGTATGTATATATGTATGTGTGGGTATATATTTACTATGTATGTGTATGTGTATGTGTATGCATGTATGTGTGTGTATATGTGTATGTGTGTATATATGTATGTGTGTATATGTGTATGTATGTGTATGTGTATGTGTATGTGTATGTGTATGCATGTATGTATATGTGGGCATGTATGTGTAAGTGTATGCATATATGTATGTGTGTGGGTATGTATTTACCATGTATGTGTATGTGTATGCATTTATGTGTGTATATGTGTAAGTGTAAGTGTATGTGTATATGTATGTATGGATATATATGTATGAGTAAGTGTATGTATATATGTATGTGTGTGGGTATGTATTTACTATGTATGTGTATATATGTATATGTGTATGTGCATGCATTTATGCGTGTGTATATGTGTAAGTGTATGTGTATGTGTATATGTATGTGTGGATATATATGTATAAGTGTATGTATATATGTATGTGTGTGGGTATGTATTTACTATGTATGTGTATGTGTATGCATTTATGTGTGTGTATATGTGTGAGTGTATGTGTATGTGTATATGTATGTGTTGATATATATGTACGTTTAAGTGTATGTATATATGTATGTGTGTGGGTATGTATTTACTATGTATGTGTATGTATGTATATGTGTATGTGTATGCATTTATGTGTATATGTGTAAGTGTATGTGTATGTGTATATGTATGTGTGGATATATATGTATGTGTAAGTGTATGTATATATGTATGTGTGTGGGTATGTATTTACTATGTATGTGTATGTATGTATGTGTGTATATGTATGCATGTATGTGTGTGTATATGTGTGTGTGTATATGTGTATGTGTGTATATATGTATGTATGTGTATGTCTATGCATGTATGTATATGTGTATGTGTATGTATATGTGGGTATGTATGTGTAAGGGTATGTATATATGTATTTGTGTGGGTATGTATTTACTATGTATATGTATGTATGTATATGTGTATGTGTATGCATTTATGTGTGTGTATATGTGTAAGTGTATGTGTATGTATATGTGTATGTGTATGTTTATAAATTTAAAGTTTTTTTCATATTCTAATTCTTTTTTTGTTTGAGATTGAATAAAAGGAGATGTTGTATGGTAGAAAAAAGAATAAGAGAAGACCTAACATACCCCCTGAGACATGGAAGCATTTTCATAGATAGCCATGTCTTCAAGAATCATTTCCTCAATAGAAGGTATACATATTAATAGTTTATATTACAATGACTTATAATTCTCATATGTTTTATATTTAATCTATGTTTTTTGTTTCATTAAATAAATGCAGGCGGCAGCAAAGAAGAGAGTTGAGTCTGGTCATTCATCACATTTAGGCCAAATGGGCCATCATGGTTTTGTAGCTACATTTGTAAGTATATGTATTATTGAAACTATATTTTTTATTTAAGTTAAAATACTAATCATTAATCTATTTTTTTTTGTTTCAATACAGCAAAAGGATTATCGTCGATATCCTACGAAAGAGGAAATCAATTTCGCTACACATTGTGGATATCGACGTCTGAGTGAGGACATGCAAGATCATCCAAATGCTTTATTTTGTGAGTATTAGTAAATTTCATGTGATTATTTTATTTTTATTGATGTTTTATATATTTTTTTATTTATGCTTATTATATGTAATACAGGAGTATTATGGAGAGGTAGATATGGATGAGGTAGAGAGACAGACACAAACAGGACGATCTCATCATCACAAAGTGCTCACACCTCTACCCATGATGCCACTATAGATACATCAGATCATGCGGATGATCATGATGATGATGACGATGATCATAATGATGATGACTAATATATTACATTGGATATATATTTTACATTGATATTCTTACTTTTTTTATATCTATATATTTTCTCATTTCAGTTATGTTTTGAATTGTGTCTATGGTACTAATTAATGAAAAGTCTTGTTTTAATGATTTTTTTTGTTGTTTATATTCAATGTGTAGTTGTGTGTGTATAAAATGTATGTATACACATTTAGGTATATATCTATATTTATGTAAGTGTGTCTATATGCATGTATATGTCTATATTTGTGTGTGTATATATGTGCATATAGATATGTTTTATGCATATACACGTGTGTATGTGAATGTGTATGTATGTATATGTGTATGTGTGTATGTGTGTGTGTATGTGTGTGTGTACACATGTATGTGTATGTGTGTGTATGTATGTATGTGCATATGTATGTGTAAGTGTATGTGCATATGTGTATGTATGTGCATGTATATGAGTGTGTGTATATGTATATATGTGCATATGTATGTGTAAGTGTATCTACATATGTGTATGTATCTGCATGTATATGAGTGTGTATATGTATGTATGCGCATGTGTATGCATAAGTGTATGTGTGTATGTGTGTATGTGTGTGTATGTGCATGTATATGTGTACGTGTGTGTATATGTATGTATATGCATATGTATGTATAAGTGTATGTGCATATCTGTATGTATATGCATGTATATGAGTCTGTATATGTATATAGGTGCATATGTATGTGTAAGTGTATGTGCATGTATATGAGTGTGTATATGTATGTATGTACATGTGTATGTGTGTGTGCATATGTATATATGTGCATATGTATGTGTAAGTGTATGTGCATGTATATGAATGTGTATATGTATTGTTGAGAGGAGAGAAAATGTAGGAATAAGAAGTAACGTAGATTTTGAAGGTTGCAGACTCGGAATGTTGCAGACTCGGATGTTGCTAAGTCTGTGTTTTGGTTACTCGGATATTTTAACAAGAAGTAGTTATAGGTTAGTTAAATAAGATGTCATGGGATATTTTCGAGGCAAGTTTTGTGCGTGGATAAGTAAGGAAGAAGAAACTTTTATGGGAAGATGGAAAAAAAAAGCTTAGAGAAGATAGAAAGACTCTGAATCTTGTACTACGCAGGTGGATAGTGATCAGACCTGATGATTTTGATGTAGAAGAAGCTTTACTCATATTCGGATAGTGCTGTTTTCTGTAATATGAGAATCCATCCTTCATAAAGTAGTACATTTTGATTTTTGTTGCACAAGTATATATTTTTATCTTTCTGAGTATAACTAATTTGTATGTGTGCTATCGTTAACCAAGTGTGGTAACTATGTGCATGTGTATGTGCAAGTGTGTGTATATGTATGTATGTGCATGTGTATATGCAAGTGTATGTGCATGTATATGTGTGTATATGTATGTATGTGCATGGGTATGTGTAAGTCTGTGTGTATGTATGTATGTGCATGTGTATGTGTAATGTATGTATGTGCATGTGTATGTGTAAGTGTATGTGCATATATGTATGTATGTCCATGTCTATGAGTGTGTATATGTATGTATGAGCATGTTTATGTGTAAGTGTATGTGCATATGTGTGTATGTGCATGCATATGTGTGTGTATATGTATGTATGTGCATGTCTATATTGTACATGTAAGTGTATGTTCATATGGTATATGTGTGTATATGTATGTATGTGCATGTGTATGTGTAAGTGTATGTGTATGTGTGTATATGTATGTATGTACATGTATATGTGTGTATGTGTGTGTACATATGTGCATGTGTATGTGTGTGTGTGTGTATGTATGTATGTGCATATATATGTGTATGTGTATAAGTATGTATGTGTATATGTGTGTGTGTGCATGTGTATATGAATGAGTAAGTGAGTATGTTAATTAATGAAAATAAAATAATTTAAATGATATAAAAACAATGAAAATTGTACTTGCAATAATTAGCCATATTTTATGCTTGGTGAACTTCTTGAATAACCTGCAATAAAGAGAGCGAAAGACAGAGAGAGAAAGAGAGAGAGAGAGAGATCAAAAGAGATAAGGAGAGAGAGAGAGAGAGAGAGAGAATATGAGAGAGAGAGACAATATGAGAGAGAGAGAATATGAGAGAGAGAGACAATATGAGAGAGAGACAATATGAGAGAGAGAGAGATTAGAAAAGAGAGATGCAAGAAGAGATTCTTGGAGCTCATAAGTGCAGTGCAGATCTGAATGTTAGAGAGCTCTTCGATCAGTTGTACGTAAAATCACGATCGAAGAGCAATCATACATTTTTTTTTTCTTTTATCAAGATTGACCATCCCATAAGCGATGTAGAAGCATCATCTATGCGATCATACAATTTGTGGATAATCGATGCCTATCATCATTGCCTAAGTGACACAAATCAGCATCGCATATGCGACAGTTGCCTTTGCATTGCATAAGCGATACTTGCCTTTGCATCACATAAGCAACGCTAATCTAACAATGCCCTCAAGAACGTTGCTAAAAGCATCGGGAATGACATCGAAAATAATGTAGAGAATAGCATTGTGTATACGACGGTGCGTGTTCGATGCTCGGTCTGACAAAATTCATGAACATGTAGCGACAAAAATGTGTCACATTAACTATCACTATCCCCCCATATTCCTTGTAGTGTCTCTCCATCCTAAGGGTTTGTTCCTTGAACTTTCCGAATTGTTTGTGTGTAACAAACGCATCGTAGAGTTCCACATAAGAATACTCTTCTTCTTGTGGCTCTTTTCCCTCTACCTTTTGCTCAACTTCTTGCTCAAGCTCTACCTCTTCCATCCTATGGTCGAGGTCCTCTTGTTGTTTCTATCTAGGTTAAGGCACTGATCTACAATCATCTCCAGACCCAAATGAAAATCTGAAATGTCCAGTTGGCCCAAGAGGGTTCCGAGCACCAAATACCAGCAAAAATGATGCCAAATGCATATAACAATAGCCCCAAGCAGATTGAACCAAACTGAAGCACTTTTGGTTTTCAACAGTCTTTGCTAGTCCAAAATCAGTGTTCGAGCACCTCTAATTCAAAGCTATGAGGCTACTCCAAGTGAAAAAAGTTGATTCCGATGTCAAATGACCAAAATCTAGGCCCGAGAGTGGATGCTTAGTTTCTACTGAAGCACTGCAGAGGGATTTTGATTTGGCAAAACCTCTCCAAATCAAACATCATTTATTGCTAATCAAAGCTTGGGAGTGCCGATTCATAATGTGACCAAGATCTCTTGAATTGGATGCTAGAGCGCAAAGCTATGCATCCGAGAAAGTGGGTATGTCGATGTAGGAGGCAAAAAAGCAATTCTTCAAAAGAGGGTCACTTTGATAGCTTAGAAATGAAAGCTTCAAGGTTCTATCACTTCTTCTACTGATCCATACCCAATCAACACAACCCATAATGCATGTGTGCTTTCCCTCAATCCTTGCTTAAAAGCTAGGCTTTTGGTCCCCAATGTGAAGAAAAAAACTTTGAATTTCTGAATTTTACCTCCTCTAAGTAGACAAGAAGCTCTTCAATAGTCCAACATCGTTGATGGCTTAGGGTGCAGGGAGAAAAATTCCCACATGGGTGCTAAAAACCGAGTTTGTCGGCTATAGAATGAGGAGGTTACTTCTCACTGTGGCATCCTAGAGAAGGGGTTGAGGGAAGAGCTCTCTCCTCCACTTGATTTAGTTGTGTGGCAACGTCGGATGGGTTGTTCACCTTTGTGGGGGTGGCTTTGATCCATCGTTCTGCACCTCACATCAATTTGCATGGATACTCTTGCTCCAATACCAACTCTCACAAGTCTTGATGATGCCCTTTGTTTTCCAAGATCTTCTGCACAGAGGTGCCAATTAATGTCGTGGAAGATGGACACGGAGACTATGCATAAAATTGCCACCCAACCACGTGCTTTTGCTTAATTAATCCTCTCCCTCAACTTACCCACAAAGGGTACCTCTAAATGTCTTCACACATGGGTGCCACATGGCACTCATGTGTTAGCCCATCTAATAAAACTAGGAGGTGGTTCACACCTCCTACTCTAAGGTATCCCATGTTACACAAAGCATGGATAATTGCATACAACTCCTTCTCATAGATGGAGTAATTGTTCTGAGTTGGTTCTAGCTTTCTGCTCTTAAAAGCCACTAGTTGACCATCATGAACTAAAATTGCTCCTATAGCAAAAATCATTTGCATTAGTCTCAACCACAAAGGGTTTATTGGGATCCACTATATGTAAAAGTGGAGCTATAAAAATTGCTACCTTCAACTTTTCCATACTTTGCTTCTATTCATCTCCCCAATGAAAGCTTTTCCCTTTCCCTTTAAGTTGTTCCATTATTAGAACAAAATTTTGTCATAATTCTTAATGAAACTATGATAGAAACCTAATAAACCTAGGAAGATCTAAACCTCTTCAAGGTTCTTGGGATGTGGCCATCCATAATAACTCATACTTTATCAAGATCCATCAGGATTTTGCCTTGGGAGACTATATGCATAAGGTATCTAACCTCTTTTTTGAAAAATTCACACTTTGATTCTTTAGTAAAGAGTGAATTTTCATCTAACACTTGGAATAATTTCCTCAAGTATTCCAAGTGTTCTTGTTCTAATCTACTATATATCATAATATCATCCAAAGAATCTACTACAAACTGTCAGACATTGATCCACATGGATCATTCCATGTGTGTGTGGGACAAGGGCTAGTCATAGCCAAGGTCCCAAGCTCAAGAAATATCTTAAGGTATTCAGTAGTAATGGGAATGAGTGTTGCATAATGTATGCATGGCGGCACTAGACCATTCCAGATCATTGCCATTTTTAGAATACAAGAGGGTATATGTGGATGGGAGAAGAGTTGCACACACATCATTCACGTCTTATTTTTGAGAATAGATTTCTCATACAAACTGCCCTAGATATGGTCGTAAAACACCATTCATGAGCTTCATGAAAGTGGAAGGAGCATTGATGAGATGAAAAGGCATCACCAAAAACTCATGGTGCTCATATCTAGCCCTTAAAGTAGTTTTACCGACATCCTTTGCCCCAATTCTAATATGATGATATTTGACCTAAGATCAAGCTTGGTGAAGTACCTGTCAGGGGAGCACTAGATTGTGCTCTCTGATTGGTGGTCACGACTCCTTGAGCTCCCAAAACTGATATTGGCAAGATTGATTATGAATGTGGCCAACCCCTCCTTATATAGGTTTTCCAAGGGCGGCTCTAGGGCAGTTACAAATTGATGATGTCATCAATGATGTCATCAATTCAAAGCATGGTCTTTGGATGTCAGAATCAAGTAAGAAGACAGTCGATCTTAGGGTTTTGGCATGTTCCAGACGCAATGGAAGCATTAGTTTCTTCGAATTCTGAACCAGTCATGAGATATAGGATTCATATGGAATCTAAGATTCAAGATGGTTTCCTTTGTCCATGACATTAGGTCCCCCTCAAGCAACGAGTTCCACAAGGAGCGGTCACGTTCTCTGGTCTCAGCTTAATTGGATTTCTCTTATGGAATTCACGAACCTTGATTGGTGCTCTTTGAAGGTTTTCTGCAGGTTCCAATTATGATCACTAATGTCATATCCTTTCCAATGAATAAGGTACTCTAATCTTCCTCGGGATATTCTCGAATCTAGGACATGCTCGACTTCAAATTCTTCATGATCATCAATCTCAATAGGTGGTGAAGGACTAGGTCTCTCCCCCCTCAATGGTGAAATTTGATATGGTTCCAACATGGATACATGGAAAACTGGATGTATTCTCATGGTACTTGGTAACTGGAGCTTGAAGGTGACTGGATTAATCTTGGCCAAGATGGTAAATGGACCAAATCTTTGACGATCTAACTTTGCACAAGGCCTTGAAGTTTGCAAATTGTTTTGGAGTAACCATACTTTATCCCCAATTTGATACGATGGATTCTGAACACGATGTTGATCTGCATAGTACTTATATTGTTGTTGAGCTTTATGGATCTCTTCCTTGAGTTCTTTGTGAATGTCCATCAGGTACTAGGCCTTGTCTCTGGCAGCTGGGTTCTTGACATGATTTGAGAGTTGTATATCCATCCTTGGATGTTGTCCATAGCTTGCAAAGAAGGGAGTTTGCTTAGTAGATGCATGAAAACTATTGTTATAGGCAAACTCTGCAAAGGGTAACAACTCAAACCAATCATTTTGGTGATAGTTGCTAGTGCAACGGAGATATTGCTCTAGGAACTTGATTCACCCGTTCTGTTTGTCCATCAGTCTGTGGATGATTTGCTATAGATAGTTTAACTTGAACACCAAGGAGCTTGCAAAGACTATTCCAAAGGCTAGATATGAATTGTGGACCTCGATCACTGACAATATCATGAGGCAATCCATGAAGCCTAAAGATGTATCTGAGAAAAAGTCTAGCAGTGGCTGCACCTGTGATTGCCTTTATAGTTGGAATGAAGTGTGCCATCTTTGTGAATCTATCCACAATAACAAGAATGGCATCATACTTATCTGACTTTGGTAGATTTGTGATGAAATCTATAGACAATGAAGCCCATGGCCTTTCTGGAATAAGTAAAGGTTGCAAGACGCCATGAGGCTTATGTCACGGTACCTTAGATCTATTGCAAGTGTCACAAGTTCGGATATATTCTTTGACTTCCTTCCACATTTGAGGCCATCGAAAATCCCTAGATATGAGTTCTATTGTTTTATTTACTCCAAAATGTCCTACTGCAAGGTTGTCATGGCGTTGTTGAAGTACTTGGATCCTGGGCTTTCCTGGAGGGACATACAATATGTTATTATAGAATAGTAACCCATCCTTTTCCTGGAATTCATTTACTTCTTGGACTTTTTCTTCTTGAGTTTTCTGCTTAACATTACAAAATAATTCATCTTGTGGTAGATTTTCACGAATCAAATGATTCAAGGCTGAATCTTCAAGATGGGTTGAAGAGATAGCTGCTAACTAGAGATGTTCAAGCTTGAGTAATACACTCTCTTGTTGATCGAAGGCCTCTTCACCCTTCTTTGGTGCAAGGTAAGATCTTCTAGACAAGGCATCTGACTGACATTGTTGACGTCCAGGATGGTAGGTGATGACAAAGTCGAACCTAGATAGAAAGTTACTCCATCGAGATTGCCTTCTATTGAGAATCCGGGTGGTCATAGAATACTCTAGGTTCTTGTGATCTGTATACACAGTAACTTTATGAGCTGCTCCTTCTAGACGGTGACACCAGGTATCAAATGCATCCACTATGGCAAGAAGTTCTTTATCATGAATTTCATAATTGATTCCTGGAGGGGAAAATTTCCTTGAATGATATGCAACTGGATGTAGGTGCCCATCATCTCCATATTGGGAAAGAATGGCCCCTAGGGCAAAGTCTGATGCATCTGTCTCTAGGAGGAAGGGCTTACCGGAATCAGGATGAACTAGAATTGGAGTAGTAATGAATGTTGATTTCAAGGTCTGGAAGGCTTTTTCTGCTTCTTTGGTCCATGAGAATTTAGAGTTCCCTGTAAGCTTGGTAAGAGGTGTCACTATCTTGGAGTAATCTTTGATGAATATCCTATAGAAATCGGCAAACCCTAGAAAACATTGTATATCTCGAACACATGAAGATGGTTGCCAATCAAGGATTTTTTCAATCTTCTTCGAGTCCATAAAAATTCCTTTATCTGATACAATGTACCCTAAAAATTCCACTTCTGTGTTATGGAAAGAGCACTTCTCCAAGTTCGTTTTTCTCTTAGTTTCTCTAGGACTATCTTTACATGACATTCATGATCCTCTAGATTTTTGGAGAATATCAAGATATCGTCAAGGTATATTACAACAAAATCATCTAAATATTCTCAAAAGATATCATTCATCATATGTTGGAAGACATCTAGAGCATTTGTAAGACCGAATGGCATAACTACATATTCAAAATGGCCATACCTTGTTTGAAATGTTGTCTTCCATTCGTCTCCTTCTCTGATCCTGATAAGGTTGTAAGCTCCTTGAAGATCAATCTTCATGAATAATTTTGCTTTTCCAAGGTGTTCCAAGAGCTCTGATATGAGCGGTAGAGGGTATTTGTTCTTTATAGTGACTTTATTCAATCCTCGATAGTCTACACACATCCAGAGAGTCCATCCTTCTTCCTTACAAATAAAGTAGGATCTCCTACTGGAGACTTCGAGTGTTTGATAAAACCCTTTGCTAGATTCTCATCAATGTTCTTGCGTAGTTCTGTAAGTTCATCTGGAGATAGTCTGTAGATTGGTCCAAAGGGTGGTTGTGCTCCCTCTTGAAGATCTATGGGACAATCATAAGGTCTATGCTCTGGGAGGATATCTACATTCTTCTTTTCGAAAACATCTTCAAAGTCTCTGTACTGATTGGGTAGCTGCATTAGATCATCTTTCTTGGATTCTTGAGCTGGTATGGCATAGATCATATATGTAGGTTCCTTCCTTACTGCATGTATGAAGGCTTTGGCTCCGACATATGTTGGGTTCTTTTGGATCTCTCGACGGGTGATTTTATTCTTTTCCCAATTAATGTCTGGATTATGCTTCTTTAACCAGGGCATTCCAATGATAACTAGATGTACTGGGCTTGATATTACATTGAAACATATGTGGGATTCATGGTCACCAAGGTGTACTCTTAATGGTGTGGTTTCCATTGTTATACTCCGAGATGCTAGAGGTCGTCCATCTACTACTTCAGCTACTACTGGTTTGTTCTTCCAAAGTACATGAATTCCACGTTTCTTAACCAATCCTTCATCGATGAAAAATGAGGAGGCTCATGAATCTACTAGGGCTGTAAGGGAAAGGGTTTTCTTGGGCATGATTAACTTGATAGGTGCAAGACATGTTTCTATGGGTGTAGCTAGGATTATGAGACCCTTTCTATATCATGGTCCGGCTGCACGGTCTCTTTTACAACTAGAGTTCCTCGTTTCCCTGCTCTACAAGGGTGACTGCGACTTTGGAGTTTGTTCTCTTGTTCGAACAATTAATTGCAATATGTCCAGGGTTTCCACAATAGAGACATAACTTATTAACTCTCCTTCTCTGTTTCTCTTCTGGTGTTAGAGGCTCAAACCTAGTTACATCTATTTGCATAGGTTCAGGCATAGACTCATCTTTAGGAGTGGGCTGGAAGGGTTTCCATTGGCGAGATCTTCCTTCTACTTATTTTTCTTGTTTTCTTTCAAAAAGTCAGTTATCACATTGAATAGCTTGCATGATATATTCATTCAATGTTTTAACCTCTGGCATCGTGAGCAAACGATCCTTCACATCATCTATTAAACCCCATCTAAATTAGCTTATGTTTTAATCTTCATGCCAAGTGAGATCACATATCAACTGCCTGAATTCAGATGCATAGGTAGAGGCGGGGCTGTTACCTTGATGTAACTTCCGAAGTTTTGTTTCTGCTACACGACTTGTGTCTGCATCTCCAAATGTGGCGGTGAGTTCTCGAAGAAACCCCTCATAGTCCTGAAGTACTACCATGTTCTTCTCCAAGATTGGGGCAAACCATGATAATGCTTGGCCACAGAGCAAGGTTCCAATAAACCCCACCTTGGATGCCTCGTCAGGGTATCTATCAGGTTGCATACGGATGTACAATTTAACTTGCTGGTTGTGCGATCCCCATCGAACTTTTCTGGCATGCAAATCTTGGGTCCCTTCACAAATGATGTACTAGGCCATTGATTCACTTGAATACTCCCTCGATTTGCTTGAAGACTTCCGATTCGTTCTTGTAATTCTTGGAGGAGTGCACCTACATGCGCTGGATGTCCCATCTCGACTTGTGTCTGTGGATGACTTAGGTCTTCGACTTGTTGTTGGAGACTCTGAAGTGATGCTACAATCTGTTCATAAGCGTTCTCCATGATGCTTGGTCTTGGATAGAAGCTAGTCTTGCCAAAATGTCAGGGGAGCACTAGATTGTGCTCTCTGATTGGTGGTCACAACTCTTTGAGCTCCCAAAACTGGTATTGGCAAGACTGATTATGAATGTGGCCAACCCCTCCTTATATAGGTTTTCCAAGGGCGGTTCCAGGGCAGTTATAAATTGATGATGTCATCAATTCAAAGCATGGTTTTTGGATGTCAGAATCAGGCAAGAAGACAATCGATCTTAGGGTTTTGGCACGTTTCGGACACAATAGAGCATTATTTTCTTTGAATTCTGAACCAATCATGAGATATAGGATTCACATGGAATCTGAGATTCAAGATGGTTTCCTTACCTAGCTCGATGTAACTGATCAAATACGTCTTCCAACGTAGGCATTCAAAACCTATTTTTGATCATCACCTTATTTAATGCCCTATAATCTATACAAAAGACTCATGGAGCCATCTTTCTTTTTAACTAGGAGCATTGGTGATGCCCAATGCGAATTACTAGGTCTAGTGAAGCCTTTATCTAAATAATCTTGAAGTTGCTTCTTATGGTGAGATACACTAAGCCTATAAGGTGGCTTACAAATAGGGATAGTGTGAGTAACCACCTCAATGGCATGGTCAATTGTCCCCCCCCCCCCACCCCTCTCTCTTGTGGTAGCACTCTAGGTAGGTCACCATTTAACTACACACTCTTGCAAAAATGAATAATGGAAATTCTTGTCCTTATTTACATTACTATCATGAAAATATACGTTAAATGAGATGGCTATGCAATGCTCAACATCATAACTATACAAAAAATAGATCTGCAGTACATGCTGAGAATGAAACAAACTATCTAACTCTAAAGATGAGATGTAAGATGCACTGGGTATATCTCTCCTTGAATACAAAATCTACTTCCATCCTTCATGAATTCAAGAGTGTTATTTTGATAGGTGTGTTTAAATGTGTCTCCCAATCCCTAAAGCCAGTCTCTGCCTAACACTAGGTCTGTCCTCTCCATGTACATTGTTTGGAAGTCCACATGATTTGTGTGTCCCTATATCTATATCTGGACTTCCAAATTGGATACAATAGTATCTCATATCCTCTTATCCTCACCCTACATCATAGATATATCCTCTTATCTTCACCCTACATCATAGATATATCCTCTTATCCTCACCCTACATCATAGATACAATGTATTTATGTGCACTCAATTGTTGAGGAATCTTCAATTTCTTTACCGTAGCATAGTTTATGAAATTATGTGTGGCGGAGCATTATTCTTTGTTGGTACCATTGAGTAGCTCCTATTTGAGCTTTGTCACTTGTAATGTTGGCTGCATATGTGACATGGGATCTTGCCCCTGCACATGTAACATTCCGTCTTTCATGTAATTTTTCTTCCTTGTTTGGTCGAAAAAGAAAAAAATGAGTCTCGAGGAACCGCCAAGCCACGTCCCATTAGGGTTCCCCGATGTGCAATCGAAAGCAATTAATATAGGGTTCTGCATTGCCCAATCGAAAGTCATTAAAAAATGTGTCCTGTGGGATTTCCTCTTACTACATAAAAGCCGAAATATCAACATTCGCGCATCGCCTGATTCGCCTCCGGACTCCGTCGCCTGATCTGACCCCTGGCTGATGCATTGTACTTCTCTGTTGAACCTCTTGGACAAACTATTTTGTCAGTCTTCTCCGTTCCTCTTTCCAGAGCACCACCTTTCAGTTGATTCTGCCTATCCGATGAGTCTGTGGTTTCGGAATGCCCTCTACCTCTGCTTTGTTGCAATTCTCATCGAGCTTAGAACTATGTACATTGCTTGCAACTAGAGCTTAGTTGTTTCACGTCACGTCCTCGCTGTGCGCGTACAGATTCTAATAAGTATGGCGATGAGTAGTGTAATGGAACAGGAGACACGTGTGCACGTAGTGGACGGCGACCTTGATTACCTCTACTATGCGGATGAGCCTGAGGAACCTCCCCTTCCTCGCAAAAAAGTGCCCACGGGAGATATTTACGAGGCTGCAAGAGCAGGCGATGTTGAAAGACTTAAGGTCTTGTTGGAACGGGGCGCGAATGTGAATGTGAGGGACGCTTGGGATTCTGTCGCTTTGTATTATGCTTGCTTGGCGGGTCACCTGGATGCTGCACGCATGCTGATGGAACGGGGTGCCATTTGCAGTGAAAATACTTTTGATGGCGATCGTTGTCACTATGCCGCTCTTAATTTAAGGGTACGTAAACTTCTCAAGGTGTTTGAGGCCAGACCTCCACCTCTTGACCCTCTGCCAAGGTCTTTGCGTGAGCTTTTTCTCAGCTCAAAATCTAATTTGAGATACGTAGAAGGCCTCCAGTCAGCGTTACATGAGGACAATATTTTTCTCGATCAATCTTTACCGTCAAAAAGTTTTCTTGGTGATTCTTTCAGTAACGAATTTAATCCTGACTTCGTTATGTTCGTGCATGGACAACCGATCGAAGCTCATAGAGCAATCCTTATTGCAAGGTCATCCTACTTCAAGTCAAAATTTGAAAAGGATTGGAAATACAAGAAGGAAGTACGTCTTTCAAACGCCAAGCTTACATTTCCTGCTCTATTTAGCCTTATTCAGTTCTTCTACACAGACAGATTGGATGTTGCTGTCGAAGACATGGAAGATCTTGCAAGAATATGCAAGGTGTGTGGTTGTACTGGACTTCAAACTGCTGTAGAAAAAGAGCTTCTGCATCAGAAATATGCAGAGTATAAACACTTACGGAATGTGGATGACTCACAAAGGCGTTTCATTCTTCAAGGATCATCATTACCTGAAGAAGAGAGGCTGCCCTGTGCAATGAGAAAGCTTCTCAATTTATCATTGATGAAGTCAAAGGGAGAAAGAGCATTAAGTAATAAGTCATGTACAATGCAGAGCAGTGCCAAAATAAATTGCAGTACAGTGGCAAATAATACAAAAATTTCTGAGAGCCCAGAAGGAATGTTATTAAGATCAACTTTATGTAATAGTGCTCAATGCAGTAAAGACAATAATACCAGTGACATGGTCATGCAAGATGACCATGCAGATGTGGCCTTTGTTGTTGAAGATACAATGTTTAGAAGCCATCAGGTAATACTGGCTGCAAGATCCGATTATTTTTGGGCAAGATTTTGTCGGATGAAGGGCTTCAAAGAAAACGATGTAGAGCTGGTACAAACAGATGATGTAGCTCTTCCAGTCCTTCAGGAAAACGATTTGAATACTGGAACATTTGAGCATCTGTTGGAGTACATGTATGTTCACTGCTTTCACAGTTGTGATCTTTTTTGTTTTAGGACATTTTACCAAGAGATTGAGTTAGTTCTTAATTGATTATTCTGTTGGTTTTGGTGGTGCCTTAAGAGTGCAAAGATTGATAAAATTGTTGGATTTTTTATTGCAGGTATACAGATCAGCTCTCCAGACTTGATCCGAACCAGGTATGATGAGTTATTGAGCATGAGATCAGCAACTGCCTTACATTAATTTGACTTTAAAGAAAAACTTATGAATTTTAAAGTTCTGAAATGCACGTGCATTATAATGGAAATGAAAGAAAATCAGAAACCTTTCAAAATTTAGGCATATCTGCTATCCTGTTGCTGCTTGAGATCTACTTCACCTTGTGAAAGAATCATGGTTTGGAACGGATGCACTAGTTGAGGAGCTTTGGCAAGATTGTTTTGTTGAGCAGGTTGGTTTCTGGCCAATAATAGGCATGAGAACATATCAGAGACTTTCCAAAGTTTGATATTCTTAACGTCATACAGATTTTGATAATGTGAGGGATTATGATTCGTTCTTCCTGAATTTAGACTTTGTTCTCCATGTAAAATACTGTTTTTGCGCTGCAGGCTGAGGAATTGTTTGATGCAGCTTCCAGATACTTGCTGTTCCCACTGAAGAAGGTTGTTGCAGATGCACTCCTTCCACATTTAGAGTCTGCAACTCCAGCAGAATTATGCCATTGGCTTCTCACTGCAGACATGTAAGTGGAAAATTTTGATTGTATGTTTCCTTTAGAATGTTTGACTTTCATCTTGGGAGTAAGGTTATGTTTTGTGTGTGTTCTGTTAAGTGCCAAGGAGACTCTTCTATTTACATACATTGAGAACAGCTGTATCCGTGTACCTTATGCTGTTGTTCTTATGCAAATTCACTTTCAAGAGTGTTGAATTTTTGATTTTTTTTGCTGAGTATTGCAGGTATGGAGTTTGGAAGTTAAGGGAATATTGTCTTGATACAATGGCTGTTAATTTTAAGATCTTTTCTGAAACCAAGGAATTTCGAAGAATGTTGTGTCAACTTCCGCCACCTTCAGGCGAATCATCACAGCGCACAAGTGCACCAAGTGCACCTGGTGGTGAGAGCAAGGGGAACCAAGGCAATCTTCTTGATGACCTGCGTGATAAGTGGTTAGAGGCTGAGGGAGCAGAGCTTGATAAGCGAGATGAGAGTGCAGTTCAGTTTGACAGGATGTTGGAAATGCTTGTTGTTACTGCTCAAAGGGAGGCCTATGAAGAGGATGATTCTCTTGCCTCTGTAATGGGTGAATTGGAAGTTGCATAATGATCTGTACTGGGAGGTCCTAGGCATTTAAAACCCCGAGGGTTGGGATGCACTCAGTTTCATATGTGGCTCATAAGTTTTGAGTATCAATAAAACGTAAATTGCATTGTTCTTTATCAATGTAACTTACCTCTGTTATTGAATGTTCTCGCGAGATGGAATTCTTGAATTCAGTGTGCTTTGTTTGGTCAAGGTAGCAATGCCTTGTGTCGTGTTTCCTGATTCATGGAATCAAACTGAGTCTTGGAAATTGTGTTCTATGTGATTTATAGAAATGACCGAGAAGCTTCTTCTAATTGCGTAAATGCATGTACAGTTCAATATTTTCTTATTTGAAGATAGTGCCTCATGCGAGAGCACATCTGAATTGATCAGTTGGCTGTCGTGCCCTTTGCCCAGGTTTGAAGCCCTCACTGGACATGATTTTCATACTATCCTGTTGATTAAACAATCTCTCAAAGTTTTTTTTTTCTAGAAATCAGTATTTTTGTCATGGAAATCATTGGTTAGTTGAAGAGGCTACTTACACAAATGGAAAATGCCTTGGAGCAACGGTGTGTATGTATTCCGATTACAGCTTTTCCTCTATAGATTTCTAAGAAGGGTGTTTCTTAAGAACCTTCATAGGAGTTCTATTCTACCATTTGTTTGTTATGGATGTTTAGTGGCATGAATTTCATAACTCTCCTGCCGTCGTTGACATCTAACTTTCAGACATGAACTGTCTGATATAGTTTACAAAGTTAGCAAAGGCAAATCATGTGTATTTAATTTGAATATGCCTGTTTTGAGGGTGGATTCGGTATGTAGTGTGTTATTTTAAAGTTCATCTGGGGTATGGTACACCCAGGCTGTTAGGTTTTGAGTCTGTCAAGATTTTTAAGTTGAATTTTTAGGTTGTCATGCCCTAATCTCACATAGAGTTTACCTTTGTCATTTTGTGTTCTCGAGCCTGTGAGTGTAAGACCTTTACCACATGCCAAATGTGAGACCTTTACCTCAAACTAGGCTCTGCTGCCTTCAAGTTTTAAGGTGTACATGAGTGCAGCTAGAGCCATATGTGGCTGTATTTAATGCGATACCCTAATGTGGTTAGTGCCCTGCTTGATTGCAGCCGCATAGGACCATATTTGAAGCCGAATGCACGTTCATCTTCGACTAGGCTCTACACTAAGTTTCAAGATGTACTTTAGTGCAGGCAGTGCCTATTATGACAGCAGGTACATTTCCTGTCGCAGTTAGTGCCATACTTGAATTGCAGCCACAATAGAGCCATATTTGTAACCTGAACGCACTTAAAAGCTTCCACTGAGTCCTAAGGTATATTTGTAACCTTGGACCTCCATTGAGTGATGAGTGATACCACCATATAGCTGAGCATAACATCTAGAACCAGATAGAGTTGTCAATCTAGGGGCGCTTAAGAGTATTGCCCCATTTTGTGCATCTCTGGAGTTATTGCTTGAGAGCAAGTATGAAGTGTACAGTATTTGGTTAAGTGAAGTACCAAGAGTGAGTAGTAAGTTTCAAGTATTCATATTCAGAGTGCTCAATGATCGAGACAGAAGGGCAAGTGCTAAACAAAACTTGAGTCATGAGTATCAACTCCAAATCACCGAGAGTCCGATTTCCAACACTTAGTACTCATGTAGAATTTAAATTCCAAACATAACCAAGATGCCTTGAGTGCGTGTCATACAGGATGTCTTATGTCACGTATTTGGCTTAGGACAAAACTACATTATTGCTTGTGAGAAACCTTTTCCATGGATTTCCAATGTTGCTGAATCGGTGAAGAAGAATGATAGTTTTTGATGGCATTCACAACTTAATCGTAGTACAATCCATAGGTGCATTTTCTTCTAATGACAAAATGAATTGGATGAGGAAGAGTTCCCCATTTGCATCACTTAAACAAGGACCTCACATTGCATTCATGTCATCTATGTTGCAAAAGGTAGAGGGATTGAGAAACACGTCTTTCCATGCAATGTGACATGTTGAAGTATATGAATCAGAAGCTGCATGTTATTGCCCAGGTCTATTTAATTATTGATATGGAATTGACTAATGATACTACATATCCTTGTGCTAGATGAAAAGGACTCAATTGAGGCACTATCAGAGCCTATTGGATTAGGATGTGAATGGACAAATTAGATTCTATTTTGACAATTTCAAAAATTTGAATAATATATTGCATACATGCAGTATGAAGAAGCAAAATCGTATTCATAATATATGGTTTTATTGACTTGATGATTAATGAATCATGGCTTTTTTCAAGAAGGTGACCATCACTTGTGAAGTTGGAGCTTCTTCGAAAGGGAAACAATGGATTAGAGACCTAAATGGAGAAACAAATTTTATGAGTTCAAGTGTACCTCAAATGTTCATTCTCACAGTAAGGGGAATATCATTGTATTCACACACATGCTATTCATTGTTGTCTTTGGATGGCCTTTTTTCTTGATATTTTGACTTAGTCTTCGAATTTGTTGGATAGAGGATGTGTATGTCTCAAGGAGTGGATGGAGGATATTTTCTTGAATCAATAGGGAGCAATGTCTTGTAGGGAACTAAGGATGACAAACTCAAGGATAAACTAGAATCTCCACTTAGCTTAGAAGCATAACTAAATGCATTCCATTCCATGACATACCAATCCTTGGGGAGAACATCCTTATATGAGTGGATTGGTGAGGATAGGGCATAGGCATCAAAGGTGACAACCCATCTGCATAGGCTCACACATCACTCAATTGCTTCATTGTTGTTTATATGGTAGGTGTGGCTTTCAACCCATATCTCATGATCTTTGTTGCAAAATCTAGATACATAGATAGAGAGATGCACTTTCCAAAATGAATAGGAAAGTGTGGCTTTCAACCCACATGACATGATCTATGTTGCAAAAAGTAGAGAGAATAGATACAAAGATGCATCTAACAATACAATGTGATTTGCTTTGAAGCATAGAATCAAATGGTGTAACTTAATGATTAAGTTCATTTGATGTTTGGCATGGAGTTGATTAAAGAATGTTACACATTCTTACGTTAAACAACAATGAATTAGGTGAGGTACTCTTAGAGTTTATTAAATTAAGATGGATATGAGAAAATAATGTGCCATCTCAATAAAGGCTGAAAATTTGACTCTTGCGTTTCATACATATTGCACAAAGGAATTAAAATAATATTGATTATTTATGGGTTAATTGACATGATGATAAATAAATCACGAATTTGAAGAAGAAGGCCATCACACATGGAGTTGGAGCTTTCCTTGAAAGAGAAACCATGTTGTAGAGATCTAAGTGAAGAGAAAATGACTAGATGAAACAGAACATACTTTTAATGTTCATTCTCATGATCACGTGAATATCGTATATATATATATATATATATGTGTGTGTGTGTGTGTGTGTGTGTGTTATGTGTGTGTGTACACATATATATGTTTGTGTGTGTACATATATATACACACACACATATACATACATACATACATACATACATACATACATACATACACACACACACACATACACACACACACATATACATACATACATACACACACACACATATACATACATACATACATACATACATACATACATACATACATACATACATACATACATACATACATACATACATACATACATACATACATACATACATACATACATACATACATACATACATACATACATACATACATATATATATATATATATATATATATATATATATATATATATATATATATATATATATATATATATATATACAGAGAGAGAGAGAGAGAGACACACACACATACACACACATACACACACACACACACACACACACACACACACACACACACATATATATATATATATATATATATATATATATATATATATATATATATATATATATATATATATATATATATATATGTGTGTGTGTGTGTGTGTGTGTGTGTGTCTCGACACACACACACACACACACACACACACACACACACACATATATATATATATATATATATATATATATATATATATATATATATATATATATATATATATATATATATATATATATATATATATATATATATATATATATATATATATATATATATATATATATATATATATATATTTTGGTAGTGATGTGTGTGAACACACTTAGGACTGCCAAGACACTTTTTTCCCTCTTTTAGGAGGTTTTTTTCCCTCAGCTTGTATATATGCCTATAACCCTAATGGATCATTTATCTTTGCACATTCAATCACTTCTTGGATCTTGGACCTGTGTATCATGCTTGCTTCCTAGTTGATGGAAATTAGAAGGAAGATCATATGGTAGAGTTACCTTTTGTTTGTCCTCATCATACTAAGACCTGTGTTCTTCAAACACAACATCTCTACTTGTAGTGAATTGCTTGGTTGAAGGATTGTAGAACCTGCAACCCATCTATGTTGAATCATATCCAATAAATATTGCCTTTGTTGCCCTTTCATCTAGCTCACATCTTACTTTTGAAGGTACATGAATATAAGCTAAACATCCAAACACCTTGCAATATCCAAGACTAGGTTTTCTTCCATACCATGCTTCATAAGGAGTCAAACCTTGGAGTGATTTGGATGGTAGTCTATTGACAAGGTGCACATCAATTGGAAAAGTCTTTGACCATAGATAATGTGGCAATCTCTTTTCTTCAAGCATTTTTCTAGCTGATCCAACCAATGTCTTGTTCCTTCTATCTGCAATTCCATTCCATTGAGGAGAGTACTTGGTAGTCACTTTCCTCTTGATAGCTTTATCCTGCAAGAACTCATCAAACTCTTTGGAGAAGTATTCTCCCCCTCCATCAGATCTGAGCTTCTTGAGTGATCTAACTATATGGTTCTTCACATGTGCTATATAATATTTGAAGCAATCAAACACTTCATTCTTACCCTTGCTAAAGTATAGAATAGTCCATCTACTATGGTCATCAATAAATGAGACATAATACCTTGATCTTGCCAATGAAGTTCTCCTACTTCAAAAGTAAAGAGCCTACTTTGCTTCTCACCTTTGGATATCTTCTTGAAGCCTTGACATAGATCTTCCATAGTGGCTCCATGTTGGGGGAAACTAACTTGCAAGCCTTTCTCAACTATTTGGCCTACACTTATTGGGTTTTTAATAATATTGGGAACATAGAGTACCTTGCTCAAAATGTTTTTCCTACCATTGGAAGCCTTGGCATTACCAATCTTCTCCACACTATGCTCTATGTCATTCCAAATCTATGTAGAATAAATGATCATCTTATTTACCTTCCTTGTGGCTTAGATTCATGAATGGCAATGAGTCTTCATGTTGTTGATCTTTAGAATAATTCTTGTAGTCCCTTCTATCATGGCATCTATTGTTAGTGCTGAAGTTGTGTCCACCTCTAACCTCTATTGCTACCATATTCACCTCTTCCACTTCCCTTCTGGGTCTTTCCATTGAACCAAGCATTTTGAGTGGTGTGGTTGGTCTTATCACAGATGGCACAAGGTTGAACATTCTAGCCTTTGTTTTTTTCATGCTTTGGTCCTTTCTTCTTCCTTTTCTACTTGCTCTTGCTTGCAAAGTTGGCATGGGAAGTTTCCTCTTCTTCTTCTCCTTCTTCTCGCCTTTCAATTTCTTGTCTTTTTTATCTGCATATAGAGCACTAGTTGAACTACCATGATAGGAGTTACCTTCCATTATGCTACTGTTGGCCTCTTGATTGAAGAGTTGTCCAAGAAAGATGTTGAAGTTTGAAGTTTACATAACCATGATGAGGTTATAAGCTATGGTGAAAGATTCCCATTGCTTTTCACCTCTAATACCATTCAAAATTTGCGTCATGATGGCCTCCTCTCCAATCATCTCTTTAATGGATGCCAATCAATCAACAAGCTCCTTGAAATTTGTAACAAACTCTATGATGGTTTTCTTTGGAGATTTCTTCATCTAGTTGAACTCATTCCAAAGATGATTCTTCCTTGCTTTTGTACTAGTAGAAAAGAAAGTCTCTAGGGAATCCCAAGTCCCTTGAGATGTCTTGCATCCTCGAATATATGGTAATAGAAAATCAGAGATAGAGTTTAGTATGTATGACCTTGGTTGAGCATCCCTTGCAAATCAAAGTGTGAGTTTATCCATTTCCTCTTGAGTAGGTCCTCCTTTGGATTTTGGAATAGGCATTGCTTCATCACCTGATATAATTCCATATAGATTTCTCCCTTGCAAATAAGCCTCCATTTTGATTTGCCAAGCAAGATAATTGTTTCTATCAAGCTTCTCAATCATTGACGGAAAGCCATCTCCCACATTGAAGTTTCTTTGACATTGAAAGAAGTTGGAGATGTTTCGAGAAGCTTAGAAGTAGGGTTGTCAAGTGCTGAAGATGGTCTAGCAAACCAACATAGGACTTGCCCTACCTCTTTGGGTATGTAAAGTAGACCTTGTAGGATTGTAGTTAGTGCAATAAAATCTAATAGGTAGTTTGGAACATCAACAAGAACAAGTTTATGCAAAACAGATAACTTGCACCTTGACTAGCTCACAAAAACCTTCTAAATCTGGATGGAAGTTATGACTTCAAACCTCAGATCAGCCAACATAGTTACAATTGAAACAAAATTCTCTTAAGGGAGTGTCATAAATAGGGTTGGCTTGCTATAATCCATATAAGTCCTAATTTACAAAAGCCAATGAAGGAGCAATAAGCTTAACACTGATTGGATGTCATCCCAATTTTTCAGCACTGTGCAAAAGATGACCCGGAGAGTAAAATGAAGATTTCTCACAAAATACTCAAACAAATGCTTAGGAAATTTGTACGCATAAACTATAGATTTCCAATGAATGCTTAATCACTTGATTTGAAGCTCTGTAGAGAGAACAATAACCTCTAAAAGATGACCGAGTTTGAGGAAGAAGGTGTAGAGAAATGAATGAGCAATACAAAGATGGACAAAGTATATGTATATTGCTTCAATTCATCAAGTCTACAATGTAAAAATGATTTGGAGTCATTATATAGAATCTCAAGGATCTATCCATGCCATTTCTTCATGAATCCAAATTAAGAAATGAGTGGGTTTGTTTGTTGTGATTGAATGGATCTTCTTCCTCTGATCTAAGAAAAGTGAAAGTGATCTAATCTTGATCTATTTTTGGTGGATAATTGATTGATTGAATGACAAAGTTACAACCATATCTAACTCGTGATTTTTGAGCCTTTAATTTATCCTTTTACAAGTGTAAAGCTCTAGGCTGTTACAAAAATATATGATAACAAAAGATCCTTATGAAAATACAATAGAAAATGAAAATTGACAAAGAACCTCTTCAAGAGATATCTTGGGCACATTCCAAATGATGGATTGATGAAGTAGAACAAATCTATCTCAAGCATAATGCAAGCTTGATGTTCCAACACTTAATACATGTCCCATCAAAGTAGTGCATCAATCACTCCATATGATTCTCGGCATGGTCGCAAGCCATCTATTGCTCATCTACATGTCTTTGGTTGTGTAGCATATGCATTAGTGCCTGAACAACACATGAAATTGGATGATGAAAGAGTGAAATGTATTTTTTTTAGTACAGTTCTGAAAGCAAAGTCTATCATCTTTATCATCCATAGAATAAACACATTTTGGTTAGCCATGATGTTGTTTTTGTGGAAGATGCAACACAACCATCACTTTCATGTACCAAGGAGATGTCAGTTACCTCAAAGGATATGTATGAGACTTTGCTACCTCTTTTTACAAGTGGAAAATCAAGTATTGGTACAAATGAGGCAACTTTTCAGCCTTTACAGGTTCCACGTGATGATGCATATCATTCCATTTTTGATGAAGATTTACATGATGCACTTGTTGATAAGAGGTCTTGCATAGAAGAGGTGAAAAATATGCTTAAACGGTTGGTGTAAACTTTGAGACATTTCAAATTAGATGCACGTTTGTCATCTTGTACCCATTCAGGCTCTTATAGTACTTCTTTTGTATTAGTTTGCTATGCAATGGTTGCCTCTAGTCTTTGTGATAAGAATGAGCTTGTTTCTTTTGATGAAGCACAAAATTCAAAAAATTGGAGGGCTGCTATGCAATGAGAATATGATACTATTATGAAGAATGGTCTTGGTCTTTATGTGATTTGCATCCAAAAAAAGGCCACTAGCACTAAATGGGCATTACAAGCCGAAATGTAAGAGTGATGGAACAATTGATATGTATAAGACTAGGCATGTTGCAAAAGGTTATGCTCAAGAGAGATGCATTGATTTTGATGAGGTCTTTGCTCCCACATCTTAAATGAACCTTTTCATAATATTTGTGCACTTATAGCTCATCAAGTTGGAATGTACATCAGTTGGACATTAAAATTGCATTTCTAAACAATGGTTTATTTGAAGAAGTGTATGCATTTCAATCGCATGTTTTTTTGAGAAAGGGCATGAAAATAGTGTGTAGGTTGAAAAAGACAGTACTTAGTTTGAAGCAAGCACCACATGCATGGAATGAGAAGATACATGCCTACTTGCTCACACATGGTTTTGAGAATAGTCCAACTAAGAGCACCTTATATGTTAAGTGTGTAGATGATGTACTTCTGATCATTGTTGTATATATTGATGACATGTTGCTCATTGGTCCTAATGAGAAGCATATTGCTAAATTTAAGGCTGACTTCCATACCTCTTTTGAGATGTTAAATTTGGGGGTTTCACATCATTATTTGGGCATTCAATTTATGCAAGTTGATGGAGTAATCGCTTTGTGTCAAAGAAAATATATTCGCACATTATTGCAATGTTTTAACTTGAAAATGACATTCCCATGGAAATAAGTTTATGATTGAGTCTTCATGATGCTCAAGATGCATTTGATGTTTTCCTCTATCAATAGGTTGCTGGATGCTTGATTTACTTATGGATAATGTGGCTTGATATTCAATTTGCTGTCTCTCAGATGAACAGGTTTATGCATTGCCCAGGTGTCAAGCATTGGTAAGTGTTAAGCACATTTTTTTCTATTTGAGTGATACTGAGCTACTTGGATTGTTTTATCCCAAGGGGGATCATTATTGCCAAATCTACATACTTCATTTGACTCTAATTGGGCTAATTGCTATGAACTCCATCTCTAGAAATGGCAAAACATGGGAGTTGAACACGATTTCCTTGCACAAAGAAATCAAATGTCCTCCATTTCTAGTTCATATCATTAGAAACCTTGTAAGTGATATTTCTAACAAGCTAAAAATCATCAAAATCTAACACCTGATCGAATAGCATCACATGTCTGAAGTTGGGCAAGTGCCAAATAATCATTGATTGGAAACAATATTTGTAGGGGCCACTTTGGATGCTCCTCAAATGAATTTGGGAGACAATTTTGTCAATATCATGGCATGGACTTGCTATACAAACTTGACACAACACATATGATTCATAAACATTTTGGTCTCACATGATACCTTAGAAAAGGGGGGAAAATCCCTATTTTGCTTCATTTGGACATTCTTTTGAGATTAGAAAATCTTGGTCTTTTTTCTCTCTCTCCTTAAGATTTTTCTCTCCATCTTCTCTTCTTACTGTGATTGACATCTTTACTCTTTTTTCTCATAAATCTCCTTTACTTTCCATGTGGAGAAAATACCTCCTATTTTTCTTCTTGCACATCCTTTTCCTCTTCTTTTCTCATATCTCTCAATTTTCACTCTTTTTCTTTCCTCCATTTGACTTTATTTCTTTGATGAAGGCATATATTTGAGGAGTGTCACTCTAGCACAATGGCAAGTACCAATGTGAGGAGATTCACCTAATAAATGTCAATCCGTGGAGACAAGAGGACTAGTATGACGACTGTGAGCAAGTGAAGGCACAAGTGTGTGAGTGAGAACCACAGAAGCATGCACACACCTACATACACATGCAGATACAAGGCAAGAACAAAGAGACGAACAATGGAGTGCTTTCTATTACTCAAGAAGTCTCTTACAAAAGCTCAAATCTCTAACAAGCTAACCTCAAAATGAGCTCTCTAGCTCTTTTTATAGTTTTTGACTAGGTTTCGGCCCTATCTAGACCTAGTGTCTAGCCTAGTTAAAAAATTAGGTTTCAAGGCTTATTTGAAGGATCAAACAGAGTCTAAAAAAATATGAAAATTGGTATGAACTTAGATCTAATGCTTTTCAAGCTTAAGGACTCCTCGGCTTGAACAAAGTGCAGTATAATCTACCAAAAATGGTATTTATAATGTTCATGTAGTGATGAAAATTGTTATTAAAAGAATTTAACTTTGGAAAAATTATATGGCCTAATTGTTGGATCTTCTTTGACTGCTTTGCCTACTTGGTCCTGCTTGGTTGTCCCTTTGCTTTGACTCTTTGCATCGGATACCTTGTCTTGTAATGCCCTGACTTCCTTGGCTATTGGCAACACCCCCCTCTCTCGCGTCTATTGTCTCTGAGAGTTCCTTGTTTTAGGGAGTGTTTGATGTAATATTCAATGATATCAGTGGCAAGGTGATGTTCTTGGATGCACAATCCTCTTGCCAGATCTTTCATTATCTGATCCTAGTCAATTGAACCTGGAACATCTGGACGTGGCAGGCCTAGCTGATCGACATGTATGGCTTGTTCCATTGCAAAGAGATGTAATAGGTGGGTGGGCTTGGGAATGAAAATTTCTAAGTGGAAATTTCTTCAAATGTTTGCTTGTAGCAAGCAGGTAAGTACTTTATTCATGCATGCCATGCGTAAATTTTGTTGATGGAGGGGATTTGGCTCATGTCATAGACCAAATCGCGGTTCTCTTTAGAAAAGCCAGGGGCTAAAATATAAGGGGCTTGGATTTTGCAAAAAATTTTGAATACTATCATCATTAGCTCAAATATCTTCATACATACCTGTGCAGAAATGTCTGATACATTCTTTAATTGTGCATACCAATGGTGTATGGTCGAGATCATACAGGCAATGATGGGTGGCACTCTAGGTGGAGCAAAAGATGGATAGTTAATCCAATCGGAACACCCTTTGTTATTGCAGAATTTGATTGCAAATGCTTGCCAAGATCTACGATGGACAAATAGGACAATAACATGGGTTATATTTAATATATAATGGCATCTTTTGACCATGTGTGCATCATTTTAGGGTAGTTCATCAAGAGTTGGGCGTGCCAATTGGGTTGAAAAATAGAGCCTACTCGTGCCTCTGCTGGTAGGTCATCTGGCTTGAATTGGGTAGTGAAGGTCGATTCTTTCCCTGTATGCCTTTTAATCTCTGCATTATAATCTACTAACAATACAAAATATGACATATACTGCATTTCAGATGTGGTAATGAGCTGTTGATCAGAGAGTACCTGAAAACAAGAGGACTTAAGGACTGTGTCTTCTAGATTGGAGAGCGATTGGATTTGTACAACTACTCTCTCTTCATGGGTTTGTCCTATCTGATCTACCCTCTTTATCCAATCTAGTGCTTCTATCTCAAAGGTGTCTCGGCCCTTGACAGTGACATGCCCTCTAGGTACTGGCATAGGTTCGTATGGTTCTTCAAAACTTTCTTTGACTAGTATTTCCACCACGGTGTTAGGTTTTGGGTCTTCAACTGGAGAGGGTGGCCTCTCATATGGTAGGAGTCTTGCTTGGAGTTCTTCCACTTGTTTCCTTAGGGCTCGCACTTCCGTTGTAGGCTGAGGGAGGATGGCCGACTCCTGTTGAGATGTGTTGACCATGGCTAGCTGCTTCTTGAGATCTGCACATTTTGATTCTAGCTTCTCATATGAGTCTAAAAAGTTGGCATGTTCCTCAAGTAGTATCTTGAAGTCTTCTGAGGGAACAAATCGATAATTTGTAGGACTAATCTATGTGCCTGGGGTCCCTTCCATAGCAACTTCAAGGTTATCTTGGTTTTGTTGTTGCAACCACTTGTTCTCTTCCAATGCTGCAGACATGTGCTTTCGGATAAGCCCTAGATTTCTTTAGAGTTTTGCATTGGTGATATGTTTCTTGTGTAGCATTGTCTCTAAGTCTTTCACGGCTTGAGCATCTACATTTGATGTCTTGGCCTCCAGTTCTATATGCGCTTACTGTAAGGTGAGGTATTCTGCATGGAGTGCTTCATTGTTAGCTTCCAAAGCAGTGACTCTTGCTTGCAATCTTTGCAATTCTTCCTGGAAGGCAACATCCTAATATTCTAGTCTTTGGTAATCCTGTTGTAGCTATGCTATGCAATTAATGATTGTATTGAATGTATTATGTATAGTATGAGATGCAAGAGAGACGGGGTGGAGTGCAGGGGGAATGGGAATGGGGATGGGAATGGGGATGGGAATGGTGGATGCTATGTCTAACAAAGAAGTGGATGCAGGTGAAGTTGGTGGTGGTAGGGGAATGGGAGATGGTGGAATTGTAGGGGGAGGGGGAGGTGCTGTGGGTGATGAAATGTCCATGGGTTTGGACAGTGTGGGATGTGCAGAAGCTACCATGTAAGTAGGTATGGTAGGTGAAGTGATCATGGTGTGTGTGTTCAGTGAAGTGGAAGTGAGTGGTTGTCATAATATCTTTGTGTTCTGGCCACAAATGAAATCTTCCATGAATGAGACATAATGGGGTGGGGCGATGGTGGCAATTGAGGTTTAGGGAAAGAATGAGGAGGCAAACAAGAAGTAAGGGTCATGGGGAAGAGGCATGTGGGAATGGGGGTATGCAAGGATACCTAGACTACCTTCGATGGGTCTTGGGTGTCCTTCTATGCTAGGTATCAATTAGTGTCCAATGATGGGTTCTATAGACCAAAATGGGGAAGTATACAGAGGGTTTGTAAAAAGAGGGTGGCCTGGGAGGTTGGCTCACAAAAGAAAAAGATGTTGATGAAATTGGAGTTTGGGTAATGGGGGTGATTATTACAATGGTTTCCTCAGTGGTCAGTGGCAAGGGTGGGGGTGATGGAGGAGATGGAGGTTGCTGGGGTGAAATGGGTGATGTTTGTACAAATGTTTTCGCAGTTTGATCAATGGTGGCCATAGAGATAGCAATTGGTTTGATGGTTGTTTCGAGTTCAAAGACTGGTATTTGTATGTTCTTGCCTGACCATGGTCTTGTATCCACTCTGCATTTGTCTTACCGAATTGATTGTTGGACTGCTATGTGTATGGCCTCTTGAACTCCCAAGGATCCTGATAGTAATTTTAGTGTAGTGATGAAATGCAGGTCCACTACTTTGCCTATGAGCATCTGCTCTATCAAGGCTTGGCTTGATGTGAATGAAATTCAATGCCTTTCTTGCACTAGCTTGATTATGCCGTATAACCTTTGTAATTGGGCTGTGTATGCAAGAGCATCTGCAAGTTTTGGCACCTCTATTTCCTCCTCTTGATGTCTTCCTTCATAGTCATCGTCATTGCCTTCCTTTGATTCTTAATTCTACTCATCATCTTCCTTATCCTCATCCTCATCGACTATGGTGACTGGTACTTGAGAGGTGGTGGCCTGTGGCTGACAGCTTTCTATCGGTGGTTCCTCACCCGCTTCAAGATTTACTTCCCTTAAAGTCTGCGCAAAGTCTTCATTGGTGAGCTCTTCCAAGTGTACTCTGCCAAGGAATTCAAGGTCTGTGGGAACTGGTAGGAATATTGGGTTGAGGCCTTCAATGCTGCATCTCGGGAGGCGTAGTGTAAATGAGCGTACCCATGGAGGTGGGGGAGTGACATCTGAGGTCAATGTTGCTCCTCGTGGTTGAGCACATGGTACTTGTACTGCTCCTCTAGAAGGGGGTCTTGTGGATGTCCGTCCCTTGAATTGCTGTACTCTATTCCACATTAGAGCCCTATGAATTAGAATATCATAAGCCAAACACCTATAAATGATCCTAGTCAATGCACAACTTCCATACAAGACCGATTTGAGTGAATCTGATCGATAATCCAATGAGGCAGGTTGATTGTTAAGTTCTGAGTCTCAACAAGATACAAACTGAACCATATCTTCTTGGGTGGCATAGTGAATCTGTCTTGGGCAGGGAAGGCAAAGTGTTGCATGCACATTCTTAGGTGAGCTGCAATATTAGGCGTCATCTCTACCATATCCTTGAGTTTAGTAAGGTTTCAATTCTTCATGTTGTCTGGTACTAGAACCTCCTTCTGAGTGGGTATGTGCATTCCTTTCATATACAAGGCCTCTCGCACTAAGTTATTGGTTAACTTAAACCTCTTCAACTCATTTCCCCTTGTAATAGATGGGAGCACAAACGTGCTTGACGCTTGGGGATGCTTACTAGGAGTCAGTGTATTGACAAGATAATAGCATCTCATGAAGTCAGGTTTGGGAAATCGAGCACCAAAGTATGCATCTAATCTCGCTTTTTGCCACACTAGGTGTAGTGCTTCCGCATTCCATAACTTTTCAAATTCCCATGTAAAGAAATGGTACTTGCCCCCCTCTCCATTGAATTCTAGCTCTACCTCCCAAAGGTATGAGCCCTCGCCCAATGTTCCTGCTACTTCACTGAACCAATGAGATGTTTTGCCTATAGGCATGGTAAGGCTGCTCGGGGGGTCCTGTATCAGTATAGTCTGTATAGCTTGCAATTCCTCCAATCTTTCAATTATCTTAGACATGATAGGTAAACTCTCCATATCCAGAACCTGCTAACTAGTGCGTGTCTGGGAGCTGGTTCCTACTACTTCAACCATGTTATGCTTATTTGCTAGAAGAAGAAAGTCATATTAGCATTGCATAAGAAACATGATACATGTTCCCTCTACAATACCAACATGCTATCGATGTGGTTAGGGTGTTAGTGAGTGAGATGTTTCTTGTGACTTATGAGTGTTAGTTAGTAAGTTAGTGGTTTGTCCCTAGATGCATACTCTAGATGTGCCTTGTACTCGGAATGCATCTATTCTGGTGTGAATGGGTTTACAAACTTGGGTGCAATGGTTTGATACAAGGTTTTATTCTCCAAAATGTTAGTAGGTGATTACATCTTTCGAGTGTGATGACCATTACATGTTTCTGACATATGACTGCATGGATTTGAGACTTTTTGGGTACCCATTTCCAGATAGCCCTAGGTGTGATTTCATGTGTAGATGTGTTGATTTCATATATGTGCCCTCAAGTGTATGATGTGAGTGATTGTGAGTGGCTATTCAAGCTTGTGAGCTTATGTGAAGCTACTTGGGCATGTGAGTAGGTCTTGGGCACCCAGATTTGTCATGCATTGGGGTCAGCCTTCATTGAACACTTTGGGACCCAAATAGAAATGGCCCGTTTTGGGAGATTACTAGAGTACTCTTTCTTTGTAGTCCTTGCCTAAACCCTACATGGGTCTTTTAGATTAAGGAGTGATTAGTGATGGAACAATCAAAAGAGGGTGGTGGCCAAAATCTATGCCCTATAAAATACTAGGCTAAAGGGGAGAGAGGGAACATATTTCTCCCTTATTTAATGAGCTGCCTCTAGAGAGAGAAGGAATGTCGTAACTTAGTTGGGCCCAAAAAGTCAAAATTTCTAAAAAGTTAAAAAACTCATCATAATACCTGAGAATGGACCCCCCATTACTTTTTAGGATCAAAAGTTACTCTTTTTGACCCCAAATTCAAAATCCGTGCATGTTTTGAGCTGAAAAAAATGGTTTTTTTCAAAGAATACTCAAAACAGAATTATTTCCCTCATAAACCTCACATTTTCATACCCAGGTCCCAAAAAGTCATCTTTTCCCACTACTTTCACTCTATAGCACACCATTGAAGCTCCTGTTTCTACACTCCAACCTACCTGCATATCCTATCTCGAATTACTGTTGTAGCTTGAAGATCTTTAGCTTCAATGGCAACATCTAAAGCTTCTAGGTGACCAAAAGATGAAATCCTCACATTAAGATGTCACAATATCAAAGCCACAGATGGACAATGGCTATCACATGAGTACTACAAAGGTGCATGGGTATACATGTAACCCTCTAGAGTTGGGCCTCATCGAGTTAGAGATCGTGGAAACTTGGATCTTCATTGGAAGGGAAAGTTACCTAGCTTCAAGAAGCACAGAGACAATGGGACAATTGCTATTGTACAACATGTTTTTACAATGGAAAATATGAAACTTGAAAACTCTAATAGAATGAGATATCCTGTGAATTGTAAGTATTACTCTACAATATTGTATGTTTTCTAGCGTTGAATATATTTCTGAACTATTTAGATATGTTTTTGTTTGTTTCAGATATATTTCCTTCTACGTTGGTGGAAGCGCAACCACTTCATAGTATTATAGGTAATTTCCAGGCATTGTTGGTGCACTAGTCTTTCTGGAAATATCTCCTGCTCACATAGATTTGTTGTACCCTCTACAATGAATGGTTTTGGAAGGTTAGAGAGAATTGAAGTACATTCTCTTCTTAGCTCGGAGTGGCCAAAAATTGATATATGGTCCGTATCATCTTTGAAGCACAAGATGGTAATGGATATACATAACTCTTTGAAATTAAGAAAAGTGTCTAGGTCTGTAGGTTTGCACTGGTCTTTTCCCATCCATTGTTTTGTATATTTATTCCAAGGATTCTCATTCCAAGCAACTTCCACCATGTTCATGTGTAAAGATATCACATATGAGCAAGTCGAAAGTATAGGATTTCGATATTTGAAACAATGTACTTCATTATACATTAGATTCTACTATGATCATTGAATGTGCAAACTTGGAAAATGGATACCATTTCAAAGTTCAGAGGGATCTTTATATTCATTTGAAATAAAGCTTATATTGCCCAACAATGAAACAAAAACTATTTTACAAATACAAGGACATAAGGTGAGAAATGTTTTGTGCTTTTGTTAAAGTAATCTTTTCATTATTGTTTATTTTACTTCTATAACTTCAATTTCTTGCAAATTGATTACAGGTGGTCAGAAGATTGGAATACAAAATGAAAGTCCCTGTAGATTGGAGCAAAGATGGAACAGAACTCTCATTGTCATAGTTCTTTTGCAACTTGATATTATCACTTTTTGGGTCCTAGTCATTGTATCTCATGGTTTTTGCACTTTCAAGAACCTTGTAAAAAGTAGGACAATCAATTCATGTTAGATATTGTATATACCTTCTTATTTGCAATGGTAATTTCAAAACTTTTGGAATGTCAAAAAGTCTATGTTCACTACTTTGAAATGTGGTTGCTCATCTTTTTTGTTGTGTTATGTTTAGACATTTGCATTGAAGCAAAAATATTCATATCCTTTGGCATTCTATGCATTATTTTGTCATCAAAAACACACATTTTGAACTTGCACTACTTTATTATGTACTTTTAAAAGTGGGCCGAGTCAGTTTAAAAACTTGAAACTGCTATAAAAATGGGTTCTATGTGCTCATTTCTCACATTTGCACTCACAAAGAGCTAGAAAGCACAAACAAGCCAATAGAATTCTCGCATGCAAGCAATGGCTGCTAGCACTTCCACTCCCATGAAATCTCCTCGAGATCTATTCATGGAGTTTTTGGATACTATAGACTACAATGGTCGTACAAATTTGTATGACCTAGTTTGTAGAGTCCCTGATCTTGAAGGGACAATAGTCATGAACTCCGATGTGATCGAGGAGATAACAGATTTTATGGACTTCTATATATTAAGATACACTATAGATATTCTAGCATATGAGTGTAAATGGATCCCCTATGACCTACTTTTGTACATTCATGAAGGAGATGAGCGTTTGTGAAGCGCGTAAAGCATTTCATGGTTGTTGCTCAGGATGCCGGGCACCTGTTAGATGACATAGTGCCCTTAATAAAACAATTAAATAAGAAGAGGAAAATGGGAAGAAAATATCTTCCCTATGTTGCAACAACCATCTTTTTTGTCAATGAGGAGGCCGAACCTACACCCATGGACCTACCCCATCTTGTCACTGGGGGTTTTGTAGATGGCAAAAAGGAACCTCAGACAGAAGCTCTCAACTTATTAGAAGAGAGTAAAAAAATTTGCAGAGAATTTCCAGAAGGAGTAGTGGACAAATTAAAGGAAGTCAGTACACAGAATAGTCCACCCTCCAACTTAGAGCCCGTGGAACCCACTCTATCAGAGGTAGAGATGGAAATGTTTTCAGCGGTACTTGTCGGCGGAGAAGAATTTTTGTTCCTACACGATATTGAGAAGGCATTCGATCTACGCTGCGATGAATGCCTAAGTATTTTTTGCTCGACCTCGGATGTTCCCATGGACAAGACTTATGACATAATTGAAAAGACAACAATTCCACTTGGTGATTTAGTTGTAGACACCATTGCATTTGTGTCTGAAGAGATTTTGAGTGATTCCAACCAAAATGCCACTGAAGAAGATCTGGCCGCAGCAAGGGAAAGAATTTTAGAGAAGAAGATTCCAACATCCCCTGTTGTGGAGCAAAGTGGCATGGCTCACTCTTCAATTCCACTAAATGCAATGGGAAGAGGAGAGGATGAAGATATGCTTCAAGATGTGAGTATCTAATGACGTTTATGATTGTCTCATATTCATACAAGATGTATCTAATGAATTTTATGATTGTCTATGTGTAGGAAGCAATTGAAGTGGATAAATTTGCAGCAAGGAGTGGTGGTGACCGTCTTGCCCGTGGTAGTGGCTCTTTTTTGGCACATTACATTGGGAAATTGCCAAAAGAAGATTTTTTCATAATCCACAAGGACTTTTCCCCTCAAGGACACTTCATGACTTGGTGCCTGAAGGCCTTGAGCAAAGTTTTGTGCCTATCTACAATAATGCAAGGGACCAATTGTATATTTATGGTTAGGAACTCATTTGCCTTTACTACCCTAGGAGTTAACTTTAGAGGAAAAATATTAAGTCAAATAGGAATAGATTTAGGTATTGGATTGATAGACCCTCAATTAATATCCCAATCAGTTTTGACTTACCAATTGCCACTGTCTTTTTAGAGAAGAAAGAATGTAGTGCAGAGGCTCAAGGTCAAGAACCAATTGTAAAAATTTTATAATAGCAGTTATTGTTTTTTCAATTTCCATGTGCATTCAATGTATTGTGTCTTATAAGTTTCGTTGCCCAAAATGCATGCAATGGCCTAGGAATGAAAAAAAAAGCATGCCACAGAAACGCGAGGAGTAGGCCTTTTTTTTTCATTTCCAGGTCATTCCATGCACTAGTTGCCCTATATTGGAAGTCTATTACAACCTAATTTTGGGGAAGTGTGGAAGAATCTTCTTATGTGCAATGATTAGAGAATATTTAGACTCCTTTGGGTGCATATAAGCATGCAACAGTTTACAAGTACATTTGAATGTTTATCAACATTGTTTATCTATTGGTCAGAGGTTTGCATGAATTGCACCCTATCTAAGGCCAATCATATGCTCCAATGTGCATGGCATGTGGTTTCATGGCTTAGAAATGCAAAAAAAAGGCTTGCCACAAAAATGCAGGGATGGGCCCTACAAAACTTTTGCAGGGCCCATCCCCGCGTTTTTGTGGCAATCCTTTTTTTTGCATTCCTAGGCCATTGAATGCATTTTTAAGTAACAACACTTACAAGAAATACAGCAAAAAGACTGATTAAACTATGCAAAAAACTTTAAAGAAGTACTAGAAAAAGACACTTTTAGATACATAGGAGAAATAGACTTCAAAACATGTACGCTAAGAGATAAAAACTTGGGAGAGCAAATATCATAAGGAAAATATTATATTCATCATTTGGGATATACAAAAAGTTCTCCAAACAAGGGAGTACAAATATTAAGGGTTATTCCCTCTAATTCTTCTAGCTAGCTGCATATCTTTAGGTTGTATTGTCACTCTCTTTGCATGGATGGCAGACATGTTAGAGTCCTCCAACATTGAGATAAGATATGCCTTTGCAGCTTCTTGGAGGGCTTCAATGGCTATCCCTTGGATACAAAGTCCAACGCAATAACTTTGGATCTCTTCCTTTACAACTCTTGCAAATGACATTCGTGGAATAAGAAGCTCCACAGACTTCTGATAGTGTGGAATCTCTGCAAAGGCTTTAGTTTGCTTTCTGTGCCTTTGCGGTGCTCTTGCATTTGGGGGGATGTTGGGTTGTGGTCCTTGTGGTCTACGACGTGGTTGATAGTTCTTCTTTCTTCTTGGAGCATGCCTAGATGGTCCTGCCTCATCATTTACTTGCTCTGCCTGACTTTGCTCTCTTTCTTCATCGGTTGGTCTTTGTCCTTGTCCTGTGGGTAGTGTCTTGCCTCCTTGTGTTACTCGATGGTTCACGGGGATATGATCATGGGTCCATGGTAGCTCGTTAACACTTTCTTCATCCGAGGAACTCTCTAAATTTGATGTTGTCTCCAACACAACTTGTATCCGTCCTCGTTGTTTGGGGCTTGCCTTGAGTGGTCTCCTTTGTGGGAGCTCATCATCAAATATGGAAGGGGAATATTGCATTTCTTGTGTTACATCTCTCTCATGTGGAGCTTCATCCCCCCGCAATGGAATGCTACCAGAGTGTGTCCCTGGACCCGACTTTTGTCTAGAAGAGTGGCTTGTGGTTTGACACTTCTTGTGGGGTGTCATCCATGTTGGGCACGGAGTACCTTGCACATGGCTAGGGTAGACGACATGATCGTTTCTAGCAGTCTGCTTTGTGCGTGCCATTCTCTTAGGATGTAAAGAGGTAAAATGAGGAAGGACACCTTTATTTATAGCCTTTCACTTAAGAACTGTCATGTTCAGATTTAAATGGATAAAAATTAATTTTAAAACATTAAAAGTATATTAAAAAAAACATTGAAAGTTTATTTGAAGTGAAAGGAGTTATAAAAACCTTGAAAAAAATAATGCATTTTAAGAGTTGGGAAACTATTTCCAAGAAGAACCCTTGCAGACTCTTTGTGCATGCCATTGGGCATGATGTAGTGGTCTTGATGATGACATCCACTTCTCTCTTGCAGTATCATGTTGTAGCTTTCGTGTAATCTTTGCTATTCGTGACTCACAGGCTCGTTCCATTACATATTTTCTAGCAAATGTCGTACGAAAAAGCCAGTTGAACATTTCTTCTAAATAGTTTGATTGAGTAGACCACCCCCATGACAAGTGTTTTTAAAGTAAACACCTCTAACCCTATGTCACTCTAGCACAATGGTGAGTACCAACGTGAGGAGCTTCACCTCATAAATGTCAATCCGCGGAGACGTGAGGACCGGTATGAAGACCATGAGCAAGTGATGGCACAAGTGCGTGAGTCAAAGCACACAAGCATGCACACACACACACGTGCACAAGGTAAGAGCAAAGAGTCGAATAATGGAAGATCTTCGATTACAAAAGAAATCTCTTACAAAGCTGAAATCTACAACAAGCCAACCCCAAAAATGAGCTCTCCAGCCCTTTTTATAGTTTTTGAGTGGTTTTGGCCATGTCCAGACCTAGTGTCCGGCCTAGTTAAAAATTAGGTTCTAGGGCTTGTTTGGGGGCTCAAACGGAATCTAAAAATTATGAAAATTGGTAGTATGATACATCTAATACTCCTCAAGATAAGGACTCCTTGTCTTGAACAAAATGG
Organism: Ceratopteris richardii; assembly: GCA_020310875.1. Classification (NCBI taxonomy): domain Eukaryota; kingdom Viridiplantae; phylum Streptophyta; class Polypodiopsida; order Polypodiales; family Pteridaceae; genus Ceratopteris; species Ceratopteris richardii. Next base: position 121,615,394 of record CM035428.1, read on the forward strand.
AGTTGTAAAAATAGAAAATGGTATTTACAATGATTTTTAGTGATAAAAATCACTATTTTTATAGGGATTTCTTCTGAAAATTCGACATGTGATTCTTGGAGCTCCGTACTTGCTCCTTCTTCTTGTGTGTCCACTTCCTTGATGTGCTTCCATGCTTTGTCCTTGACCTTGAGCTTCAACACTCCCCCCCCTCTAGAGTCTGTCGTCCCTGATAGACCCTTGTCGTAGTGATTGTTCCGTGTAGTGCTTGGAGAGATAGTGTCCATCATGTACCCAAGAGCGGTCCATCTTCCAATTGTAGCTTGGGCAGATATCTGGTTCCTCATTTTGTCACTGCTACCTTTGTATGTACGTCTTCCTTGTATTCCCGCTTGATGGTGTCATTGTGAGCTTTCAAAAATTGTGAGCTACTTGAAAGAGGTTGTCAATGTTGGGTATGAGCAACTCGCGTGGTGGATTGCTGCCTTGCTCTTGTTGTTGTCCCCTTGATGTCCTCTGGTTCTTCCAAAGATGGCTTTCTTTGTTTTCATGTCAAGTACTTGTAATCCATAATGGGTGATGGGTCAGTGCATTAGTGCATGGGTTGGACAAGATATGTGCCTTGTGCATGGCCTTGTAATATAGCCCTATGCATGCATACTTGGGAAATGCATTGGAAAAGTTATGGTGCTAGAAGTTGGTTCTTGAGCTAGGTACTCAAGGGTATGCCGACGAAGAGGTTTCCTAATCGACCATGGTTATGTTGTTGTTGAAGCATACAATTTTTACCATGGTGAAGTTCCGTCGATCGTCACTCTTCATGTTGTATGTCCGTCGTGATGATTGACCACTGGCTTGTCTCTCGTGTTGATGGATGTCCGTGTTGATGGTTGTCATCAGAGATTGTTCAAGCGTGCACTCCTGTCTTGTCACTCTCTTTGTTTATTTTTTTTTGTTGTGAAATAAGACAAGAAGAAAGGTGTTAGCATCAATAAAATATTTTACATATAACAGATGTGTATCATGTGCCTGGGATTCTCAATTGTGTTTATGCAGGGCCGTGTAAGGAGGCCCTGTACTAATGCGTACTTTGGAAATGCATGACCTGAATGGTGCAAAAGACAGGGTTATGCCAAGGGCACATGGTTGTTGCTGGTTGAGGCATTTGATGTTACTTGTAGAATTGATGCAATCTTTGTTTGGAGGTGTTGATTGAATCTTGCAATGATGTAATTCTCCTTATAGGGATCCATTTGAGAATGGTATGTGGTCTTGTGGAGATCACTTCTGGCCCTTTCATCTTTGGATGGTTGCTAAAATTTGATATCCATCGTGGTCGGCCCCTTGGTGTTGTGGAAGCTGCTAGTACTTTTGGCTTCCAAACCCATATCCTTGGTGATTGTCTTTTTATTATCGGCCAGGAGATGAATTCATCTTCTTTTGGTCTCTACCCATGGTTTCGACTCTTGCTTCTCCGTGGTGTTTTTGCTGAGATTTTCCTCGTGAGGGAGATCAGATGGTTTTTTGCATGTAAGAGTGCCTTGAGTACCCACATTTGTAACCACTCTTGTTGAGTTGCAGCTAATTTCTTTGGCACCCAAATTTGTACGTTAGTATGGTTGGCCTTCATCGATTGCTTTGGTACCCAAATTTGTACGTTAGTATGGTTGGCCTTCATCGATTGCTTTGGTACCCAAATTTGTCGAAGACCGTGGGATTGAGCTGGTCCTCGTTTCTTGGTGCTTCTTGTAGCATGGTTGGCTTGCCTCACTGGGAAGGGTTGTGGAAAAGCTGGTGCTTGTCCTCCTTTTCATACCCAAATCTGCTTCATGCCCTGAGCTTCTTTCTTCTTGAATTTTGTCTGTCTAGTTGATATAGTAGATGTATTTTTTGCTTGCCTCTTTGGTCGAGTTACACTTGCATTAGTATGTGAAGAAGAAGAGAGGTTTGCTGGCCTTTGAGCTTGTGCTTCCATGATTGAGTCCTTTTGCTTCGTAGGGTTTTTGACACACACACCATTTTCTTTACGAAGATTAGTTTCGGAAGAACTAAGAGAATGTGTGACCTTTGGATTTGTGAGCATGCAATTGTCTAATTCTAATGTAATACATTGTTCATGTGCCCAAACTTGAAGGATTTGACTTCTTAGGTTCAAGTGGACTGCATGGTCGTAAATCCAATCTTGACCCATGACAAGTTAATGTCCTCATCATGACATACTAGCATTTTGACTTTCATTGGAACATCTTGAAGGTAGATGGGAAGTTCCACCTCACCCAAACAAGGGGTTTCCACACCTCCCAAACCTATGAGATAGGCTTCTATGGGCTTTATGTTCAATTGCAAGTCTTGGCAGTAGGATAGTCTAACTGCACTAGTTGCTGCACCTGAGTCAATCAATGCTCTCATAGTCCGTGCATTCTTCCCTTGTCCTACCGCTATGGTCACAAAAGGATGTCGATCAATTATTTGAGAAGCAATTGCACTTGATGTTTAACACATGGCCATGTGGTATCTTGGGGCCTCTCGATCGAATTCTAGGCCTAGGCGTCTTAACTTATTTCTCCTAATGCATTCTCTAGCCTTTGCCTGTGCTTCTTCTCTAACCCTTAACTCTTCTTCTTTTGGCTTCTTAGCAGTGTTGAGTCTCTGTAGCATATCCTCTGTAAGAGGTTCTTGATATAGCTTGACTCAACAACCACTGATATAGTTGGGCAAGATATCACCTTCTAGTGTGGCCAATTGAACTACACCGCTAGTGGATATTCTATTAATGATCATGGGTCCATATCCTCTTTTTTCCAATTTACGGGCATGTTGCTTTAATGTATAAACCAACGCTAGGTCTCCCTCTTTCAAGCCTTTATCTTTGATGTGTGCATCGAAGTATGCCTTTTGCCATTTCTTTGCAGCATAGATGCCTGCCGTTGCTCGTAGCCTGGTCTCACCTAAGCGTTCTAAATCAAAGATCCTCGAGGATAACTCGTGTCCATTCCATTCATGCTGTTGTGCTACTTTTAAAGTTGGGATTAGGAAGTCCAACGGTAGCACAACATTTTGTCCGAAGACCATAAAAAATGGGGTGGCATTGAGTACGGTTTTATAGGCAACCTGGTAGGCCCAAACAGCATGATGAAGTTGTTTGTCCCAATCAGAGCGTTTGTTATTTACTAGTTTTGTCAATACATTACATAGGATCTTGTTTGTGCTCTCAGCTTGTCCATTAGCTTGTGGATGATAGGGGGCAGACTTCTTATGTATCACCAAGAATTCTTGGAGAAGATTTTCGATTACTTCATTCAAGAAGTGTGTGCCTCTACCACTAAGTAACTCTATTGGTAATCCATATCTCGTGAACACGTTCTCGAATAAAAACTTTGCTGTAGTTTGAGCATCGTTCTTTGTTGTGGCTTTGACTTCTACCCACTTTGTGAGGTAATCTGTGGCTACAATAATGTATTCGGCATGGGAGTTTCTAGTTGGGGGGTTAATAGGACCTACAAAGTCTATGCCCCACTTCGATAATGCACGTTCCCCCATCATTGGACTCAAAGGCATCTCATCTTTTCGAATCGGGTACTGGGCACGTTGACACGTGTCACATTTCTTCACATAGGTATGTGCATCCATATGAAGAGTGGGCCACCAAAGTCCTGAGAATAGAATAGACTTGATTACTCTGTCAGGCCCAAAGTGTCCACCTGCCACACTGCTATGTGCAATTTCTAAGACTTTCAAATAATCTGATTCATGAACACACAATCTTAAATAGCCATCTTTGCCTCTTCAGTATAGGTTATCGCCTACTAAGGCATAGTCTTTAGCCTCCTGCTCCATACTTCGTTTTCTTGCTAGACTTGCCTCTCTAGGTAGTGTTCCTGATTTCATGAATTCTACCAATGGAGCACTCCAATCTGGAATCAATGACACATGATAAAGGGTAGCATGTTCCATTGGGGGTCTCTCTTTGCACATTGGAAAATTCTTAATCCACTCATGAATTTCTTTATCCATACTAGGCCAATACACTCCTAAACTTTTTAGATTTTGTAGTGTTCATTGTTTAGAATAGTGATTCCCTAGAAATCCTTCATGGGCTTGTTGCAACCAACTACTATGTTCATCGTCCTCGACACAACAAGCTAATAAACCCTCTGTATCTTGTTTGTACATACTTCCTGCCAATATTTGATAGCTTTGTGACCGTACAATTTCATCCTTGTTCGTCTTCACATTCTTGTTTGCAGGTCCAAAGGTTAGGGCTGGTACCAACTTATTTGCCCATTTAGGAACAACTTCTAGATTGAACAGATAAGCATCGGGCAATTCATCTGACACTCCTTGCGGTGACTCTCCTGAAGTGATGCGAGAAAGATGATCTGCCCTAAGGTGGGTCTTACCTTTCCTGACAACCACTTCAAAGTCATATTCCATTAGTAAGAGGAACCATCTTACTAGACGTCCTATATTGCAAGGTTTATTGACCAAGTATAATAAAGCTTGATGATCAGTGAAAAATTTGAACTTGTTGGCCAACAGATAGTGTCTAAACTTCTTCACAGCAAATACCATGCCTAAACCTTCTCTTTTCGTTGTGTAGTTTCGTTCAGCAGCATTCAATTGCCTGCTAGCATATGCTATAGGCAAATCTAAATTCCCTTCACAAATTGGTTGTGATAGCACACATCCTATTGCATAATTGGATGCATCCACGTGTACATGGAATGGCTTATTCCAATCAGGAGTGGTCAGTATTGGTGCTGTGCACAAGCGTCTCTTCAGCTCATTGAAGGACTTTTGACATTCATCGTTCCACTCAAAATTTGTCAACAAGGCATAAAGAGGTTTAGCTATGATTGCATACATGTGAATGAACCTACGGTAATATCCACAATGGCCCATGAAGGCTTGTACCTCTTTAACATTCCTTGGCCTCGGCAACTCCGTTATGGCTTTTACCTTGTCCTCATCTGTTGATATTCCGTTCTTAGAGACAATGTGACCTAAGATTTTACCTTGACGTACCATGAACACACACTTCTCTGGGTTTAGACACACTCGATATTCTCTACACTTGTTGAAGATCTGTCTGAGCTTAGGGATGTGGTATCTTTGCTCTTGGGAATGAGCACATAAATCATCCACATATACTTCTAAGCTCTTTCACAAGAACTCTTTGAAGACATGGCACATGAGCCGTTGAGAGGTTGCAAGTGCATTGGTGAGGCCAAATGGCATCACCCAAAATGCAAAGATCCCCCACTCTGTGGCAAAAGCTATTTTATCTTGATCTTCTGGGGCAATGGCTACTTGATTGTAACCTGAAAATCCATCAAGGAAGCTGTAAACTTCCTTGCCTGCAACACGTTCCAATAAATGTTCAGTGATTGGAAGCGGATAACTATCTCTTATCGTGGCGGCATTAAATTTTTTAAGGTTAATACACACACGTAACTTTCCATTCTTCTTGGGCACCACTACAATGGGGGACACCCATTCAGTATGCTCAATCTCATAGATGAACCCAGCTTCAATCAATCTATCAATTTCTTCTTTTATTTTGGCTGCATAAGTGCATTATATGTGTAGGGCTTATGTTTGGTGGGCTTGGCATGTGCTATCATGGGAATCGTATGAGAACAAATTTTCGGATCTACTCCCTTTAAGTCTTTATAGTGCCATGCAAACACGTCCCTATATTCCCTTAACAAGGCTACCAACTCTGCTTCCTCTTCTTAACTTAGGTCATCTCCTATGTATGTACATCTCTCTTCATTCTCTTTGATGCTGACTACGATGTTTTTGGTCTTTTCTTTATTATCATACGATTCTCCTATTGTGGCCTCTCTCTTAGGCATTCATACCAAAATTTTTCGGTCTTCCACTTCATATTTCTTGAAATTTTTTGGTACTTCAAATAATTGCTCCTCCTCTCCTTGTTTCACTACTTTTCTTTTCTTTTTCTTTTGACTACCTTCACTCCCATCCTTTGAATTTACCGTTTTGATGCTTGTGAGATGTTCTTCTTCTTTTTGTGTAAAGTTTGCTAGATAGTGCTCCTCTGAAATAAAGCAACTATCCATCACAATGGACTCTATATCATCATCATTCTCTTCTTCTTCTATGAAGTCACTAGAGTCACATTCTTCTAGCAAGGGCTGACACATGAACACTGAAATATCATATCCCTCCTCATCACAATGATGTCTCCATTGTTCTTCATTGATAGCAATGTCCATGCTGGCTAGGATTTCTGCCCAACCATGAGGCTCAAATTCCTCATCTGGAAATATCATCGGCGTATAGGTTGGGTCTCGAACTGGTCTATCTCCTTGAGAAGTTCCTTTCTCTCTTGCCTTTAAGCATTTTTCCTCTTCCTTTGCGAACTTGCACATCCACAAATGAGTATCTTCATGCATCCAAGAGGTATCAGATGAACTTTTAGAATGCACATAGATTGAATCTTCTTGATCCTTGTGGATAGGATTCCACTGTAGGGGTGGTACATCTCTGAAGGTGTAATCCTTCAAATTGACCTTGGTTGTGACCCCTAAGCGCTGCAAGTACAAGGAGTTGGTTCCCCAATCCTGTACTATTTGCAGTTGTCGTAGGAAGGGCCTCCCTAGGATCATCTCATAGACATTATTTTTCTCAAATTCACATATAGCAAATGTGTGTTCAAACTCTACACCACAAGTGGTTAGAGTTATCCCTTCGAGCAATCCTAGAGGTCTTTCAAAGTGACTGTTGGCCATTTGAAGCGTCATTCTAGTTGGTCTTAATGTGTGCTTGCCCCATCGCTTCCACAAGGAGGTGGTTGCAATAGCAGCACCAGCACCTGAATCTATGATTGCTTTGGTTGTGTAACCTTGGTAGGTGATTGGAAGATAAGTATTACCTTCTTCACCTTTGCTCATGTCCCCTATTTTGTCTAAAGGTATCTCTGGGACTTTTTGCTTAGAACCAGCTTCTGGCATATGGGAAACAAGTTCTCGAACCTGATCCTTCACATGATTCCATAACTCCGGTTTTACTTTGAGCAACTCTTCTAAAGTGAGATGACACTGAACCTTAGTGTTCTTCATGACTTCAGTGTTTCTTGGAACCATCGAGTCTTCATTCCTGATCTAGAGAGATTCAGATTCCCATGGGCCTGTGAACTGTGGCAACTCTTGTAAAGAATTAGATTCAAAATCTAATCGTTCATCTTCTTGTTGCTCTTTTTTTTCTCCATAAATAGATGGAATGTCTTGTGGAAATTGATCATGAAGGTCATCAATCTCAAGAAGAGGAGGGGGAACATCCTTCTCCTTGGCCCATTTCTCTTCTTGTATTTCCCGCAAGAACTTTTGAGTGTGCTGTTGAATTGAAAGAGGTTCCCCATCATCTATGGAGTCAGGAACATAGACTTTCTTTGGTGATGAGCTTTCTCTTTCAATAGTTAGTTGAGCCTGTGGAGGTAAAGAAACTTGTGGTTTGTTTACCAACTGCTCTAATCTATCTAGTAAGCCCTGGAAGTGCAAACCCGGTGTAACAGTTTTTGTCTGATTGAACGCTTGGTTGGCCTCGAACATAGCTTGAGCTAGTTCCACCATTTTAATGCACATTTTTGTCCGTTCAATCTCTAAATCTGCTCTAGGGTAGCTCTTGTCTAGGTTTGCAGGTGTTGGCACTTCTTGAAGTCGAGCCTCGTATGCCTTGAACATCATGTCCAAGTCTTCTGGGGTTGGATCTGCAAGAATAGACCCCGGTTGTGGTGGTCCATATACCGTGGTTGGTGGGTGGGGATGAGGTGGTGTGGATGGAGTTTTGAAATGCGAGGGGTTTTGAGAGGCAATATCTTCAATTTTTGTTTTTGCATCTTTCAGGCGTTCTTCTAGTTCGGATAACTTTTTGGTCCACTTACGATTGGCCTTCTCTCTAGTATCCTTCCATTTTCTTGTTCTTCTCTTACTAGGCTCTCCTGATTCACTTGGCTCTGATTGCTCAGCTGGTTTAGTTTGTTGTAAGGCTTGTGCCCTAGTAACTGCGTGTATAGGAGCCACATTATCACTATTGGAACCTGAATCCCCCAATAAGCCTACTACATTAACAAGTGTAACCTTTGGTGCACTAGAGGGATATCTGGGACAATCTCTCAAGAGTTATTCTTTGCCACACTCAAGACAAACAACTTGTATTGTGATGTTCTACCCTTGTGTCAGAGATAGTGGGTGGGGTGATTGTTGTCCTCATATAGGTTGAGGTTGGCCATATCCTCCATGTTCATACAGTCTAGATGCTCTCTGCCTTGTTCTGTAGGAGGGTACTCGTATGGTCTATAGTGAGGTGGTACAAACGGTCGTGGATGTCTATTCATTGGATAGTTTTTGGTGTTGTTGTTGATGTACTTCTGCTCACTATAAGAGTACATGTTAGGTGCTTGAGTTGGTTGTCTATCGTAAGGGTAAGGTTGTGATAACCCTAATCTCTCTCTGGTGCAGACATGAGATGGATGATCTCCACCGCAACATGTGCAACTTCCTAACATTGGCACTCTCAAGGAAGAGTCTTGGTAGTTCCTTTGTCCTTGTACTCCTAATTTCTTGGCCACTAACTCTGTCACTTCCTCCACATAACTCGAACTAGAAGTTTCATTGCTCCTTGTATCCTCTGATTTGGTAGGATCTTGTGTGGTTTTGAGATACTCAGCTAGGTTGTCTTCCAAATCTATGCACTCCTGAAGACATTCGCTTAGGGTTTGTAGTCGTTTTACATATACTAAGATTCTCAATGTTCCATTGGTTCGACCTTCTAAAAACAACGATATCATTTTTTGCTGAGAAGGTCTCTCTGTCATAGGGCATCGGGCTACGTATTGCTTAAATCTTCGTGCTGCATATTTTACTGTTTCATTAGGAGCTTGTTTGAAACTATGTATTAAGGATGACAAATTGTGCTTGATCCCTCGCTTAGTGAATTCCCAAATAAGTTCTTGGAAGAATTGTTCAATATGTTCAAAGCAACTTGGATCCAAGGATTGAAACCAGGTCAAGGCTATTCCTGTGAGGGTTAGCCCAAAGGATTCATATTGCATGAAAAAGTCATCCACTTGCTCCGCTCGCAATACCTGCTTGAATTCTGCAATGTGGTCATACGGTTCTCCCGTGCCATCGTAACGATTTCGCATACATTTGGCCAATTGGATTGGTCTCAGTATTTTGTCGGGCTCTAGGGTTTGACTTATGATGGGATAACTGGATTTTACTTAGTGTATTCCAACTCCTAGACCTTGGGGTGGTTCTCCCCTAAATGTGGTTCTATTCAGATTTCCCATTCCCTGGCTAGTGTGGTTATGGGGTTTAATTCCTAGCATGGTGAATTGCTCATGTGGTCCATTGGGTATACTACCTTGGCTCGTTTGTCCTAACATCACATTTTCTGTTCTTTGCTGGGTCTCAAATGGGTTTTGTGAGGTAGTTGCCTGATCAGGGTTTTCGGTTACTACATACATCTGGTCCATCTTGTCCCTATAAACTCCACTTTCATACTTGACAGCTGGTCTTGGAATTATTTCAGATTCTGTGGTGTTTATCATTCTTGCTACTGTCCTCTGTAGACCATCAAGGTAGATGGGTATTCCCTGCAAGTTGGTGGATATGTATTGAAGAGATGTCCTATATTCCCCTTCCATTGTAGACATAAGGCCTTCCCTAGGTACGGAACTATGCATGTCTTCAGAAGCCAAGAGCCTCTCCTAGTTAAGTGACATTTTTGATTGTCTATGAACTCAGCACGTAGTGTTAACCCTTGAGTTGTGAGTCCCTGACTTGGTTGTGTAGTTGACCTTAGTTTCAAGTGATTTGGTACTTTATCTATCTCTTCCTAAGTGTCTACTTGATCTTAGGTTCATAAGCCTTGTCTATAAGTCTACAAATGTCCTTTGAACTGCTCAAAATCTTGTGGAACCCCTTCCTTCCTAGTCCAACCTGAGGGTCAACTTCAAAATACCTTATCTAATAATTCTAGTATTAATTTTACCGTAACCAATGGAAGTTTTTGTTGTACTCCCCATGAGCTTTCCAACAAACTTAAAATCACAGCAAACTGATTTCGTATGAGAAAGTTATGCCAATTCAGGGTTCTGGGGGTTAAAACAGGGAAACAGGACCTCTTAGGAAATGCTTCAAAACAGGCGATACACGATACTTATCAAGTATCACGATACTTGGAAGCAGACGATACACGATACTTGCCTTGCCACGATACACGATATCTCAACTGGATGATACACGACACTTGACACAATGGAAAAGTCACGATACTTGATATTTGGCTGACTGGAAAAATGCCACTATATTCGATACTTGAGCCCACACGATACACGATATTCGACCAACTAGACAGATCACGATACTCGATATCCAGCAAGTATCGCGGAAGGACCCTCACGATATTCGATATTGCACAAGTATCACGAAGAGGAATCCCATGATACACGATACTCGATATCATGCGAGAGTTAGACTCACGATACTTGACACTGAAAGTCACGATACACGGTATTGGGTAGGTATCGCGAAAAAATCACGATACACGATACTTGGAATTCCCATGATATTCGATATTCGTGAAGTATCGGTTTTAGATCTCTACGATACTCGATATGTGACCAATATCGCGAGAAATTTTTTGACGATACTCTATATCTACCAGGTATCGCAAAAGTTAACTCCACGATACACGATACACGATAGGTATCGCGATCAGAAGTTCATGATATACGATACACGATATCTGTCTAGTATCGTGAATGTTTCTCAGTGATACACGATACTCGATATGTGACCACTACAAATATCACGATACTCGACCACAGGAGTTTCACGATATCGAGGTATCACGATACTTCAACCGCGGGAGAACACGATACTTGGATTTTTTGGAGTCCAAATTCAAAAATTTTTGCAAATATGAGTACCTTGTGTCCTCCTTGTCACTCCTATGTTTCTGTAGATGCCAAATCTCCCTTCAAACCCACGATCTTGCACTCATGATACTTGGCGCAGGTTATGTCACGTCCGGGGCTGTTCACTCAATTTTTTGGTATATTAGGTGTATTTCTTCAGCGTTTCAGCTGCATACCCTATCTAACTCTCTTTCTCACAACCACAAGTAAAAAGCGAGGTGAATGTACTCTAAAAAATGGAAAAAACTGAGAAGATGAAGGTGGGTGGAGATGGTGATGATGATGAAGATGAAGGAGGAGAAAAACTCAAAAATTGAACTGAAAATGGTGATTTTTTTACCTTCCAATGTCGCTACTCTACGTCTTACCGTCACACGCTCGTCCTCCAAGCTCTCTCCCCGGCAACGGTGCCAAATTTGGTGTCACTCTAGCACAATTGTGAGTACCAATGTGAGGAGCTTCACCAAATAAATGTCAATCCGCGGAGACGTGATGACCGGTATGAAGACCGTGAGCAAGTGATGGCACAAGTGCATGAGTGAAAGCACACAAGCATGCACACACATACACACACACGCGCACAAGGTAAGAGCAAAGAGTCGAATAATGGAAGATCTTTGATTACAAAAGAACTCTCTTACAAAGCTGAAATCTACAACAAGCCAACCCCAAAAATGAGCTCTCCAGCCCTTTTTATAGTTTTTGAGTGGTTTTGGCCATGTCCAGACCTAGCGTCAAGCCTAGTTAAAAATTAGGTTCTAGGGCTTATTTGGGGGCTCAAACAGAATCTAAAAATTATGAAAATTGGTAGTATGATACATCTAATAGTCCTCAAGCTCAAGGACTCCTTGGCTTGAACAAAATGGAGCTGTAAAAATAGAAAATGTTATTTACAATGATTTTTAGTGATAAAAATCACTATTTTTATAGGGATTTCTTCTGAAAATTTGACATGTGATTCTTGGAGCTCCTTACTTGCTCCTTCTTCTTGTGTGTCCACTTCCTTGATGCGCTTCCATGCTTTGTCCTTGACCTTGAGCTTCAACACCCTATAATGTGACTTCTCCATTCTTTGTGTACTAAAAATGTCAAGTGATCCACATCGATTCATAAAATATGCTCCACGTGAAAAAAGAATATGCTGTGATCTGGTCAATAAGATATACACAAGGTGTTGGCAGTAGCCTTGGTACACCAGGACCTACAAGACGTGAAAGCCAAAGAAGGGAGTCAGAGCGAAGGGACAGCACAAGCAAACAGGGCAGTCAAAGAAGATCTGGCAAGTAGGCCAATATTTTTTCAAGACACTAATGCAGATCAAAGAGATGGACATGCAGGGAGGAAGAGCAAGTAGGGAGCTCGAAGATATGTATGACAGATCACTAGAAGAAATCCCTACAACAACAGTGATTTTTATCACTAACAATCATTGTAAATATCATTTCACATTTTTGTAGCTCTATTTTGTGCAAGCCAAGGAGTCCTTGAGCTTGAGGAGCCTTAGAAGTAGTTGCGTACCAATTTTCGTATTTTTTAGATCTCGTTTGAGCCCCCAAATAAGCCCTGGAACCTAATTTTTAACTAGGCCGGACACTAGGTCTGGACAGGGCCAAAAGCTAGTCAAAAACTATAAAAAGAGCTAGAGAGCTCATTTTTGAGGTTAGATTGTAATTGAAACGAACCTGTAAGAGCTTTTGGAAGTATTCTAAAGAACTCCATTGATTCTCTCTCTTTGTCTTGCCGTGTGTGCGCGTGTGTGTGTATGTGTGTGCATGCTTGTGTGCTTCTCACTCACGCACTTGTGCTGTCACTTGCTCGAGGTCTTCATACCATCCTCACGTCTTCCCGGATTGACATTAAAGGAGGTGCTACTCATCACCGAGCTACACCAAATTTTGGCGCCGTTGCCGGGGAACGAGCTTTGAGGACGAGCGTGTGATGGTAAGACGTAGAGTTGACGCGTTGGAGTTGTAGGTATTTTCTTCACTCTCATCGATTTTCTTTTACTTTCTTCACTATCTTCATCACCATCATCATCATCACCATCTCCCATGTCCATCTCCATCATCGCGAAAATTTCAGTTTTTTGACCATATCCCCATCTCCACCTCATTCCCTCATTTCACTTGTGAGAGAGAGCGAGAGAGCGAATTTGCATGTGCTGTTTTTTGCATGTTTTGTGAGTATTCTGCAGGTACAGGCCGCATCATCATCCCCAGCACCCTGCGCAGGTACAGAAATCTGAGTAACTGTCTGTGTGTCGCCGAGCTCTGTCAATCGCGACCGACTGAAAAATTGCTCTAATTGCTAAACAAAGTGCATATCCATGACCTACAGGCCTAGAGCTTCCCAAAAATGTGTTTAGTTTTTTGAAATTCCACAGATTTCTGTCAATCGCGATCGCTCTGTCAATCGCGATCGACAAACCACGACGGACAGATCTGTCAATCGCGACCGACACGTCAATCGCGACCGACAGCCCACGACGGCTCTGTCAATCGCGACCGACAGAGTCAACGACCGATTGACCACGACCGACTGACCATACGCCTGACACGTGTCAATCGCGATCGAGTCATCAATCGCGATCGACACAGTCAACGACTGTTTGACCACGACGGCTCTGTCAATCGCGACCGACACAGTCAACGACTGTTTGACCACGATCGACAGACCCTCGCGACCGACCTGTCAATCGCGATCGACTCATCAATCGCGACCGATAGAGTCAACGACGCTTTGACCACGATTGATTGACTTTTCGGCCACGTGTCAATCGCGACTGACCAGTCAATCGCGACTGACAGCCACGACGGACCTGTCAATCGCGATCGACACGTCGATCGCGACTGACCTGTCAATCGCGATCGACAGACTTTGCGAACGCGTTAGAAGGGCAAATTAGGTCAAATTTTCAAGGCAAAAATCATTGGTCTAAATTTTGATTGAGTGTGGGACAAACACTAGGGTGTAGTATTGCATCGCCAGGCCGTGCCACAAGCTACTCGAGTATTCCTGTTTGACTGTTAGCTTGTATTGAATCCTGATTTAACTCCCTAAACCCTGAACAGTCATAACTTTTTCATACGAAATCCAATTTTTGAGCTCTTGGGCTTGTTGGGAAGCTCGTGGCATATACTACACGCCCTCAACTGTTTTTTATAAAGATAATGCGTTGATTTTCAGAGAGGGTATTTTGAAGTTGACCATACCCAGGGGGCTCAAAGTCAGGGGTCTTTAGAATTATTTTCCTAAAAAGTCACAATGCAAATATGTGTATATGTTGCATGAATGAAAGTTGTTGGTTGTGTCCTTGAATCTAAGCATTGAGCTAACCGTGGGACTTTTATAGGTCCATTGAGAGCAACAGAGAGCGTACAAAGCAAGGTTTCTTTGCAAGCTTGAGAACCGGGTTCTTGAGCACCATAAAGCAAGGGATCAACAAGCAAGGTTGGATTATTCTCAACTCCCTCTGTCATTTCCTAGCTCAAGCTAAGAACGAGTAGAGATAGGAGTAAGCCAGGGCGACGATAGGCAGTTACCAAGTTGAAGACTATTAAAAAACTCAAGTTCAAGCTAAAAACTTAGTTACTGTACTGTCGATAACCTAAGGGAAAAGAACCTAACGTGGAACGATCAACCTGAAAGTACGAAGAACATTCAAGTGTTCCTGACGACGTGATATCAGACAAGACCATAAACACAATAATTAACTAAAAAGAATCAAGTGACTGGTACCAATTGATTGGCAACGAGGTTGTACTCGGGAAAAAATTGGGATAATCGGTTAGGCATATGAACCTTCGATCAGGACGACACCTAGCCAGGGAGAGACAAAGCCTTAGGTCTTCAGAGGCTAGCGTCAATCACACTGCTAGGTCCTGGGCCCAGCAGTTGAGCCACCACTCATACTACCCTAGCTCGGAGACCAGTGAGTCAGAAATGTCTCAAGGCATGGACAGACCTACGGGAAGTTCAGGAGTGCCTTATTTGTACAGGGTAGAAGGCCCTTACAAAACACAGCTGGAATATCTTAGGACCAACCGACTAGGTGCTAGCATCTATGAGGACGGCCTAGGAAGATCCGTGGTCCAGATTAAAAACCCTGACCAATCCATAGGACTAGAACACCCAGCTGTCAAGTTTGAAAATGGTGCATACCTGGACAAAGAAGGAACGATATATGTTGTCACTAGTCACCCTGATAGGACAGATGACTTCGGGAATGTAATCTCAGAAGCGGACTTAGGTGACCTAGAACAAGGGAACATGGATGCGGAACCTAGAACCCCTCGAGGTAAATCAGTTCTCACTAGGATTATCACGCCTGAATGGGTCCCCCAAGACAACAAGAGCATAGAGTTGCTCCTCAATCGAGAAACTGATGAAGCCTTTTGGAGGTATAAGTCTAATCAGCCAACAGACATAGGAAATATCATGATCTATGAGTTTAAGGATCCGGATAGCCCAGGCAGAGTGACCTACTTAGATCATGCTTCAGAACGGATCTTTGTGGTGACAGAAAATGATAGGCATGCCTACACTTGGAAGGGTGAATTCATTTTCCCCCAACCAAGATCAAATGTATCCTATGGTCACCATGGAGCTGGAACTTCCCAAGCTCATGGTACGCAAAGAGACAGAAGTAGAGATAGACCGGAAGTAAGCTTTGCCAACCCAGTGGGCAGAGAAAGAACGAGAACAGAGACGAATAGGGTAGAACCTGAGATGCATAGAGCCCACAGGAACCAAAGAAATGTAGATGGATTCCCTCTGCCGAGACCTAGAGAGCACACAAGAACTTTGAGACCCACCCAGCTAGTTAAGTCCATGAAGAATTACTTTGACGGCACAGGAGATCCCTATGATCATGTGGCGGAGTTCAAGCAAGTCTTGAGGGCTGAACAAGTGGAGGATCTGTTCACGCAGTACAATGCCTTCGGTCTAACCCTTAGGAATACAGCACTTACATGGTTTCAGCCATTAGATGAACGCCAGTTCAGGAGCATAGACCAACTCCTAGAGGCTTTCATCGTAGAGTTCTCTAAGAGTGGCATAAGACACAATACCTCCTCATTGATCCACAGCTTCAAACAGACCCCCCAAGAGACTGTCAGATTGGCCGGAAGAAGATTTAGACAATATCTTGAAAGGTGCCCTATTTCAGAGCTACCCACATCTGCTAAACAAGTAGCCTTATTCCTTGATGGATTGCTGAGTACGAAATTGAGATCCTATGTGTATCTAAAGGACCCTAGGACCATAGAAGAATGTGTACGCATGTGCATTGACATTGAAGATAACCTAGGGGAAGAGCTAGAGCTTTCCAAAATCTACAAAGATTCAGATAGTGCATCTAGCCACTCTTCCACGCAATCTACATCAATTGAGGAACTCGCTGAGAAGGTAGCTCAGAAATTAGGTGTAACTAGCAAACAAATCCCAAGGTTTGCCCCAGCGAAGAGGTGCTATACATGCGGTGGCGACCACATGGCAAACGTGTGCCCCATTATGGCTCAACCCCAGGTCAATCCAAATAGCCAATATTGCACCATAGAACGGAAGTACACAAATCACACTGCACAAGATTGCCCATACAACAAGCAGGCTGTTAGGCAACCCTACCCTCAGCCCTACCAACAAGGCAGATACCAGAACCAGTACCCTCCACCACCACAATATGCTAGACCCCAACAAACCTACCAACCACAATATCAGGCCCAACAAAGACCCCAACCGGTGCTAGCTCAACAACCTCCAAACCCCGCTAACGTGATTCCAGTAAAGTATGCTGTTGCAGAAGAAAACCTGAATAGGGCCATAGTACCAGTAACCCCATTGATCTCAGAAAGTGACCCAAGTGACCATAGCTTTGACTCTACACATGTCGATAGTCCCCAGGCTTACTACATGCAGTCTCCAGAACATGGTGAGTCTTACTATAGTGAAGAACCAAGTGAACCTAGTCGGGAGTCAGATTACACGAACGTCATGTATGCAAACCCCAACCCCAGGCCTCAACCTAGGCAAGTAAGACCTCCATTCCCAAGAGGACCGTGCTACAGATGCCAAGGAGATCATCTCATTCGTGATTGTCCCTTGCCCCCACCTACACAACCCCAGTCAGTGACTATCCAAGGTTTTTGCCAAGATTGTGGAAAAGAGCATCTTTTACGAGATTGCCCAAAGAACCCCAATAATATGCCAAAAATCACTCCGATCAATGTGATTGGTTTGGCTGTAGATTCCTCAGGAAGCATCACTTCCACTGCACCAGTGCAGGTAGTCACTAGAGCTCAGGCATTGCAGCAAAACCAAGAGACAAACCAGGATAAGAACTCAGAGACTGGTGAAACCGAGAGCATAACAAAGAAAAGGACTAGAGCATGGAAAGATAGTCGGGAAAAAATGAAAAGACAATGGGCTAAAAAGATGAGTGAACTAGAGGAAAGCATAAGAGAAACCAAAGCTAGGATAACTGAAATCACCTCTCAAACCCCCTCTCACACTATTCCACCACCACCACCCCCTTCGCCCTCCGACCCAACACCTTCCCCACCACGTCATACGATTCCACCACCTCCTAGGGTAGGATCAGTGTTAGCTGATCCCACTCCCGAAGACATAGACATGATGCTCAAAGCATATCAGGCCAGGATCCAAGAAGGGCCAAACGTCACGGATCATGACAAGTGCTATCCTAGAGCTGACCTAGAGATAGAAAGAACCAAACTATGCGCGAAAATGGTCGCATTGGCTCAGACTATGTTTGAAGCCAGTCGCCTTTTCAATTACTCAGGCTCAGCCAAAACGCAATTACACTTGGATGGATTCCTAGAGAAGTTAGAGAGGATAATTGCAAGATCTGACAAGGAAGAAAAAAATCAAAACCAAGAAAAAGCAAGCAAAAACAGGAATCATTCCCAATCAGAAGTGTATGTGGCCAATGCCCCTAAACCGGACAACTTCCCATCCTTAGAAAGAATAGAGAGGCCAATAGCACAGCCAGAAAAGGAACCTACCCCTCAAAGAAAGGAAAGGACGAGAGAACAGATAAGCAAGCCTCCTCAAGAAGCTTATCTTCCCCCCCAAAGATCACAGGTGCCTCCCTCGAAAGCTTATGTACCTCCACAGGTAACCCACATTCCTTCCCAGAGAACATATGAGCCTGTTCGGAAAAGTAATAGCATAAGTAATCCTCCCCAAGAAGCTTGTGCTCCAGCTATCTATGAGAACGAGAAGAGAGCCAACGTTAGAATGTGCCCTCCTTCCCAGGTTGCTTACGTGCCTAACTCTACGGAGCCAGACACCTCTTCTTCTATGAATCGGTTTGCACCAGACTTCCTACGAGAGATTCAAGAAGATAAATGGGATAACGAAAGTGAAGTCGCTCCTCCTTTTGAACTTGTGGACGATGCACACGACCAATTCCCGCAAGACATCCCATCAATTTACGGGGAACATGAGAGTGCTCAATCTCATGAGAGATTGGACTTTGAGTCTAATTCCATACAGGAGCTACCCCACTTCACAGGCCCATGGGAAGCAAAGTCCACATGTATGAGAGCACCCACGGTCATGGTAAGGAACGACGATTCAGTCATACCTAGGAACACGGAGATAGTAAAGAACACCAAAGTGCAGCGTGATCTCACTTTGGAAGAACTGCCCATGGATAGACCAGAAGCGCGGACATATGAAGCTAGTCAAGTAACTGAAATGGCAAAACCATGTTCCCGGGTAGGATCCCATAGGACAGTGCCAGAAATTCCCTTGGATAAGATAGGAAATATGTGTGAAGGTGAAGAAGGGAACACCTACCTTCCCATTACCTACCAGGACTACACCACGAAAGCAATTTTGGACTCAGGTGCAGGAGTTGCAATTGCCACTACCTCCTTATGGAAGCGTTGGGGCAAGCTGGCACTCAGGCCGACGAGAATGAAATTGCAAATGGCCGATGGTCACATAGAGAGACCCCTAGGATTGCTAGAAGGAATAACTCTCACCACTTGTGGTGTCGAGTTTGAACATACCTTTGCCATATGTGACTTCAGCAAAAACCATGCCTATGAGATGATTTTGGGAAGACCATTCATGCGACAGTTGCAAGTGGTACAGGATTGGGGAACCAATTCTTTATACCTGCAGCACTTAGGTGTTACAACCAAAGTCAATCTCAAGGATTATTCTCATAGAGATGTCCCTCCTATCCAATGGAATCCCATCCATAGAGCCAAAGATGATACAGAATCTGTGCATTCCATAGGATCAGGATCCTCCTGGATGCACGAAGACACTCACTTATGGATGTGCAAAGTAGCAGTGGAGGAAGAGAAGAGAGAAAAGGCCAGAGAAATAGGTGCAAACGAAACCCATAGACCCATTCAAGACCCAGCCTATGCACCTGTAGTTTTTCCAGACGAGGAATTTGAACCCCATGGCTGGGCAGAAATTTTAGCAACAATGGACGTAGCCATCAATGAAGAACAATGGACACCTCACTGTGATGAGGATGGCTATGATATTTCAGTCTTCTCCATAGAGCCAATCATGGGAGAGGCAATTCTAGAAGAATGCGAACCTAGCCCTGATGCGTTTGAGGATGCAAGTGACTCCGATCTAGAGTCAATCATTATGGACCCACCATTTGCATCAGATGAAGAATACTTCCATGAAATAGAATTTCAACCCCAGAGGCATGGAGAGGTTACAAATGATGTAAGATTAGCAACACATATGACCTCGAAGGAAGAAGGAAAGAAACGAAGAAAGAAAGAAGTCTTACCAGAGGAGGAAGAATCTTTGTTTGAGGTCCCAGAAAATTTTAAGAAGTACGAGATAGATGACAGGAGAGTCATGATAAGAATGCCTAAACGAGAGGCACAATCAGGAGAGGCCTATGATAACAAAGAAACCACCAAGAAAATAGTAGTGGCCATAGAAGAAGGAGAGGAGCGATGCACGTATATAGGCCATGACCTGACAGAAGAAGAAGAGCATGAATTGATTGCCTTGCTAAGAGAATACAGAGATGTATTCGCTTGGAGTTACAAGGATTTGAAAGGTGTTGACCCTGACATATGCTCACACACTATCCCCATGACCTCAGATGCCAAACCCTCTAAGCAAAAGCCTTATACATATAACGATAATTACGCTGCTAAGATCAAAGAAGAGATAGATAGACTGGTGGAAGCTGGATTTATCTATGAAATTGAGCACACTGAATGGGTATCCCCCATCGTAGTGGTGCCCAAGAAGAATGGCAAACTGCGTGTGTGCATTAACTTGAAAAAGGTTAATGCCGCCACGATTCGAGATAACTATCCGCTTCCCATCACATAACATCTCTTAGAAAGAGTGGCAGGCAAGGAAGTGTACAGCTTCCTTGATGGATTTTCGGGCTACAATCAAGTAGCCATAGCTCCAGAGGATCAGCATAAGACAGCCTTTGCCACAGAATGGGGCATTTTTGCTTTTAGAGTAATGCCATTTGGGCTTACCAATGCACCAGCTACCTTCCAAAGGCTGATGTGCCACGTGTTTAAGGAGTTTCTGAGGAAGAGTTTAGAAGTCTATGTTGATGATCTCTGTGCTCATTCCAATGTTAGACAAACCCATATTCCTGAACTCAGACAAATCTTTGACAAATGTAGAGAATACCAAGTCTGCTTGAACCCAGAAAAGTGCGTTTTTATGGTCAGGCAAGGCAAGATTCTAGGACACATAGTGTCAAAGAATGGCATATCTACCGATGAAGAAAAAGTGAGAGCCATAGCAGAGCTACCTAGGCCAAAGAATGTCAAGGAAGTACAAGCTTTCATGGGGCATTGTGGGTATTACCGACGTTTCATCCACATGTATGCTGTCATCGCAAAGCCCATGTACAGACTCTTGACTAACTTTGAGTGGACTGATGAATGTGAGAATTCCTTCCAGGAGCTTAAACGAAGATTGTGTTCAGCACCAATCTTGACCACACCAGATTGGAATAAGCCATTCCATGTTCATGTTGATGCATCCAATTATGCTATTGGATGTGTGCTTGCACAACCTACTGGTGAAGGTAATATGGATCTTCCAATTGCCTATGCCAGTAGACAATTGAATGCGGCTGAACGGAATTACACCACTACGGAGCGAGAAGGATTAGGCATGGTATATGCAGTTAAGAAATTTAGACACTATTTGCTTGCAAATAAGTTTAAATTTTTTACTGATCATCAGGCACTGTTGTACCTAGTAAACAAGCCATGCAATACTGGAAGATTAGTAAGATGGTTTCTCTTGCTAATGGAATATGATTTTGAGGTTGTGGTAAGAAAAGGTAGGACTCACTTACGAGCAGATCACCTCTCCAGGCTCACATCGGGAGAAGCCCCACAAGGAGTGTCAGATGACCTTCTTGATGCTTACTTGTTTAAGTTGGAAGTGGTGCCGCAGTGGGCCAAGCCACTAGTACCAGTATTGACATACGGACCTAATCATCCAGTGGTGAACACACGGAATCGAGAGATCGTAAAAGCCCAAAAGTACCATATCATGGCAGGAAGCATGTACAAGCACACAGATCAAGGGATCTTGGCTTGTTGCGTAGAAGAGGATGAGTACGCTAAATGGTTGCAATTAGCACATGTAGGTGCGTTAGAGCAACACCATTCAAAACAACGAACGTTGCAGACTCTAAAGAGATTCGGAGTGCATTGGCCAACTATGGAAGCGGATGTCCAAAAGTTGTGCAAGGAATGCCCAATCTGTTGCAATAAACCACCTGTGGAACATGCCACTCTCTATCAAGTATCCATTGCGCCAGATTGGAGTGAACCTCTAGTATCATTCTTGAGGACAAACACATTCCCTCGGGACATGACTCTGGCTAGGAAAAGGAGTTTAGAACAAGAAGCTTTGGATTACTCACTCATAGGTGATAATCTATATAAGCGCGGTAAAGATGGTTACCTGAGATTATGTGTCCATGAAAGTGAATACCTTAAGATCTTAGAAACTGCTCACCAGGGTGTAGCAGGAGGACACTTTGGACCAGATCGGGTGATCAAGGCAATATTGTTTGCGGGCTTCTGGTGGCCTACCCTTCACATGGATGCACATACCTATGTGAAACGGTGTGATGTCTGTCAGAGGACTCAGTATCCTATACGCAAAGATGAGATGCCACTGAAACCTATGATGGGTGGACGTGCATTCTCTAAGTGGGGAATAGACTTCGTAGGTCCTATTAATCCCCCAGCTAAAGGTTCTCATGCGGAATACATCATTGTTGCAACAGATTATCTCACCAAGTGGGTAGAGGTAAAGGCTACAACCAAGAACGATGCTCAAACAACTGCCAAATTTTTGTTTGAGAATATATTCACGAGATATGGACTACCTATAGAGCTTGTAAGTGATAGAGGCACTCATTTCTTGAATGAAGTAATTGAAAATCTACTCCAAGAATTCTTGGTGATACACAAGAAGTCTGCCCCTTATCACCCTCAAGCTAATGGACAAGCTGAGAGCACTTATAAAATTTTATGCAATGTATTGACAAAATTAGTGAACACTAAACGCTCTGATTGGGACAAACAGCTACACCATGCTGTTTGGGCATACCGAGTTGCCTACAAAACGGTACTCCAAGCCACTCCCTTTCAGATGGTATTTGGCCAAAATGCTGTGCTACCCTTGGACTTCCTGATCCCTACATTGAGAGTAGCACAAGAGCACGAATGGACAGGTCATGAGCTCTCCTCTAGGATCTTTGAC
Source organism: Ceratopteris richardii (assembly GCA_020310875.1). Taxonomy (NCBI): domain Eukaryota; kingdom Viridiplantae; phylum Streptophyta; class Polypodiopsida; order Polypodiales; family Pteridaceae; genus Ceratopteris; species Ceratopteris richardii. Next base: position 121,638,090 of record CM035428.1, read on the forward strand.
CTTGAACGATTAGGAGAAACAAGACTGAGAGCCGCTGCTGGAATATATGCAGCCAAGAAGAGACAGAAGGCATACTTTGATGCCCATGTGAAGGATAAAGGCTTGAAAGCAGGAGATCTAGTCCTAGTCTATACACTCAAACAACACGCGAGGAAGCTAGAAAAGAGAGGCTATGGACCTATGATCATCAATAGGATCTCCACAAGCGGAGCAGTACAATTGGCCACATTAGAGGGGGATGTTCTCCCAAATTATATTAGCGGTTGCAGAGTCAAGTTGTACCAGGAACCCCTCACGGAGGAAATGCTCAGCCGACTCAACACTGCTAAGAAACGCAAAGAGGAAGAAAAGCGAGTTAGAGAAGAAGCTCAAGCAGAAGCTTTAGAACGCATCAGAAGGATGAAATTACGAAGGCAAGGTAGAGAGCAGCCTAGGACAAATGACGATGCAGATCAAGGATATCATATGGCAATGTGTGAAGTCGCAGGAACCAGCTCACCTAGGATAACTGATCGACGTCCTTTCGTAACCCTAGATATAGGACAAGGAAAAAGTGCAAGGACCGTAAGAGCCTTGATTGACTCAGGTGCAGCCACTAGTGCTGTTAAAATGTCTTACTGTCAAGAGTTACAGCTAACTGTCAATCCTGTGGCAGCATATCTTATAGGATTGGGAGGCGTGGAGACCCCTTGTATGGGCGAGGTGGAACTTCCCCTCTACATTCATGATGAGGCAATGACAGTTAAAGTGCTAGTGTGTCAGGATGAGGATCTCACTGAACCTCTTGTCTTGGGTCAAGATTGGATTTATGACCAAGCAGTCAATTTAAACCTAAGAAGCGGACTTCTCCAGGTTTGGATCAATCATAGTCGAGTGACAGTAGAATTAGACAATGGAGCACTCAAGGAACTAGGAAAGGCACAGACTCCTGGTCCTTCCAGGGATGCACATGAAGTTGACCATGCTGTTCTTGTCCAAAACTATGTGTTGCAGAGGAAGGATATTCACAAAAAAGGAGTCTGGAATGCAAAGGAACTCCCTTCTTTTCCAAAGGCCAGAAGAAGGCAACAACCCAAGGTGGATCACAGGCTGAAGAAGCAGAGTACTACCTATGTCGGGAATCCAAAGTACCTGTGCAGCAAAATGTCCCAGCAAGTGAAACACGTGTGGGTACGGAAAGGCGAACGCCCGGTTGCACTCAAGCCAACCACACGAGCAAAGCCTCTTATTAGTGACCAACAACACGACACTAATAAGAAGTCTTTCGGAAATTCTTCTACTAACGTGAAATGTATTTGGGTGCCCAAGAAGTCAATGAAGGCAAGCCCACAATCAAGACTAATTTGGGTGCCTAAGGCTTGCTTGATGGCACAAGTCGCTACGCTGAGGCCACAACCTAAACAGCATAACGCAGCGACGCATACTGCCAGTATTCACTCGTTCTCAACGCTCATGAACACGCCAAGACCCAAGAGCGTGCATGTAATCAGTTGTAAATGGGTCCCAAAAAGGCCTTGTTTTCAAACCACGACACCGAGAAAGCTCTGTAGAGACTCTCCGAAACCGAAAGTAAAGCCCATTCACTGCATTTGGCAGCCCAGGGCCTGTAATAAACCCCCCGACCCCAATTTGTAAATTCATACCCACTTACTAACTGCAATAGTTTCCTAGGACAACACAATCACTAACTACACACACTGTCTTCATGCACGTACTAACCACTAACTCACCATCTACCTCATGTTAATGTTGTAACGGGGACAACAACGGATTTATTTTGTCCATTACGATGTTAACACTTGGTTCTATATTCTCACAGAACCAATCAGCAAACAGGGCCATGGCAGAAGCAGGTACCAGTTCTCACGTCGGATCTGGTGCCCAGATTGTGGACATAGAAACACTTCTCCTTGAGCCACGTCTCACGGCAAGGCCGCAAGAACTTCAAGCAGTACATGTGCTCCCCATCCAGGATCCTCCTCAAGGACACACTTCTCAAGTAGGTAAGCATGCGCATTGGTTCAGTGATGTTGCTGGACCACTGGGCGATGGAACCTATTTCTGGGAAGCAGAATTGGAATTCAATGGCAAATGGGGTCGATACCACTTTTTCGCACGCGAGTTTGAAAGCTATCAAAATGCCGAAGTCATGAGATCAGTTTGGGTCAAAGCACGTGTGGAAAGTTATTTCAGGACTCACTTACCAAAGCCGGATTTTTTACGATGTTCTTATCTGATCAGTACCATCACGCCAAGCAGAGCCAAGGGCGGCGACAGCACCTTTGTGTTGCCATCACTGCTGCCGGGTAATGAGCTTAAAAGATTCAAGTTGACCCTCAATCTGGTAAGAGAAGCATTGGGTATGTATGGCATGCACATCCCAACAGAAAAGGAAACCATGGTTCCAGGTCGAATGAAGCATAAAGATCTTAATAAGCTGAAGGACATGGTTGCGATGACACCTACCATTGCGCTTCACCTGCGAACCATCATGCAACATTTTGCTTTTCCCGCCCAAGAACGCTTCACAATGCCCCCGAAAAAAATATGGTTCAGTTTATATCTAGCAGAAACCGAAAGCCTGCCCATCAATGTGCCACACTGGATCATAGATCAGATCCACCTAGCGCATCAAAGGTGGAACAAAAAACAGAAGAATGTGCTCCACGGGTGTTGTGCTTTGACCAGAATAATCTATAGATGCTTGGCTTATGACGTGCCTGTTCAGCGGGCACTCGTATGGTCCCGAGTCCAGGAATTCCAGAGAAGACTATCAGCAGCAGGTCCCCCATCAAAGAAGATGAGGGGGGGAGTCCAACTACCCTGTGCTCAACCAAGGGGAGCTACCGCTACACCAGAAATCACTCCTCCCCAGACACGACGAGTTAGGCCATTCACAATCCGGTTACCAAGACCAAGCACCGAGGGGCCTAATCTGGTGTTTCCACCCATTCCATCCGATTTGGAATTTCCGCAGGGATTTACTCTTGAGGACCTCACGGATGAAGAAATTGCCAGATTAATCTATGACTCTAACCTCGAAGCCGAAGCAGCACGAGCTCAGGAACCGCGACCCCAAACAACATCGGCCCCCACCCAACCACCAGTTGTAGAAGTCGATGTAGATGAACAAGAGGCAGGAGGAGACGAAGAAGAAGCCGACGAAGAACAACATCAAGAATATGACGAACTCTCCGAGTTAGCAAGTGCCCCAGCATATTCGGCACAAATCAAGAGACTATATCGAACCATGCGACTGGTTCAGGAACAGCATCAGATGTCTCTAGAACAGGGCAAAAGACTCATGAACGACTTGCTAGCTGAGGAAGGTGTGGACGAGTTGTTCATTGAGTCCATGAACCTTCATGCCGACGCTGTAGGACTGGACGAGGCCATTCATGAGGCAATGGCCTACATCCATAGGTTTGAAAAAAGAGTTCCCGTTCGTCCCAGGAGGTCCGGGAAGCAAATTCACATCAATACATCAGCACCAGGCGAGGCAGCACAAGCAGAAGAATATCAGGAAGCTCCGTTGTCACCACCATCCCCACCTCACACTACACAATTCACTCCACCACAGGACACTAACACTACCACATCCACTACCACTACCATCGTCATGGGCATCCCACTCTCTCCGGGAATCCAATACGGGGGAGTCACCATGCCCACCTTCACCACCCTGTTCACCGATGTAACATCCACTCCACCCACGATTCCCATCTACACCGTCACGCAAACAGTTGACACGATGGAAACATCACCAGCCACAGCACCGCTTCCTCCCCCCATGCCACCTTCACCACCCATACCCCCTCCCCCCACATCTCCACGTACATCCACATCATTCACCTCTCCCATTCCCGCCCCCATTCCCCCTGCATCTTCACCCCTCCCAGCATTATTTAATGTAAATAACATATTTTTAGCATTAAACCAATGTGTATACCAGCTCCAGCATGAGTACAAAGCTCTGGACAACCGGTATCAGCAACTGGAAACGAACCATCAAAACTTACAAAGACAGTTTCACATTCTACAAACAGAAAATGCAGAACTGAATCAACGCTACACGACGCTTGAGCAGGCTCACCAAACATTATTGGCGGCACCCCAACTATCGACAGAATCAGGTGCCAAACAACTAGAAGCTTTGCTCGAGATATACCAAGCCGATAATCTCAAAGTCCGGCGTAACCTGGCACTTCTCAGAAAACACATGGCGGCCGCCCTTGAAGAGAACAAGAGACTACAGCAGCAAAACGAAGCAAATCTAGAAGCAGCAATGGAAGGCTCTCCACACGAATTTGATCCAGAGCAGTTTAAAGCTGTACCCTCAGAGACAATGAAGACCATCTTGGACAGCTATGCAGATCTATTAGAAGCTCATGATGACTTGGAAAGGGAGCGTGATGCGCTGCACAATCAACTCCAAGAGCAACAGACAGCACCCAAAGTCACAGAAACGACCACGACTTCAGAGGAAGTCAAGGCTTTGAAAGAGCAGGTGGCCGAATTACAGGCAAGATTACTCACACATGAAAGGCAACCCTCTCCAGTTGTCGAACCAGAACCCGAGGATTTGGTACCCATCGAGGTAGATGAGACGTATGAGGAACCTTACGTTCCTATGCCAATGCCAGGTGGTGAGCAAACCGCAGAAGGAATGGATACGTTAGAAATCGAAGTACCTGAGTGGCTCCAAACACTAGAGAAAACGGCATCAACTCATGAAGATCGAGTGGCAGTTCAAATCCAATCTATGGCAAAGATAGAGGACACTATTATTAAATCAGAATACTTCCGCAGCATGTCCCACCATAGATGGATCGGAACCAATGATGATCAATACGTGCCATATTGTATACTCCTGGCGGACTACAATGCAGAAATCCAACATAGATGTGGCAAACCTCCAACGTTTGCTACACAATTTGGGCCAGATGATATCCCAGAGAGTGCCAAAAAAGGATCCATTCATCAACCCACTTGGAGGATCCGACTCCTCGAAACCTACCCGGAGATGGTTCGCACCTGGATGAATATGCCTCTTTTTATTAAATATAACCCTTGTTATGTTCCTGTACTCCGCAGACGCACATGGCCAGAGTTTACCATTGCAGTCAAGAATATCAAGGGATGCGCCAAATGGTTAAACTACGTCTATCTAGCACCCCCTCAAGGGCCCCCCACCGTCAATTACATGATTTCCACTATACGGCACTGGAGCACCCGATTAAGGAATACCCCTGATGTAATGGCCCAGATGTGCATGAAAATTTTTGAGTTAATGCTTATTACATTCAGGACATTCAAGAATATCAAGGACCCCCACTTCTCAGGCGTCGGATTCCTTACAGGCAACCAGGATTTAGTTTATGACATGAGCACCACTCCTTCCATAGAGGTGATATATGCTTGGCACGCCAGAATAAAATACCTCCCAGCCTGCTTTAAACAAACATTCGAAGAGATGTTCATAACAGGGTTCTGGGAATACCACTCAGAAATATTTGTACCCAGACCCTCACATCTCCTCCATTTATTTGCTGTGGAGCGAACCATTCACTCAGAACAATTACGGGTGCCACATCCAGATGTCCCAGGGCCAGTCAATTGGGATGCATTGCTGACAGATCTAGCAAGGGGACTCAGGCTAGAAGAACACCACCTCGCCGCGGATGTTGTCCAATATTACGTCCAAAAAGCAGCTAGACAAGGGTCTGTCAGGGGCGACAGACGCGAGAGTGGGGGGGGTGTTGGCAGTAGCCTTGGTACACCAGGACCTACAAGACGTGAAAGCCAAAGAAGGGAGTCAGAGCGAAGGGACAGCACAAGCAAACAGGGCAGTCAAAGAAGATCTGGCAAGTAGGCCAATATTTTTTCAAGACACTAATGCAGATCAAAGAGATGGACATGCAGGGAGGAAGAGCAAGTAGGGAGCTCGAAGATATGTATGACAGATCACTAGAAGAAATCCCTACAACAACAGTGATTTTTATCACTAACAATCATTGTAAATATCATTTCACATTTTTGTAGCTCTATTTTGTGCAAGCCAAGGAGTCCTTGAGCTTGAGGAGCCTTAGAAGTAGTTGCGTACCAATTTTCGTATTTTTTAGATCTCGTTTGAGCCCCCAAATAAGCCCTGGAACCTAATTTTTAACTAGGCCGGACACTAGGTCTGGACAGGGCCAAAAGCTAGTCAAAAACTATAAAAAGAGCTAGAGAGCTCATTTTTGAGGTTAGATTGTAATTGAAACGAACCTGTAAGAGCTTTTGGAAGTATTCTAAAGAACTCCATTGATTCTCTCTCTTTGTCTTGCCGTGTGTGCGCGTGTGTGTGTATGTGTGTGCATGCTTGTGTGCTTCTCACTCACGCACTTGTGCCGTCACTTGCTCGAGGTCTTCATACCATCCTCACGTCTTCCCGGATTGACATTAAAGGAGGTGCTACTCATCACCGAGCTACACAAGGTATTTAAGACCAAATAAAAAAATGTAAGCAAAACTTACTATGTAATGTGTAATGTTGCTTTCTCCCCAACATAAGATGAATGACTGTGTAAACTCCTTCAAAGTCACTTGGAATAATTGTCTTTGTGAAGCATTAGTGGAAACCAAACCCATCAAATGTAACAATTGATCTAACGATGACCAAACCTTCTTTCACTTAATAATGAGATCAATTTGACTATCATTGTTTGTCGTAATTGAATAGAGGTCCTTCCAAAGCTCCCATTTCCCATCATCTTGAATATTCACATCTCTTTTAAAGAAACGTCTTGCCTTCTTTCCACTCATTGAAACTTGTTGTAAAATCTCTTGAGACTCACCATACTTCTTAACAACTAAAGATACATGGCCACCATGACAACCAATAGAATTCAAAAGTTCTTCTATTTTTTGGATTGCTATTGTAGACCTCTCTAGTGGTCTCATTGCAAATGCATATTCAACATGGAGCTTCAAAATCCTGTTGCATTGTGTATTTGGAGCAAACTCTCTAGGCACACAAACATGGATACTTGTTGATGCAGGAGCATAAGGACGTTCTACTGTGAAGTTTGTGATACATCTCAACACCATCTTTGCTAATGACCAACAATATCAAAAACAAAGATGGAAAACTAGTTGGAAGGGACTCTAAAGCATATGTTTTGCTCAAAAAATGTGTTTTCTTGTATGTGTACGGAAATGTATTTTTCCACTATGTATTGCTGAAAATGATGAAATTTGAAAAAAGTCATTTTTTGGGGGAAGTATAGTCACGGATTTGATGATGTGGCACTTACTTTGGAGGGAGTTTGAAAATTATACTTTTTTCTAAAAGAAACTTTAAAAAATGGGTCCAAAAAAGTGACTTATGACATATATATTAAAAAATAGGCCCTTTTGAGTTAATATACACTGAAAATGAGACTTAAAAAAAAATCATTTTTTAATTCAAATACATGCATGAGTTTGATGATGTGGAAAGTAGATTCTCTTGCTCTCTCTCAAGAAGAAGAAAGAGAGAGGCCTAGTAAAGCCTAAAAAGATCCTACTCCAGCCTACTAAAAAGTGCCCTATTAAATGCACTTTGTCCCCTTAAACAAGAACAAAATTAACCTTAATTCCTAAAAATTAGGGATCCTTACAAGGCCCATGCAAGGTTCATTTTTTCCTATAATGTTGGTTTGGTGCATTGTTGGGATACAACCTCTCGAGCAGGAGGTTGTTCACCCTTTCGGATCCACATCTGCTGCACTCTCTCCTTTGACTATATACTGTCTGCTTCCTCTGCTTCTTATACTCCTTTGTTTTGATCCGTCTCGATTGCTTTTGGAAGAGAAGGGAGTTCCATCAGATCCTTGAATCCTTTTTTGATAACCTCCTCCTTTTGCATCACATAGTTTTGGACAAGAACAACATCTTTATCTCATGTGTACTTCTCAAAGGACCAAGATTTGATGCCTTTCCTAGCTCCCTAAGTGCATGATTTTCTAGCTCAATTATGATGCGGTTTTGATCCACCCAAACCTGAAGAATTCCACTTCTTAGGTTCAAGTTGATAGCATGATTATAGATCTAGTCTTGACCAAGACAAGAGGTTCTGTGAGATCCTCATCTTGACACACTAGCACCTTCACTATCATAAGAACATCTTGAATGTAGATGGGAAGCTCCACCTCACCCACGCAAGGGGTTTCCACACCTCCCAATCCTATGAGATATGCTTTTATAGGATGGACACTTAATTGCAATTCTTGGCAATAAGAAAGTCTAGCTGCACTAGTGGAAACAACTGAGTCAATCAACGCTCTTACAATCCTTGCATTTTTTCCTTGTCCTACTTCTAGGGTCACAAAAGGAAGTCGATCAATAATTCAAGGGGAATTTATACATGAAACTTTGCACATGGCCATGTGATATCTTTGAGCTTCATAAGCATCTAACCTAGGCTAATATCTACCTTTTCTTCTGAGTTTCATTCCTCGGATGCATTCTAAGGCTTCTGCCTGTGCTTTTTCTTGAACTTGTTTTCCCTCTTCCTTACGTTTCTTGGTAGTGTTGAGTCAGTTTAGCATTTCCTCTGTGAGAGGTTCTTGATATAATTTGACTGTGCATCCACTGATGTAACTAGGTAGGATGTCACCTTCTAGAGTGGCTAATTGGATTGCTCCACTTGTTGAGATCCTATTGATGATCATATGTCCATAGCCTTGCTTTTCTAGTTTCCTTGTATTTTGCTTCAGTGTGTAGACCAAAACTAAGTCTTCCACTTTCAAGCCTTTATCCTTCACATGGGCATCAAAATATTCCTGTTGTCTTTTCTTAGCTGCATAAATTCTTGTTGTTGCTCTCAATCTTATTTCATCTAAGCATTCGAGATCAAAGATTCTAGATGAGAGCTCATGGTTGGTCCATTGATGCTCTTGTCCTACTTTCAATGTTGCATATCAGGAAATCTAAAGGTAGCACTGCATTTTGGCCAAATACCATATGAAATGGTGTGGCTTGGAGTACCGTTTTATAGACCATTCAATATGCCCAAACAACATGGTGTAGCTATTTGTCCCAATCAGAGCATTTATTATTCATCAATTTTGACAACACATTACATAATATCTTGTTCGTGCTCTCGGCCTATCCGTTAGCTTGTGGATGATAGGGGGAAGACTTCTTATGCACTACCAAGAATTCTTGGAGAAGGTGTTCAATGACTTCATTCAAGAAGTGTGTGCCTCTATCAGTTACTAACTCAATTGGTAACCCATATCTTGTGAATACATTCTCAAATAAGAACTTAGCTATCATTTGAGCATAATTCTTTGTTGTGGCCTTTACTTCTACCCATTTGATCAAACTGTCTATGCCAACAATAATATATTCAACATGTGAACTCTTGGCTGGGGGACTAATAGGATCGACAAAGTCTATTCCCCACTTAGAGAACGCACGTCCACCCATCATAGGTTTCAAAGGCATCTCATCTTTGTGAATTGGATATTGAGTTTGTTGAAAAATATAACATATCTTCACATAGGTATGTGCATCCATGTGAAGTGTTGGCCGCCAAAGACCTACAAATAGTATAGCTTTGATCACCATATCTGGTCTGAAGTGTCCTCCTACCACACCTTGGTGAGCAGTCTCCAAGATCTTAAGATATTCACTCTCATGGACACATAGTCTTAGGTATTCGTCCTTTCCACGCTTGTATAGATTATCACCAATGAGTGCATAATCTAGGGCTTCTTGCTCTAAAATTCATCGTTTGGCCAATTTCATTTCTTGAGCGAATGTTTTCATCCTCAGAAAACTTACCAATGGCTCACTCCAATCTTGTACTAAAGAGGCTTGATAGAGAGTGGCATGTTCCACTGGTGGTCTAGTAGCACAGATTGGACATTCTTTACATGTCTTGTGGACATCTACCTCCATTGTTGGCCAATATACCCCTAATTTTTGCAGAGTCTGTAGGGGTCTATGTTTGGAGTGATGTTATTATAGTGCACCTACATGTGCTATTTGCAACCACTTTGCATGTTCATCCTCATCTATACAGCAAGCTAGTATGCCTTTATTTGTGTGCTTATACATAGTGCCTGCTAGTATGTGATGTTTTTGAGACCTCACCACTTCTTTATCTCTCGCTCTCAGTACATGATGTTTAGGTCCAAATGTGAGAATAGGCACTATACTTTTGGCCCATTCAATCACTACTTCTAGATTGAACAAGTAGGCATCAGGAAGGTCATGTAACACTCCTTGAGGGGACTCCCCTGAAGTTAGTCTAGAAAGCTGATCTGCCCTGAGGTGAGTCCTACCTTTCCTAACCACAACTTCAAAGTCATATTCCATTAGTAAGAGGAACCATCTTACTAATCTGCCCGTATTGCATGGTTTGTTCACTATATATAATACTGCTTGATGGTTTGTAAAAAATTTTAACTTAGTTGCAAGCAAATGATGTCTAAGATTTCTAACTGCATATACCATGACTAATCCTTCCCTCTCAATAGTGGTATAATCTCCTTCAGCCACATTCAATTTTCTACTAGCATAAGCAATGGGAAGATCCAAATTAGCTTCACCAGTAGGTTGTGCTAACACATACCCAATAGCATAATTAGATGCATCCACATGAACATGGAATGTCTTGTTCCAATCTGGTGTAGTCAAGGTTGGTGCTTGAACATAATTGTCGCTTACATTCATTAATGGAGTTTTCACATTCATCAGTCCACTCAAAGTTAGTCAAAAGGGAGTACAGAGGCTTTGCATGATTGCATACATGTGAATGAGATGTTGGTAATATTTTCAATGCCCCATGAAAGCTTCTAACTCCTTGACATTCTTTGGCCTACATAGCTCTGCAATAGCTCTAACTTTCTCCTCATCCATGGATATGTCATTCTTTGACACTATGTGTCCTAGAATCTTGCTTTGCTTGACCATGAAAACACACTTTTTTGAGTTCAGGTAGACTTGATATTCTCTATATTTGTCAAAGATTTGCCTGAGCTCAAGTATATGTGTTTGTTTGATGTATGCCAGAAAATCCATCAAGGAAGCTGTATACTTCCTTTCTTGCTACTCTTTTGAATAGATGTTCAGTGATAGGAAGCGGATAGCTATCTCTAATAGTGGCTGCATTAACCTTTTTCAAGTTAATGCATACATGTAACTTTCCATTCTTTTTGGGCACCACTACAATCGGGGACACCAATTCAGTGTGCTCAATTTCATAGATGAATCCAATTTCAACCAATCAATCTATCTCTTCCTTGATCTTGGCATCATAATTATCATTATAAGTGTATGGCTTCTGCTTAGAGGGTTTGGCTTCTGAGGTCATGGGAATCATATGCAACCATATGTCAGACTTACTCCTTTTAAGTCCTTATAACTCCATGCGAACACATCTCTGTATTCTCTTAGCAAGGCTTTCAACTCTTGCTCCTTGTTCTCTATCAAATGATGTCCTATGTACGTGCATCATTCTTCACCTTCTTCCATGGTCACAATGATTTTCTTAGTTTTCTCTGTGTTATCATAGGCCTCTCCCGCTAATGCTTCTCATTTAGGCATTCTTATCATGACTTTCCTATCTTCAATCTCATACTTCTTAAAATTTTCAAGGACCTCAAACAAAGATTCTTCCTCTTTTGTTGGGAGCTCTTTTTTTTTTCTTTTCTTGTTTTCACCCTTAGTGGTTAACTGTGTGGCTAACCTTACCTCATTCATAAGCTCTTCTCATCCTTGAGGGTGAGCTTCTACTTCGTACATGTATTCCTCTTCTCATGCATAAAAAGGATCCATAATAATTGATTCTAAATTTGAGTCACTTTCTTGATCAATCTCATCCATACTGGGCTCTCACTCTTTGATAACCGAATCACACATAATTGGTTCTATATTGAAAACTGAAATGTCATAGCCATCTTTGTCATAGTGTGGTGTCCACTATTCTTCATTGATAGATACATCCATTTTCTTTAGGATTTCTGCCCAACCATGAGGTTCAAACTCTTCATCCAAAAATACTACACATGCATAGGCTAGGTCTCGAATTGATCTATGAGTTTCCTTCACACCTACCTCTCTTGCGTTTTCTCTTTTCTCTTCTTCTACTGCAACTTTACACATCCATAAGTGTGTGTCTTCATGCATCCATGAGGGTCTTGATCCTATGGAATGCACTGACTCCGTATCATCTATGGCTCTATGGATGGGATTCCACTGGATAGGGGGCATGACTTTATGAGAGTAATCCTTGAGATTGACTTTGGTTGTAACACCTAAGTGTTGCAAATACAAGGAGTTGGTTCCCCAATCTTGTACTCTACAAATGCCTCATGAATGGTCTTCCCAAAATCATCTCATATGCCTAATTTTTGCTAAAGTCACAAATGGCAAAAGTATGCTCAAACTCTACACCACATGTAGTGAGAGTTATTCCTTCTAGCAATCCTAAAGGTCTCTCTATGTGTCCATCATCCATTTTTAGTTTCATTCTAGTTGGCCTAAGTGCTGGTTTGCCCCAACGCTTCCAGAAGGAAGTGGTAGCAATTGCAACTCTTGCACCTCAGTCTAAAATAGCCTTGGTTGTGTAACCCTGATGAGTGATAGGAAGATAGGTGTTTCCTTCTTCTCCTTTGCTCATGTCTCCTATTTTATCCAAGGGTATTTGTGGCATTGTTCTATTTTATCCTATGTGGGAATGAGATTTTGCTACTTCTAACACTTCATTGGCTACGTGTTTCCACACTTCTGGATTAACCTTGAGTAGCTCCTCTAAAGTGAGATTGCACTATGCTTTAGTGTTCTTTACTACTTCTGTATGCCTAGGTATGACTGAGTTCTTCGTTCCTTATCATGATTGTGGGTGCTCTCATACAGGTAGACTTTGCTTCCCATGGACCTGTGAAATGTGGCAATTCCTATAAGGAATTAGACTCAAATGTTGAAGAATCACTCACAAATTTGACATATAGACAGACATACTGACGAAGAAAGACAAAGAGAAGCAGAAACAAAGCATTCAGGAAAATCAAAGCCTTAGTGAAGGGAAAAATTCACGTCTGTAATATACAGCGTAGAAGTTTCCAGAATTACGAGTTTGTTGAAACCCGGATAAAAAATTGTATATAAGAGAGCTGAGAAATAGAAAAAAAGAGAGAGCGCATAGAACCGGAATAGAATAACGCATATAGAAACTGAGGATAGTGATATAGAAGACGCCAGAGATTGCGTATGTAGAGATGAATAATAGAACCTGAATTATCGGGTATTCATCTGAGAGAGATGGTAAGGAATAACTACTCAGAGTAGGAGAGTTTTCCATAGCTATGAGCAAAGTGAGGCCAAGCTATTTTGTACACATCTTCTCTAATAGAAAACACATGTTCATGTGGAAGATTGAGCGCATTCTTTGTATGTGAAGAAATCTGAGTGATTTCATGTTACTGTGAAAGCCAGTTAACAGTTACAGTTTTCTCAGTAAACATTTTCTGGTACTTTTGAGAGTTAGATCTTGTAACACAGTGTAAAGTTTTTCATGAGTGATAGCTCATCTTGAAGCTAGGAGTCTCAACTATAAGTTGATCAAAAGAGTTTTGTGAAACGAGACAAGTACACAGTACAAAGTCTGACCATAAAAAGGCATTCTGAACTGGTGAAGTTTTTTCTTAAACTTCAGAAAGAGTTCATTTATTGACGGAAGCTCAGGTATTACTTCCTTACTTCATCTACAATCATTTGAAGTAATTACAAACAGAATTGTAGTTGATTTCGGTAAGATTCCGGTAAGATTACAGTGATATTCCTGTGACAGTCTGGTGAAGTTCCGGTGAAATTTTGGTGAGTTCAAAATACAATTGTAAAGTTTTCAGTTTTAGAAAGTTTGCTAAGCTATTGATGATTATAGAGGTGTTCTAATATCGCTCTAGCTTAGTTCTTGTAACGTGGTGAATTCCGCAGTTGAGCTTTAGCTAGTTAAGCTCACTCGCTGCGTTAACAAGTAGTACAAGAGCTCAACAGTTGATGATAGTTCGTTAGAGCTCAACAAGTGAAAATTTTCAGCAGTCTTGTTAGTGAACAAGCTTTTTTCACGAATCAAGAGTGGTATCAGAGCAGAAAGGTTCTGAAGAGCAGAAAAGGTTTCTCAGAAGTAGAAACGGAAGTAAAAATATAAGAGAATTTGAAGAACTTTCACAAGAAAGGTGAAAGCTGAGATGATCAACAACAAACGGCGTCAAGAAACGTTCCGAAGTAATTCTCAAGGGTAAAGGTTTGTAAAAGGTAAAACCTTTTAACATTATACTCACCGAAAGTAAGAGAAACAAGAAGATTATGGCAGATCATATCTCTATTGACAAATTGGACAGAGATAATTATCCCGCATGGGTAATGTGCATGGAAACTTTACTTATGAGTAAAGACTTAATGATATATGTGACAAGAGAAGAAAAGAAGCCGAATTTCGAAGACAATAGTCAACCGAAGAAAGAAGAGTTAGAAGCCTTGAAGCTGTGGCAAAAGAAAGATGCAACGGCAAGAGCTTATATCTACAATACAATTACAGATCATCTACTACCACACATTAGAGGTCTGGAGAAAGCAGAAGACATATGGAGTGCATTGGAAGATCATTTCCAAAATACGACGAAAGCTAGGAAGGCTAGCTTATGGTCAGAGTTTACAACATTCAAGAAAAAGCAAAGTCAAAGCATTAGTGATTATGTCACTAAGATGAAAGACTTGGCGGATAGTCTTGGATCTATTGATGAAGATATCAAAGATCACAGGTTGATAGCACAAGTGCTTGCAAGATTAAGAGGAGATGAAAGGTGGAAACCTTTCGTACTCTCAACTAAACTTTCTTTAAATCATTTTGTACCAGATTTAAATCAGCTGCTTGGACTAATGTTAACGTTTGAGCAAGATTTGAAGACAGACGGAGATAAAGGACATAGTTCGGCTATGTATGCAAAGAATAAGAAGAAAGGTGATAAAGGTAAAGAAAAAGATGAAGAGGAGATGTGTACTCAAGCAAATTTTGCAAGAGGAAGAGGTAATGCTAGAAGTAAAAGTAAAGGTAAAGGAAGAGGTAATCAGACTAACAACAAGAAGACTTGTTGGATCTGTGGATTAAGCAATCATTTGGCTTATGATTGGTGGCATAATTCTCAAGGATCAAGTCAGAATCAGAACAATAACAGTAGAGGTAGAAGCGGAAGATATCAAAGAGGTAGACAAAGCCAAAGAGGCAGATATGGTAGAGGTGGAGCAAGAAGTTGGGGACAGAATCAGTCTCACAACACTACCTACTACAATTTTGCGAATGATACGCAGAATGACAATCATACAACGTTGATGATGAACTCGATGTGTGACAGAAAACGAAGACCTCAAGGTATTCTATATTGACTCTGGTTGTTCAAATCATTTGTCAGGAAATATAGAATTGTTATGAGAACTTGAAGGAGGTATTTCAAATCATACAGTACAAACAGGTGATAACACAAAACATAATGTAAGGCCAATTGGAAAAGTAAAGTGTAAGAATGGAGCTGACCTACTAACAAACGTTTTGTATGTTCCAAAAATCCCAAAGTATCTGATCAGTGTGGGTCAGATAGTAGAAAAAGGTTTTCAATTCAGATTTACAAATGAAGGAGTATTTGTTGAAGATCTAGAGAACGGATACAATCAAATTGTCCATGGTAAAAAGGAAGGTAGACTTTTCACTCTTAAAGTACAAGGGAATGTTGGTCAAGCCTTGATCACACATGATGATGAAGTATTCACAGAGTTAGACCTCTGGCATAAGAGGTTAGGACATTTTAATGAAACAGGAATAAAAAATATGGTGGAGAAACAATCCGTGAGCTGTAAATACAGCTACATATCTGGTAAATAGATTACCATGTACAACTTTAAATGGGATGACCCCTTATGAAGCTTGGTGGGGTAAGAAACCAACAATTGATCATTGTAAAGTGTTTGGATCGGTCGCTTATGCTTATGTACCATCACAACTGAGACATAAGATTGAACCAAAAGCTGAAAAATATGTGTTCATCGGATATGATGAAAAACAGATGGGTTATAGGTTATGGAGTCCTCTAACCAAACAGTTTACTGTTTCCAGAGATGTGACATTTGATGAAGGAAAGAGCTGGTATACAGATAAAGAGCATAGTGTTGAAACACTTGAAGAAGAGATAAGAAGGAAAGAAAAAGGAAAATCACATATGCAGGTAAATGGAGATGAAGATCATATGCAGGCAAGTACGTCCAGGATTGGATCAGGTATGAGAAATGAAGATGAACCATTTATGTAGATGACATAATAGTCACAGGAACCTCAGATAAAGGAATCAAGGAGGTAAAAAGATTGCTTGAAAAGGAGTTCAAGATCAGTGATCTAGGAAAGTTATCATACTTTCTTGGAATGGAAGTTACATATATATACAGATCATGGCATATATGTTTCGCAAGAAAGGTATCTCCTAAACTTACTGAAGAAGTTTAACATGGAGAATTGCAGAGAAGCTTCAACACCGCTTGAAGTAAATGATAAACTCAGCAAATATGGTGGTGCAGAGTTTAAAGATATGAGGAAATATCAGTCATTAGTGGGAAGCTTAATTTATGCTACACTAACAAGACCGGATCTCAGTTATGCAGTGGGAGTTCTCTCACAGTTCATGCATTGTCCGAAGGATCAACATTGGGTTGCAGGACAAAGAGTTCTTAGATATATCAAAAGAACTATAAAAGAAGGATTATATTATCCTTTTACGTCAGATATACAGCTGAGAGCATACAGTGACTCAGACTGGGCAGGAAGTCAAGATGAGAGAAGATCGACACATGGGTATTTGATATATCTAGGAGATAAGCTTGTAAGCTGGTGTTCAAAGAAGCAACACACAGTGGCTTTATCGTCAACAGAAGCAGAATATAAAGGACTTGTGGAAGCATCTAAAGAAGTGATATGGTTGCAGACCTTGTTCAAAAGCATGGGTATTGATCAAGGTATACCTATCATACATGGAGATAATATGAGCTCGTTGTATCTTGCAGCAAATCCAATATTTCATGCAAGAACAAAACACATAGAGATTCAATATCATTTCCTAAGGGAAAAGGTAATGGAAAAAGAGATTGAAATAGTATACACATCTACAAAGGATCAGATAGCAGATATTCTGACAAAGATCTTAGATGGAGTAAAAACAAGAAGATTCAAAGAAATGGCAGGAATGAAAGAAAGAAGAATATATGAAAGATCAGAGAATGCAAATTAGTGATTGAGGGGGACCTGTTGAAGAATCACTCACAAATTTGACATACAGACAGACATACTGGCGAAGAAAGACAAAGAGAAGCAGAAGCAAAGCATTTAGGAAAATCAAAGCCTTAGTGAAGGGATAAATTCACGTCTGTAATATACAGCGTAGAAGTTTCCAAAGTTATGAGTTTGTTGAAACCCGGATAAAAAATTGTATATAAGAGAGCTGAGAAATAGGAAAAAAAGAGAGAGCGCATAGAATCGGAATAGAATAGCGCATATAGAAACTGAGGATAGTGATATAGAAGACGCCAGAGATTGCGTATGTAGAGATGAATAATAGAACTTGACTTGTCGGGTATTCATCTGAGAGAGATGGTAAGGAATAACTACTCAGAGTAGGAGAGTTTTCCATAGCTATGAGCAAAGTGAGGCCAAGCTATTTTTTACACATCTTCTCTAATAGAAAACACATGTTCATGTGGAAGATTGAGCGCATTCTTCGTATGTGAAGAAATCTGAGTGATTTCATGTTACTGTGAAAGTTAGTTAACAGTTACAGTTTTCTCAGTAAACATTTTCTGGTACTTCTGAGAGTTAGATCTCGTAACACAGTGTAAAGTTTTTCATGAATGATAGCTCATCTTGAAGCTAGGACTCTCAACTATAAGTTGATCAAACAAGTTTTGTGAAACGGGACAAGTACACAGTACAAAGTCTGACCATAAAAAGGCATTCTGAACTGGTGAATTTTTTTCTTAAACTTCAGAAAGAGTTCATTTACTGAAGGAAGCTCAGGTATACTTCCTTAATTCATCTACAATCATTTGAAGTAATTACAAATAGAATTGCAGTTGATTCCGATAAGATTCCGATAAGATTACGGTGATACTCCGGTGACAGTCTGGTGAAGTTCCGGTGAAATTTCGGTGAGTTCAAAATACAATTGTAAAGTTTTCAGTTTCAGAAAGTTTGCTAAGCTACTGATGATTATAGAGGTGTTCTAATATCGCTCTAGCTTAGTTCTTGTAACGTGGTGAATTCCGTAGTTGAGCTTTAGCTAGTTAAGCTCACTCGCTGCGTTAACAAGTAGTACAAGAGCTCAACAGTTGATGATAGTTCGTTAGAGCTCAACAAGTGACAATTTTCTGCAGTCTTGTTAGTGAACAAGCTTTTGTCACGAATCTACATCAAAGTCTAATCGCTCAGTAGACTTGTTATCCTCTTGCTCTCCATAAATAGGAGGAATATCTTATGGGAATTGATCATGTAAGTCATCCACAAGCTTAGTGGGAGGAGGCACATAAGCTTCCTGGGGAGGGATGCTCATTCTTTCACTTGCCTTGTCCTTACCCCAGGAGGTGGCTTCCTTTCCATATTTTGCAATTAAGCTCTCCAATCTTTCTAATAGTCCATCAAAATGCAATTGAGTCTTAGTTGAACTAGAGTAATTGAAGAAATGGTTGGTTTCAAACATGGTTTAAGCTAATTCCACCATCTTAGCACAAAGATTGATTCTTTCAATCTCTAGGTCAGCTCTGGGGTAACTTTTTCATGATTTGTTACATTTGGCCCTTCTTGGATTCTGGCCTGATATGCTCTAAGCATCATGTCTAGGGCTTCAAGAGTGGGACCTGCTAGGAGTGATCCTACTCTAGGTGGTGGTGGGGTTATATGAGGTGGATTAGAAGGAGGTGGATTAGACAGTGATGGGGATGGTGGTGGTGGTGATGTGTGAGAGTGCGTTTGAGATGTGAGTTCAATTATTTTGGCTTTTGTTTTGCTTAAAATTTCCTCAAGTTCGCTCATCTTCTTAGACCATTGTCTTTTCATTCCCTCATGGCTATCCTTCGAGGCTCTTGTCCTTTTCTTGGTTATACTCTCAATCTCACTAACCTCTGAACTCTTTTCTTGACCTAGGCCTTGGTTCTGTTGCATTGCGTAGGCTCTCGTGACTACTTGCATTGGGGCAGTGGAAGTTAAACTTCTAGTGGAATCAACTACTAACCCAATAACATTAATAAGAGTGATCTTTGGTGCACTGTTTGGGTTCTTAAGACAATCCCATAAGAGGTGTTCCTTCCCACAATCTAGACAAAAACCTTGAATTGTCACTGATTGGGGTTGCATGGGTGCAGGTATAGGGCAATCACAAATGGAGTGATCACCTTGACATCTGTAGCACGGTCCTCTAGGTGCTTGGGGTCTGATCTGTCTAGTTTGGGGCCTAGAATTAGGATTTGTGTACATGACAATAGCGTATTTTGGCTCCAAAGTAGGTTCACTCGGGTCTTCATAATAGTACATCTCATTATACTCAAGTGATTGCATATAGTAAGCTTGTGGGCTATCGATATGATTTGAGTCAAAACTGTGATCACTCGATTCACTTTCTGTAATCAATGGTGATGCTGACACTAAGGCTCTATTTAAGTTTTCCTCAGCAGTTGCATACTTAACTGGAATTACATTGGCTAGAGTTGGAGCTGGTTGCTGAGCTAGCATTGGCTGAGGAACACAAAAATAGACATATTGCAGAAATAGCAAGAGCTTTGATGGTTGATAAGAATATGTCTCATTGTTATTGGGCAGAAGCTGTGCATACTACTATATACATCATGAATAGAACTCCGACTGCTACTGTACATCAAGTTACACCTGAAGAGAAGTTTACAGGTAAAAAGACAAACTTATTTCATGGTATATGGATGTCACAAAGGCAATATGCCTTGAATATGCTGCAAACGTATGGTATGGCTGATTGTAAGAAAATTTCTATGCCATTAGATCAGAATTTGAAGTTGGATACTACATCAGGTGAAGCATTGGAAAATGCTACTATGTATAGGAAAATTGTGGGAGGTCTTATATATCTCACAATTACAAGGCCTGATCTAAGTTATACTGTTGGACTTGAAAGTCAGTTTATGCAGGTTCCTAGGAAGCCACATTTGGATGCTCTAAGGTGCACTCTACGTTATGTGAATGCTAATTTGGATTATGCATTGTTTTATGAGGCTGGTGTAGATTTGCAAGTTTATGGATACACCGATGCAGATTGGGCTGGTAGCATTCCAGATAGAAGGTCTACTAGTGGTTTTCTATTCTCACTTGGGAGTGTAGCTATTACATGGAGCAGCAAGAAGCAACCCACTGTCGCTTTGTCGAGTACAGAGGCTAAGTATAGAGGTGCTGCAATGGCAGCATGTGAGGCATCATGGCTAGAAATGCTACTTGCAGATTTAGGTGTGGAAGTGGGAAAGCCTATCACTATTTATTGCGATAATGTTAGCAGCATACAGTTATCACAGAATCCTGTTTTCCATGCTAGAACAAAGCATATCAAGGTACATTAGCACTTCATCAGAGAGAAGGTATTACCAGGTGATGTTGATCTTGTTTACATGAGAACAGATGAGCAGGTTGCTGATATTTTCACCAAAGCACTTGGAACTGAGAGGTTGAAGAAGTTTTGGGAGATGCTTGGATTACAGGATATGGCATTGCGCTTGAGGGGGATTGTTGAGATATCAAGCTCAACATGTGATGATCCAGGATGACACGTACTAGTTTTTCGTTTCTCTGACATGTATAGTGGTCATGCCGATATATGTCATGGATAATTCATTGAGCTTTATTAAATTTATCTATCGAGAGTGATGGCACATTTGTTCCTTGCCAGCTCACTCATTCACGAACATTAGGTTTTTCCTTATGTATAGATCTTTATATATTGCACTTATTGTATTCTTGTTTTTAGGTCATTCTTATACATTCCTTTTTATGTAATAGAAGAAGAAGAAGAAGAAGATCATTCTTCCTTGCCTCAATCTGTGTGTGTGCTTCTCCTTGAGAGTGAGAGTGTGTGTGTGTGTGAGCTGTATTCCTTATCTCTCCTTCCTCGTGATAGATACTCCATTCATTGATATTGGGGTTAGATTTATAGTTGTTGATATCATTGTTCTCATGATCTGGTAAGGGGCAATGGATACTCCATTAATTGATATGAGGTTATATTTATAGTTGTTCTCATGATCTGGTAGGGGGCTAGTTCTAGAAATGATCGAGCAAGCTGAATCATTCTTTTATATGGTTTCATCATTTCTCTCTAGATGATCTCATGCACAACATTTATGGATACTAAATTTAATCTAGCTTTGTGGGATATTACATCTAATCTAGGTTTGTGGGCTCCAAATTCAGTGCTTTTAAGGTTGAATCAATGAAAAAAGGACTCTCTTGTCTCAAAGTTTCAATTCCTTGATCATGTAGGATGAAAAGAGGTCTCATAGTTGGTCCTCTTTGCTTCCCTCTCATTGTTTTCTCTAACTGAGATTGTATTTGTGCTTTCTAAAGTTCTTCTCAGGTTCCTTCACCATTCTTTCCAACTTAAATTTTTTCTTCCCTCTTCATACTTTCCAATAGGAAGTGAATCACTTGGAGGTTAGGGAAGATGATTCTATGGTGTTTTTTGCTATGAGTACATTTTCTAGTACTTGAGGTGGATTTGTGGGTGGTGGCATCTTTGGTTCCTATTCGACTTGCAGTTCTTGGCTTTTGGCTTGGAATTGAGCTCTACTCTTAGAACTAATGGAATAGAATTATCACCATCACTCACATTTGTAAGAAATAATAGCACAGTAGAATAGACTAGTAGATAGAGTTAAGAAAAAACGCAGACAAAGAGAGACAAAGATTGAGAGATAGAGAACTCAAATTCTCAAATTGCCAAGAACAATGGAGCTAAAAAGATTTTGTTCTCCACCTATGCGCTCCTAATATGGAGCTTAGATGATGATCTAGAAAAGCTCTAGATGAAGGTCTTAGTAGTGTGCAATGCTATGTAGAGCTACATATGGGCCATGCTTATATAGCTTTTACAAGGGGAGTCCCTATAGATAAATGTAGTCTAGAGAGACAAAAAAGTTGGAAAAATATATAATCCGACAGTACCTCCACATCCAAAAGTCCTACCATCTTGGCCCTATGGGTTGTGGGATAGGCCCCCCGAACCCCATAGCAAGGAAGAAGCCCCCCTCTACACTCCATGGGAAACATGTGCAGCACCACAAGGCCTTTATTTTTGCCTTGAACGGAAACCCCATGTCCTCAATTATTATGATTTACCTAACCAAATGAAGGCTCACAAAGATCATCTATTACCATCAATGGTCACCCATTGACCTCATCTAACTTGGGAGTTAGGGTTCGACAAATGTACGAGTTCTCACAATGGCTTCTTCTCATAATGAAGGCCTTACAACTTAGAGCACCATGGATCATTTGTGGTTACTTGAGGATGGATTATTGAGTATATTTAACACATCTATAGTTTGATTACTTGCAATCTATTGAAACAATTTTTGTTATGAATATTTGTAGGATTTTTTGGGAAACATCAGAAGAGATATGCTTTGCCACAATGGGATAAAAAACGTGATTCCATATTAGGTGAAAATCATGAAATCTTGGTATAATCCCTAATAACATGGACTCCAATACAACTATAAGACCTTCTTGGTGATGGTACCTATGGATATGATCATGGTGATGATTTGTGGACGAGATATTTAATATTGGTGTAGAAATAATATAAAGCTTCCATTGAGGGTTGGTTCCTTAATAATATGGATCATCATAATTGTATCCATATTCATCTAGAGGGTAAGCATCATACACAATTTCATCATTAGAAGTCTCCAAGGATGATGCCATTAGCATTATGGATCTCTCTAGATTTTTTGAGGGTTCTGCACTTGTCTAGTACTACGCTGAAAATGGTATGTCATATGTTTGAGTATCTTGGCTAGCTATTGATCTTGTAGGGCATTTGTAGATGCTTCTCTATATGTTTCCCTAGTCGGGTACTGATAAGCTCAAGGCACGTTTGCTACCTATTGTCTCGCTTTTTGTCTATTGCAAAATTTTATTCTAGGTATGTCATATGTTTGAGTACCTTGGTTAGCTATTGATCTTGTAGGACATTTGTAGATGCTTCTCTATATGTTTCCGTAGTCGGGTACTGATAAGCTCAAGGCATGTTTGCTACTTATTGTGTCGCTTATTGTCTATTGCAAAATGATT
The DNA here is from genome assembly GCA_020310875.1 of Ceratopteris richardii. Taxonomy (NCBI): domain Eukaryota; kingdom Viridiplantae; phylum Streptophyta; class Polypodiopsida; order Polypodiales; family Pteridaceae; genus Ceratopteris; species Ceratopteris richardii. The sequence goes on from CM035428.1 coordinate 121,661,461, forward strand.
TTGTGGTGTTTTCATTTGTCCATTTCTTTTTAGTCACATAGAATTGAGTGGCTTCTAGTTTTCTATGGTAGAAAACCTAACTTTGGAAAATATTGCATTGGAAGGTTTTATTCATACTAGATACACCTTCATAGTGGGGGTTGTTTATTTTGCACATATATGGATGTTTGCCCCCTACTTGTGGGCTCACTTCTATCTTCTTAGCTACTAGGTCTACAAGTCCACCTATTAAAGCCATGTAGGTTTCAGTTCCCATTACTACGTTGCCATTTTTCTAAGGTAAATTTAAGTTTCATATTGGGTTATCTCCAAGTCAATACATTTTTTAGACCATAATTTTGATTCTTAAGTACATGAAATAAATCAACAAGTTCATCTTTTACTTTTTAGTCCATCTAGGAATAAAAATATCATCTTCTCATGGCAAGACATCTATCCACACAATGCTCAAATTTTTAGGATACTAATCTAATTGTCTCATTTTTTGCTTGTTTTAAGCTATAAATATGAGAGAATTTATCGTTTTGCACACCCACCTTGGAGAATTCAATGATGAACTCCATCAACTAGTTGATTTTTCTAAATCTATCTATATTCGATGGTTGAAATCATGTGTGTATTTTCTTGCAAGATAAGCCTAAAAGCTTCATACTATATGAAGAAGTCCTCTTAATTTGGCCACATGATCATTTGAATCTCCCACTCCATCATAATGGTTCTTCATGCATTAGAGATTTGTGAAGGCTTCAACTAACTCACATTGCACTAGGGTCTTGGAATAGGGAATGCTTCACCATCGTATCCATTCCCTTCAAGTTTTTCTCTTCCCTATTTCTCTTCCCTCAGCTCTTCATGTCCTTTATCACTTCCCATTCTACCTCAGTATTAGACTACCTAGAAGGAAATAATGTCTACTCATGGTAATTTTAGTTAGCTTTCTTTCCTTCTCCTAGGATAAAAAAGTGCATGTTTGATACATCAATTTAGGTAAGTACCCCTTGTTTTTGTATGTCCTTATATAAGGAACTCTTTAACTAATAAGCCAAGTGCTTAAAACACTAAATTTAAGACCCTACCTTGATCCATTTTGTGGTTATCATGAGGGATCATGTCTACTTGTATCACTCCAATCAAGATCGAATTTGCGCGAATAGTGATATCAGTCTTGCTAGGATCCTCTATGATTGCATCATGAGAATCTATGACTAATGCTCCGAAATCAACTAGAAATTTATTATGTACATGTCCCCTTAATTTATCAAGGTATCAACTATGTTTCAATTTTGTATGGGTTTCAATGGTGGTGACATGTTTTCGTTCCCTCTAAATCATATGGTGAAATTCTTCAAAACATCCAAGTACACAAGGGCTCCTATTGGATTTGTATATTGGAACCTTAGTACCATTTGATACTCTCCTTCTATCGAAGACATTTATGACTTTGTAGGTTGTGTTTTATAGTGTGTCTTGATAACTTGACATCTTCTAATTTTCAACCTTACTCTCTGCCTCACTCAAAATTAAGTTTTGTGATGATACATTTTTCTCATGTACTTGATTCTTTCAAGTAATTGGTGCTTTCACTAGATTCTACTTTCACTAGATTCTACTTTCACTAGATTCTACTTTCAGTAGATTCTAGTTTCACTAGATTCTACTTTCACTATGTACTTTTTAGATCTTTATTGCATTCATTGGATGAATCTGTGTTGATTTTCATTGATTTCTTATTACTCCCCCCATTCACCTATTTCTTAAAGATTTCTATCTTGTTTCCCTTAAAAAGAAATTGTGATAAATGAATAGGCCAATTAAGGAGCTTCTTCATGGCAGTAAATGCTCCCTTTACTTGAAATATTTGTGGTCCTACATATCTTCGATATTTCTCATGTGTATGATTGGATCCTCAAGGGTGATTTCCACACCATTTCCATCACTCTTTTTTATTTTCTAAGTTTGCAGCTAACCCTACTAGGCATTTTTTAGGCATAGAAAAAAAAAGTATCAAAAAACCTCCAAGAAATTACTCATAAATCTCAAAATCTCTAAGGTGAATCCTCTGATATGAGGTGGGACATTTTGACTTCGATTTCATCATGCCTCAATAGCAATCATGATGTCCCAATTTTTGAAATTTCAATGGGTCAAGGCTTAATTTTTCAATTCACAATGTCTAACGTCTCCATGATGTCTCTAGTATAGTGCATGATGTCCTAATTTACAATGACTCAAAAGTATAATTACTTAAGTGTAAAAGTATCCAAGATAAAGCAAGTATGATGTCTTGTCACATAACCTCATCATTTGTGATAACTACTTGCATGATTTCCAAAAGCAATCACAATATCCCAAGGATGAAAAATTAGGATGGCCCAAGCATGATGTCTATAAGCAATCATGATGTCTTTGGGGCATTGCCACATTTCAATTATGATGTCCTAGGCAAGATAGTAGTTCTGATTTCTCTATATTTTTCAAGAAAACGTTATTCTTGAATTGCGACTTTAGAAATGTGTAAATGGTTCCCCTTTCTACCTTTTGCAACAAAAACTTAAAAAAAATATTGATGATTTCCCTAAAATAGAGAACATTGAGAGAAAAATGAGGGGCAAAGCCAATGGATGAAGTTCAAGGTAAGGACCTCTTCATTACTGCGCCAAAAGTCTTTATGGAAGAAAATATTCATTAATTAAACAAAAGTGTTCATAAAAGGATTTCTCGTCTATATTTGCACAAATATTGGTAACTTTGTTCATGCCAAAATGGTCAATCTAATTAAAAATAGTCTTAGAAAGGCAATTTAGCTTTTATAACTATTAATTTTAGGTTTTAGATCTTGGTTAGTTATCGTAACTACAAAATGGTTCTCTTTGCTCAAAGAGATTACATAAAGTTGAGTACTTTCCACAAAAGATGATTATATACATGGAAAAAAAGGTTTTATGCAAAATTTGGATGTGGATTTTTATTCTTAACACATTGAATTTCTTCTTTGTTGGGATGGTCGAGATGCATTTGCACATGGATTGATAGCTTTTTCTATCAACCTCTACCTTTGCCTTGTCCATTGTGTCCACCTTTCCTTTGCCTTCACCATATCATTGATCACCATGAGTGTGAATAATTGCTCAAACTCTGGTAATGAGTCCATATACTCAAGTAATGAATGACCTCCAAGCATCTTCCAAAACTTCTTCATCTTCTCCGCTCCAAGTGCTCTAGTGAAAGTATCAACAACCTAATCATTTGTTGTCACATAAACAAGATCAATATCACGTGCTAATACATTTTCTCTGATGAAGTGTTAATGTGCCTTGATATGTTTCGTTCTAGCATGAAAAATAGGATTTTGTGCTAACTAGATGCTGCTAAGATTATCACAATAAATGATGATAGGATTTTGCACTTCCACATCTAAATCTACAAGTAGCATCCCTAGACATGATGATTTGCATGCTTCCATTGCAACACTTCTATATTCAGTCTCTATACTTGACAAAGCAATAGTGGGTTGCATCTTATTGCTCCATGTAACAACTCCACTCCCAAGTGATAATAGAAGGCCACTAGTAAATCTTCTATCCGGAATACTACTATCCCAATCTACATCGATGTATCCATGAACTTGCAATTATGCATCATCTTCATAAATCAATGCATAATCCAAAGTAGCACTCACATATCGTAGAGTGCATCTTAGAGCATCTAAATGTGGTTTTTTGGGAACTTGCAAAGTTGGTTTTGAAGTCCTATAGTGTAACTAGATCAAGAGAATTCCTACAATTTTCTTGTACATAGTAGCATTTTCCAATGCTTCACTTGTAGTATCCAACTTCAAATTTTGATCTAATGGCATAGAAACTGGCTTACAATCAGACATACCATACTTTTGTAGCATATTAAAGGCATATTACCTTTGTGACATCCATATACTTGTTTCTGTATGTATAAACTCAATATCCAAAAAGTAGCACAACACACCAAGATCTTTCATCCAAAAAATTGCAAACTCTTTCTCTCGCAAATGAGGGAAATGAGAAGAGAAAGGTGGATATGGTGAACTTCGGTGAATTTTTGCGATGTGTGGAGAAGATGTAGGAATGAAGGATGGGTGTGGGGAAGGTGAAAGAAGATGAAAACAACACAAAAATAACAACAAAACACTAACTAATTACTTTCCAACACTAATCTCCAAAAACTCTTACCATCGCATGTTCGTCTTAGAGAAAGCACCGTGTCAAGAAGTTCCATCTCCTTAATTGTCAATCCATAGAAGACATAGGGTGAAGATCGTAAACAAGTGATGTGTGCAAAGGTGAAGGTGAAGAGCACACAACTGCACAGACACACACATACACACAAGGTAGAGACAAGAGGAGACACAATGGAAGGCGTGAATCACACTTGTATTACTCAAGTAGCTCTTGCAAAGTTCTCTCTCAACTAAAAATCCACAAGCTAACCTCAAAAATGAGCTCTCTAGCTCTTTTTATAGTTTTTTTACTAGTTTTGATTGGTTTTGAACCTAGTGTCTGGTCTAGTTAAAAAATAGATCCTAAGGTTCATTTAGAGGTCCAAACGAAGTCCAAAAATTACAAAGTTTGGTATGAGCAATCTATATAGACTCCCCAAGCTCGAGGACTCCTCGACTTGCACAAAATTGAGTGTTATAATAAAACATCTGTCTTTTAAAAATAATGGACCTAGTCCCTTGATCTTCATGCAACTCCTTTTATATGCTTCCTCTACATTGATGTCTATAGCTATTGTCGGTTGCACTGCCAATAGCCACAAATTGGGGAATCATTGCATTTTATGTGATGCCATTTGGTCTCACCAACGCACCTGCAACATTCCAAAGGCTCATTTGTCATATCTTGAAAGAGTTCTTGTGAAAGAGCTTAGAAGTACATGTGGACGATTTATGTGCTCATTCCCAAGAAAAAAGACACCACATCTTAGAGATCAGAGAGATCTTCAACAAGTGTAGATAATATTGAGTTTGTTTGAACCTAGAAAATTGTGTGTTCATAGTACATCAAGGTAAAATCTTAGGTCATATTGTTTCTAAGGATGGAATATCAAAAGATGAGGACAAAGTAAGAGCCATAATTGAGTTGCCAAGGCCAAGGAACATTAAAGAGGTACAAGCCTTTATGGGACATTGTGGATATTATCATAGGTTTATCCACATGTATGCAATCATAGCTAAACCTCTTTACACTCCGTTGAAAATTTTTGAGTGGAATGATAAATGCAAGAACTCCTTTAATGACCTGAAGAGACGTTTGTGCATAGTACCAATACGGACCACTCTTGATTGGAATAAACCATTGCATGTTGTAGATTTTGGTGCAACAAGAGAACATTGACAATGGAGCTAAATCCTTGGAGAACTTGAACCATGCTACGTTCTGAGGCAGAGATACGATGAGAGAGAGAGAGCTATCTCGTTCATATGGGATAGGATAAGACAGAGATTCTCTTACATACATGCACAGATAAGAATGAACAAATGTGCCTTATCATTTCCGTAAGTGAAGCAATGGTCTTATACAAAAAAGGGAAGGCTCATTGGCCAATCAAATGAGGATAAGGGGAAGATAAGATCTTCTCTTTGTTAGAGGAGATTCACACCTAAGCTATTACAAGATCATTTACAACAATCCCCCCTTTGAGTTTGATTTTGATGTTTTAGGGATTTAGGTTTTAGGCCTAAGTGGGTTTTTTGGTTCTAGTGGCATATGGTAACATCTAGCATAGAGTTTTAGGTTGGTTTTAGGACCACTAGGAGCTTTTAAGGGTCTTAGGGACCTTTATAAACATAGGCCTTTTACAAATTGAGTTTTAGAAGGGGATTTTACAACACATCACTATCATAGATGACATAGTTGATTTCATCGTGTTCCATTTCTTCTACAATATGAGCTTTACCTTTCTTCTCCATGTTGTGATTGTTATTATGTCCTCCTTGATCTTCACGTTTACTTTTGAAGAAGCACCTTGATGAAGGATGGTTTGTCTTCTTGCAATATTTTCATGGTTCAAAGACTTTGTTCGGTTGCTTTGAGTATGTTGCATAGGCTCCATTTGTTGATAAGCTTGTCTTATTGTCTTCTTCTTGAAGTGAGTTGATGGCGTTTTCCAAACTCGGGATTGGAACTTTCACCTTGAGGATGGTTCTGATATTGGAGTATTGCTCTAGAAGTGCTTTAATGAAGATAGAATCTTTATCTTCATCATCTATCTTTACATCACAATGTGATAATTGTGTGCAAAGGCTTTTAAGTCTATTAACTAAAGATGCTATGCTTTCTCCATTTTCATGCATTAGGCTATACAATTGAATTTTCAATGACATTTTGGAATGTTTAGCCTTAGAGCCAAATAAACGTTCAAGTGTACACCAAGCTTCATAGGATTACTTCATCTATGTGATGTATGTATTCATCATTTAATGAGGTGAGATAATGCCTAAGGCTTGTTCAATCTTTAGCTGCATATTGAGCATTTTGAGCCCTTGTCGTAATGGTTTCATTGGTAAATAAAGGTTTTACAAGGTTCCACAAGCTTTTTTTCATTAAATACCCCCAAAGTTTTGTTTGCCAAGTATTAAATCATACCCCTTTGAACTTATCAACTTTTTGTTTTCACTCATTATTGAGAGGAGAGGTCTTACCAAGAGTGACTCACTCTGGTAGTGTTTAACTCCTTACAAGAAGCTTTTATTTGGTGGATTACTTGTGATGGGAAGGTCTTACCACTCAATGATGAGGGTAGTGTCTAATCCCTCAAACATATAGACAATTGAATAATTTCTTGAAAAGATGTAAGCTTAGGTCACATGAAATTACAACTTGCCTAAATTTCCACCATGAGCTAAGGATAGAAGAATTTTACATATCTTTCCATGAGGCGTCACAAGAGTGTGGGAGTTGGATTGTCTAATAGAACAAAATTTATACAATATGATGAAATGGATAAATATTGTATGGCATCATATACATATGTTTGTTGTGCACAATTTTGGATGTGAATACAATATTCCAATTACTATCGATCATGACTCATGCTTGCAAATCATATAGAACACTCTTATAACAAAGTAAATATATAAAACCTTTTTCTTCTCACTCAATCACTACCTCTATCGCTGATTTTTAAGTATTCCTGTAGAGCACAAGATCATTGAACAGAAACCAGCTGTCATATGCCACTATGTTCTTTGGCGCAATAGTTTTAATTTGTCACTATTCACAAAAAATTCATGAAGAGATTTGAAGGATTCAAGGAGTGCTTTTATACACTTTCATTATTTGAAAGTTAAAGGCTACATCAAAACAGGTATCTAGAGGTTTTCTAGAGAGTTTTGAGAGATCTCTTTCATGGCAAGAAAGTTCATCTAAGAAGACAAATGTGGAGAGCATATCAGTTTTGTTTTCAGCCAATCTTGTAAGTTGGTTGGAAGGTTTTTATCTAGATACAAAATGTGCTCTAGGTATTTAGAGAGGTAACTCTAGAAAGGTAATTCATCATTCAGCCAAAAGGTTGGTGAATTGAGTCATATTAGTCATTTGAAGCAGAATTTTGATTCAGAGATATGAGGAGATGATAAAACATGATTCTATGTTCACTTCCATTTGTATACCATGTTTGTTTTGTCTCTTACCCTTAGCATTAGAGGAAGATAAAGAGTTCATTTGAAGAAGTTAAGAGTGCTTGCTACTTCAAGATGAAGAAAAAAAAAGTCATGGAAGAGAAGTTTCAAGATGTTGACATCATCAAGTGGAAGAAAGATGTAGAAGAAGAAAGTCCGACAATTCCAAAAGGGAAAGTAAGACTTCCTTTTCTCATATATTTCCCATATACTTTTCTTACTTTATCCTCTACATCCAAAGACAAGTCTACGAGAACATCTTGTGTGAAGATAGTTTAAAGAAGAAGCAGTTTCTTGTTTTGCACTTGGTCATGTTTTAGTAGATTTTGACAAAGAATTGCATTGAGAGAAAGAAAAGTAGCTTATATGTTTTGACTCATACGGGTATGAGTTATGTTGAAGATTTTGAGTAGACAGCTTATATGTTTCCTCAAAGAATTCTTGGAGTGTCAATACAAAGGTACTTGGTATATGACAAGTTGCAGAGAAGTATATTTCTAAAGTAGATTTCTTCTTTATCTAACTCTTGAGGTAAAAGAGTTTTTTGTAGCAGATGTTGAAGATTTTGGTTGACGTTTTGTGTTTGGAAAGGTTGCCTCATATTCAGTATTTTGAGAAAACTTCAAAAAATTCAGATTTGTTGATGTACAAGTCAATGGAAAATCTACTTTTTGTGTATGTCTTGATTTTTGGATACATGCTTGTATTCAAAAAGGTGTTCCAATAGATTCTAGCACTTGATTGAGAAGTGGAGTCAACCAAAAGAAAATCAAGCAGATACTATGACATTTCACCCGGGTAGAATATGAAAAGATGAAGTATCAACTTGTAGCTTTTGGAATTCTCAAGGTGAGCAGTTTGTCCACTTATGTTTCAAGTAGGAGTTGCAGATTCTTGGGAAGGATTTGTTCGAAGAAAAGTTTTACAACTCTATAAGAAGCATGGACACTTGGAGACATTCAAGTAACAAATCAAACATTCAGTCATGAAGGTTTGATGAGAGCAGATTCTACACAGGTATTTTGTTGGAAAAATCTTGAATGATCTTGAGTATTTATGAGTCAATTGTCTATCCTTTGTTTGAGAAAGTTCTTAGTATTGGAAGAAGTAAGTCAAAGATTTAGATTCTATCAGATTTGTGTTGCAGAAAAATAGAAGAAGATACTTGTTATGTTGCAGAAGATTATGAATCCTAAATGCTTTCAGAAAGGTTTTTGTTATATAGATCAGCTAATGTTATTCTAGATTTTGGAACGCTGAAAAGTAAACAGTTAAAGCCATTAGCATCTGCAGTGATAATAAAAGGGTTCACATATTTTGTCTCAAGACATAGATATTGATGTTAAGGAAGCAATGCTAAATCACTGAAGATCAGATTTATTGAAAGAAGAAGGATGTCCAAGATTTCATAAAGTCTAATATACTTTGAAGAATATTGGATACTAGTGTTAAGTCATCTAGGGGGGTGATGAAACATGAAGAATTATTTTCAGCCATATGTAAAAGAATGCAGAGTCATATCTACAGGTATTCCTATTTCAGGTATTCCTATATTTCCATTGTCAGGTTCTCTTTATGTTCCAACTTTAAAAGAAGAAGGAAAAATGAGAATGTTTGGAGAAAGTTCTTGTTAGGATATTCCTGTTGAAGAGAAGGTTCCAGAGTTCTATTGAAGAGAAGCTTGATATTTCAGAGAGGTATGTTTGAGAAGTGCGCACATATATGTTTATAACAGATTCTGAAGGAAAGAGGTATGAAGGATTTACAGATTGAACAAAGATAACGACTTGATGACATCATAGATATGATATTTTGATGAGACTCATGAGTTGAGTTGAGGTGAATTGAGTTGAGTTGACTAGACTTGACTTGAGTACAGTGAGAGATGAACCAGTAGTGTTCATAATACACTAAGTTGTGAGTTGTCAGTCATAGGTTCCAGGATTCAGTTCTTGATTTTGTTTAGTGTATTTACATGACATCATAAATACGTTGAGAAAGCTTTTGTAAGTTAAATGCAAATATGTGGATCCTAGTGTATGTTTTCAGGTTTGTGAAGATAGGAGATAGCAGGTTCAGAGTCAGTACATGCTACATTTGTTGTCAAGCAGTGATTGCTTGATGTGTACACTATATATCTAGTTTGCATATTTTCTCAAGTATTATGGTTCATATTCAGCAAGTTCAGTGTTTGAAGTTTGAAGAAAGTCAAATTCAGTTTTGAAGAAGACTTTTGAAGAAAAGGTTTGAAGGTCAAATCGGGGGGATTGATGGAATACAATATCATATTGTACATTATCCCACGGTCAAATTTTGTTAAAATTACGGAATGTGTAATAGTCCTTATTATTACTTGTACAACTAAAGGCGCTGGGTGCCGTGGATAAAGAAATATCCTTCCATCAAAACGACCCGAGTTCGAGTCTCCTAGGCGGCAACAGATCGGCGTAGCTCGAGAACTATTTTTTGTCATGCTTTTTGGAAAATAGCAAATGGATGGTGTCGAATTCGCGTAGTTGATTTTATGTGCTTTATGCGATCAAGTGCTTTGTTAATGCTTTTGGAAGTGCTTTTCAAAGTACATTATTCACTATATAAGAAGAGTCTTGGGCTCATTGTAATCATCCTTCACCTATTTCAACACAAGCTTTGGAAGCTTGGTCCCTCACTAGAGGTGGTGCTTCTTAGCACATGGGGAAGCCATGGTGCTATTTTGGAGCATGTTGAGGAGTGGTTATGGAGTTCTTCTTGGAGAAGAAGAGTGTGCTCACACTCTTGCTTATGGAGAGGATTTACCCCGCAGTAGCTTGATGGTGTGGATCGGTCATTCACATGATGTATTTGAAGATTGTCTTCTACATGAAGATTTCGGGTTACTTCAAAGACGTTGGATGGTGGTTAACATAAGATTTACATCTTATGTTAAGAATTTAGGTACATGTTCTCTTTATGCACACACGTACTACTTGGAGTTTATGGAGGCAGTGGCATCCATATCAAGAGGAGTCCTATTCAGCATAGGTACAAGAGAATCAGTACATATATGCTTTATGCATATTTGGATGAGGTGTTCGAGAAGGTATGTTCATATGAGTTTGAGGATTTCTGGCAGCAAACTTGTTAGCATTCTTTGCTACTTTTGTATGTGATCTTTTCACACACGTGTCTGACTTAGGGTCTTCTATAGCCTAAGCTTAGATGAGGGTTTGTTGATTATTAGTTTTAGACTGATCCTTCCTCTTTCTATCACTCATATTCACTCTTCTACAACCTATTAGGTCTCAAATCTCATGTATATTCAGATTTATGTCCATACATCTGAATATGTTTGTTATATTTGTACATTCACTCATCCATCTATTTCTGTTCACATAGAGTGGTTGAGAGTTTTGCTCCCACATTGTACATTGAACATTGGTATATATGATAGTGTGAGTAAGCAGTGGCTTACGTAACACTTTACACATGTTTTCTAATCTTTCTTTATCTTTGTCTCATCATTTGTATGATTAAGTTTGGTATGTTCGTGTTTTGTCAATATTGGAAGATTGCTAGATTCTATGTTGTATATGCTGGACCTATGGAACCTTGGACCTTTGGTATTAGTAATGGGCCTACCACATTTCCAACATATGGGAGTGGTCCCTGGAGTCCTAGTCAAGATACAAGGTACCATCTTTAGCTTGGATTTTGTTGTTTTAAGGCTGCCATAGGTAGAAGGAAGTTTCCCCCTGTTAATTGGGAGACCTTGGTTAAGGCATGCCAATGTGCTGCACGACTGGGGCAAGGACACAATGTGGGTAAAGCAAGAGGGAAAAGAGTTGCAGCACATAATTTTAGAAGAAGGACCTTACAATCAGAGAAATGCCAGCATGATGCAAACAATTGGTATTTGTATGGAAGAAGGATTGTTGGACAAACCAAAGGCAGATCTATTTGAACAAGAAAACATGTTGGCTTGGCTTCATGCCGAAGACACATCTGCCTGCTATGGGATTTTTCCAAACTCAACTAGAGAGGAAGCACATGAAGAAAAAGAGGAAAAAATTCAAGTAGCTGGGTTGGGAGAGCCAACAAAGGACCACAGAAGGGGAAATAAATCTCCTTTATACAACCATATAGAGGAAGCTAATTTCGTGGATTGCAACCAAAAGGAAGGTTCATAGTTAAAAGGTAAGAATAAGAATATAGAAGAGGATTCATTACCACTTCATGAGATCCCTCCAGGATCGATTCAAGAGGAAGAAGTGCAAATAGACATCCAAGTTGTTCGTGCGTATGATATGGAAGCTATGTGGGACAATGTAACAAATGATGCTACTCAGGAAGGACTTACATATAACATTGTAAACAGGCATCCAATGAAGGAGGTTCAGTTGGGCAATGAGGATCATCCGCGTCACATTTTACTAGCTACATGGATAGCGAATCATCCGGAGGTGCTCTTAAAGGTAAAATCTTTCATGAAGTCATTTGCAGACATCTTTGCTTGGCACTACAAGGATTTGGAAGCAGTACCACCTAGTTATGGAGAGCACAGAATCCCTCTCATTGAAGGAGCAAAACCAGTGAGAGGTAAGAGTTATAGGCTGAATCCTAAATATGTTGAAGCAGTTTATTTGGAGATTTAGAAAATGGAAGATGTAGGAATTATCATCCCTGTAGAGCATTCAGAGTGGCTCTCTCCTATGGTAATTGTTCCAAAGAAAAACACTTACAAGATCAGAATCTTTGTGGACTTTAGAGCTTTGAACAAGGTCATCATCCCAGATGGATTTTCGATGCCATTTGCTAAACAGGTCATTGAAGAAGTAGTTGGGCATACTCTTTAGAGCTTCATGGATGGATTCAGTGGATATAATCAAATATCCATCCACCCTAAGGATCGAGAGAAGATTGCATTCATTACACCTTGGGGAACTTATGTATATTTAAAGATGCCATTTGGACTGAGAAATGCCCTAGCTACTTCAATCGAACAATTAATCTCATTTTTGGACCATTGTTGCTAGAGTCTCTTAGAATTTTCATGGATGATTTTTCATCCTTCTCAAGTACTGCAGAGACTCCATTGGATGTTTAGAAAAACATCTGTTTCAATTACAAGTTTTTAAGAGGTGTAGAGAAACAAAGCTGAAATTGAACCCAAATAAATGCCACTTTCTTGTGACTGAAGGTACCCTACTGGGACATGTGGTATCCTTCAAAGGTATTGCACCTGACCCAGACAAAATTATAGCTATATTAAAGTTACCTAGACCTAAATCTCCAAAAGAAATTCAAAGTTTTTTAGGACATACAGGGTACCACCGGAGGTTTATTAAGATGTATGCAGAAATAGCCCGGCCATTAGCTAGGCTTATAGGAAAGGAAGTACCTTTTAAATGGGAGGAAGAAGAGGAAAAATCATATCAAACATTAAGGTCAAGGTTAGTAGCTGCTCCCATTCTGATCACACCTGAGTGGTAAAAAATTTTTCATATACATGTAGATGCCAATGCATTTGCAGTGGGGGCAGTTTTGACCCAACCCAGTGAAGAATTTAAAGTGGACATACCAATTCAATATGCCAGTCGAATTTTGACCAAGGCTGAAAGGAATTATAGCACCATAGAAAGGGAGGCCTTAGCCATGGTTTTTGTTGTCCAAAAGTTTCATCATTACTTACTGGGAGTGAAATTTGTTATTATAACTGATCACCAACCACTCAAATACTTACTCAACAAACCACAAGCGACTGGCAAGATATGGAGGTGGCTATTGTTGTTTTAGGAATTTGATTTTTTTGTAGTCCATAAACCAGGTAAAGAAAATGTTATGGCAGACCACTTATCCAAGATCAACATGATGGATCAAGGAGTAAATGATGATTTTCCAGATGCTAATCTGTTTGCAATACAAGCTCAAGGTTGGTATGATGACATCAAGAATTTTATTAAAATAGGATTGTATGCGGAAAAGGCTAGTGCTGTGCAAAGAAAGAGATTGCTAATCAAAAGTAGACCCTTTTCCTTCATTGAAGGAAAATTATATAGACAGGGAAAAGATAACAGGATCAGGAAATGCATGGAAGAAAAAGAAGTGAGGGGAATCCTTAGATCTGCACATGAAGGAACAGGTGGTGGGCACCTTCCAGGACACATTATGGGTCAGAGGATCCTTGATGCTAGCTTATGGTGGCCTACATTATTCAAAGATGCAGAGGAATGGGGAAAGGCATGTGATGTTTGTCAGAGGTGTGGACCCAAGCCAACAAAGCAGAGGCATAGCCCCTTGATTATTTCCACTTCTTGGCAACCATTTGAGAAGTGGGGGCTAGATTTTGTATGGCCCATCTACCCTCCGTCGATTCCAAAAAGAGAGAAGTATCTATTGATCGCCACAGACTATGCAAAAAAGTGGGCTGAAGCTATTGCTTCCCCTGACTGCATTGCTCAAACTGTTGCTGATTTCATTTACAACAGCATCATTTGCAGGTTTGGATGTCCACTTGAAATTTGTACAGACCAAGGTACTCATTTTGTGAATAAAGTGCTACAGGAAATTTTCAACAAGTAGAAAATTCTACATAGGACCTCTTGTGCCTATTATCCAAGAGCTAATGGACAGACAGAATCCGCTAACAAGGTATTAATTGCCATGATAAGGAAGGAATGTATGTTACAACCCAGTTACTGGGGCATTGCTTATCAAGGTACCCTATGGGCATATAGGTTAGCTTACAAAGAGGCTATTGGATATTCCCCATTCCAACTGGTTTATGGGATATTGCCTATTGAACCCTTTAACTTTTTACATGGATCATCAAAAGTAGCTTTCATGCAGGGAAAGAAAGATTGTGGTGTCTCTGAGAGGCTTGGAGCACTACATAAAGTGGAGGAGATACGTCTTCATGCAGCAAAACAATTGATAGAGACTCAGATGAAGAGGAAGGAGGCACATGATCGGAATCTGTGGAACAACAACATACAGCCAGACATGTTAGTTCTTCTCCATAGACCTCAAATCCAAACACAAGTCAGAGGAAAATGGCTTCCACACTGGGAAGGACCTTATCGAGTTAAAACAATGCTGAATTGGGGTGCTGTGGAGTTAGAGATGCTAAAAGGAGAGGCCTTGCCACTGGTCAATATATCACAGATCAAGGCCTATCATCAACACCACTGAAGATTTATGGATCACCTGGAACTTGCAAAATCTGTACAGGTTGTACATAGCTTTCTCATGTCATTTTTGCTTAAGTTTTAGTAGTTTTTATCCATTTTTATCTTTGTTATTTGCATTTTTAACAAATTTAGCAACCATTTTAGAGCCTTGGCATAAGCACAATTTTTGGAAATTTTTTAGGAATATTTCAAGCATTTTTAGAATTTTTTCTAACATTTTTCATCCTTTTCAAATATCATTTTCTTACCAAATTGGAGGAATACACTCTATGGTTTAGAGTGAGGAAACTGGCCTAGACCTGTAGGGAATTTTTTGAAATTTTTTTGAGAATTTTTTGGATTTTTTTGCATTTTTTTTATTTTTCTCTAATTTTTTTAATATTTTCACCTTAAAAAAAAAACCCATGGAATTTCTTTTGTCCCAAAAAAAAAGTATAAAAAAAAAGGGGGGAGGAAGAAAATTCGAAGAAAAAAAACCTCTCTCTCTCTCTCTCTCTCTCTCCCCCCTTCCCGGTTGGCCCCGCGCCCCCCATTTTTCTTATTTTTTTTATATATATTTTTATTTTGTATTTTGTTTTTTAATTTATTTATTTTAATTTTCTTTTACTTTATTGTATTTTAATTATTTTATTTTATTTTATTTTCAGCGTCACCCACACATGCACGTTCAAAAATAAGGGGAGAGAAATATATATATATATATATATATATATATATTTTCTTGGCTCAAATCTTTTGGCTCTGGATCGCCCCTCGGATGGCCATTTTTTTCAAAAGTGGGGTCATTTTCATGTATTTTCGTACCTCTTGATTCATTTTTTGACTTATTTTTTCTAAAATCCCATCTTTTCTCTGAGTTTCGATAAAAAACCATATGTTTTGGGCATATTTATCACATGTTTTTATTTATACACATGGTCCACATGATCTATTCTCACTTTCTTTTAACTTATGTTTCACAATTTCCCATATGAACCCTTGTAGCTCTACTGTTTGATCATTTTTCCCCTCTCCAGACCCCTAATCCTCCTCCCTTTACCCCTCTACCCAGCCCCATCCTTACCCCTCCCAGCCCTATTCATCTCAACCCCTCAGCTAGGTTTCTAAGGTTAAAAGTTTAGGGTTTTTGGGGCCTAGAATTAGGTAATGTGCTATTTACAAATATACATGTTTAATGTACAGAAATGACATGGTTTTTCATCTCATAAATATCAAATCAATCAAAACATGAACAATTTATAACTCTTTTCTTGTCAAAACGTCATATCATAACCAGAAAAACATTGAAATAAATCTGAAAAAATTCTTGATGTACACTTCCTTGAGGGATTTCATCCCAACATCTGCCGCCACTAAACCTGCACATTGTCTCGATGGGCCAATCTGCAAAATCCAATAGAATTGTATCACGATTCTTTTGACAACTCTTTTTAGTTTCATGTTTGTCTTTTCAAAAATTGAAACGTGATTTCATGCAAATTTATAAAGATTAGTACAATCTTTTGTTCATTCAACTCATTCAGATCCAGCAACTTAATTTAAGTACTAGCATATACTAAGCTCTACTAACTCGGTTTATAGAATCATATCCTGATTCCCCTATTTATCTCCTACTATCCAACTCTCCATCATATCTTTTTCTTTTCTTTACTTTTTTATTTTTCTTTTTCTTTTTCTTTTTCTTTTCTTTTACACTTCATCTCAGCTCATCACTTTTTCGTTTTATTTTTATCTTCACAAGTTGGCCTATGTCAAAATCGGGTGCGACTCATGGACTTGTTTGCCCGACCAATTTTATTCCACCTATCTTTCCACCCAACATAGCGCATGATACACAATGTCAGCCCTACATGAAATCGACGTCAACTCATGACTTTGACCACTTGGCCAGAGTGACTCCACCCACCTACCAATCCATATAGGTGCATGACAACATATAGGTCAGGCCTATGATGAAACTAGCATCAACTTGTGGCCTTGATCACCCGACCAAGGTTGTCCCACCTGCCTACTAGCCCATTGCAATGCACTGACAACACATGCACATACATATACTATTGGCTTGAGTATGAATGTTTTTCTAAATCATGATCTATCTAGAGGTAGGATCTCACAAGAAATAAAGAGTAGGATCCAAAGAATCCCACTCACTAAGTGTTCAAATCTATCAGCATATACATGCACTTAGTTTAAGTATGCTATCACATTCCCAAGCTTTCACTCTCAAAAGTCTCTAATCTACTAACTAATACTAGTCATATCATTTCTAGTCGTTCATGCTTCACATGAAACCATAATAGATGTTTGCTATCTTGATCCTACTTGATTTTCCTCAACTTTATAGATCTCTAATTTATTACACACAAAAATGCAATGCATATGTTCTTTTAAAGAAAACAGAATTTAAATTGAAACTGTTTCACCTGATCTTTTTGGTTCATCTTCATCATTGTCCATTGCCATCCAATCATCTCTTCCTGATCTATTGTTCTTCATCAGCATCAGCATCAATATCATCCGCATCCTCTATCATCATCATCATCATCATTATTCATCATCATCAATCATCATCATTCATCATCATCAATCATCATAAACCATCATGATCATCATCAATCATCACTCATCAATAAACATCATCATTAATCATACCATCCTTCATATTTGCTAATATGTCTTGAAAAGTTAGTTTTTTACTTCTCTTGTTCTTTTTCAAAGTATTAGAAGGTTTTGAAGTCGTCTTTACATTTCCCTTGATTTGCTTGATAATGCCATCAAGCAACGGTTTCTCTGCTTTGTTAACTCGTTTTCTATATTTTATATCTTCTTGAGTTTCTTTTTTACTCTTTTCTTGTTCAATATGTTTATCAAGGTTTAATTCGGATTGTGATTTCATAACTTTCTCTTGATCAAATAATTTCTCATTAGTTAAAAGTTTGGAATCAAATGAGACATATACATCTTGATCTTTCTTTGATTTCTCTCAAATTTCTTTATCAAAATCTCTTTTATCTATTTCCATTTGTTCTTTTAATATTTGCTCAATATTTTGTTTTTCAACCTCTATTTTTCTACTTTTGTTTTCTTCAATAGGTTTCTCTTGACTCTGAATAGATAGCATATTCATTTGTTCATCAGATTTATTATTTTCATGTGTTTTTTGTTTCGATATCTTTTGAAATGATTTTGGTCTAGTTTTGGTCTCCTCAGAATATTCCTTCATCCCACCCTTTCCTACATTCAAATGTAAAGGGGATCAATCTTGATACTTACAAATTTTACCTTCATGTTCACTTACTAGTTTATGTTTGCATGCACTTTCATATGCCATGCAATCCCAAAACATATGTCCATACTGATCACATCAAAAGCATCGTTTAGGTCTCTTCTCAACCAAATTTGATTTTCTAGCTATCACTCTAGGAATGGATCTTCTTAGATCAAATGATTGTTTATGTGTAGATATACCTTGGACCTTTACCTCATGTTCATGGTCACATTTCAATATTTGTAAATCCTTAAACTTTGGTTGGTCAACAAGTCAACCATATGTTTCAATTCAAAAATCTCAAAATCCATTTCCTTTCTTACATCTTTAGTGCTTATGCCCATTAGTTGAGTAGTATCAGATATTGCATTTATAGTCTGCATTAAGGACATAACAATACCAAACTTCTCTTTTATAGATTCATTTGTGTTAATCTCCATTCCTTTAAATCACTCTTCATATTTCCTAAATTGTTCTTCAATCATTTTGTTCATTTTAATTTTCTTCTTTATATGATATAATATATGAAAGAAGTAGATTCTTAATCCAAGCGATAATGGAAAAGTGCACACTCGTATGATCTAAACTTTATGTAGAACGTGAATGATCAAACTCACACAGAAAAAAAAATCTTTCTATTTAAGTGTGTGGAATGATGCAAAAATTCAAAGAATTTAAAATGCTAGTACCTAGAATATCTGATCTGATGCTAAGGTTTCTACTTCTCTTCTGAAGGTATGGGTGGTGTGTCAACTATCATTAGGGCAATCGCCTCGCTTCACGTCAGGTTCAGGTGTCGGGAAGAGAAGGAGGTCAAGAAGGGGAGTGGTGTGGGGTTGAATCAGGCCCCAATGTGGGTCATCCCTCCATCCGATGAGAAGTGTCTGCATAGTGGGCACCTTGCCCTAGTTGGTGTGGTCTCGTATGTCCATCCCATGCAACCGAGCACTTTTTTTTCCTCTTTCGATGTGTAGGCCTACGACGATGAGACCACACCAACTAGGGTGAGGTGACCAACATTTGGACGGGGGGATGACCCACATCAGGGCTTGATCCAACCCCGCACCACTCTCCTTCTCGACCTCCTTCTCTTCTCGACAACGTACAAGATTTTCCACAAAAAATTATGTGCCCATTATCAGTAAGAAAATGGGCAGACAAAAATTTCCAACAAGATTTTTCTCAAGCTACTATGCAAATTGGCTTTTCACCACCACAAATCTTGGCCGCAAGCTCTTATTGATGCAATATGAGAATTTCATACAATAAGAAGTGGCACCCCAAAATTATTGGAATTGACCTGCACATTAGGAGACTTGTAGCATTAGAAGAATGCAAGGAAGTAGTTATGAGGAGATTCCAGGTAAAGCAAGAGAAGCACAAACAAATTCATGATAGGTATCTAAGGGTTAACGAAGTGTAGGAGGGATCCTTGGTCCTTGTGCATCAAATTCTACCAATACCCACTAAACTAGCACTTAAGTGGTCACGACCCTACAAAGTGACAAAGGTATTACCTCGAGGAGCAATACAATTGGAAAATCTCTAGGGTGAGAAGATGCCCTTGGTCAATATTTCCAGGGTGAATACTTATTTGAATTGAATCCATCAAGAGAGAATCAACTCATTGTATATACCACAGTCTAATTCGTTTCATTTTTTTAGTTCATTTTGTTTTAATAAGCAAATAAAGGAGAAGTCTGCACTGAGATCGTGCAAAGACTTGATGCGGGGGTCTGTAGTTTGGTAGAATAATGAATTTATGTCTTGGTGGCACTATTGGCTTGTCCTTTTTGTCCTTGGAACCAGGGGCTAAATCCTCATGTATATTTTTTGACATTGAAGACCTTCCTTTTCTTGTTCTATGGCATGCCATGGATGACTGTCATTCTTAGGGGCTTGGAGCCATCCTACTACCCTATGGTCACCTTGGGCTTAGGGGGGAGGGGACATCCTCATCGACCCCTCAACCTTGTGCTTGGGGGAAGTTATCCTACGTGACCCCTTCCCCTTTGACTTGTGGGGAGCCATCCTTGATGACCCCTCACCCTAGGGTCAAGCATGGGAGGTTAAAGGACATAAAGGCTCACATGATGAAGACATAAGGACATAAGGACATAAAGACCAAGCCAATGGAGGTACAAGACAAGCAAAGGCCTCAAAGCACATAGGGCATGGAAAGGCATCAAGTTATGAACACATAAGTAATCAGGCCAAGGCATGTACAAATCATAACACTTAGGGCAACAAGCTAGAAAGCATCAAGATTGCACACTTTGGGCATCATTTATTGTATGGAAAGCTTATGTGGAGTCACTTCATGATTGCAAAAGGGAATCAGTAAGTCCAACATTGCTCTCATGCTCATCTCGGGTGGCACTCTTGCCTTCCCTCCTTCTTGCATGAAGGAAACAAGGCATCTTGGGGGGGGGCATAAAGGCCACTCATCTTCTTCAAGATGGTAGGCTTCCAAGTGCTATGGGAATCTGTTTGAGAATCCATTTGAAGACCTTTTTAGATTAACCCTCTTGGGGGAGAACTACCTTTAAATAATTAATCAATTGTACTTGGAGGCATTGGGACCACCCTTGGGCGACCACTTGCATTATGGGGGTTAGAGAGGCCAGCCTAGGTGACTCCTTGCTCCATGGAGCTTGGGGGGCACCTTGGGCAGTCCCTCACTCTATGGCGTGGTGGGTTGCCATGGGGAGACCCCACACCCTACAGACTTGTTGGTGCAAGTATCCAAGCCTTCACGCTTGGCCTAACTTGAAGGATCATATGAATAAGCATGTGATAAGTCACATGAACCATTGTTTGTAATACAGGGATACTTACTACTTGTAAAAGTGTTTTATCTTATGAGAATCTAGTAACTCCTTACTTCTCGTGGACTTAGGAGAGATAAAGCTACGAATTTACTTTGGTAGGATGTCTCCTAACTTACAGGAGAACTTTTAGGCAAATCCAAGGTTGAATTCAAATTCAAACTTGGAGGTAAAATACCTATAAAAGGTACTTGTAATCTTGTGGCCTATGCCTCTCCATTGCTTGAGCTTATATTTGATTGACTGTAGAAGTTGATTGGCTTACACCGTAGCCTATTCTTCTTACCATCATTGGGCATCATATCTATGCCAATGATCATGTACACCATTGTTATATAATACATTACATTATTGATCATGTCCATCTCATCCTCTGCTATGTCTACTCAAAACTGTGTACTTGTGATGACCATATCTCACTGACTTGATATCCATTTTTCATGTTCTATAGCTTGTTGGAGCCGGTTCAAAGGCGAATACAAGCTAACAAAAATTGGAAGGGTTTTCTTCAGCAAATTGAGACTAATCCACATCGAAGTGGTCACTAGTCATTCTCTGCATAGCTCCTAAAAAGTCAGGGGTAAGGCTTCAGTTGCTAAATTCATTGCTCAGTGTGTATTTTATCAATTTAAGTGATTCCACTTGGAATCATTAGCTCTCTTAGCTAATTAGATACCTTCAAAAGGAATTTTCCTAGTTGCTACTGTACTGTGAGCACTAAGCAAAATATCTAGCAAGTGTCAAGACCAAAATAGCAAGTTTTTGGTTACAAGCTAGTTGGAAAGTTATCTGTTTTTATTCAATTGTTTGAAGCATCATCTCCAAAGTACATAGGTACTTTATTTGTGTCATTAGCAAGCTAAAGGGGCCTACAACATAACTCTAAAGTAAAAGAGGGCAGGTACGAAGCAGGGATTAGCAGTACCAACTCATTCTCTTGTGGTATCCATCCATCTTTCCCAACAATGGTATTAGATCAAATTGAGGTAAAATGGGAGATGTTTTCCCTTCTTATATTGATAAATTGGACAAGAACAACTACCAAGCATGGTCCTTGAGGATGAAGACGTACTTACAAGGAAGGAGTCTCTATGGATACATATAAGGAGATGAGGAGATGCCCATTTTTAGAAGCAAAGGACAACCTACAAGAGAGGAGCTTGAAAGACTCAACTCATGGTGTGCCAAAGATGCATTAGCAAGGTCATATTTACTTAAATCTATCTCTGACTTCCTTCTTCCACACATTAGAAATCGTAAAACATCCCAAGAGACTTGGGATACATTGTCTTCATACTTTTCTTCCAATACAAGAGCTAGGAAGAATTAATTGTGGATTGAGTTTACCACTCAAAGGAAGCAACCCAAGCAAAGTGTTTCAGAATATGTGACCAAAGTCAAAGATGTGGCTGACCAATTGGCAAGCATAGGAGAGGACATTGAAGAGGAGCAAATAGTGAGGCAAGTAATCAATGGCATCAAAGTAGATGACAAGTGGGAAGCTTTCACAACTGCTATGGACCTTTACATGGATATGCAGATTCCAGATGTTACCACCCTCATGGGACAACTCTTTACCCAAGCTCAACAAGAATGGAGAACCATCAAGAGGTAACAACTCTTCCTCCATATACACAGATAAAGGAAAGTCTAAAGAGAAAGGGAAAAGCAAAAAGGTTGAAGATGAAGGTACTACTTCTCAAGCTAACTATGCGCGGAGAGGTAGGAACTCAAGAGGTAGGGGCAGAGGAGGTAAGCAAGGTAGGGGGAGACCTTTCAATTCTTCCCCATGCAACATATGTGGATTGTCTAATCACTTTACATATGAGTGCTATAGGAACTTCAAGAATCAGAGAGGAAGAGGATATCAAAGAGGTAGCTACACACAATCAAGAGGAAGATTCAACCATAATCAAGGCTACAACCACAACTACAACAACAACAACTACAATAACAACTATCAAGGAGGATACAAATCAAGAAAAGACTACAACAACTACATAGAGGATCAAGAGGAATCTTTTCTCATTATGAATATGACTTCAAAACAAGGTATGAGTGATGAGCACCTCTTCTACATTGACTTATGTTGTTCAAACCATATAGCAGGCAATGTAGCTCTTCTCTCTGATCTTGAGGAACCCAAGGGAAAGCACCAAGTACAATAGGTGATGACACCAAGAATTCAGTGGTTAAGGTAAGGCAATATCAAAACTTCTGATGGAAATAGAAATCTGTTGAGCAGGGTTCTTTATGTACCTACAATCACCAAGAATTTGATGAGTGTTGGACAGATTGTGGAAAAGGGTTTGTAGGTTAGGTTCAACAAATATGGAGCATTTGTGGAGGACCCCCAACATGGATTCAAGAGAATTGTCAAGGGAGAAAAACCAGGTAGACTATTTACATTGGAACTTGAGGACACTAGAAATATTGCACTTTACGATTACAAGGATCAAACATTGTCAGAGCTTGAGATTTGGCATAAGAGATTAGGGAATATTGGTGAGAGAACCTTGAAGCAAATATTTAGAGATCAATGTGTGCTTGGGATACCTAATGTATCCAAGCAACACATGATCTATAAATGTGGTGCATGTCAGTTTCGTAAATCCCACAGGTTACCCTTCTCAAAGAACGGCTATATGCATGAGGATTACTTGGAACTTGTCCACACAGATGTGTGGGGACCAAGCAAGGACCCTTCAATTTTTGGCTCAAGGTACTATGTGTCTTTCATTGATGATTTTAGTAGGTGGTGTCTTGTACTTTATGAAGCATAAAGATGAAGTGTCCAATTGCTTTAAGAAGTATCTTGCAATTGTGGAAAACCAAACAAGAAGAAGTCTAAAGAGACTAAGGCCAGATGGAGGAGGTGAGTACTTCTCAAATGAATTTGATGCATTCTTACAGGACAGAGGTATCAAAAGGGAGATTACTACAAGGTATATCCCTGAGAAAGTCAGGTAGCAGAGAGGAGAAATAGGTTGATTGTGGAAACAGCTAGATCAATGCTTAATGAAAAAGGGTTACCAAATTATTTGTGGGCAGAAAGTGTATCTACTACCACTTATCTTATTAACAGGTTGTCATCCAAATCACTTAATGGGATGGACCCATATGAAGCATGTCATGGTAGGAGGCCGTCACTTGATCATTGTAGAATCTTTGGATGTGTTGCTTATGTGCATGTTCCATCTCAAATCAGAGGTAAGCTAGACCCTAAGGCAGAGAAGTGCATCTTCATAGGGTATGATTTAAATCAGAAAGGATAGAGCTTTTATAATCCATCCAATAAAGGATTTATGGTCAGTAGAGACGTTCTGTTTGATGAGAATGATTCTTGGTTTGAAAGTGAATGCAGGAAAGTTAAGTTGCCATATGACTTGAAAGAGGAATTTCCAAGCCTCACCAAGGAGGAGCCAAGCCAAATTGAAGACATCAAATCAGATGATGAAGACATCGTCAACCTAGAAGAATTCAAGGCATGGAAATCAAAGGGCAAGGCCAAGGTGAAGAGGTCGGAAGACTTACATGAATCATCCAACCAAGCTCTAAGGAGATCACAAAGGGAGAGGAAGATGCCAATCAGATATGGGTATGACGCTTCATTAATTACTAAGCATTCCATTTACCTTGCTAAGGATTTGTGACTTGGAGAACCTACTTCATATGAAGAGGCAAAGACCAAGGCAGAATGGAAAGAATCTATTAGAAGCACTCCAAGAGAATAATACCTGGGAGCTAGTACTAAGGAAGGTATCAATGAAGGTGATTGGTTCTAGATGGATTTACAAAATCAAGAGAAACTCAGATGGATCCATAAACAGGTATAAAGCTAGACTTGTGGCTAAGGATTTTGCACAAACCCAAGGAGTTGATTATGAGGAAACATTCTCACCTGTGGCTAAAATGCCAACCATTAGAGTATTGGTAAGTGTGGCTGCATTAAGAAATTGGAATATGTACCAATATATGTGAAAAATGCTTTCCTTAATGGCTCGATTTCAGAGGAGGTATGCATGGCTCAACCTCCTTGCTATGAAGACCCAAGCAAGGTAAATTATGTGTGCAAACTGAAAAAATCTCTTTATGGTTTGAAGCAGGCACCTAGGGCATGGAAGCATAGGTTACCTACCTATCTTCAAGATCAAGGATTCATGATGAGCAAAGAAGATACTTCTCTGTTTGTCAAGAGAAGTAATTAAGAGGTGATATACCTATGTGTGTATGTTAATGACATCATACTTACAAGTAGTGATGCCAATGGCATCAAACTGATCAAGAACCAAATGATGCAAGAGTTCAAAATCAATGACCTAGGGCTTCTAAAGTATTTTCTTGGACTTGAATCGGTCTATACAAATTCTGGAATGTACATTAAAGAAAGTATGTGCAAGACATGTTGAAGAAGTTCCGCTTGGAGAATGCAAAGGTAGCTAGCACCCCTATGGAGGTAAATCATAAATTGAGTGCTCATGAAAGTGATTTGCTTGAAGACATTGCAAGATATCAAAGCATAGTAGGAAGCCTAAACTATGCAACATTGACAAGGATTGATATTGCTTATGGAGTAAGTGTCTTAAGTCAATTCATGCACAAACCTAGAGCACCTCACTTGGAAGTTGCCAAAAGGATTTTGAAATACCTCAAGGGTACTCAAAATCAAGGTTTATACTTTCCATACACATCAGATTTAGACATCAAGCTATACTCAGATGCAGATTGGGCAGGTTGTAAGGATGACAGGAGGAATACTTCTGGATATCTCTCTTTTGCAGGTGATAAGCTCATTTCGTGGTCTTCCAAGAAGCAACCCACTGTTACTTTATCTTCAATAGAAGCAGAATACAAGGGATTAGCCAATGCTACTCAAGAAGCCATATGGATTAGATTGCTCTATTCAGATATAGGACTTCATACTCACTCACGAGCACTCAGCAAAATATCCAACAGGTGTCAAGACCAAAATAGCAAGTTTTTGGTTACAAGCTAGTTGCAAATTTATCTATTTTGATTCAGTTGTTTGAAGCATCATCTCCAAAGTACATAGGTACTTTATTTGTGTCATTAGCAAGCTAAAGGGGCCTACAACACAACTTTGAAGTAAAAGAGGGCAGGTATGAAGCATGGATTAGTAGTACCAACTCATTCTCTTGTGGTATCCATCCATCTTTCCCAACAAGTCTTACCCACAAATCAAAGACATCAATACTTCAATGCAATAGTAAGAACATAATCAATGTGCATAATAAGGGTATAAATCAAGGAACTCAAGATTTTTCCTTAGGGTGATGAGGAAAATCGACAGGAAGGGTGACTCCTAGCCTTAGTACTAAGGTGACCCCATTTATGACCCTCATGGGCAACTTCACATTTGACCCTTCTAATGACAACTCCCCTTGACACATGGTAGAGTAGCAAGGTGAGTGGTTCGCCAATTATGATCAACAAGACAACTTGGGGCTATGAAAGGGACTTCTGACCTCTAGAGTATATACAATAGGGTGACATCTATGAATGGGGTGACTTTGGCCCTCCATACAACATGAAAGGTGACTATTCCACCATTTTCACCTCAAAGGTGCCTACTCCATCACAAGGTGACTACTCCACCATTTCCACCTCAAGACACCTACTGCACCCACTACTCTAGCACAAGGTGACTACTCAACCATTTGGAACACTACACCTCCTAAGTGGCATAGGGTGAATGCACCAATTAAGAACTTCCTAGGGGACTATACAGCTTGAAGGTGGCAATCATCCTTTAGCTCCTTGTGGGGGCGACTTCCATAGTTTTCAAGATTTGGGTGATCCATATTGAGCATACAAGGGTGATTGTATCAAGGGCAACACTCTCATTGCTTTTTGGGCTACTGTGAAGATGAATTTATGTCAAAGAAAGTGCAAGGATTGATTATAATGGGCACAGAACCCATGGATGAAGCAAAAACAATGAGGCAATTACAAAGCAACTGCAGACTATTTGGCTACACTATGAAGCCATGGTTTCACTCTAAGGATCTAAGTGGGAAATTATCAAGCTATGGACATTCTACTCTCTTGGAAGGTTTTACACTCATTGGTAAGTAAAGATGTGTAATTGAAAGGATTAAAGGCTTCTGGCAGTCCAATGGTGCCATACTCCCAAAATTGGGTGCCACCTCCACCTCTTTTTGGCACATCTGAAATTGGGTGACCCTTCTGTCCATTGTTGGCATGACTACCTTGGGCTATACTGTGACCTCTCATTTTGATGCAACATGGAGTAAAACTTTCTAAACTTGTGAGTAAAGGGTTAAAGTGTAAATAAATGCAAGAAAAGCCACCTCAAGGCTTTGGTGGTGCCAGAAAGTGGTTAAGTAGTGTCAAAAGTCATTCACTAATGCCACCAATCTTGTTAGTTTGACATGTGCGATAGTAAAAACTTGGTCTGAGCAAGCCCACCTCTCCTAGACTTTGGATATATATAAGAAGAGGATTGGCACTCGTTTTTCCCATCATTGATCCATCTATCTCACATCTCTCTAATTCGTTGTCTGGTCTCTATTCTAGTTGTCACAGGGTATACTTCCCTAAGGAAGAATCCCCCTTGAAGTAGGAGTATTGGAACTATGGTTTCGATTGCCTCTTCTACATCTTCCATACAAATTACAAACTTCTCGTTACATTTGGAAAAATGTGCTTAATAGAAAATCATGTAAAGTGAAAATAATTATGACTACTAAAACCCTCCGGCTCCTCTTTTTGCATAATGCACCCAGTTTGTATCCATATTTCTCTTTCCTTGATAGAAAGTTTATAATTTATTTTCTTTTTTGATTTCTCTCCATCAAAGCTTCCACTTCATGGCTTTGGCTCCTCCTAGGGTTCTTCTTAATCTTTTGTATCCCTTACAAGGGACTCTAACCATTTTCCATTGATCTTTACTTTGCTCCTACTTTTGGCAAGTACGGTGATGACCATGTTCAAGAGTACTCTACCTAGAACAATGTCCACAAGAGATTCTAGAAGGCCATCAACTTCAAGCCTTCTATAGGATTTTTTGATATGAAACTTGAGGAGGAAAATATTTTTTTAATCTCCTTTCACGTATTATAGTCCTTCTTGCATATCTTTCATGGATTTCCATATGAACCTCCCTTTTATAAACACTTTTTTTCTTCTTTGATCCCTATATGAAGCAAGTGATAAACATAATTAACTATTGCCTTTGAAAAGACTATGTAGTTAGTGGCCCAAAAGGAAATGGGATCCTAATTCTTTTTAAAGTTTGTTCTTTGACCTACTTTTTTATTATGTCTAAAGTCTAAAAGAATAACCCACACACCCAAGGGACCCCCTTTATCCCCCACTTTCAAGAGCCAAAGTCAGACCACTGTGTGGGTATTGAAATCTAGACCATCAACGGCAAATTGAGGGTCCAATTTCTTCATCAATACACCACGCATCCTTGATTGGGGTCCCAATATTGGGCCCTCAATTTTCCGTTTTATTATTTCAATCCACCAAATGCTTCCATTGAAAAGTGAGGTTGCTTCTTTTAATAAAAAATAAAATGGAATATTATAGAAGGATTATCAGAAGCATTTATCAAAAGATATATGTATGAAGAGCAAATAACAAATAAGTAAAGGCACATACATGTCATGAAGAATTATGCATCTCATTTAAGAATTATGCTCTAGAGACCTTAAAGATGTACTTATGAAGATCAAATAAAAAAATTATAGAAGCTTTCTCTTCTAGTGAAGAGCATCAAAATATAGATAGGATCAAAATCTTGGAATAGAAGCTTCTTGATTCCAATGATATGAATGAGACATTCACATAACAAAAGTGGGACACTTTTGTTACTCATTCCTTTTTAAATGGCCTAATTGAATATTAAAGGTGGAAATCCATTTCTTCAATAGAGAACTCAAGTTACCCTTTCCATATGTCCTAATATGAGAAGCAATGAGCCATTGGTAAAGCTTTATCATGTCATAGTAGCTTGGAGAAGTGGGGAACTTTATCTTTCCTTTTGTTACTTTAGGGATTTTGGATTCCTTGCTCTTGATGTGTAACTTATTTTAAATATGAGTAATCCTCCTTTGAGTCATAGAAAATGCCCATCACTATGGATTCTTGATTCTCTTCATCCTTTATGATTTCACATATGAACAACGATACATCATAGAAATCTTCCATAAAATGAGGAGTCCATTGTCCTTCATTCACCTTTATGTCCATATTTGCTAGTATTTGTTCCCAATCACAAGGTCAACTTCCTTATCCATGGATACTCTAGGTCTCCTATATATTTTGTGTTCCTAGAAGTTGCTAGTTCATTGGCTTCTAATATTTTATCTTCTTCTTTAGCTACATTCCACATGGACATGAGTATCTTCATGGATCCATGATGGATC
This sequence comes from Ceratopteris richardii, assembly GCA_020310875.1. Taxonomy (NCBI): domain Eukaryota; kingdom Viridiplantae; phylum Streptophyta; class Polypodiopsida; order Polypodiales; family Pteridaceae; genus Ceratopteris; species Ceratopteris richardii. The sequence continues at coordinate 121,690,794 of CM035428.1, forward strand.
TTAGGTGTTCACCTACTCTATAGATTTGTGGTAATGATGGAAACACCCAGGCATGAATACAAGATTGCCTTAGTAGTGTAGTGTTGGTGGGTTATGGAAAATTTTTTAATCTTTACTCTGCTTATCTCTCTCTTCCCTTGATTTTTCTACTTTCTTATGTCCACCACTTCTCTTGTTTTGCGTAATGTGGCTCTCTTTGTTTGCTTTTGGGGGGCTCCTTCCCCTATTTAGGGTCAAGCCTCCCATTGGTCTCTCCTCCATGCTCTAGTTGAAACATCAAGTGGAGCTAAAAGCAATGTTCTTGATGGGTATTTAATTTTCCCTAGATTCGATTCTAAATTTTAGAGGCTTGCTATGCAAGAATGGTTCCCATGGGGATAATCATCATCAAATGCTTGTTTATCTTTGCGAACCATGTTACGTTGGTCTTTGAAAATGCAAAAATGGCATTCCAAGTGCTTAGCATAGGAACTTGGCAGTTGAATGAACCACCATGTTCCTTTTCAAGTGGTTCCCAGAATTCATCCTGAATAAATCGTGTCTCCACTAGGAAGGCTAATGGAGACTAAAGTTGATGGTTGTAGACCCATCTAAGAGGGCACTTCTCACTTCTCTAATAGGGATTGGAGCCCTCACGTCTATACGGAAGAAGAGCTCAACTCCAATCCTCCATCCATTATCCATATAAATATAGGGAGTGAAACAATCATACAATAAGAAATTCTTTACACAATTTGGAGGCCTCCCTTTCGAGCGCATCCACCCTAAAAGTCATTGGACGTGCTTGTGCTCACCATGAGAGAGAGAGAGAGAGAGCAAAGAATTAGAGTAGCGTCCAATCTTTGAAATCTTTAGCATCTTGTTCACGGATTTCTTTTTTCTAGAGGAAGTTGGGCCGAATCTTTATCTCTCTTGATTTATGGTTTAAATATATTGAAAGAACAATTGTAGAAGTGAAGGGAATAGTATTCATGGGACTCTAGTATCCCACAAAGCAAGGGTTAGACTATTGATGCAACACTAAGAAAAAACTACCCGAAGGCATCAAGTTTGGATGGTAAGACATTAGAACTGGATGGATAAACAAACTAAATTGGCCCATACATGTCCTACACCCTAGAGAGAGGATGAACTCACAACCTCCACGGAGGAGTTTAGTCAACTCACCTACGGGCCACGGACTTCACAAATTTCTTTTAAAAAATGCCTTGTTTAATGGGTATAAAAATAGTCAGCACGCTTCTCCATTTTTAGACCTCTCTCTACATATGGGTCACTTATTCCATCTCCCTCTCTCTCGATGGAAGGAAGACGTGGGCCAACGGAGGCGCATGAAAGATGTGAAGAGAGAGAATCAAAGGATTCACTTAAAATTGAGAATGCTTCTCATCCATAGCCTATCTAATATACACATTCCCAGGCACACTACCACGCAGAGACACGCTACCAGGTTTTCTATGTTCTCAATGTGGTGCTACCATCTTGAAAGGTGTTAAAGCAAGAAAACTATATTATCTTCCATACCACTCTAATGATGTGTATGAGGCATGAGCAATTAGCCATATGGTATAGTTTTTTTCTACAAGTTCACATAGACAACACAACTTATGAGGAGATATTCCAAATCTTTATGCTTTAGTTTTTTTTTAAAGTTCAAATAGAGGCCTAATCTCTTGGATGTAGCTTGAATGAATTTAAAGTACAAGTGAAGGTGGTCATACTGCCAACTAGACCCTACATATCCCATAAAAACAAGCAAGGGTTAGATGAATCAACTAGCCTAAAGGCGATATAAGGTTTTGATTTTTTTTAAGGTGATGTATGAACAAGTTTCAACTGGCTTATGGCCCATGTACTATCCTACTATTGGGAGGGGTTGAGTCCACACCTCATGAATGAAATGATCCCCTTGACACTTATAATGAGGTCGTCTGGGTGCTTGGGGTCTCATCTACCTTGGTTGGGGTCTAGGGTTAGGATTGGTATACATCATGTTTGAGTATTCACACTCTCAACTTGGTTCAATAGGTGTTTCATAGGGGTATACCTCATTATGCTCAGGTGAATCCATGTAGTAAGCTAGGGGGCTATTTACATGAGTCGAATCAAAGCTCTATCCAAGTTATCCTCTACTCCATCATATTTGACTAGAATAACATTGGCAAGGGGTGGAGTTTGTTCCCTTTAACATGGGTTGTGGTCTTTGCTAAGCTTGGTGTTGTCTTTGATAAGGCTGTTGAGGCCTAAATTGTGGTTGTTGTTGCTATTGGTTCGAATACCTCCCTAGCTATTCATATGGTTGTTGGTAATTTTTCCTGACCACTTGTTTATTGTATGGGAAATTTTGTGCAGTGTGGTTGGTGTACCTTCTCTCTATCATGCCATACTAGTTATTAAGGTTCCCTTGGTTTTGATCCATGATGGGGAAAACACTAGCATGATTGTTTCTTGACGTGTTTGCTTAAAGTTATGGATCGGGGATGAAGTGTAGCACCTGATACTGCTCTTAGAGAACTCTGTGATAAATGCTTCTAATAAGTGGCCGATGCCCCAAAATTGATCTTGATACAAGTGCTAAAACCATGTCAAGGTTGTACTCTTTAAATTTAGACCAAATGCATTGTATTGAGTACAAAAATCCTTGACATGTTCAACTCATACAATTGTTAAAATTTGGCTACATGGTTGTATGTATCTCATGTTTCATCAAAGTAACTTTTCATTGACTTAACCAATTGATTAGGTCTCAATATCCTAGGATGTTCTTTCAGTCTAGGAAAAGGAAACTCATCCATGCCTCTTTGTTGCCTTGGACCTCTCTGTCTCTCCTATTCCATTCTATCAGTCTCTAAGCCTTATCTTTCTCTCCTAGAGGGATTCACAAAAGATTACCTTCCTTGGGGTATCTGGTTCTTTGAACTCATAAATTATTACTTCATCTACCTCACTTGGTTTATCTGGTTTGAATGTCTAGAATGTTTCATTGATCTTTCTGTTCAAGAATAGTTCAATGCTCTTATTATCCTGAGGAAACCATTCTCATGTGATTGTCCTTGATAGGATGGACTTACCACAGGGTGTTCTAGGTTCCTTTCTAGTATTATCCTACTCCATGCCTCATATTTTTGACTTAGGAATGATGATTCCAAACTCATGCGTTTGATCAAGTGAGCTTATAACCACATACATGGTTCCTTGCTTATCAATATATGAGCCCTCTTCAAAGTTGACCCATGGGTGTTCAATTTGGAAGGGTTGATCAGGGTTTTTAAGTTATACCACCGATTGTCTTAAGAGTTCTTCATAAATGCGAGCACCTAATCTATTGGTTCTTATGTTCTCTAATTGAGTCTTGTAAGGACCTTTAGGGGTCTTTAAGTAGGATATTCTTGAACTTCCTGTGGGTCTTTCCATGCTAAATGAAATTTTTGAATAACTCGTCTATGAGCTGGCAATACGTAAGGTTAGTCATTGCGTTGTTGAGCCCACAACCTAGGAGTGTGATTCACACTAGCTTCAGATGACCTGATGCTTTGCCCACCCCATCCTATGTGTCGGACTCACCTATGATTCATATGCTAATTAGCTCAATTTCCCAAGTACAACCATGTTGTAGGGTCCTTTTGTAGTATCCACTTATTCTTTTCAGTTTCTTTTGGTTGTATTTCTTGTTTGAATAGAGGCGTTTTTAGGATTAGTTAATTTTTTTGCAATTTGATGTTCTTCTCTATCAAATTATGTTCTTTCCCACTTAGGTTATCCTCTATTTAGCTTAAATTAGCCTTGGAATTGAGAAATCAAAGGTTCTTGAAAACTTTCAATTCACTAATCGCGCTTAGCCTAAGCTAAGAAATTGATTGCGGGAGTTTAGAGGACTTCCAACCTCAAGCTTGACACTTTTATTGATGCTCCAATGCCCAAGATGTGTGCTCTCAAGCATGGCACCTATGATAAGCTTGCCTTTAACCTTTCCAAGGAGTATCAAATGCCTACAAAAGCTCCAAAAATTAGCTCAAAATAGGCCAAAAATTACAACCCTTAAAAATTCCCAAATTTGCATGTCTATCATGAAGGACAAAGCCTATCTATCACGATGGACAAAAGTTTTCATTGTGAGTTGACTTTCATGATGAACATGTCTATTGAAATAGATGTGTCTGTCACAATATATTGATGTCTCTCATGATGGATAGAGTCTATCGTAGATTCTATCCGTCATGTATCCTATCTATTGCAATTGACTAATATATCGTGAATATTGGTTTATCCTCAGGGCCATCTGATGCGATGGACAACCTATCCATCATGGGTCGTCTGTTGTCTATTGGTGACAGATGATAGACACCATTTGTTGTCAACCCTACCTATCGCAATGGATAGAGAGAATGCTTACCTTTCATATTTTATGAATGTGCATATGATCTAGTCTACTGTGATGAACTTATTTTTACCAAACACCCCACTTTTTTGTTTGTCATGATAGGCAAAGAGCTTCATCCCATGGTCCATGCACAAAGATGTCATACCTGCTGATGCTTCTTCTATGTTACTAATGCCAGTACCTACTAGGAAGCTCATATATGCAAAAGGTGCTTCTATACAAAAAATCAGCAATTGTTTGGGTAGTGCAATCCGATGAAGAAATGGCCTCAACCCATTTACTCGCATATTTTGTTGTGACCAACAAGTACTACTCATTTTTGGGGAAAAATGCATGATAAATAGGTCCTATGAAATCCAAACCCCATTTCTCAAAGGGTTGCCATGAAACAGAGAAAACCAATAGATGTTGCCTCTAT